>JANCRA010000001.1:48767500-49967500 GCA_024362935.1 Setophaga petechia
TTCCGTATGTTAATCTCTTTAGTGAAGATATTTACTTTAAAGAGGTGCTTCCAAGATCCTACCAACACTCAACTTTCCAGAATTTATGTTTCAGATGAACTTTGTGGTTCATCGCCCTCACCAGATTTCCTGTTTTCCCAACACACTTAATAAAGATGTAATTCTTTCAAGTAGTGAAAAGATGTAATTCTTACTTTTTTTTTTCTGATCTAATGCTGCACTTAAAGAAAAAAAACCTGAAAGGTACGAATATGACCACCTGCTGCTAAACATTTTTTTTGGAAATCAAGTAATCTACAAGAACATTTTTGTCTAAGATTTTCATAGGAACAAAACAACAGCAATAAATTTAAAAAACCAAACAAATAAGAAAAAAACAAACACCCCCCCTCCCCAATCCACTCTGAAATTTGCTTATGTTGACTCTAAAATGGAAATATAAGTGGGCTGAGGACAGAGGGCAATTTCATCAAGGATAGAGTGTAAAGACTGTAATTTCTCTTCTACATTTTCTCTGGCAATGCTACGTATTTTCAGCAGGATGAGAAGTCCAAGACAAGGGACTCAAACAGACTTAGGATAGACTCAAAGATTTAGGATAACCCAGAGACCTTGTAAGATGATGAACATACTTGGTCTGGGCCAGTTTCTTTTATTCACCCCTGTCTATTGGAGGGAACAGAGTGGAAAAGGGTTCCTGAAGAGAAGCTTTAAGGAGGCAGCTGGGGCTGAGTGCAGCTCTCCAGCCCCTCTCCCAGCGGATGCCTGAGCAGTGCAAACACTGACCTAACCCGATACCCTCCCACTGCTCTACAAGCACCTTTTTACATCAATGCCCTCTCAGTTATGTACTGATCAAACAATACAAGCCCTTATGTACAACAAAGTGCCCTCAGAGCGCTGTGTCAGCACAGGCTAATTTAACAGATTCATTAACACGGGGCTGACACTAAAGACGCTCTCCCGGCTCCAGGTAGGATTGAGTTTCTGGCCATCTGCACTGAAATGACAGGCGCAGCTCTGCAATGGGAAGCAGGCATGCCAGCAACAGGAGGAGAAGGAATTTTTACATCTGCTGCATTTAGCTCTCCAGAGTTTACAGCCCTGACATGTTGAGGTCAGCCACTCAGGACAGTGCTCAGGAGCGCAGACGGACCAGGAACAGCCTGAGAGCACACCTACAGAGTTCCTCTCCCAAAGGCCCCAGACAGCTGGGGCTGTGCCCTGCACAATGTCTGTGAGGTGTTCCATTAGTGCACTGGCTCCCTGTGCACACATGTCCAGAGGAACACTTTCTAAATACAATTTTACTTTCAATCAGGCCGCAGTTTAAACATGTCAAGCTGATACTGCGGCTTAATGATTCCTGCAACTTAAAAGCTGTCCAAAGCACATGGAAGAAAAAAAAATGAAGAAAAAAAATACCTGCCATGTAAAATACACTAAAACATGATATTCAGAACTTGGAGGTGTTCCCAGTCTCTGCATAATTTTGCCATCAAAATGATAGCTTCCAGTAATGAAAGGTATTTATTTCCTCTATTAACTTGAAAAGGACTTTAAAGCCCCAATTTGAGAAGGGGCAGGATGCCCACTCTCACGCAATGTGACAGAAGTAGCTAGGGGGATGCAATGGTAGAAAGATGGCTGTAGATTCTTCATCCTTTTCTTCTCCATTTAATACCAAAACCAATAAAAATTCCACATGCCTCCATCAACTAGAACATATTTGTAAGAGTCATGCTAAAAACCCATGTTCCTACTGTCCAAATGGGATATGGGATGACCCAACTGGCAACAGTTGGCTATGAATGTGCCTGTACCTCAGGCTACTCTGACATGCTGAGCATTTCTGAATAAATTTCTGGCATCACCATCTAGACCACGTGAAAGGAACTCAGAGATGAAAACAAACTATTCATTTATTTATTATTCTTTGGAAAGAGATTCCAATTGATTTACAAGAGTATTTGCAGAATCAAATATTCTAAAGGTACATGATTTTAGTAGTCACTTCAGACATCTGGGTTCTGCATGTAACAATGGTACTGGGGCAAACTGAAAGGAGAAGTGAGCAGTATAAAGGAAACATGAGTGCAATTTCAATGGCTTAATGCTCATAACTCAATGTCATTTTATCAGTATGATCGTGATGTATTTTATTACTACGTCAGCAATTTAGTTTCTCATGTGGCTTGTATTATGATAGTAAGCCAGAACTGAAATTTGGTGGTAGAGAGATCAAAAAGGCTTTCCACATCTGCTAGGAAGGCCAGTCACTTCATAGTTAACCATACAGCAGTTCTACATTCTTGGAAGTTTCTTCTTCTCCTTCCCTGAAAATGCCACAGTATACAATTTGTGTACAGGAGATGCTGAAGGGAAGCACCATTTGTACTTTTTCCTTGGTGTTTTTTTGCCTTTAAAAACAATTAAGCTTTATGAAAAGGTGACAAAGCCAAGACATCATTCACAGCAGCCATGCCAAAGGGTATGTTCTCAATGGCGATCCAGAGAAAACACATTTGGACTTCAAAGGAAGAGCCAACTCTGCAGCGCAGAACTTGGTAAGGCTGTCTGGGAACCAGAAGTCTTCATCAGGAAATGCCAGAAGTCTGCCAGACCGTCACAGCAAGTAGATCAAGAGAAATTTAGTTTGCCTACAGCTTTGATTCTTTTAGACACGGAAAGAAAAGCTTACTTAATGAAGCTTTGGAAAAAACTGGAACCTTCAGACAATCACTGTGTGAATAATTGAAGATATATTAAAAAGTTATAAGGTATCTCTAAGAAAGGTTTTGGCTCATCCAGCCATGGTTATTCTATGCCTGAGTGTAAAGTAACCAACTCCAGAATGCATTTTGGCTTCAAAACAGATGTACAATGCAATGCCATTTGATCCTCCTCCTACCTTTTCATAGGTAAAGCTACCACTGAGGGCATGAAGTGTAATTATGCTAAAACTTGAACTCAAAATGCCATTGCAGTCTTCCACATCCACTGTATGCTGTGAACATGAGGCATATTTGGCATTGATTAATGCACATCAACTCATCTTGGAACACTTGCTTTTAATAATTGAGCAGGCATTTAACATATGAAGAAATATAAGGATTTAAACACCAACAGCAAATTACAAAGAAGTCAGATGTGGGTACCAATTACTATTCATGAAAAGGTGTCACTTACAAGAGGTGATAATGGCTTAAGTACAGTCAAGTGGGGCCTCTGCAGTTTGCCCTCACTATCCACTAAGGAGTAAATGTTGCTCCACAGACCAACAGACTGCCCTACTTGGAGGGCAGCAGCTCATCCCTTTTTTTGATCAAAACAGGGGAGTGAGGAGCAGCAGAAAGTGATTTAAGGACCAAGAGGAGAGGGGAACTGCTCAGGACTGAGACCCCAGAGCACAGAGCACCAGCACACCCTGATAAACCACGACTGCTCTAAATAAAAGGCAAGGAAGCCTATTGTATGAAAGATGCAGCATATAGTGCACTTTGTGTTTGGTCTAAAACTAAAATAACAGTACAAAAAAGAAAATTAATAGTTTCCTGCATGTTTTTTACTGGACAGAAATCCAAATCCCAGAGAACAAAAAGATAGAATTATTATATAGGCCAAACTGTTCAAGGAATCAGATGAATCTCACCCCAAAACTAAGTACACTTTTTCTGACATTAATCTTTGGTTTTTCAATGAAGAAAAAAAACTGGATTAGGAGGCATAGGTGCACCTTTGTTGGGAACGTGTGTAAGTATTTTCTATTGCTTCAAGGGGGTTAGGTATATATATATTTATTTTATTTCCTTGATGTATCCAATGGAAGTAGGAGTAATTTTCCAAAACATGACAGATCCATTAGTAAAGAAACTTGTAAAATTAACCCCACTGCTAACTGAACTGATAGTGAACTACCACAACAGAAATCTCAGGGAAGCAAACAAGCTGGACTCAGTTCACCCCTAAAGACCAAGTGATTTGCATTGACTGGTTTTGATGTAGAATCCAAGCCAGGGCTCAAGAGGCTACAAAAACCCATGGTGGAAAGGCTGATTTTCTATTATAACAAATGAAAATTATACAGCTCATGGAGTTCCTAATTTTTCAGAACTTTCTAATCGATAAAAGTCTCATTCTTTAATCTTGGTGAAACATAATGTAGGCTCTCTTATTTTGTCCACTGAAAACATGGGATATAGATAAATAAATTTTAAAATACTATTAAAAAACATTACTTTCCCCTTGTAGTTTAACAACACATATGACTGAATAAGCAACAAATAAACACTTTGGAAAAATGCATTTTTTTCAATAATCCTACAAGATTTCTATTTTGGGGAAAATAAAATGTAAGGTGGATGAAAACGAGGATGATTTGCACATTGGCAATAAAAGCAATTACAATTCCCTGAATGAGACAATCATGACTAATTGTCAGAAACCACTGACTGAACAATGCAACCCAGATATAATTCTTCCTCCATACAAAATTCTGGCCAATGGGATCCTATCTTATGGGATCAGCAGAATTTATTTAACTTAATCTCTACTGGCAAACTTGTGTTTGTGTTGTATCCATGTCATACAAGTCAAGGACAATAGCTACCATAATGTCCAAAGACCAAGGAGCCCATCAGAGAGCTTGAAATCCAGCAATACAGGAAATTATTATCAATCCAGTCCTAGTAATTGTTACAACATCACTTGCTTCTCTTCTATGGATGTTATTTTTCCTCTTCTCAGTTAGAAACTACACATTAGAAATCAACATTAGTCTTTCTATGGCTGTGCTCTCTGTTGGGTTTCCAACCAGCATAATAGTCCCAATTCTATTGCAATGGGTGTATACATGAAAACTAACTTGCTTACTTTTCTTTGGTCTTACATTTATTCCATTCCATCCAGCTTTCTGGTTCTCTGTAAAATGGACTGTAGGGACTGTGATTGTTAGCAGTTTACAGTATTTTTCCTCCAGAGTAATTTCATTCTCAGTTTTGTTAGATAAACCACACATGAAAACAGTGTTCTGCATTACCAAAATAAAGCCTTAAACCACTTGTGACTAAAGCATCAAAACCCACAACAGCAAAACAAAGCCCTGCTGTGAGAGAGGCTGCAGGATGAACAGAATCCTAGAATCATTTAGGTTGGAAAAGACCTGTAAGATCTGACAGTCCAGCTGTTCACTCAGCACTGCCAAGTCCACCACTGAGCCATGTGCCACATCTACACATCTTTTAAATACCTCCAGGATGGTGACTCCAAGACCTCCCTGGGCAGCCTGTTTGAGTGCTGGACAGTCCTATTGGTGAAAAAAATTGTCCTACTATCCAATCTAAACAGTCCCCATCACATGTGGCTATGTCCTATCACATGAGGAACATTATTTCCATAATGATAAAAGAATGATAAAAGTACTGCTGCCCTGACTATAAACCTCCTGACTCCTTTGAACCAACCTCCACATCACTGCAAGCTCCTTTCAGGCAGCTGTAGAGAGGGGTAAGGTCCTCCCTGAGTCTCCATTTCTCCAGGCTGAACACTCCCAGCTCTCTCAGCTGCTCCTCATAGGATCTGTGCTGCAGACCCTTCCTCAGCTCTGTTGCCCTTCTCTGGACATGCTCCAGCTACTCAGTGTCCTTCTTGCAGTGAGGGGCCCAGAACTAGACACAGGATTTGAGGTGTGGTCTCCAGTGTTGAGTACAGGGGGACAATCCTTGCCCTGGTCCTGCTGGCCACACTGCTGCTGATACAGGCCAGGATGCCACTGGCCTTCTTGGCCACCTGGGCATACTGATGGCTCATGTTCAGCTGCTGTTTATCAGCATCCCCAGGTCCTTTTCGGCCAGGCAGCTTTCCAGCCACTCTGTCCCAGCCTGTAGTGATGCCTGGGGTTGTTGTGACCCAAATGGAAGACACAGGACTTTACTGAACCTCATAAAACTGACCTCAGCTCATTGATCCAGCCTGTCCAGATCCCTCTGCAGGGTCTTCCCACACTCCAATAGAGCAACACTCCTGCCCAACTTAGTCACGTGCAAGTGTGAATCTGTGTGCCCTTGATCCCAGTCTGGACCACTGATCAAGATATTAAGCAGCACATGCTCAAATACAGAGCCTGGGGAGCAATCCTGGTGGCCAGTGGCCAGCAGGATTTTACTCATTCATGACCATTCTCTGGGCCTGGCCATAGAGCCAATTCTGCACTCCCCAAAAGTGCCCCAGCAAGCAATACCCACCTGATGACCTGGTTGCAGTGTGCACACATGGGAGTGCGCTTCCCCGCTGGAATATGCTCTGCCCGCTGAACCAACGTGTCCTGCTCATTCAGCTGAGGTGTTGGTGCAGCTTTTTCACTTGAGGCAGTTGTTCCAGGTGATTTAATGCTGTTTGATGTCCATCCACTGACAGGAGCTGGGGAAAGAATGCCAAAAGCTTTTAGAGGACCATCTTTCAGTACCAAGTAAATTAACTTGAAACACAAGCAACCAACAGCATTTGCCTAACATCACTGTCCAGTATATACTTGCCTCCTTAAAGGAACATTTAAAAAGCACTCATTTTCCCCTCCTCCCCCAATAAGTTACCAAGAAAGTCCTACCTACTTTATGAAATGTCTGTGAAATAACACAGAATGGTTTTGGCTAACTTAGAGAGGTAGTGGACAAATTTTAACATGTTGAAGAAGTTAGGTAAAAGAATATACAATCTGTGAAGGCATTTTTTTGTTTTAGATACAAAAGCTGAAGCCAAGGACATCATTATATGAATAGAGGCAGGAGAAAATGACATACCTACTCAAAAAATTTCACAGTGAGTGCAATAGATCATACATCATTACTAACATGTTAAACAAGAACATGCATTCAATACAACATGTGTAGGAATTTAAACTAGAGTACTACGTAAGCAAAATTTGTTTCTACATTGAAATTAAACAGTGGTCTAGATCAGTGGATTCTGCCAATCTGAAGCACTCCAAAGGTCATGTTCACATCCTCCTTATAAAAGTATGACACAAATAAAACCTTGACATTTTCAGAAATGTATATGCTACACACTTCCATGTGTACTCAGGGTTTTAGAGCTGGAGAACAGACATAAGCTTTTATGGAGTTTTAGAAATGCATTTACAAAATGAAAGGCACAAATGATACTGTTGTAAGGTTAGTGAAGAAACAAGCAGTCCTCTGCTTTTCTTTTCCCTCTATTGATATAGGTACCTTGGTAACATACAAGCTACAACAACATGGGTTTTATGGGAGCAGTTATTCCTCTCAAGAGGAGCTCTCTTTCTTTTTCAAGTACATTATAAAAAAGCCCACATTTCCATAGCCTTTTGTTTGCAACCACAGGCAAAAGAAACCTGAAGTGTTTACTTGGTGCCCTGTCTTGAGCGCAGCTTTGCTAAAGCTTGTAAATCAAAGAGTGAAATTAAGACTCGAGTGGAAACTCAGAGGCAAACAACCAAGCAATGACCGAGACACTGGACAGTGCAGGATGATGTTTCTGCTGCAAAGATGCAGCTCTCCAACACCAGGGTCAAGGCATTGGTATGAATCTTTGCCAAAAATCTAGTTTGTGGTGTTGTTAATCTTTGTGCTATTTGTCCACTCTTGTTTTTCATATCTTCCAGGGAAAAAATGAAAAATTGTTTCTCTTCATCTCCATTAATGCAATACTGAGCAGCCTCTGTCCTACAGAAAAGTTGCAAGCACTTTTCAGGCCAAACACTGCATTCCCTGCTGAAAGAGAAGTGCCATACTAATTCACAGAGAAGACAGATTTAAGCAACACTGAATCCACAGAAAGCCCAACATAAATGCCAATATTGTGCTATTTACAGAATATAGCCAAGCACTGCACAGTTTAATCAAAATATTACCATGAACTTTAGCAACCCCCTCCTCTACTCACATCTGGGCTAACACATCTGAAAGAGAAATCCTGTTTAACACCAATGCTTTTATACTGTAATTAGACTTGGTATTAACCTGATGATATGGGCTCAATACCTGCTTTTGCTTACTCTTTCTGTGGATGAAGAAGAAATATATTCATATATCTTTTTCTTTTGTTTAAGTGGTTGGTTTACAAATATTTCTCATATCAGATCATTTCAAGACTGATACATTTTTGGTTCTCTTTAAGAACCTGAAGTAGCAAAAAGTATAACAACTCATAAGGTTTGCTTGTTTTAGTTTTCTTTTTTCTTTTTTAAAACAAGACTATATTTCATGTACAATTAATGCATTTGCAATATCTTGAAAAAAAGATCATCTTTATTTTTGAAACATTCAACATTCCTGAGCGGAAAGAATTTAAGAATAGAGGCACTTGATCTTGAACAAGTCACTCCGCTACTGTAGCTCACTTTAGATTATAAATGCCTGCTAAGCTGAAAACCAAGAAAGAGATAAAAATGAAAAAGGTGGCAGAACAGCTTTGAAGACATGAACAAAAGTGGTGTTGATTAATAGCACTTTCCTCCTCTGTCATCACACATGGTTTTTCAATTTTCAGATCCCATTTCGTGAGAAGACAGGAATACACACTAAACCCAAATCTGTTTGAAGACTGATTTCGCCATAAATCAAATTACAACACAGCTTCTAGCGTATTGCTAATTTCTGTTTGGGTTATGTACTGAATCCCAAAGCCCATTCAGACACATCAGCTGTCTCGTTTGCACTGTGTAGTTAAAAAAAGTGTTTCTGCTTGCTTAAGGGGGGGGAAAAAGCACAAACTTCACAATTGCTCCCTTTTCTTTGTTCTCATTATAGCTTTCATTACTGCTGTTTTATGAATTATGCTTTTCTGAATACTACCTAACTTCAAAGTTACTACTGGCCAGGAGGAGAATTTGTCCATGCAAACCTTCTACACAAAGCTGTTAGATCAGTCATTTCAGAGTTATTTAAAGCACTAAAAGTGAGAGAAGGAGATAGCCCATCACATTATAACAAAAACTCTCTTTTAAGCAAAACATAATAGAAACCACACAAATTAATATTGTGTCAAGCAAGAGCTGTGACCTGAGCAACACCAATCTGGGCATTTAGTGTTGAGGACACTCCCTGCCCATGCTCCCAGTTTGTGCCTCCAGCACTCTCACAAGGATTTTCCTTCTCTTTGCTGGTAATCACATTAAGACCTTGTTGGTCTTGCACAGTCAAAAACCTACCAGTAAAGTACTGTAATATCTATACCCATATCAAATACCTCATTTGATATACTGGCTTCTTTGTAAACTTTCTATAGTTCTCTAGATTTATTTCTTTTTTTTTTTCACCATAGATTGTTCTCCCTTCCTCAGTGCTTGATTTGCCTCAGCCTTTTATCTTCCTCATTTCCTTCTGAACACCAGCAGGAAGATAGCTTTTATTAGCCACTTCTGTTTTTCCACAGGTCACAAACATACCTTTAACACTTCAGTAATTTCACCAAAGGTTCATTACTTTCACTGCAACCCACAGACCATTTTTTTGTTGGTGGTGACATTTTCATTTAGTTGGTTTGATTTTGATTTAAAAAACCCCACTAATAATGCTCCACTTGAATCTGTATGAATTCTCAGTACTCTTCCAAACACTATTTCTCCTCTTGTAGCTAGGGAATTTCAAATATTAGGCCTGTTTTCTTGTGCAGATAGAACACTCATGTTTCCCATATATGACTTCTACTTCAACAGCAAGTTTAACACTCCAGTGGACAAGATGTTTTTTACTGCAGACAGGATGGGGATACTCTGAGTTCACATCTTCTCTTCCCCTCCCTTCTCTTCTCTATTCCCTTGAAAATCTTTCAGATTGAAACTCAACTACTTGATTTAAAAACATCAGTCCCACAAAACCTGATGCAGGTGTTTTTTTCTTGCAGTGAGAAGATTTTACCAGGGCACATGAGGAATGCCAAAGCAGGTACAAATCTTCACACTCAATCTAGGTGAAAACCTCTCAACTCTTAGCAACCAGTCTGAGCTCTCCTGTAGTTTTTGTTTTATACTTTGCTTTTATATTTTACACATATGATCAGCAGCTTTGTTCTCAAGGAGTACTGGAGAGATAGATGCCCCATTATCCAAGATGTGTCAAGGTGCATGCAGATTTTTAATTGCAAATGGTGACTGATTAGTAATGGAAAAGAAAATCATGTATATTTTCCTGTTGCCACCTCTGTTGCTTGAAATGGGACAAAGGACAGCAACTTTTGTGGGTGGTTTGAAGATTTAAAACTAAAATCAATAAATTCAATTAATAAATAAAATAAATAATTTATAAGAATAATACACTCCAGCAGGAGCTATTCTGACCTGAGTACAGAGAGATTTGGGTTCTGTGCAAGTCATGAGAAGATATCTATGGCCAAATTTTGGAGTTTTATAGGCTTCACTTCACCTTCACTCCTTCTTAATTGAACATTGTAAAGCACTATTGATTTACACTGATGTATTGTCAGTGCTTTTTTTTTTCCTTAAAACCAAAACCACTCTGTCCCTGACTATTAACTTTCTACTTTATTAGGTTTAAGTTTAGCAAACCCACAGTGTTTGCTTTCACTGAACTCCTTGGTATGGCCAGTTTAATATTTAACAATCTTTTAGGCAGGGTAAAGAACTGCCTCTTTTTTTTCCTTTTTTAAAAATCCCAGTGTGACTTTGCCCTTGTTAGTCTAACAATAGGTTGTTCCATCGCTGAGCACATGGATAACTGCAAACACTGCTGAAAGGTTTGGAAGACAAAGGGAGAAAGGCGGATACGCAGCGGTGCCAAAGTCACTTTGACAGAGGTTCTCTGGTGCGTAGCAACAATACAACAGCCTGAACTGTTTAACGCTCACTTAAACATAACATCAGCCTTCATGTAATATCTATAAATAACAATGCTACTTGAAGCAGTGGGAGTGCCAGAACTTCATTTTAAAGCACTCTAACTCAGTGATTTATACACTGCAATCAAACTACTGTATTATAAATGGAAAATATAAAGCTTCATATGTCTAATTTTCTGACTTTTCGTAATATATCTGTAGTGTAAGAAATCTTCCTGTTTCTTCCCTCAAAACCAAACAGATGGCCGGATGAAGCAATGTGTCTGAAAAGCTCTGCTGTCAGCTCACTGCTCTGGCTGCATGCAACACCCCATCCACTCCCAGGCCTGCACGAAATCACACAAGATCAGTGCAGAATGCTACAGGGCAAGTACAAGGTGAGAAAAAAGCTAAAATCTCAAAAAGACTCCCTTCAACAAATACAAAGTTCAACTCCTGCATTCTGTAATTGTTTCTTTTGTTTCTCATGAAGTCTTGGAAACAGAGTCAGACCTAAACTCCTTTTGCTGATTAAAGGCAGAACAGGACGAATTAAACCATTATCATGTCTTTAAATGCTGGGTGAAAGCTGTATGCACCCGTGGAAAATCAAAACAGGTGTCACCTTGGCCACATTTCAACAGCCCCTGCAACTAGAGGGACTAGTTCCTGTGTTAGTAACCAGCCTTTCAACTGGAAAGGCTCCGGGTAAATTAGCTGTAAAGCATCTTAATTAAAATGAGTATGGTGGTTTTGGCTCACTCAGCCGGTCTCCTTCTGATTTGTTACATCACATACCGTCACAAATTTGGCACAACTGGCGTTGCTTTTATCAAAAAAGCAACTCAAGAAGAAAGAGAAAACCAAGTCCTCTACTACAGTGTTGCATTTCTCTTCAGGGGCAGTATAGAAACCCATTTGGTAGCTTTCTGCAGATAAGATTTTACTCCCCTTGCTTTTAGTTCCTCTTCTGAACTCGACAGCTTGGCTATGCCTGCAGAGAGCACGTCTGTCCAGTCTCTTGTAAATTATCTGTCAGTTTCATGAAGCTGATGTTTAACACTGAATTCCAATAAGAATGCATTTACCAGAAGAATACTGGTTTTTCATTTCCTGAACAAATATTAGACATAATTCTTGGATGCCCTATGCCTGTACATCTGAACAGAACGCCACTGCTCTGAGCTGGAGATAGCTAATGTAGAGGAACTGATCTGGTGAGTCAGTCTGTGACAAGAAGTTACTTTTTAACAAATCAAAGACAATGAACATCGAATTTGGGAAGTCATTGAATGTTCCCACTTGATGTGTGTGAAATAGGCATAGAGCCAAAAAATCTCTCCATCTCTGTTTAAAGGAACACAAAAAAACATGCATCTGTCCAAGTACTGCAAATAATTCATTTAAGTGCCCAATTTGGTGCAATAG
This sequence comes from Setophaga petechia, assembly GCA_024362935.1. Lineage (NCBI taxonomy): Eukaryota > Metazoa > Chordata > Aves > Passeriformes > Parulidae > Setophaga > Setophaga petechia. The sequence goes on from JANCRA010000001.1 coordinate 48,779,741, forward strand.
CATGCAAATTTGGCAAAACCAAAACATAGGAAAATTGCCTAAGGTTATGTTTGTAACAGAAAAGCTGAGTTTCTATTCAGCCGATCTTGTACTGAGGTACACCAGGCCATTTTGTCTCTGAAAAGCAGGTGGTACATTTCTGCATCATTACTATGATCTGCCTCTTCTTAAAGATAAACATTCAGGTTTTAGAAACATACTAATTTTTTCACTAACTCTACAGGAGTTCATACTGCCATCAAGTTAAGGCTAACATTTATAAATTACTCTTGTTTCACAATGGGTTTTGCTTGGCTAAGCGACTTCACATTAATTAACTTGTAAGAACAAACTCTTGTGGTTTGCTGTCACATGATGATATAATAATCTAGATTAGATGAAAAATTAATTACAGTCCATAAACCAGGATCAGAAAGGTTTTGTATTTTGACCTGTCAATCATAATAAATTTATGGAGAAGGCTTTCTCCTTTCATGAATGGTGACTACATCATGAAGCAGCAACCTTTAGCAATCTTTTTTAGTGAAAAATGGTGGAACTGTTTTGGGAACTATTTTTAACAGGAGCCATACCAACGATGTAAGAATTTGTCCTAACAACTAGCAGTGTTAACCCAGTTTCTTCCCCATATTCAGACCTTGGCCCTCAATGGGCAAGTAGCCCCTTGAGCTCCTGTAATTAGTCCTGCTTTTAAATTCCAGTTCTACAAAGCAAACAAGTTATTATGAGAGGGTCCTAAAAACAAAATTGCAGAACTTTATGATCACTGTAATGCTGATGCAATAGTTTGGTTGCTTTCCCATGCAGAAGTATTCCCAAACCTATCAACTTAACTTACCCAGCCTGTACAGCCTGTAAGATCAACAGAATTGATGTAGGGGCTGTTGCAATTACAAATGAAACACAGAAAAACAAAAGTGACAAGGACGAAGAGTGCTGCAGTCCATCCCTTTATGGTACTTACTCCCTTAAGGACTTATTGGCAGTACAAGCATTTTGTGATGGCCCAATGTATCTCAGAGCCTTCTGCCCTCTACACAGCTCCATACTGTTTGCCCTGATGGCCAAACTCCACAGTTTCACATACAATTTTTATCCCATTTTCTCTACATAAATAAGTAGCAGAATAAGTAGCAAGGAAGGAAACAAAGACTCAAACTGCCAATAGAGCACAATGTCAAGTCACGCCTAGGAACAGGCTGGCATTTTCTTCTTCTTTTAAAATTTTCATATTATTTCAGGAATGGGATATAAAAAAGAAAATGCAGCAATAAAGTTATCCTATGGATAACTCCAGAGAAGGTAAATTCAAGGCTACCAAGTACACAAAAACAACCTCAAGGAAATAGCAGAATTTTTAAAACACAGTTGTCTGGGGAGTACTTTTTATGTGCTTGCAGCCAGTTTCTAAGTGTGTTCCCTCTGCTGAAGGGATCATGTGCTTAACACATGTGCTTGCTCAGGATTAGGCAACTGACAGTTGTGCATATTGCAAAATATGCTGACATTCCCTAGCAGCTCTGCTGGAAGGGGATTACATATCCCAGTGATACCAGCCTGAGAGAGACCCTGGGAATAAGGAAACTGGCACATCTGAGGAAAGGGTCACTTAAAACACCAGCTTTGAATGCTTCTACCACAAACCTTCCCCCATCCCATTCTGCTAACTCAGCTGCAAAGCCCAGGAGTAACAAAGGGCATCAACTGCAATGAAACTCTCCTTTCCAAGAAGCAAACCAGCCTTTCTGGCCACCAGCTGTAACAGCTCCCCACAGGCCCCCTGCCATCCCACGGGACCCCAGCAGGCAAGCGGGATGCTGCCTGCCCAGCTCCTGTACTGGAAGGCAGGGTGTGGGACTGGCAGTGCTGTGCCTGGCACACAGCCCCTATGGTCCCCATGCCTCAGCAGCTCACCCCCCAGCAACAGGTTTGAAAGATGTCAGGTTACAGAAGGCAATTTCATATGAGAAAATTAGCACTGGAAGTCCTGACTGCTTCTGACCGTCACAGATCCTGCTGCACTCTCCCTGAGAACAGTTTGTCTGCTGGACTGACTCCAGCTGGTGTAGCTGTGCTTAGCAGGCAATTACACCTTCTGAGATTGTCCTCAATTTGCCACGGTGCTATTCACTTCCTTTCAAGTTGCCGTGGAATGTCACAGCACACTGACAAGCAGCTGTCATCTGTCACCCACGAGGTGGCTGCGTGGCAGTGGTGAGTGAAAGCCATTCCTGTGCATGCACCATGTCCTTGCCCAGGACTAGAAAGGGTTTTGGGGTTCCTTGGGGGCGAGTCATGCTATGTAAGTGTAGAGTCATAGTTATCAAATATAGAATAGCTCCCTGCAATGTAGCCAGGATGCTCTGGGTTATTTCATTCTTGCAATTTAAAATAATCTTGTAAAAATCTCCTTCCTCTGTCAGGTGAGTAGAGCTTCATAAGGAAGCTCAACAAAAATGAAGTGAGAACTATTATAAATTCCAGTCTGCACATATAACTCACAGTAACAGTGTGTTTTTACTTGTTTCAGCAGTAGAAAAAAAATTGGAGATTATTGAGCTTCTTACCCATGCCTTAAAAGAAAGCATGAGGCAGCCACCTCTCTTTTCCTCCAGCAAACCACTGAGGAATCCTGTAATATTAGGATTTTGTTCCAAAGAGGAATAAAACCTCTGCTACCAGCATAGTGGACAACTAGCATAGCAGCATTCATGGGTACTCCATGAATGCCCCCCACAGCCAATGAGGATAATGCAGGCCCAAAGGTGCTATCATTGTGAGATCCACTAGGATCATGAGACTTCTGCAGGGAGAAACCCAATCCCTGGAGCATCTCCAGGTTCACTAACTCAGCCATTCAACTTTGAACCATCAAGTAGCCAGGTCATGAAATAGCTCATACCTCACAACAAAATCCCTGACACCTTCAGCACCTTCAGGCATCTCTGCACAATCTCTAAAAAGGAAAACCAACAACAATTACCAAATCACCTCAAACCCCTACAGTGAAGGCAGAAAAAAAAAAAAAAGATATTCTCTGGTCTATACAAGAAAGAGATATTTTCAACTAATAATTGAAAAGATGTTGTCTACCCAAATGACAGACCTCTGAAGTCACACAACTTAATAAAATCACTGGTAATCTTCACACCACACCATCAATCAGCACCTTACAGCTTCCCCAGGCACAAAAAAAATCCTGTGACATGCCTATTTTGCTTTGGAAACAACTTGGTGTTAAAAACAATATTCATTAGAAGGGTGAGTGGTATCAGAGCTACAAAACTGTGCTCCCAATACATTTCTGCTATAAATAGCATACCAGTATACATTTACATAAGATTGTATCTTCCTTCTAATTATTTCCTAAGGTAGACTTCAGTTATGAAATCAAAGGACTTTTTTTATCTAGAATTTTGTCAGGCTTATGGCCTATGAAGCCAAATTTTGTTTGGCCTGTGAAGCACTGGAAATTTTACTTTAAGGAAAACTTTATGCTCACAGACTGCAAAGAAACAGTAGAACTGAAGTCCAAGCATTCTCTGAAACAGAGTCTTTCTTTTTCTTCAGTATCTGACTAATTTTAGCAAAACATTCAGTTATTGAAACAGTTTTACCTGTCTGCAGTTCCACCTACAGGGGATAAGTACAGACTGGCTTCCCATGGCAGTGGGTGACTGTCCATGTTCCTAAGGTGCAAATGTCAACTGAAACTCCTCTGGCACCTGGGACATCATACTCTTCCCACCTCGTTAATTCCTGGGCAGTTGCCGTTCACACTGCTGGATTATCTTCTCTGTACTTCCCAGTTTTAGGGAACTCTGAGTATTCAATGCCTCTTTATCCTATAGCTCTTATTTCTGGTTCCCCCAATATTTTTGGGGAGAGATAATGGCTTTGCTTCTTTGGAACTTAGTGCATCTCAGAACCCTTCACCAGGACAGCACAAAGCTGACATCCTCATGACTGTTTCTTTCCACCAGCTTCTCTACCAGTATGAAGTTTCTAAGCTTTCTTTAAGCCGCTCTGGAACATAACAATCAAAAATTCTCTGCCTGGCTTTCCCTCTTACCTGCCTACTCAGTATCTCCGATGGAAAGAAAAAAAAATTCACGTTATGCAAGAGCATAGGCATAGATTTTCAGAGCACTACAGAATCAAGTGTAGTTTAAGTAATCTCTTTAAAACTCTCTCGCTCATGAATATCTCAAAAAAAAAAAAAAAGGCTATTTTGAACATTTGACTCCTATTAATACTAGAGTATGCTAATAGGATTTAGCAGTGAAACACCTACCAACATACTGAAAATAAGTGTGGAACTACAGAAAGTCCAAAATCATGGGTGGTTTCTCTGCAAATTAAATAATTCATCACTTGGTGAGACAGAAAGTTATATCAATTGTGAAGGACAACCAGTCACTTAGAAAAATGCAGGATTATGACATGCCCACAAAAGCTTGAGCACACATGCTACCAAAAAGGTAACTTTAAAAAGTGTTAGGGCTTCTGTTGTTCCTGTTCATTTTGAGGGTTTTTTTTTCCCTTCTAATGCTAGCTAACTCCGAAAAGTAAAATAATGCTGGAATGAAACGGATGTAAATTTTAAGATGTCTTTACCTTGCCCTCATTAGCAGACTTGCTATCTGCCGGGCAAAGTACAGCACTGACAGTGCATTGCCATCTTGAGGCTTCCTACAGAACTGCACAGCCCAGCCAAAATACACCAACTTGTTACCAACCACAGCATTCAATCAGAAGTGCCAAAGCCATTATAAAACATGAAGCATTAACATCGTATTTTTTTTCTTTATTTTCATGCTAAGGTTTCTATAGTTCCATTTTGGGACTGAATATACTTCAAAAGAGGGAAAAACCTTACATAGAACAAAACCAAGCAAACAGAGCTATTTAGCATAATTGATCCTGTCAGAAAGAGAATCAAGTCTACTCATCTCCTATTAGCAACAAAAATCTGAAGCTAAAGCTTAATTAATAATACAGATTTCCCAGATCCTTTGAAATTACTACACAAGTTTAATTCAGCACCAAAGACTGATTCAGCTTAAAAAATTACTCCAACGTAATGCTATGAAAAAAAATTACTCCATAGCATGTAATACTATGAAAACCTAATACACAATTACACATACAAATGTATCTGTATTATCTAATAACATAGGAGTGCTCATAAGAAAACAGAATGCTTTCCAGATATAACACATTCTAGTGTGGGTTCAAAGGTTTAGAAATCACCAAAGTTCATTCAAAGGCAGCAGCTATGTGAATTGTCCTTGTAAGAACTTTTACACAAATCTCTGTAACCCAAACCTACACATTAATCTGGCACCCTGCTCAAATAAAACCTACAGATGTCAAACACATAAACACTCTAGTGCTTCAGCCTTTTTTATCTTTTTTTAAGTTACTTAGTACTTCTGAAAAGATCACTTGGAAAACATGTATATGGGTAATATCAACATATGCCAATATTCCTACCTGAAATAGCATGGGATATGCTTGAATCTACAGTGACATGGGAAGCAGCAAGATGAAACTGTGGAGTGTATATACATATATGGTATAAATTGGTATAAATACCTTTAATAGAGGTGTGAGGCAACTGATTTTTTTTGTGAAACAAATTGCATCTATGAGGCTACTTACAAAGGGTAACCAGTTTACTGAAATGGCTAAATTGGTTTTTCTCCTCTTTTCCCAGCAAACTGGTCTGTTCTCAAAACCCACAAACAGCCATTTAAAGCCTGTTGTTTTTATGCCTAAGGTGAAGTTTGTTTTGCTGAGCCACTCAAAGGCCTTTAAGTGAACAAGAAAAAGCCTCTCTGGAAGTTACCTGCTTGGCTTGGAGGCTGCCAGCCCTTGGCAGAACCCAGGGGTGCCACTGGCTTGAGGACTGGGGCAGGTGAGGAGTTGGCAGGAGCAGGTCTCACATCCACGTTGTCCTGGCAGGCAGGGATGCTCTTCACTGGGGCAGGCTGGGCAGCTTCCAGGGAATCACTGTTCAGAAACCAGGGAAGAGTAAATAAATGCCTCTTGCTAGAACAGGAGAACTTGTGAAAAGGAGATGTGGAGTGACATTCCCCCACCCCAGGGCAACAATGCAGCACCCACTAGTCTGTCATCACCAGCAATGCTGTGGTAGTTACACCCTGAAGCTGCTTTCTAAGAACTGGACATTTGAGTAAGGTCTGCCAAAAGTCAATAGAGTCAACTAAACCCCTTCACAATTTTCATTTTAAAAGAGTTGTAAGTTTCTTTAGTCATTAAACAACATGCATGATATTTTATATTGCCTCTTTAGAGTACTTTACAGCACTTTTATACTTTAAGGGTTGGCAGAACTCTTTTAGCTCTTTAAAAACACACATGATAAAAACTGAACTCAATCACAATCCACATGGAGTGCAAGCAGCCACTAATTACACTGATAGCAAGAAAATTTTTAATTTCTCACTTGTCTTTGGGCAGTTGAAAATAAATACTTTTATTTAAAACAGTCAAAGTAGAGGAGTAATTACTAATGAAGGTCATTTGCAAAACAAATGTACATCAAAACCAGGAAATTAACAACATTGTGAAATACAGCCAAATACATATGTGAAATACCATTCCAAAACCCTATTTTTCACAATTTAGAAACCCTCGATAACACACTAGAAGCCTTGTACTCTTTCTTCTATTGAAGAAAAACAAATTTTCAGCACATGTGCACCATGTGTATTTTCACCAGGGTCATTCCCAGAATCACGGATTGTGCCAAGTTTGTAAAGTAAAAATCCATGAGCTATTTTTACTTTACAAATGTTGCACATGCACAGTATTACCTTGCCTGTATGACATGCAACAACTCGAACACACCATGAGGCCAAAACACAGGTTCATAACCTTGATTTTTTTTGTTTTCTTGGTCATCTCTAGATTTACAGGGTAGTAATTCATGTGTTTAGAATCTTCTTCCAGGTAAGGGATAAAAAAAGTCATTCCAAGTTTGGAGAATGAATCTGAATGCTCAGTTTAATGAGTAACAGTTATGGCAATTGAAGGCTTTGGTAACCAGCACTGGTGGATTTGCTGTACGCAGTGTGCACAAGCCCAGAGAAGCACAAACTGAGACCTTGCATTCCATTATCTTCAAATGCTGAAAAGATATTTAAAGACATTTGTGTAGCTCAAATGGAGGCATTGAAGGTGCACATTATACTCCTTTGAGACTCATGTTCCAAGTCTTTATTACAGGAAGACTTTGAGGCAGTGGAGATACAGGGCATAAAAGTGTTAACGCAGACTGAAAGAAAAAAGATAGATAAGTACCCTCTGATGTGAAGTAGCAGCAGTGGTTGAAAATGACAAGGTAGTTTAGGATTGGCTTCCACAATGAAAAAAGTGCATGTCTGCAATTTCATTGTTACAGAAACATCCTTCTGTACTGTTGAATACATTTGACATGTAACCCATCAAACTCAATCCAGGCCAGAGCCCCACTGCAACTTTAAGAATTCCTTGTTAGCACTGTTGATGCTAAAAAAAGAAAGTTTCCTCCTTCTCCATCCAAGAGGCTCATTACTGCTTGTCAAATAACTTTTCAGGTCTAGCACCTCTTCACTGCCTTTGTCTGGAATATATAAGTCATAAATAATACAAATCAGCAGTCAGAAATAAAGAAATCCTGCTGACTCGGCAGCCATCTTTTACAAGCAGAGGCTACTCAACAAGGAAAAACAGATTTCAGACAAGCAAAATGGTTCCCTCCAGGGAGAAGATGGCAAGGAAGCAGACTCTTAGGGAGGCCCACAAGGCTCATTGCAATGCTGACTGGAAACTCCACCGTTGCTATTTTTGTGGTCAAATTCTAAGGCTTGTGAATGACGTGGCATGGCAGTTCTTGAAGAAATAGAATGTTGGAGACACTCAGGCTTTCATTTAGAAATTAGGTAAAACCCTACTGATCCCAAACTAAAAGACAATTATAAACTCAGGTATAAGCTACCTCTGATGTTTTTTTATCACCTCTGGAAGTTTACATGCCAGGAGCCTCAAGCAAGAAGCTTCCTAAGGGAAAAGCTTGAAGCCATCACTCTGACAGAGAGGATGTTACTGGCCTCAGGGCAAAACTTCTGAAAGGTCTTGGACACCCTTTGTACTGCATGTCTGATTCCTCAAAGCAAAAATTGAATAAACTCAAGCCACCACCTCAGTCTGTTAATTCAACAGGCAGGCTGCTACTGCAGCTTGGCAAGTCTCCACTGTGCTATAGCGCCCACCCACGGCTGGCTAAATGGAACAATGTACCATTTCTCTGGAATTACAGCCTCCAATCAGCCAGCTGTGAGTGCACATGCAGTGTTCTCTGCAGAAAGACAGATCCATCTTCGTCTAGCTTTCAAAGAGGCACTGCACCCTCAGCAGCGTGTCTCTCATAAGAGGTTCAACCTTTTAAACTGAACTTGAAATTCATGCTGCAAAGTTAACTCCTCAACACTTTACTTCATGTTTTTCTACACTGAGAAACACTCAAACTCTAGTTATTGTTATCCAGCTTTACAAATACAGTGATGGATCTTTCCAGAAGCACACATTTTCAACAAGTGGCTGTACAATGCCCACAATTAGCCCCATTAGTATTTTGCAACTCGCAAGGGTTGGACAATGATGACCCAAGTTTCACCATCTAGAAAATACAGGATTTGAAGAGAAAAAAAATATACTGAAATTTAAGAAAATAAATACATTATGGAAGAGAGCTCCCACCTGCTTTTCAGTGTTGCTACTGGGAAGCCGAGGGAGGAATGATAAACCTAACGTATTTACCAAGCTCTGTGTGAGCACTTTCTCAGACTTCCCAGCTGACAGTCACAGGTCAGCTTCAGGTCAAGAACATTTCAATGTCAGAACACTTGGAATATTGTTAACGACACACCTACCTTCTGCCTCTAGCATTAACATTTCAACTATGTTCCATAACTCTTAAACTCCTCCTACTCCACCTGATGAATACTTACAGCAAAAATCAAAGTTTTCAAAGCTAAAAATTAATGCAAACACGAGGTTCATCCCTGCAAACTAACATTTCCTGCAAGTTGTGATAGCCCTGCTGTCAACCTTTGGGCAAGGGGTTTTAACACTGCAAGAACCAAGGAATAGTGAAACATGAGTCTGCTAGACTCAGTCTTGTGTCCTGAAAACTCATGAGAAGTTAGATTAATAAGCTATGGGAAGATTGATCAAAATAATTCTGGAAGTGTGTTGCAAGGGAAACAGATTGTAAAAACAGCCCAAGAAAAATGTCTGGCAAAGAAGCAAGCCAAAGACACCTCTCTATTTTTTACATATGCTAGCTTATACTTAACAGACACGCCTGAAATTCCATGGAGAACAGCTCCTACCACAGAGTGCAGCCTTATTTTATCAAAGTAAGCATCTGTATGGAAAACAAAAAAATTTCTGGGGAGCCAGCCAGGAGGTTTGAGGGGGACACACAATGCTCCAGTGCCAGTGCAAACTTTATTATTGAGAGCTCACAAAAGGCTCCTCAGACTTATCCAGTCTCCTGGTCAACAAAAGCACCATGGAAACTGGGGGGAAAAACCTGGAAAAAACAAGTAGCAATTTCTCTTCCTGTGAGGGAGGAAGTGGGTCCAAGTCACACTTGATATAAACACTAGTTTTTCAGAGACCAGGCTGAATGCATTTCAGAGGCATTTTAAGAAATTTGCACTGGAAAAATCCTTCCAAAATCCTGGTTTTGATGCTTCTTCCTCCCTCAAAAACCCCAAACATACAAAAAAAAAAAAACCCACAAAAAACCAACCAAACAAAACTAAAATCAAACAAAACCCCAATAAACCAAAAACACCCCAAAAAGGCAACCAACCAACCGAACCCCAAGAAAAGAAACAAAAAAAAGGGAGAAGAAAAACACATAGTCTGGAACTATAGATGCCTAAACCGCCCTGCATCCTTCCATGGCAACTCCTATACAATGCTGTCCAGAATTTCTTCACATAAACTTCAAAGAAGCTAATAATGGAGGATGATATTATCAGCCAAAGGAGGACCTACTAAGTAACTGAAAAGGAAATGAGCTTGCTGTCATGTAACTTTTAAGAGCACTAAGGTGATAATAAGAACCAAGTCACTTAGACTTTCTCAACCAGGTTCAAGGGATTTGGTTGGACCTTCTCCTCATGCAAGCCCAAGATATTGGCTAATTATCTGTAAAAATAAGTAGTTGAGCCCAGATCTCAGTCTGGTACACCAGTATTTTACCAATAGTTCTGTGTCTATAAATGATGGTTTATGTATCTTGTTAAACTAACTTCCTCTGTTGTCTAGAACAACTGTGGAAGTAAGGCACAAGTCCCCTGTGGTGTGAGGAAATCTGCTGACAGGACAGGTCAGGTAGTATATAAGGGACAGTTTGTAAATCCTTCCTCCAGATAGCGAGGAATTCCGTGACCTGGATCTCAAGTCTCAGTTGTTTGTCATATAAATCATGTGCTACATTTTGTCCAGTATCAAAACACAAAATAGCTGAAAAGATATATATAGGAAACCAGAAAAAGGCAGGTATGAGAATGACAACAAAACTCCATGAACAAGGGAAATACAGATGGCTTTTTGTAAGGGTTTTCTGGTGTAACAACAGAGAAACAAGAAGCACTGAGTGCTGACCTTATCCCTACTACAAGCCCAGTGTTTATATTTCATCTTAACCTAACAGTGCTCCAGTATCTTGCTCAAAAGAAGAAAAAAAAATAAAGTAATAGAAAGAAAGAGCAGAGAAAATCATCTGGGTGGAGGTATTTCTGTATCAAATTACAGGGAGGGACTATGTAACCCCTCTGTAAGCAGTGCTCTATACACAGAAATAAAACATCTTTCAAAGTATGTATTCTGTCAGAGTTAACACCAGTGCTCATCTCACAAGGTGAGATTACCATTTTTTTAAAGTAATTGAATGTAGCATAGTATCAGGAAGATAAACAAAAAGCCATGCCAAAAACAAAAGGGCTGTCAACACCCATTCCTGCTAGTGTTTCCCAAAATTTCCCAGTGTTTCTGCCTTGAGATTTAATTTTAAGGCAGAGCTCCAATTCTTGGTCATGCAAGACATTAAATACATAATTTCCTGTGCTGCATATGTGTCGTTTGTTAGAAAACACGCAAGCTCCATAAACTCAAGGCCATCCCTGTTGCCATTAGGATGAAACACTTAGCTTAGTGCAAGACTGCATAGCTGTTACACACCCCCAAAAAAAGCCCATTACAGAGGCATCTGGTGGGGAAGAAAATGTGTGGATGCTCAGCCCACTTCAGGCCAGTTAGTAAGTCAGAAAAAGGTCAAGCACTCTGGCAGTAACCCAGTACAGAACAGTTTAAGACAGCCAGCTTTTTGGAGCAGAGACAGTGAAGCAAGAGGGATAAAGGGAAATATATCTGGAGGAACCTTACTGCAGAAGAGAATCAACACCCTGCTTTTGTTATAGCTATAGCCTTCCTGAGTTTGTCCCCAGAGATAATGCAAAGGAGCCTAAGCTACCTTGGTAAAATTTTTTTATCTTTCGCAACTTTTCATTAAAGTTACGAAAGATATAAAAGTGCCAGAAAACTCTAAAGCAGTTTATTACTTGGCTTTCTTGGTTCAGCCAAACAGACCTAGTTCTATTTGAACCAGTTAGTCTACTGCATTCTGTAGTATCCTTTTCTCTTTAGTTATGGGATGTAAGATTTCAGCTCTCTTTTCTTATCAACTACTTTATTGTGGAATGAAGTGAGCTGTCATTTAAAACAACTTTTCAGCCTTACATTCATTTACATACCACAGTATGTCACTAGATGCATTTTAATGCAAAGACATTTTAATACCTAGTTTCACACTCAATGGGTACATTTCTGTCAAATCTATTTTTTTTCTGTCATAATTGACTAGTTTTTTTTGATCTCTGCTGAAAGTCAGTAACAAAATGTAGTTGCTGACACTACATTTATCTTCTTTTCCTACATGTTTCTCAAGCCATACAGCAAAGGCTGTGGTCCTTTATTCAACAGGACAAGACAGCACAAAGCTTCATTTCTTCAGCTCCATCTACTGGTAACCTCTCCTTCCTTACCACTGCAACAGCTCAGGACTAAGAATGTTAATAAGGAAACCAGAAATCATTACCTTCATTTGTTCTATGCTGTCTTCAGGACAACATTGGCTATTTCTGCAAAAATCCTTTTTAAAATGCAGTTTAATGCAGAGTGTTCTCAGACAAAATGTACTGCTATATCACATGTCCCAGATTGTAGGTCATATCCTGTTTGAGATGTCCCTAACAGCCTGAAAATCATCTTCTTCCTTTATCATCTTATGCCAGAGCCTTGTAGCAGCAACCAGGACAACCAGGATAACCTGGCTATTACAATGGCTTAAGAGATTCACAAGTTAAAAGGTTACCTTTAAAATGCTCTAAAAATCCATGGATGTTAATTTCAAGCCATTCAACCTCAATCTTGATATATATCCAACACTGATTTGGTCTTTTGGGCAGGCTTATATGGTCTCTGTACTCCCACTGTACCTTCTGGCTCCCTGGCACATCTCTCTCCAGCTCTGTCAGTTGGCAGAGAAAAACAGATTAAGGGCCTCCAAAACTGGACTTCTGCTGTGGAAGAATGAAACCAGTTCTCCGGTGTTTCCTGCCTTTTCCAACACACAGCCCCATGTACTTGTAAGGGACAGCAACTGAATGGAGACACTCTGGGAATCCCAACACTGAATGCATCTCCAAGAAATAAATCTTCAACACCAGGAGAGCTTTCCCCATACAGTGAGCAAACAATGGACAAACAGAAAGCCAGTTACAGATTCAGGAAGGAGAAAGTTTCCATTAATGCAATAACCTATCTTCACTTGTCATAAACAATGCTCATTAGTGAGTGAAGGAAAAAAGAAAAGAGAAGCCAGAGAATTTGTTTTCACTGTACTGAAGTATTACCAAACAAACACCACAGCTAAAGAATAAGGTCTTGCTGATGGCATGGCCTGGGCTTCACCTGTAGTGCACAGACAGGTATCAGAACTCCTCAAGAGGTTTTCTCTTCAATGTGTACATAAAAGGTTTTCTAGTAATCATTCAGTGGCAAAAATAAAATTCGTATTTTAAGTTGTATTATATCACCACAATTCTGCCAATGTTCCTTTTTTATCTTTTTTAAGTGGATATGCTACAAGTTAGAAATTTTGATACAAATAAAGCGGGTTTGCATCTTATAAACTACAATTTCCCCTCCCTGAGGTTAGGGTTACTTTAACCTTCTCTAGAGACTGAGGTCACCTTGGAAGCCATGAAACAGAAGAAAAAGAACCAATACTTGTTACTTAACACAAGTTTCTACATCAAGGGGATCTCAGCTCTACTTACAGATGGGTCTTATCTCTAGAAGGGTCTAACTCTTGTGAAAATATAAATAGGTACAAGAAAACCCACAGATTATTTCTTCCTTAGCACAATTTAACACACATTGCCCTGTAAAATAACCAAGCAGACTCCTGCCTGTGCAGCTGAAGTCATGAAAGCAGCTTTCTGCTGAAGCAAGCATTAACATTGCTGTGGTCAGGAAAGGAGAACAAACAGTCCTGTGCACTGAACAGAATCAGCACTGGAACAAAGAGCCTAGATGGCAAATAATTTTTAAAACAGTCATTTGCTGGCCTGCATGCCAGTTATTTGATTTTATACATTCAAAGTGAGCTTTAGAAAAATAAGCTAACGTGACGCTCAGTTGCTCAAGGAACTGTGGCAAATAATTCACCCACACAGAAGTTTCAAGCCAGGATCTCTTGTTTCTTCTCTGGCTGCCTCTGTAGGGTGACACTGCCTCCCTCAGAGGCTCCCGACACAACACAAGCACCACCATGCATATTAGAGGGCACCTGAAGCCAGTGAGGAAAGGAAACCTCTGCTTTAGTATGGTGGACTTGCACAAACACATCAGCAGGTCCAGAGTGCACACATTAATCCAGGCGTGCAAAGAGATGAAACCAGCAGGGTTTGGAGCTGGTAACCTCCTGTCAAAGACCAGGACAGGCACAAGCATGCAGACAACAGAAATGTGCTCTGAAGGAGTAGCCAGCTCCCTGTGAGTCCTAAGTGCCAACCACACACCACATCTGGACAATACCTCTTGCTCTTTGGCAACTCCAGAGCACTTGTGGACTTCCTGGAGGGCGCGCTGGCCGGCAGGGGAGGCTTTGCGACAGGCGTGATGAGCAGCGCATCCAGCAGCGAGCGGTAGGCACTAGGCTCGTGGAGTCTAGCAAGTGTGTGAAAAGACCCCACGAACAAATGAGGTGACCACACAAAGTCCAGGATGGCTGGCACCACAGACAACCCAAAAGCCTTTATGAAAAGCCTATCTGGAGAAACTGAACCCAAGAAAACTGATGCAGGAATTATGTCCAAACAGGCAGCCCACAAAGTGCAAGTTGCACAATTCAGGGCAGGCATAAAAAAAACCTACTAAGGTGTGAGAAGCATGTTCTTTGTATATTTTTACCATTAATAAAGTAAAATTTAAAAAAATGAGAAAATGTTTTCATCTTTTTTAGTTTTCTGATTTTGTGTATGCTTTCTAATGTACATAATTTATTAGCACCCTAGAACATCCATGCAATTTAGAAACACAAAAATATGGGTATTATTGCCTATTAAAAAGCATTTTACCATTATGAATGGATGATCAAAAAACTTGTCAAAATGTTTGCTCTAAGCAAGCCTTTATAACAAGCAATGCAGTAAAGATTTAGATGGAACTCAGCAAGCTATTGTTTTCAAGCACCAAAAAGTTCCTCAAAGTTACAGATTCATCTTTGTCACTCACATAACACAAATGTTATTTACAGTTAATTTACTAACTGAACTGTAAAACAGGTATCATGAGGAACAGAATGGTGGATTTACTCACCAAGGTTCAGAGCAGCTAAGCTATAAATAGGGCATGGGAGTTTTGGACATATTCTAATGACTTGCCCAGTATTGTGACAGAGCTGATTGATTTCATAACCCTACCAGGGACCAATTATTCTTGTGTGAACTGGAACCTCCTTAAACCAACCTATAAAACACTCCGTTTGAAGTTGATGTCTACCTGGCCCGGACAGCAATAGCAGCAGACACTGCAGCAGCAGCCATGCTCTTAATTTTTGATCTCTGCTCGAAAGGAGAAAGAGCTGGAGGAGGAGAGGGTCCAAGGATCGGCAGATTTCCCAAAGGATCTTCCAGCATTACTTTTGCAGCACAGAAGCTTTGAGTCAATGCAGGAGAAAACAGAGAAAGTAGGAAAGATTGACAGAGATACAGTACAACACCAGACCACATTAACCACTGGAGAGTTATGGAAGTTCCCAGCTCACAGAGACATCAGGCAATGTATGAGTAACTTAAATACTAATATAGAGAACAGGAATTTTGATTTCACCCACAAATAAAACTATTCCCTCATCAAGTCAGCATTTAGCATCTGTCAGCCTTTAAATTCCTCATCACAGACTCTGTCTCACATGCCTGAGTCACTCCCACTGAACCAGGGCCCAGAATTCTCCACATGGATCCCTTTAAGTCTCCATGGTGTGGACAGAATTAGCCATGATGATCATTTACCTTGTCCTCTTTTTCAGAATAAACAGTAAACATAGAAAACTGGAATATTTAGTGATATAATTTCTGTGGCTCCACCCTTACCAAATTCAGCGTGTAACCCCCTTTTCATTTTGTCTACTTATTTTACAGGTGGAAATGGATTTCAACAGGAAAAAAAAAAGGCAAAAAACCTAGACTGAGTCCAAAATAACTCAAACAATTTCTAACCTCTAACTTGGGTTCTTATTTTAAAATCTCAAGATTATCCACCGAATTGCTGTGTATTTTTTTAAATAACTACAAATATGGACAGAACACTCTAAATACCTACAGAACTATATACCATTTCCCAGATTTAAATGCAAAACCAGTGCCTGAATACCTTGCTTACATTTAGCAGCCTGCTGTAGATATACCTTAAAATATTTACCTTGTATGGCTTACAGATGATTTAGACTGAAAGCTTGAGATTTTATTGAAAGAATTTGTTTCACAAGTAGGCAAAGATGCTTCATGCCTGCCCAAAAGCAGCAAGAGAAAAGAAGTCATTAATCAAGCACTTATTACACCTCTGGCAATACTAACTGAAGCTCAGGAGTTAATTCAAATTTTTTTCCTAAAGCTATCCTTAGCCATAAGCAAACAAAACGGGTATGTTTTTTTCAGGTATCCTGTGTGTTAATTACTGAGGGAAGCACTCTCTCTCCCTGATGGTAGAGACTTATATTCTGGATGTCCCATCACTACACAAGTTAAAGCCTGTATTATCCTCCAAAAACTTTGGGCTACTGGGCAATTTAAAAACACACATTTTGTAGCAAGGTGACTATATTCTCCTCATGTCATCAAATTCTGCCAACAAAATCCAACTGAATCTCCTACCCATGACTGCTTTTCCTCCTCCATCAAAAGTCTGCTTCAATTTTTAAATTATTTGTAGAACTTTTGCCTAAAAGCTACTTGAATGTCTAATTACTATATAAATTGCCACAGCACTATGAGGGTCAGGAAACCTTTAAGCTGCTCCATCTGGACAGCATCATCATCAAAAAAAGAATCAGGTGAAACTGTATAGCTTTAAACCAAAGGAGGAGAGACTTAGATTAGGTATTAGGAAGGAATTCTTTACATGAGGATGATGAGGCACTGGAAAAGGTTGCTCAGAAAAGCTGTGGATGCTCCAACCCCAGAAATGTTCACCTCCAGGTTGGATGGGGCCCCAAGCAATCTGGTCGAGTGGGAGGTGTCCCTGCCTATGGCAGGAGCATTCAATTAAATGATCCTTAAGGTCCCTAGAAAACCAAACCACTCCGTGATTCATTGTGTGTAAAATTAGAGTTTCTGACTGCACCTTTCTACCACAGCTGGCTCAGATGTACCTGGCAGGGGCAGGAGGCAGCCCGAGGGCTGTTCCCACAGGCAGGGATGGAGAAGGCAGCCCCCCAGCTGGGTCAGCAGGCAGGGGGAACTCGGGGGTCTGTGTGGCCACAGCACACATCTTGGGGACAGGAGGTGCTTCATCTGCCGGCAAAGAGCTTGCTGCATCTGGAGCAGGCACGATTATCTTCCTAGTTGATGTTAATTTCATAAGTAATTATAACGAGACAATATACAGAGAAGACATTTCTCATTTGAATAAAGTACAAAATAGCAATGGCCAACTCTTTCAAGCGGGTATTCTTTTATCTTTTGTAACAAGAAAAAGTGAGTAGCAGATGAGGGCTTTTTTAGCTCCTTCTGTAGGAACCAAATACTCATGCCCTGGGAATCACACCATGCTGAAAAAAAATTTTGGAGGCATTTTCACAGCTAAAGTTTGAGCGCTTGTTTAACCACAAACACAAACTATTTGGGTAGTTACTGAAAAGATAACAAACTTGAACAAGAGCACAATGAATATACAAGAAACTACCTAGTCTCAGGAGATGACACTTCAGACACTGAGGCTACTTGGCTGCTGGCATTTAAAACCTGAACAATTGAAGGGAAGATGAGGTGTACACTTGCCTAAGACTTCCAAAAGGTTCTCAAACAAAAGTTCTATACAATAATAGAAAGCAGAAGGACAAGTAGCATTCACCACAAGAGAGCAATATTTCTCCCCTGTATTTTGCTTCCTCTTGCTTGTCATCACACTGAAACAACCATAAAAACTCTGACAGTTTTAGTACAGTCAGCCTGAGATCTCCTCCCAAACTAGAATTTCTGCAGAGAATGTTCCTGGCTGTCCACTTAGGAAAAAGTACACAACAAATATCAGGACTAACACCTATTATTACTTATTACTAAGTCATTGTATTTATATCAGGAATAATTCCATTAAAAGAAAATACAAAAGTAGGTCTGCATGACTGTAAAAGGCATGTCTATAAAATACAATCTAAAGACCTGCTGGCATCACATCTGTTTTATATTAGTTATATACTTTCTCTGGAAGTGCCAGATTCTGTGGTTTACATGGTCTAATGCTGCCAGGATTACTTTTTGAGATGACTTTTTGCAACTTTCTGGAAAGGTTGTCATTGCTCTTAAATATTTTACTGTTAAACTTACAGGAGGACATCGTATACATGAAATAGAATAATAATACACTATAACTTACAGCAGTTGGTTATATAGGCATACAACTATTTAAGACCAATAAAGAACTAAAACTACAATAAAAAAGCATTATGGAGTCTACCTTATAAGCAGCTCACTTAACTTTAATCTAGAAATCAAATCCAGATCCTCCATACATTTTACAGCAAGCTTTCTCCTTCTTGGTGGTTAAGTAGCAGCTGATACAATTTACAGAGCTTCAGCCAAGAAAAGATGGACCCCATTGGGAAAATAAGGACCTAGGCCAGCCCTTGACAACAAATTCAAGGCTTCATTAGCAAGAGCAAGTCTACACACCCTTGGATGGCCCGATTTTGCTTTACTAAAAACCTGACATGGCACTCATGAATTGCTCCATGCAGCTTTCCAATAGCTGCCATTTTACTAAAAAATGGATTTGAAGACCAGATTTGCTGTATTTCCCACTCAAAAGAGCATTATAAAAGCAGCAGCATCTACTCTGTAACAACATAAAAATATCAACTGTAACTACTACACTGATGACCTCTCAGTTCAGGGGAGAATCCAGACTACACAGATGAATCAATAATTGGTTCTCCTTCCCACACCCAATGCTAAACCCTCACTTGACAGCTCTGCAGAAGCTGCACCAATTTCTGCCCTTCTACAGCAGAAAATTCTTACCATCTACTTTTATGTTTGTAAAAATACTTTAATTCTCATCCTGAACCAATGGTCAAAACATAGCTGCTTTTCAGATTTCACATCTTAAAGCTGCTCTCTTGGTAGGTTAATTTTGCCAAAGAGAGATTTAGCTCTTGAGATATTTAGAGATATAGGTCTTGAGTAAGATTAGTTTTAAATTTCTTTTGCCTGGATTCAGATGCAGAGCTAGGATTTAGAGAAGACTCCTTGGTACTCAGAACACAGTATCTGCAGTGGTATCTACAAGGCATCTACAGCTCAGCAGAATCATAAAATAGTCTGGATTGGAAGGGACCTCAAAGATCAGCTACTTCCAACCCTCCTGCTGCGGGCATGGACAGCTTTCACTAGAGTTTGCTCAGAGCTTCATCCAACCTGGCCTTGCACACATCCATGGATGGAGCAAGTAGGTGTAATCATACTGAAGTTTCACTGGTAGACATGAAAATCAATTACTAACAAAGTACTGCTTCCATATCTTTTTCATCCCAGGTTTTCTGCTTAAATAAAATCACCAGGAGTATTGTCATACATCTTCTGTGCGTATTTTTCATCTTTGTTGATCTAAGAGAATTTGCTGCTGAAAACATCACAACCAAATCTTCTTTACTGTATTGGCTGAAGCCAAATGTCACCATGAAAGAACCCACCAGCCCATCAGCCTCCATCCCATCCTGCCTAAGCTCATGTTAGCTCATGAACAGACAACAAAAATGTCCTCAAAAGACACCATAATAGACTTGTATTTTGATGTCAGATTTCCTCTTCTCTCGACTAGTTGAGAGCACTGGTTTAAAGGTTTAAAACTGGTCAATTCCAAGTCTTAGTATTAGTTTTCCAACAGCAGAAAGCCCACACTGGTGTAGGTAACAGTGTATTCCATGAATGTCTGCCTAAGGCCTGGCAGGACCAGGCACTGTTCATTTCATTCTCATTTTTACAGGAACAGCTTTGTTTCACGCTATGACTTTGTGTTTGTGCATGCTACCTGGAACTCAAAACTCTTGCACAATGGAAGATAAACCATGAGAAAATGTTATTGACCTTCAGTAACAGTAACAATCACCCTCCAAATTACCGATGCTCTCTTCTACCTAAAATTACTGTTCCTGTCTAGTACTCACAAATTACCTCCAAAGCATCAGCAATTTGCCAAAGTAAGTGCCAGTAAAACTATCCAGGGTCAGTGACAGGAAATTTGCCAGATAATCTCCTAGCCTTCTGTGACTGCATCACTGCACAACACTGTGTTATAAATTAAATAACCCACATTTCAGAAAATTATTTTTATATTTCTAAATCCATACTCACTTTGTTGAGACTTGTTGAGACCACTAAAAAGTTACTCCAAGTTATATGGTGGACACCCACTGGCAGCATACATACACTAAATATTGTATCTTGTTTTAATTAGTATCCACAAGACGGTTCATGAATTTCCTCGTTTTTATCTAATTTTTCTCCTTCCCTCTCGTACCATTTCCAGGAAAATCCCTAGTCACAGCGGCTTAATGAAGTTTATTTTAAGTGAATGACAAACAGCCCTCTCTTCTCCAAGGCAGACAAACTCAGGCTAGAAGAGGATAGATTGTAAACTGAATCAAAACCTCTGTGAATGATTTACCTCGCAGGAGCTGGTGCAGCAATATGTTCAGAAAGTCTGGGAGAGGGAACGCTGCCAGGGCAGGAATCTGCTATCGGCATAAGAGCAGCTGCAGGTTCTGGTCTAGCATTGTTTTCACTCCATTCACAGTAAAAAAAAAAACCCAAGTGAAGACACACAGAGAAAGAGATTTTTAATCCACATTAAAATAGTGTGCAGAAGAGGAAACACTGTGCGTGAAAGTGTTAGTAAACTGAGAAGAAAAGAATAACCCAAACCCCAAAAAACCTCCAAGAAGTCCAAGAAACTGACAGTAAAATACAACTGAGAGGTTAAAAACGATGCAAAATGCGCTTAAGGAGTATCACACTTCCAGTGAAGGCTGAGAGTGTCCTTGCTGCTTTAAAACTCAAAAGGCCAAGTAGTATTGGACATTTACAAAGATGGAACACATCAATTTCGGATTATATTATGTGATAGAAAACGACTTCAGAAAATACTGAAAGTGACAAGTGCTATAGTGGGATTCACGCCAAAGCTTTGTATGCTTTTTGTATAACTTTTTGGTGGGGTTAGTTTTGTGAACATTACACTATGTATTTCTCAGTATTTTTCATACCCTTTCTGTGATTCAGTTATAGGAAAAAAATAATCTAAAAAATGTTCTCTTAAAGAACTACTTGAAGAAAAGCATCTGCCAGACTGTAAAATACACAAAAAAAATAAACTACGAAGTAGAGAGCAATCACAACAATACGTTTTGAGCAGACTAAATTAGTCACAGGGGCAGGCATTTCTGCTTTTTTTTTTTCTTATGTTAGTATGAAGAATTAAGTATCTTATTAGAATAGGGACCCTTAAGTGCTGAAAATTATTGAACAGATTTTAAAATGACCAGGGAGCAGACCTCAAAGGTGGTAAAGGTGTGGATGGAAATTCCGGTGTAGGTAGCATCTCCAAAGTCGGGGTAGCTATGGATTTTTTATTCAAATTAACACAGGTATCCTGGGTTCCTGCTTCATCAGGTAAATCTGCAGGTAGGCTTTACATACATTTATTACATGGGGGAGAGAAAAATAAATACATGATTTTATGACAGACTGTTTCAAGACTGACTGAGAATACTTTCCAGTCACTGTGGATCAACTAAACTACAAATCCGGAAAATAGTCACTCAGGACAATGAATTGACTCTACAATTTAAGGATAAAACCAAATACAGAGTTGATTGTCAAAAGGAGATGGTTGAAAGTGAACATTTAAAACAAACACCTTGGAAAATGGTTGAAAGTGAACATTTAAAACAAACACCTTGGAAATAGGGTACTGCAGAAATAGAAATAATCTAAATCACATAAACCTTATACAAAGGATAGACACTGCCTTTTTAAGTTTTAAGTAACTGGTTTAAAAGCTGCAATCTACACATTTCAGTGAGGGCTTTCTATTGCTATATCCTGTCTTTCCAGCTGCTGCAGAGAAAAATCCATTTTATCCAAACAAAAATCCCTAGTGGGTTACAGTTTAGAAATAAACAATAGTAAAAACCACACAGAACATTTGTCTTGGACAATGCCTGCCTGAAAAGCTGAATATTATTAAATTGGGATATTTTACTGAAGATCGCTGATGAAAGAGAAGTTTCCATTTCATTGTCACACTGGTATTTCTAGGAGATCTCTAAACTTTATGCTTATTCATTTATATAAAAAAAAAACACTCAAAGATCAGATGTACGCTGGGAAGCAGACATGAGGTAGGGCATTTGTCAGATACAAATGAAAAAGTGGTCCAATTTTTAGAACAGTAACTAAAGTCCAAAATTGAATGCCAGTAAGATCTGTGCAATGGGGATACTGGGTGAAGAGATGACATCTTTGAAGCAATAAATGAAATTAATTTCACGCATTTATAAACCACTTGTGGAACTAGTGGTGTTTTTACAATGAATTTATAGAATACTAATAATTTGGCTGTCTCTCTCAAGCTACTTTCATATCCTTGAAAGATAGACTCTACGACTATGTTTAATTTTACTCAAAACAGAGGCTTCTATTATTTTGATTATTTGGAGTATGTTTATTCTTCTTTTTCTCACTATAGGAACTCACTCTTCAAAAGGATAAGACCTGGTAAGATAGATAAACATAATGCTACGTTTAATAACAACATGAAAATATTCTCATTACCTAGGGACATCTCCAGAACATAAAAACACCTGAAGGTCAAACCATTTTGCCCTTAAAAAGAAACCTTTACAGAGAATCTAAGTGATAACCTTTCTAACATTTCAGAGTTTTCACTGCATTAATGGTCTCTGAAATGCTCACATTTCACTCTGTTCATAAAGAAATTACATAAACCCAGCAGAACAATTTAAATACACTACTTCACATTCCTAGTTTAATATGCAGTACTCAATAATCAAATTATTATATTGTGGTGTATGTGCACTCAATAACACACTTGGTTTTAGTAACACAGTACTCACTGCCAAGTTATGTGATGGAGTGGCATGGAAATTAAACTTATTGACACTTCTCATCCAAACACTCTTTTGTGAAATTATTTAAGTGAATGTTTTCCCCTACTATCTCTAATGAGTTAACCCAAAGAGTGTGCAAGAGGTGACATCCCTTAGGCTAGCATTACCAGGGCAAATCTGTGCAGTGTTAGGCATCCACATTGGTGACTGTTAGCGCTAGATAACTTATCTATTACCTGAAGTCTCCATTTTCTGTTTGTCTTTTCCTAAAGATAAAATGACAAATACCATAAGCTACTGCTGTACTGTATAGCAGCATAAACCATCTGAAAAGGAAAATCAAACTTAAAATGGTTCCAAAGGTCCTCTCAAATTCTGACATTGCACAAGGAAAGAAAAACAACCCCTCCAATTCTTCTGCAGAAGCATCTGTTCACAGGACCAATTCCATCAGAGGAGTGTGTAGGTCAGCTGCAGAAACCCAAACCAATTGCAATGGTTCTCATTGAGCAGATGTGAGAAACTGAGCTTTCACAAGTGCTTCACAATCACCTTTGTTTGAGGTCTCAAATGTTATCTGGTTCAACAAGCACTGCAAAAGCCGACACCCAGCTTTACTTCATATAATTCTTACTTCCCTAAGGTTCAATCATTTCATTGATTCCTTCAAATCTCTTGTCAATTTCAACAACACAAACACACACCCCATTTTTAAGATTATCAGGAAATAAAATACTGCGATAGTTTTAAACAATTCAGACTGTTTCTGCTATGCAGCTGGGATTTGATTGTTTCTATCCCTATAGGCTGTGAAGGTGCTATGAAATGTCAGCCCCATGCAAGAGAAGAATATTCAAGGAGTCCAAGAGACTCAAAAGAAAAACAGACAGAGCTAAGATAAAAGCAACTTTTATTAAAATACTCTCCAAGCTTCAAAATGCATAAATTAATGGATGTGTAGCTACTATAATACATTATTTTACATGAGAACCACAGGGCTGTGAAGCTTTCATAAACACAAGAAAGCCCATAAGTTTCACTCTGTAAATAAATAAATACTACTGTCTAATCTTGTCCCTGCTAGGAGACGTGTTGAAGCTCTTACACAGCAACATTCTGCTCAATTATTGTTTAAGTTTTCCAAAACCTTAACATACTACTAGCCTAAGCAGCAGAATCTTTATATTGAGCTTTCACTTCAATTCAAAGCATTGGAAAATAATTTTTTAAACTTTTCTTTTCTTTGCTTAAAAGCAGTCAGTCTTCTTGCTGTACTTCGTAAAACATTTACAACCACTCTAAAACTGACCTTCTGAAAATCTAATGAAATCCAAGATCGTTTTCCTGGTAAGTACGATTATTTGAAATAAGTGCATACAATCCCCTCTTCATCTTCTTCCCCCAGCCCCAGAATCAAGGTAACACAACTTCTTATTCATTTGATCAAAATTTTCTGCTTTCTAACAGCCTACAGTAACTCAAACTCAGCAATGCAAATGACTTCTTTCAGTCAGAAAAAAGAACTGAAACAGCCATCTTCTCCCCCACACTGGGAGATTCAGCCACCCAAGTTGTTACGTTTTAAATATGTATTTTTTGTCAACTAATGATTAGCACAAAAATATTTCATCTCATTTTTTACACATCAGTAGGAAAGTGTTAGAAAAGTATAGAAAAGGATAGAATTTCTCTCGCAGAAAGGCTACTGAAACACATTTTCTTTTTTTTTTTTCTTTTTTTTTTTTTTTTTTTTTTTTTTTGCAAAGCAGAGGGAAAAGAAGGAAGGAAGTGTTTTTATTTTGCTTTTGCAACTTGGGTAAAATCACTGGACATTAAGAACACGTGCTGAGACTTCGTGGTGCCAGTCACGTAATTTTGTATATTTGGGGCTAAGGACGTGGATGGGAACCTTTTCCCTGTGGAAAGAAGTGATAGAAGAAAAATAAGAAAGAAAGAAAGTTTGTCTTAAGCAGTATCACAAGTGAGCATGCAAACTCCATGCACTATTTCTATCGCATTGTCTTCCTCTCTGTCAAAAAGCTGGATCCAGTGTTAGTCAAAGTCAGTAAAGAAAGTCTCATTGACTTCAAGAACCATTAGACTTAGCCAAAGGTTGGTGCTCCTTTTGAACACTGCTTATCCCAAAGCAAGGAGACAGCTGACCCCTCACTTGCAGCCAGAACAACAATACCTCCCAGCTATGTCTTGCACTCAGATCCACATTCACAAATCAAAAATGCCTGATGAGACTTGCAAAAGGAAAACACAAGCTGACCTCGTACAGGCAACCAAACCGGTTTAAGTTTACAGAAAATCTCTACACAAACTCCTGCACAAACATTACTACGGGACTGCACCAACAGCTTTTAAAAAGGTTTGTCTATGGAGAAAAAGATCTTGATTTTGACATGCTGAAGCAAAAGACAAAAAGGGAAGGAACATTTTAAAAACACCCAGATGTCACACAAGTGCACCACACATTACAAGTTAAGAATTAAAACATGCAATGTATTAAAGTAATAAAAATGTAAACTCACTTAGTCTTCTTCGCAGCTTCATTTTCTGGTTCTTTCACTGAAATGAAACAGAAATTTTTATTTTCTAGGGCACTAAAGACACTGTACCACCACACTGACATTCTCTGCTGTGCCAATGCATTCACTACAGTAGCAAATTACAACAAGGTTCATTAGGACTCTTTGAGTCTAAATCCACCCCAATGGACAGGAGTTATGTCCATGAACTTCAATAGCCCCTTTGCTAGTAGGACTGTTGAAAAGTGGCTCTGCTAATCTCTGCCCTTCTCCCTGGCCCACTCCCATGTTGGCATTGAGAAAAGTGATTTGAGAAGGTGAAGATGAATGGAAGTTAAGAGGTATTTCTTTTGGATGAACATCCAGTGGGTTTATATCAGGTGATAATCCAAGCGTCTGTTTGCAGCCAGGCTATTTCCCACCAAGGTTCTAGAGGTCTGCACAAGGGATAATGCAAAATTCCCAGTCCTGATTTTAAGGCTGGCAAATCTAGTTGCAGTAATTTTCTTACAGTATTTGTCAACATGATAAATTCATCTTTACTGGATAACATGTTATTTGATGTTCAGGTCCCATACTCTGCCCTTACAAGGACTGATGAAGGGAACAGAACACAGGAATCAAGTCCAAAGTCAGCATCACACATGGACAATAACCCTTATTTTGGGAAATGTTATCACTAGCTTCTAGAAATAACTGATTTAATCAGATCTCCCCCTGGAGAGGAGGTCCAATTTCCTCAAAGCCTTCATTATTGCAGCTCTAGCTCAGAAAAGCTGAAGACTGAGTGCTCAAAGTCTCTGACAGCACTTCTGGTGGCCTTCACACAAAATCACAAATCTCAGTCAGTGACTTATGGCTGACAGCATAACATGAAATTGAAGTTTTAGCATAAAATTATATGACTGGGAATGACCTTAACCACATCACCTGTTCCACTCCACCAATATATATAATCATACCATAGCATAAGTACAGGGTAGAAACGTAACCCAGGAATAAACCGAGGAGCTACGGATTTATGTTTCTGATTGGTTACATCATCACAGATCACATACTTTTGTACGACTGACAAAGAGTTTCCACATGCCAGAAAACACCTAATTTTTCTGAAGCATTACAGCATTACATTTGCTCAACAATGTTGCCATTTGGGGGGGGGGAAGAAACAACAAATATGAATCTTTCAGTATCTTTGGGAGTAAAAATGGAAATTTTAGGATTTATCTAGAACGTTTTAGTTCAGCTCAATCCAGAATAATGTCCAGCAATGTATATATCCTGAACTACTTAGTAATGGAAGGGGTTTACTTTATTATATATTTTAGAGGGAAATATTTTAGAGTAATATTTCCCTTTCTCTCTCTCCCCTGAGCCCCAGCTTTAAAAACACAGCCTGTGCACGGGAACTGCCCATTGCTCGCCGTGCCCCGAGGCACTCACTGTGATCCGTGCCGGTGATCTGGGCGAGGATGCGGAAGGAGCGGGACTGGGTGGTGCCGGTGCGGGGGTGCCAGTCCTCGGTGTCCTCGATCAGCCGCTTCTTGCTGGCGTCGCTGTGCGTAGGCGTGTGGTAGAACTCCGTGTAGGTGTCCACGATGTGCTTCCGTGGGGGGCTGCGCCAGGGACAGACACAGCAGTGAGTGCAGGGCTGCACACAGCACCTCGCTCTGGCCACGAAGGCGCAGGTGACTTCTCTCAGCATTTAAGGGCAGCTTCTGCGCTGCGATGCAGAGGGGCAGCAGTTGAGGCCCAGCTAAACACAGATGCAGTTTTCTGAACCAAACATGCCTCTTATAATTACTCTAACCCCAATGAAATATTTCTTCTTGTTTCACTGATGGAACACTCGAAACAGTAAAAGACAGCATTATTAAGACATCTACACGTTTAGACTTTTACCGTTTGGGTGGGTTTTTCCTTGGAGGCGACAGAGTAAATCAGCAAGAGAAAGTTTTCCCAGCATGAACAGGAGAAGGAAAAAAAGAAAAGAAGAAAAAGTCAGAAAGCTGAAATGAAACAGAAACGTAGCTAAATATTGTAATTAGTTTTGTGAGAAAGGGCACTAAAATCCAAATAATAGTCATACTCTCCTTCTACCACTAAAACCACTGCACAGAACTCACATACTTTAATTAAACTCATGGTGATTTCCCTATAGGGATGAGAGGGAAATTTGTTTTGGTAAAGCAGGATAGTCTACCTAGGCCA
The DNA here is from genome assembly GCA_024362935.1 of Setophaga petechia. Classification (NCBI taxonomy): domain Eukaryota; kingdom Metazoa; phylum Chordata; class Aves; order Passeriformes; family Parulidae; genus Setophaga; species Setophaga petechia. The sequence continues at coordinate 48,807,482 of JANCRA010000001.1, forward strand.
GATCAGGTGCCCCCTGACAAATTCTGCCTTTAGCTCCCGAGAGGCACAGCACAGATATGTGCACATGCAAGGACCACCCATTACATCCCAAGTGGTTTGCACTTGGCAAAGCCTAGATCAGAACCAGGCCATCTGAAAGCACAGATGGCCACGTTCTGAGGCATAACGAGGAGATACCCTCATTGAAAGAAAAGCAGTGGGGTGATTGTTCCACCTGGAAACTTTCCCTACAGTAACCTACAGACTTATCATTATTATCAATTATTATCAAGATTATTATCAATCCTTGCACTAGCATGACTTTCAAGGGTACAGTATCCAAAAGCTTTGATTACGGTAAGTGATGTGATTAATGTGTTAATTCGGGAAATTTGGGAAAAGGGAACAGAAGACTCAAACTACATAAATTACTCCTAAGTTCTACATTTGTTATTCCAAAGCATTAATCTCTAAGACCTGCTAAGTGTACGTTTATTTTTACACAATTTACAGGAAGAAAACTGTGAAAAACTAGCTCCTAAGACATAAAACTTCGAATAAGTACTAAAAATCAAAACCCATCAAAAATTTAGAAGTCACTTTTATTTTTGACACTACCTCCTCACTGCACTTTAATGGTTCAAAGTATTTCTAGGGAGGAAAGGTGGAAAATGAGTGAGGAATGATGTTAACTGTTAACAAGTAAGAATCAGGCCCATTAAATGGAATGCATTAGTAAAAACTTAAGCTTTAAAAAATATTTAATACTTGAAAGAATATGAAAGGTACAGTACAAAACTAAATCAAAAGATTTAATTTATTGACACACAATATTAGTGAAGAGCATGTATCACATATCAAAGTTGGTAATAGAGAAAGAGGTATAGAAACAATGGCAGTGGCAATTTCAGGATGGAGAACAGAGAAAAATGGAGTAAAGCATCTTAAACAGTTAATGGCAAAAATGAAATGTGAAAGTTAAAGCAGTAATTAAAGGTGTGAAAATACATGAAAACGTAATGATTTCTGTGCAAGTAACTGCATTCTAGCAAGTACCCCAGTGAAATAAGCAGTCTTTCACATTTGTTATATACCCAAGTGGTATAAACAAAAAAATCGCGGTGACTTCTCTTGTCCTACTGGTCTCCCTTAAGGCTTAAGAGTCTACTAGTAATGACTCACTGAGGCAACAAGGTGGTGCCAGAGACAAAGGAAACCTCAGTGAGACGGGATCTTTCTTAACTCAGCCTTGAGGCAAGGGGAGAAGAGACAAGCCAATAAAACCTCAATAATTTATCATCCTAATATGCACAAATCAGAGCATATGAATGTTAGGTGTTTTTTCCTGTATCAATTCAGAATCCAGCCCTTCATTCCACAGTTCTCAAAGCAATTTTATCTTTATACTGTATTTCACCATTTACTAGTTGTATTACCAACACACACCAATGAACCACAGTTGCACCAAGAATTTATCAGTACACGCAAACACCACATGAATGTTTTGTAGAATAAAAATGAGCTGCAAAATGTAGCACAGTGGAAAGCAAAGTCACATCATGTCCAATGCAGATAAAATAATGTATTACACTGAGAAAAGCTGAAGCTGTTTGCAAAATTTAAATATGCAGCTCTGTAAGAGCTGAAATTTTGCAAAACCAGAATACATGCTGGTTATTCCAATAGGAAAAATAACCATAATTCAAGTCCAGGGCTGTTGATACTAACTTTGTCACTGCTGCTATCTGCAAGGGAAAAAAAAAGTATTTGATGTGTTAATTAATTCTTTGCTTCTTAAAATAGTACAGGAGTTTCCAAATCCAAACTCTGGTAAAGCCTTATACCACATAAATCAAACTTACAAACATCAAGAGAACCTGTAAGAGAAAATTTTAGCCCGCTGAACTTTTAACTGAGTGAAGACTGTGCACATCTTACCTGTTCTAAGCAGCAGGCACATCTTCATGCAAGAGCAGGCAAAAAGGTCTTGATAAAAGTGCAAATGCACACAGGCTAGTGAAGGCAAATTGCTTGCTTTCTAAGGCAGAACTAAACAAGGGAAATTAAACTTCCTTTGCCATCCTGAAGTCAAATAGTTTATATCCTGAATGTTTTTCGAGGGAAGCCAAGAGGAAGGGAGGAAATTGTGAGTATAACAAGGTGCATGTCTTAAAGAACTGCATTTGCTAAGCAGTGCCATCTATGAACAACGTACAAGTTGATTTTTTGCATGTTTTGAGAAAATTAATCATACAAGCCACAGAAACAAAATGGAATTCATTTCAGACTGATCAATTATTCCAAACTTCAATGTTTGCAATATTTTATAGATGTCACTGATACCATTTTCAACTGGGAGATATTCAAGCATCATTGCAGAAACTTAACTTTTATACGTAAAATTAAGTAGTGTAGCAGCAGACCAATATAACCACCTTAGTGGGTTTGTCCACTTGTTTTTGTTTTAGGACTGCAGGACACTTAGCCAGCCCAAACACAATATTGTAAGAATATTGTATTGAAAAATAAAGATTTTTACAATTTTGAAATGTTTTAAACTTTTCTAAACTAGATCTGCAAGGCTGACAGTGAGACGGATTTCTTCACTTCTCAGCTGTGATTATTCATCCTCCTTGATGTATTATTCATCCTCTAAGCGAGGTAGGGCACATAGCAGTGCTCACCGAGTCATCCCATCTTGATTGTAAAGCGCTTACTCTGTGCCTGCAGCACTTCCTTCCAGGAGACTTAATTTTGTTGCTATTGTTCCTCTTTTTCAGTACTAATTGCTGCTTTTGAATACTCCTTACACAGTTATTTGCTAAAACAGTATTCCTGGAAAGGTAAATGAGGGTTTGCCAAGCGTATTCAACAACTGCACCAGCAGTGAGCAAGTCCTTGGGATCTCTCAATTTGAACTCACTTTTTGCAGCGTGGATTCCTGCCATCATCTGTTTAAGAAAGGGCTGGAAGTCACCATGGCTACAGGGCAATATAAAATGCATACGGGTTGCATTATGAGTCCACACATGGAAAATATTCATACTACATAAAGGGAATAAGTACCTAAAGAAGTAGGGTTTTTTTACCCCATAAGAAACTCAACTGAAACTGCAATTTAGTCAGTATTTTAGTTGGCATGGATGTTTACCTCTCTGTAGGGTTCTTCATATACTTTCTATACTGAGAGAATATCAGAGAAGAGAGGCACAAGGCTTATTCTTCCAGTCCCTTGCTTTTGTGGGATGGGAAATAATAACCTCAGCTTTTAGCTTTTAAGCCCAGGTTTCACATTCTTAAAACTGAAGAGAAACCTACAGTTCCAATTCTGCCCTTTTTATTGCTTAATTCAGCTGCTGGTCACAGAGGCCAACTGGCATGGGACTGCTCCTGCCCAGCCTCCTCCTCTCACCCAAGCACAGCAGGCACTGGGAACCAGCCCTTGAGGTGCTACAGCTCCCAAACTCTGCCCAGGAATTTCTGGGAGAGTCCAAAGCAACCCCAAGCAAAATCCTGCTGCAGGTCTGAGTTCCCAGGACTGCTGCTGGGCTCAATTTAGTTTACTAATCTATTGTTTACTAGTCTAGATGCTACACTAGATAAAGCCTTTTATGTCTCTAACAGTCCCTTAAATGTTCGGTCTCTGATGCCCACTTCGACATAAACAATTACTTGAATAAGGAAATTACTCATGTTTTAAATCTGCATTGCTTGTTTGGGGTGAAGGTCAAATTTAAAGTTGAGGTATTTATATTATAGCACTGCAAAAAACCCACTTAACCCCATCAGCTTCCTAGAAAACATCTTTAAGCTTCTCCTGTCCTGTGCAGAGAATTAGTGAGATATCTGTCTCTTTGCCTCCCTTCTGGGACCTTTTTCTACTGGTTCTGCCAGGGTCACGGTTGTTCTTCCAGAGCATCTCATTCCCAGCCATCACAGCACCCAATGACCCTTCTTGACAGACTGCTCTGCATTTTTGAGTGCCTGCTGCTTTCAGTGACTGTATTGGGTGTCAAAATACACAGTGAGATTGGACATTGAAATTAACACCAGGCTTGTTGTAAGGTCCAGAACGTGGTGATAGAACACATCATGTAAAGCATTCCACGGTCCTTGTTCAATTTAGCCGTGACACTCTATAAACTGACACGTCACTCATGAGAAAAACCATCACCAAAAGTCTAGCTGGGGCCCTCTGAAGCATCGCCTTTAAAATAATTTCGAGGAGTAAACAACTCCTCCAAGCTGCGTTTTCCTTGGCCCTCAAACAAGCCCGGATTTTTTCCTGTGAGGAAAGACCCTCACAGCAAAAAACGAAATCCCACCTACCCATTTTGCTGTTTACTCTCCCCCTGGTTCTCTCTGCCTCCTCGTCGCGGCCCCTCGGCTGCGTCCTGGGCGCCGTCGGCGCCGTGCTGCCGTGGGACAGGAACTGCAGGTTTAGGAGCGGCTGGCACAGGCGGCCAGGGCTCAGCGTTAGGCTTGGCGCTAGCATGCACTCCGGGCGCGGCACACGCGGCCGACGCCTGCGCCGGCGTGAAGGCGGAGGACGGTGATGGGATGGAGGTGACCTTGGAGGAGGTTACAGCTCCAAACGGCCTCGGTGTCTTATTGAAAGCCACGCTGGCCATGGCAGTGGCTTTGGGTGCAACAGCAGAGGCAATGGGCACAGGCTTAACTACTTCGGTAGGTTCTGCCTATGTGGGATGAAAAACAAAACAGAGACACACAAAACCACGCCAAACGCATGCACATTCCTCAGCAGGGATTTTTAGCTGCTCTCAGGGCAGATGACCCACCTAGCGTGAAGCACAGAAGCAAGCTTTACCTAGAGTGCAGCCAAATGTATGGGAGAACAACCCGAGTCGTGCATCTCAGGAGAGGGAATGATCCCAACATGCACAATCAATATGGAATTCCACAACTCTAGCTCCTCTTGGCATATCCAAAACAGACACTCCACAAATCAAACTCACAAGAAACTGAAAAACCACTCTGTTGCAAAACCCAGAGGGTAAGTCATGTGGAAAAAACTAAAGCTTTATAGAAAAATCCACATTCCATGTCTCAAACCCAATTTGAGATACGCACGTTCCCCATACACAAATGGAATGTGCAAGTGTTCCCACACTGATCTGCTGCTAAGACCTTTAAGAGCAGAACGAGAGCACATTGATACCCCCCAATGTCTCCACACACCCATGCCAGATAATACATTCAAGAAATCTGACTTTTTTTTTTGCTTGGGGTTTTGTGCTGGGAACTACGTTTTTAACATTGTTATCCCCAAACTGTGGCCTTTAAAGGTCATGGTCAGCAGAACAGTAATATACTACACATTAATTATGTCCACTGGAGAGGCTTTTCAAGTACAGGCTATTTATAACTGTTTTCAAGTTTGCAAACAGCATTTTTATCAGAAAGAGGATTTTGAAACTGTTGTATAGATTCAAAAATTAGAAGAACTCAAGACCAAGTAATTCTCCAGGGCTTTAAGGCAAGTGAGGGGACTTGTTCTCTGAAATTCTAGTATTTGGGTAAGCTTCCTTAAATACCAGGAAAGATTTCAGTGTCCATTAAAATAAACAAATCCCCACAAAAAATTGTTTAAATCACTGCTGAAAATATTCTACCTGGTTGTTTCTCTCTTAGGTACAGAGAGAAAACACCAGCAATATCTTAAAAAAAAGGTTCCAAAAGATGGAGAATAACATATATTCAGCTTTTTTTTTTTCTTCTTTTTGATAATAATTTCCAGGTTTCTCTATTCTTTTTTAGGAGGGGACAAAAGTAATGAAAGATCCAAATGCTGCAATACTCTAAACATAACACATGGAAAACAAGCATGTTATACTGAAAGTCTGAATGCCAGTGCTTATCCGAAACAGGGTTTGACAGATGGATAACAGTTAGTGCCACATGCTACATTTCTTGGTTCTGATGATGAACATACCTTTGTCACATGAAAATGATCAGGTTTTTGTATAGAAGACACTCTGCAAAAGAAAAACAAACATAATTGTAAAAAACCAAATTCTTTAATGTTTAAGCATTTCACTGTTCCACTAACTACATGCACCCATACATACATAAAATATTTAATTTTGTTTCCTCTATAGGAAACAAGAAATATTCAAGTTAAATCTACAACACTGTTGTTAATACAATGAAAAGGAAAACTGAACTGAATTTATTTGTCCAGATACAATGTTAGGAAGTCTAGCATCTAGCAATAAGTACTATTAGATTTATAAATTCATAATTCCGTATCATCACTTTAGAGACTTCAACTCCAATCTGATTTCTGTTCTTCATTCTTTCACAAGAAACTATCACATAAATTGACAAGGGCTGTGGAATTATCAATCTATCAGTATTTATATTTTAAATAGTGCATAGCCCATATACAGGCCTAAAAAAGAGCACTTCCTTTTAGAATAACACAAATCCTCCCAAAGAACTTGGCAAGTTAAATAATGCAGAAAATTTACGCACAGTCATTGGTTTTCAAAAATAAGGTTAATGCCACCGCAGTTCTATAGTAGATGGCAAAAAAATTTCTCCCAGACAATGGGAACATTGAGACTACTGTGGGGTGGTGGGAAGGAAAGGAAGTATGGCAATGAAAAGGATCGAGAAGATAAAGAATTGACAGATTTTGTTATCTCTAAATTGAATTGGCAACATGTTACAGGTAAAAAGCATCTCAAATTGGGTTTTTTTCAGATTTGTATATACTTATATGCAAAAATATACACACACGCACTAAAATAAAACAAATATTAAAAACCCAGCAAAAAATCTGATAGAGGAACATTTTGTTTGCAAACATTGCTGCTGGTTCACTTGAGTGTTTTCATGCTGTTTTCATAGAAAATTGGATTTCTGACACATCTTCTAAGTAAGGTTTTAGAAAACTGCAGCTGGGTTCTCATTTCCAAAACACAATTTGTTAGGGAGGCAAAAAGGCTCATTTAACTAGGAATCAGCTAACAGAGGCTACAATTTTAAAATCATTTCTACTGTATAAACCAGATTTTCAGTTTTTACCAGAAAAACATGGATAACTACAATTGAATTAGGCACACTTGTTCTCTTTAACAACTCTTTTTTTATTTTCCATTTTGTTCTCTTTTTTTTTTTTTTCCCTTAAGTATTTTGTTCACAATGTTTATTCCTTCCCTCAAAGTCATTTGGCCCTCAGGGCTCATCAGGTCCCAGCAACAGGAATCCTGATGCAGGTTCAGATCTACCTTCCAAAAAAGGGAAATATACATAATCCAGATGCCATGCTGACAGGAGGAAGAAAAAAAAAAATTAAAAAGAAGGAAAAAATAAAGGAAAAAAATGCAATCATGAGAAGATGATGTTCTGCACTTGGCCTTCCTCACTCGTCCATGGCTGCTGACACACATTATGTCCACATCAACAGCAATTCTTAACAGAGAGAGGGTTTTGTCTGCTCTGGGGAACAGGTCCCTTCTCCCCTTTCCCACAGAGTGTGCAGCCTATGAAAGCCTGACCTCTGGCCCTCCACAGCACTGGGGTGCATCATTAATCACTCCTAATTGCAGAGCTGTCAATTTGCAGCAACAAAAGCAACAAGAAGGGAGAAAATAATGCCAATACATACAGAAACATTTCTTTCTTTTTAAGACCATCTCTACCTTAGGTACACTTGTTCATTTTTAATATAGTAACTCGAAATGTTTTATGTATCTATTAAGCTGGACCAACAGGAAGAATTAGGAAGATAAAACTATTCAAGCCAACTCCCACATTTCACACTTGAGGAAAAAAAAATCTTCTCTTTGCTAATGCTGGTGTTTTGTTTAAGTCACATAAAAGGAAGATATTTATTTTTCTTTGTTTTTTACAAAATAATAAAATTTGAGTTTGCAATGGATTACACTGCCTCTGTACTCATCAACACAGCACTGGGCAAAAATTATTTCATGCCACTATTACCAGATGACCAGAAGACATAATTTTCAAAATTCATCTTCAAAAATATCATCCAAAAAGAAAAAAAAAAGGGTGGGGGAAAAAAATCTTGATAACCAAAATGTTCACGATGTTCCTTTCAAACAGACAGACAACATAACATTTTCCCCACAAACATACTTGAACCAAGGACATAAATTTGTGTGCCCCAGACATACTTAAAACAGTTTAACTTGGCCTTCTTGACTTCAGACCATAATCAGACTTAAAAAAATCTGTGATTTATCCCATATTGTAAAAGGAAAATGCTCGCCCAGCAAACTGAGCCACCAAGATCATAATGTGAAAAATGCATGGTGGTTAGACAAGACAGTACAAAAGGAAATGCACACTTCAAGTTTAAAAGCAAAACACATCCAACACACACATTTAAGAAAATTCTTCCTTCAGGGCTATTTCACACAATATTTTCATAGATACCACTGAACAGCACAGCCAAAAAGTAATTAAACTGCAGAATCATGCATATTCCTTAGCTGTTAGCACTTCACTTGCCACCTAGCAATTAGACATATTAGGATTTCATGCAGGTTTGGTCTCATTGAATGTATGAATAACTGATGATAAAAGTTTTCAGAGTGAGATGACACACTTGCCCTGTTACTACTTACTAGAAAAAGCAGGATGGCTTGAAGCATGGTATTTTCTGAATGATTTAAAACTAGCAGTTCAGCATATTAGTTTATGCAATACTTTCAATAACATACAAACAAAGCAAAGGCATAAGAGCTCAGTATTTAGGCTTATTATAAACAACTCACACAAAAGACCTTGGCAAATGATTACTGTACCAAACTTCATAAGAATTATTATAAACAACAAAAACAGCAGCTGCAGTCATTGCTTATTGACAAAGTATTACTGAAAATCAAAGTGTACCATTTTTTTGCACAGCTTCTACATCAGTAATTTCTTTTTTATTGGCGGAAAAAAAAACCCCAGCTATATTTAGCTTGTGTAAACAGCTCATTTTGACCAAACATGATCAAATTTGCTGTCTAAACATACCACAAGACAATCCTCTCTGATGAATACTTTCATTACATTTAATGTAATTCAAAACATTCCAACTTCCAGAGCAGCCTTATTAGGAAAATGAATTAGTCCACTCTTGACTGTAAGCAGTATGCCCCAGCAAAAACTGTTCATTCTTTAAATTCCCCTATTATGCATTCATTTTCCAAGTACTTCACCAAGTTAAAAAAAAAAAAAGACATAAGCATTTTGACAGAATCCTTCTATAGTTACCAGTAAGTGGAAAAACACACTATTAAAGCTAAAACAGTTCTTCATGCTTCTGCAGTGAGTACAATTTGATACACCACCTCCAAAGACTGCTCATCAATGGCAACACTGTTATCTCAATAATCAACATTATGGAAGCAAACCCTCGGCCACTAAACCTCTAAATCTTCATTGAACCTAGAATTCAAAGAACGTGTCAGAGCTGTCTCTTCTGAACTCCATTTAAAGCCCCAACATCCTCCACCCATTTAAACCCCCTTAGTCAAGGGACTGCAATGTACCCATAACTTGAAAAGGAGAGGAAGAACTCAATGGGGAAGTCACAAGAAGGTAACTGTGTTTATTTGAGTCCTTCTATAAACAAGGGGAACACACAAGTCTGATACTAATACAGCTGCTGTGTTTGCTGTTTCCATATTTCTGTAACCAGAAGGATTGTTCAAACTCTTGTGAGAAATACAACAAGAAGGTGCAGCACCTTCAGTGAATAATGGAATCATCCAGGTTGAAAAAGGTCTTTACGATCAAAGCAAACCATAAACCTAACACTCAACAATTTGACTTCATTTGGTGCCAAGTCCACCAAATGAAGTCAATGACGGAAAACTTCCTCCGAACTTTGTTGTTCTGAACTGAACCTTTCTAACAGAAGGATGGAAAAGAGGAAGGATTCCCTTCCTGTCTCACATCCTGCCCTTCCAATTTTCAAAACTAACTCCTTTTTCCTAGCTAGTGAATCATCAGGAGACAAGTTTTGGCAGCAGATGCTACATCCCTGCAAAGCCACTGGTCAGATCTTCCTTCTGAAAACCTGAATTTTTCATAGTCTTGCCATTGTAGTCTGAAGTTCTGTTGATTAATTTCATTTTACTTCAACTGACAGGGAAGAAAGCTAAATAAATTTGCCTTCTGTAAATTAGTCAACTCGTGGAACAAAGATGACAAGCAGAAAGCACTTAACATATATATCAAGCCATGACTTTCACTAGGGGTTATCTGAATAGAAACAAATGTAGACATAATTTAAAGCACAGAAAAAGGAACAATATTTCTTTTCTTCCTTAAACACAAGCCCCTTCTCCATCACAGACATAATTCATTTCTTACCAATTTTGCTCTGGCTCACAACAATAGAAGAACAGGAAAATTGTTAAGCTTGCTTCTTGTTGCAACTTACACACCTTCAGACATGGTTTCCTTCCATACAGTAATACAAAAACATACAGCTGCGTTTCCCACAGTTTTATAGAAGCACACACTGCCCCTAGCAACATCACTTGGTACATCAGCACTTCAGCAACCTTGCCAGGGCAAGCATCTGTGGCCTTGAGATAGCAAACGTGTTCACAGCCCAACACATGCAAAAGCAGAGGCAGCAAGATCATCATTAAGTAGAACTCAATGAAAATTGGAATCTATTGCAATCACTGTAAAAAAGAAGAGATTTCTTTCCTTTTTGCCTTAAGAAACAGCAGCGTTTTCAAATCTGTAGTCTGGTCATTGTGGTTGCTAAGAGATGGCTGTCAACATTTTATTTCATCAGTCATTCCCTTTGTTCTAGTTTATTGTGCTAGCTTACATTTAGTTGAACATACCAAATTATGACAAATAGTGTTAATTACAATCAAACAGCAGAAATGTCAGTGCTGCACCCAGAGGGTGGCTGGGCATTAGAACAGAGCTAGTTTGTGAGTCACCCTCAACAGATGCTACACTTTCACTAAGTTTAAAAAGGGATCAATTAATAGAATGTGTGTTCATTTGGTTTACACTATAGAATACTTCACATCCTCAGAGTGTGCCTCCCTCAGCACACCAGGGTACAATGAAGCACTAGGTCCAGTAAAAAAGAAAAATTATACTCTTGCTTTTCTGGCTGCTTGATAGTTGGCCAAATCAAATTTAGGTCTCTCCTCTTAAATTTAAATAAGGTTTGTGATTTCATCATTATGTGTTAAAATAAACAGTGCTGATATTTTAGGAAAGAAAAAACTGCCCTCTGCTTTGGTATTCCTACCCACAAAGGTTTAGTTGTTTTTAAGACCTCCCAAAGACAACTACTCCTCATAGTCTCATTCCTGTGGTCTGTGGCAACCCTACCAATACATTTGTAAAGAGAATTTAAGTGCAGGCAGATAATATTTTATTCTATTACAGCAAAACCAAAACCAAACAAAAAGCTAAGGAAAAAATACCACGGAATTTATCTCACTTACCTTCTGTCAGAGGTTTTTAAAAACATGTTTTTTGCTTCCAGGAAGGCAGAAAGTTTAGTAATCTGGAGTTCCCATGTTATGGTTAGCCCTAAGTAGGAAAGCACATCTGTACACAGCTGTCCATGAGTCCCCTGATTAAAGCCTGGACAGGTAAAAGCTTCCCCAGCACCAAGTATGGCCCATGCCCTACAATCCTGTACAGCAGATTGCTGCCAGTTGGCTTAGAAAAGTCATAAAGCAGCCTACATACAAGTGGTAGCTCAGCATGACTAAATAATCAAGATAATTTTTATCAGTTATGCCTTGCTATAACTACGTTTTTCTTTTCTTTAAGCCTTCCTAAAACTGTCTTGCTAAGTAATACTATTGACATAACAGCTAAGTTATTATATCTGGTTTTCTAATAAACTATAATTTACATGTTTGATTTTCTTTATCAGTGCTTATTAGATAATAATTTTAACACAGCAAGCTACCTTTTAAAAACAGACATCTTAAAGAAAAGCATTGGTCTAAGTAACACACAGATCTAGCCAGTCCTCCAAAACATTTTAAAAAGGGGGCTCAGTTTCACACTGACTTCAATCTGTCATCAAATCTAAGTAATAATTTAAAAAATTCAAAACTAAGCACTGAATTATTTTGGCCAATGCTTTCCATAATCTGGTGACTAATGTTTAAATTACCTCCTTTTAAATTACCTCCTTTGTTTAAATAAGCTCAAAAGTGTAGTCATATCTATTTTAACTGGAAATTCACCACAAACAGCTCCCCAATCCCCAACATGTCCTTATTTGGTTTTTCTTTTTTTTCCCTTAAGCATGTGTGTGGGAATGAGCATTTTTTCCTCAAATGAAGAATCTGGCAATTTAGAGAGCTGTTAGTTTATATTTTACTTCTTCTGGGAACTAAGAACACCTCTCCTCTACAAAGCAGCTCACCCATTTATCACTTCCAGGAAGTCTGAGAAGGACAGTGGAAGTGTAATTAACCAAATGGGATGAAAACTCTTTCTGAGGTGTCAGGCAGCAACAGTAGAGTCTCTGTCCTTCACTAGGCCAGCAGCATGGGAAGCAGTGTCACCCACTCAGACTCTAAAAGTCTGGCAAAATCCCAGCTAGCTGTCTTACCACCTCCTGCTTCTTCCTGACTTCAGGTGATACAAGGAACAATATGAGCAACCTAATAATTCAGCTTTTGAATTTCCATCTGTGGTGTTTTATCATCCTAACTACAATATGCAGACATGTGGTGAGCCTACCACAACTGCATGGCTGCTGGAAACCACTGCTCCAGAAAAGCCAGGGACATGGCAGTAGTCACCCATAAAGACAGACAATGATAATCTATTTTTAAAAGGATAACTCATGCTTGTTTTAATAGGACATGCTATGGTTTCAGTTATTTCCCATTAACATCAGGAACATCATTAAGCTTTTGTCTGACTTCTCAGTGGGACCCACCAGCAAACCAGTCAATTTCCTTTCCCTCTCAGCCTCTCAGACACTTCTCTTTCCTCCCATGACACCCCAGAGCAAGGGATGAATACTCATCCTCAAGGTGCTCAAGCACAAGACCTGACTGGCGAAGTGTCACAAAGGCTGTCAGGGGCCTTTCCACCACAGGGACTCTGCAGCCAGCTGGTCTGTAGCTGGACACATAAATCTGGCCTTAAACAGAAATCCAATTCGGCTAAGCCCAGTTCATTATAGAAAATAAATAAACAAGTCCTGTGGAGATTCTCAGTTCAGTCGAAGAGAATTCTCCCAGGCTTCAGGCCTGGGAAACTTAGAGAGGAAGAATGCAAACAATTATTCTCTCTCTTTCTGTTCATGTTGTTTACAGATATGTACCTTCAGAGGGTGCTATTCATAGTTCAATAGTGTGAAAGGTTTTACTTTGAGATCAATCAGATTTCACCTTAGCCATCCTGGTTATAAAAGGACACCACCTCTTAATAAAGGATCTCTTCTTCACCTTCTGAACCATGGAGTCATTTCATCCATCCCTGATTCAATAACGTCAAAGTCCCCAGGTGAGCAATGCTAAGATAGATTTGTACCCAAAGAGAGGACCAGCAGCCAATCCCATTCAATCCTAAATGCAGGCATAGCATTGGCCAGTAAGCTGGGGGGTGCAGAGACCCCACCCAAACAGTTATCCAAGAGCAGGAATTCTGAACCCCCTATAAAAGGGAACACCTAACAATAAACCCAGTTGTTTGCCACAAGATCCTCAGAGTTCTGTCATTACTGTCTCCAACCAACGACCTAATGTAATACCAGCACACACCTGAACTAGCCCTCGTTGCAGCAGATGTTTGGGGGGCTCCCACAGGCAATTCCCAAAGGGAAAACCACCACAGGTAGCACTGGCTGTGAGTAGCACAGCTGAAGCACTAAAAACCACATGCCAGAATTATTACTGTATCCATTTAATGAGCACACACTTGCCAGAAGCTGTTAACTTTTCCACTACAGACTGGCTTTTCTTGCATTTTATCATTTCCATGTATTGTTTATATGGTTATATATTTAAGGTCATTGCCTTAGCAGCATGTATTACAGGTCTAACATGCTGAGAAAAGGTATTTATGTCTCAACATAGCTGTCTGCTATAGTTCTAGATATCTAACACTTCAGTTTGGCAGTTTTCTTGTAGTTTCCTTTCCTTTCAACTGTGTATCGAGACCTCAAGTTAACCTGTCCAACACGTCTCACCATGCCTTCAAGGGAGAGAGAAGTCAAAGATGAACTGTCACACTATGTGCTGCAGCTGGAAATTATTTTGTTTTCTGCAAAAGCTAAGCAAGAAAGCAGCAGAGACCTTTAACAGTTCATTCCAGCAGTCAATAAATTGTCCAAGGACCCAATTATTAAGTGAAGGTGCATAAAGCAAAGTGCTGTTATTCTTCTGCTGTTTGCAACAACCATGCAAGAAGAGAAAAATTAATAAGCCCATCTGACTCCAACTGATCTCACTAACTATGAAGTTTTCCTTTCCCACCATCTAGTTTTTGAAAAAAAATACCTTTCATCCTTCTCAGCTCAAAATACTTAGGGGGTAACAGTCACAGCACACTTACAGCATAAGAATTAAGTTGCTTTTGTGGGCAGCTAATCACTGATGGAAAACATCTGATCATCACAAAGCCTGTTGAGATCTGCCACAACGCTGCAAACATTACTTTCATCTTGCCTCATAGCTGAAGTGCGTAATGTTTGACAGGCACAGTATGTGTTTTTATTACCTCATAGGGTTTTGTGCCACAGACATGACTTTCTACTGACAATATCCTGGAATTTATTAAAGGCAGTAATTATTCAAAAAAATTGTGGGGAAAAAAGCCCTTAAAACAGTGCAGCTGTGAAATTCAGCTCCTACTTGGACACTCAACTCTGCAGCTACCACTCACTTTGACATGAGGTGGTGCAACAGATACATATCTAGTTTAACTCACAGTGGTGTTACTCAATTTGTATTTAGCAGTTTTTCAGACCTCTAGAAAATACTTAATACCTGAAAACCAGCCTGCTTTTCCCAGCATTACTGAACACCCCTTCTTCCTTATACTATTATGCTTTCATGATGCTACCACTATCTTTCAGGAAGACATTTATTTTCCAAACAGCCAATCATTAATTTATTCTCATTTTACTGTTTACTAGAGGAAGGTGGCAAGAGCTGATGAGTCAGGACACTAAAATTTTGATTCTCAACAGCTGAGAACTTGCATGGCAGAGGACAGGTTTTATTTAATCAGTGTCTCATTCTTTCCTGTGTGCTGAAGCTTGGGAACAGTTTATCTAACAACACTTGTCAGTTCACTTAATTCTCTAAGGGTTTTTTCCCTATTCTTTACATCCCACATACACAGAGGTGCAAAATTAACTATCTAAGCTTAGTAAAATAATCAGTTACCTGCATGGGTACTAAATACACTATGTGGCCAGATCAAGCTAACTTGAACTATTTTCAGCATATGAAGGGCATAGCCCATATATAAACCATGTAAGCTTCTTTTAATCCATTTAGAGACAACTGTCCCTTGACAGATCACCACATATCCTTTTATAATTAAAGAATGCCTGCAAGTTAGCATCATAAACCATGCATGTTGGAGAGATGTGTTTTTCAAAGGAAAGCAACAGGTGTGGGGCATAGTCTGCAGTGGGAAAACAAAAGTGTAAATAGAGACAAGTAACATTATTCACGGCACCCAAATAATGAGATGGGTGTTTATGAAGGAAAAAAAAGGACACAGATTACACAGCTGACTGAGATAAAATGGACTTGGGCATCCTTAGGTCAGGTAAGCTACCCATACTTTATCAGATTTTGACCCACTAAGAACCCAGAGTAGAAAAAACAGTGAAAATAATTTTCCCATTCTTAAGGTTCCTGTCAATTTTCAGGAGATTTTAAATAAACACTATCAAGCATGTCCCACAGTCCAGATAACACCAAATACAATCCACCCCGCCTCACTTTCTGAAAAAGGGGACAAAAGTGTCTCTCTCAAATATATTCACATGCTATTCAAATTCAAAGATAAGGAGAGTAATATTTTAAGAAATGTTTAAACTTTCCAAAATGCAAGCTTTTCCATTTATCTGGACTTGGCCAGGAGCACAGGAAGCGCCACTGCTGACGCATTACTGCCGAGCAACTGCCAGATCCCAAGGCTCCTTCAGGTTCTGGCAAGTCAACCAACAGGACTTTAAAAACTTTTTGATCAGAATACTTTTGGACCTAGGTCAAATTTCTTCAAGTTCACTATCTTTCTGGCAGTCTCACTAAACTGTTGAATTTGATAGACATTTGACTTAACCCTAGCACTAGACCCTCAAAGCAGCAGCAAGAAAGCTCAGCCTAATGTTTGCAGAGGGTCATTGTTTTACTGAGTTTCTATGATCTTTCTAAAAACACTTAATCCTTACATAACTAGTATAGAGAAGAAACAAAATAAAAGATCAGTGTCCCAAAGCACTACAGACAGTACAGTTATGCAATTCTCAGGAAGCTTTTAATCAGGCCCTTTGTAAATTAGTAGCACAGTCAAAACCAGATCTGTGTTGCTGCATTCCTTAGGAAATTACGGTGCACGCAAAGCACATCAGACTTCCAAAGCAAAGCTCCCCACACCAATACAGGCTTCCCCTGTATTTCTTAGCTTGAGACCTTGACAGCTTTGCTCTTGGTCTCCTTTGTAGGACATAACTTTCTGCAGCTGAATCAGAGGCTGCTGAAAACTTCCTCTAATAAAAACCCTGAGGGAAAAACAAGACACAAGGCAGCATGATGACAACAATGACAAGACTGGTTTCCATCACAGTGAAAGAATTTCTTCAACTTCATGTTCCAGTCCTCAAACATTCATTGGCACAAAACATGTCTCAGCAACAGGCACAGAATAACATTTGCTGTTACTACAAATTGTTTTTATAGCTGCACACTGGGATGAAAGCAGAGGCTAGAGCACTCCTGGCATTCTTGTTTCCATTTTGCAAATGGTTTGCTACCATGTTAGGCTGGACATGAGCTGGCAACACGTGCCTGCAGCCCAGAGAGCCAAACGTGCCTTGGGCTGCATCCAGAGCACTGTGGGCAGCAGGGGAGGGAGGGGATTCTGCCCCCCTGCTCTGGTGAGACCCCACCTGCAGGGCTGCATCAGCTCTGGGGTCCCAGCACAGGAAGGACATGGACTGTCAGAGGGATGGAGCATCTCTCCTATGAGGAAAGGCTGAGAGAGTTGGGTTATTCAGCCTGAAGAAGAGAAGGCTCCAGAGTGAGCTTACTGAAGCCTTTCAATATCTGAAGGAAGCCTACTAGAAAAATGGTGAGGAACTGTCTACAAAGGTAATGGCCTTAAACTGAGAGAGATTAGTTTTAGACTGGATATGAGGAAAATTCTTTACTCTGAGGGTGGTGAGGCACTGGAACAGGTTACCCAGAGAAGCTGTGGATGCCCCACCCCTGGAAGTCTTCACATCTTGGATAGGGCTCCAAGTAACCTGGTCTAGGTGAGAGCCGTTCATACCCAAGGGACAGGGCTTGGAGCCAGATCTTTAAGATCCTTTCCAAGCCCAGACATTCCGCGATAAGGTACTTCTGTAGCAGCACTGTGTGTTTTGCAGATCCAGCTAAGGCCTGAAGGGAGGCAGCAGAACTGCAGCATATTAGACACTCAACTCTTGCATATTAGACATGCAACTCTTGTCATATTAGACATGCAACTCTTACAGTGGCATTTGTTTGCTCTGCAAAATCTGTGTTAGATTATTTTCAGACATGTCTGTGAGCCTCCTTATATCATGCACTCTCTTAATAAAATATAATCAGGGACTGATTTCAGCAAATGAAAGCATCCTAAATGACTCTCTGTATCCCCCCGCAAAAAGCACACAGATATACCCATGAGTAATTTGGACCAAATACATGTAATCTGGGCCATGAAGGAGTTTTAACAGCTGCATTGCTCTGATGCAGCTGTTCACAATTACTGACATGCGCTGCAAGGCACTTCTGATTACTGTGTGTTTAATCTATATATAAATGCACTATTTTACTACTCAAAAGCTTGGCATTTAGATGGTATCTGAAAGGCTTCAAAACTGATGTCTGCCTGTGATGTGCCAGCTGGCTATTTCACAGTGTGCCAATAGAATTAAAATGTCACCAAAGATCATGCCACTGAGGTATCTGTGCTATTTTAAGAAGTGAAGATAAACTGTGGCCAACTTCAGATTGTTTCTTTAAGTCTCTTGCTAAATAACTAGAGACATAGCTTAAAATAAATATGCAAGGTCAATGGCATCCCAATTTACATGCTAGCTAACAAGCCCTTGAACTTTCAGAAAGGTATTGTATGGGTTGCACAGATTAAACCAGAAATGAGTAGAGGGGTTTTACTTGAGAGCGTGAATGGCAAATGCCCAGCAGTCACATGGAAGAACCTACAGACTGTTTCAAGGCTCACAAAAAAAAGAGCAGTTATGGGGACAACATTTTAATTATTTACCTGAAATACAGGAGCTTTGAAAGCAGTGGCTCACTGACTGCAGAAAATGTTAGTTACAAACAGTTGGAGGCTGTTGTATCATCCAAATTATTTTTACATGGATGCTGCTTTACTAAAAGATATTGTCTTGGCAAGCCATGGGGAAAAGTGCAACTTCACATTCTACTACCTGAAGGCATTTTTTTCGTGGCAAATAAAGTCATGGGTCTCAGCTGCTTCCTACAAGAATCTTTAGGCATGGAAAGGCATAAATTTTTAGGCATGCACTTCTTGAGTGATCTCTTTGGACAAAGATGAGAAGCTCAACTGTTCAGACATCTCTTAATAATACATTTATGTTAAGTAGACCTGTGACCAATACAATTTTTCTTGGCCCAATTGCTATCTTCAAGAGGAAACATCCACAAACAAGAAGGAAAATAAATCACTGACTTGTGAAAGACTTAAGATTTCTGCAGTCTTTTGCAAAAACGAGGAAACATTTCTACACAGTCCTGAAAAATATTATGTGTGTTTACACAAGGTCTGGGCTACCATGGTTTGGAAACCAAGAAAATAGTGCCAGCCACCCTCTGGTCTCCATAGGTGATATTCCATAATCACCTTCACTCCAGCAGCCATATGCACAAAGCCTGATTTTTGGAGAGCTCTCACCAGGGCTGGTCCTCACCTACCCAAGACTTTCCTACAGGCTTGACCAGCCCAAGAAGCACAGCGTTTGAAATTACTGACTACAAGAACTCTCTAATCCCACACTGAAAGACTTTCATATCTACCATCACAGAAATCTGAACACCTGGGTCCTGCCCATTTTTGCCAGTTTTTCCTTTTGCCTCCCTGCCTGACCATGAGCAATCTACAGTGATCTAAGGCAGGGAATAGCATTACACCATTAATGACATGCTCTGTATCTCCTATTACCTTTTCTACTTACCTACACCTGTAGCAGCTAAGTCTGATAGACCCTCTTTAGGAAGAGCACTTAAAAGAAACAAACAAAAGCATCACAAACAAGCAAACCCCACTTAGACTGACAGACAGGCAGGAAAACAAATGCTGAAAATGTCAAGAGGCAATTTAATTCAGTGACTAATCATGAGACAAGTTTTCCATGGAATTCAAAAAAATACAAAACCAAACAGCAGGAACACGGTGCATCATGAGAAGAATCAGATGAATTCTTCACATTTTTCATGAATAAAATCACTGGGGAGAATTATCCAATGAAAAGGGTAGTCAAGAGTAAATATCTAAAGTTTGCCTGCCCTCATACTTCCTTTTGGCCTCACCCACAGTGTGCAGCTATTATTAACAAAGGGTCATTCTCTAAGGCTAATGTATGGGTGGCAAAAAAACTCCTCCTTTCTTCTCAGCCAAGAAAGCCATACTGACCAAAATAAAAGGTGTAATTTTAAAATAAAAATTTAAGAGTACATCCTCACAAAAACCTGCAAACAATTTACAATCTTTTTCATCTCTCTTCTGCAAAGAAAGAAAAAGCAACCAGAAGGAATAGCTTCAGAGTGTCCTTTAGTCAGATCTTGATCAACAATGTGCTCTGTCTGCTAATTACTTGTTGATAGCAGAAGCAGTTCAGGTCCAGCCCTGCAAGGTATTATGTTTCTCCAGGAAGGCTGATAAATGCCTCAAGCTCCATTATCTTTTATAGCAGATTAAGTCTTTCCCATTAAAGAAAGAACCCTTTTTTCCTCCACATCAAGAGGAATTCAAAACTTTATAACCATATATTATCCCAAAATATATTTGTCCTTTCTAGTATAAAAAAGAAACAGACATCTAAGTTATGAATCCATCCTTCCTACCAAGATAAATCTACCAGATTCAACCAGTTCATGATTTCCCTGACCTTCCCCCCCATACCACTCACCAGCTTTTAAATTATCAACAATAATATGGAATGGATTATTACTAATTTCAGCACTGGCATTCTACTTCCACTCACCTCAATGTGTTGCATACCATAGGTTTTGTAAGCAACAACTACATGGTATATTGCAAAAGTAGCTAATCTTAATGGCCAATGTAAGTAAGGATCATTTCTTTCTGACTAAAAGAAAGAAAGTGACTCACAGATTTTATTAATTGACATAAGATATTCTGAAATTATCTGGATCCTAAATAAAACCTAACCCTAACATCTTTTCATGAAAGTGGCTAAAAGTGCCACTTATATGAAACATCTAATTATTGTCTCCCTAGTTTCATTTCCTGCCAAAATATCTTCTATACGGCAACTGAGATTTCATATTGATTTTTTTTTCTTTATTGTTGTTGTTTTTAAACCACAATGTTGTTTATCTGAGTTGTGCTGAAACTTGAATTTACCCCAAGTTCCACGTAAGCCCCTCTTCACAGTACTGTGCCACCTGAGTCTAGCAGCCCTGCCACAAGGGAAACTTCCATCTGCCCTTGCTCCAACTTGCTCAAATTACACTAGGAGCTTTCTTCTCCAAGACAGCTGCCTTCAGCCAACTGCAAAAGATACAAAAATCCCATAACCATACTGTCTACATAATTAAGTTATTCAAAATTTCTCTCTTTATAGGCAGCTCCAAGAGATGCAACACACAAATATTAGTCCAGCATTCACTTAATCTCAAGTAAATGGAGCAGTCACTTATGAGTTAAGAAGATTTTGTGGAAAATGACTGACTTGTCCAGTCATCACCTTCCTGCCAAGACTTGGAAAGGAGATAACTGGCAACTCTTTCAGTCAATTGTCTCCAAGATCAGTATTGACAGCAGGCATACTTAAAAATTTCAGTACTTGAGAGGCCTTGAATGGAAAATATTACACATTTTCGTACTTGCAAAACCTGTTATACATTATATTTAGCCCAGTACGTGCATTTTAGTGACTCCTGTGCCACTGAGACTTATAGTCTGCTCATGTGGGGGGACTTTGTATGTAAAGGAAAAATGATCTGTTAGCAATCAAGCAGCATTAGTTAGCTCTGAAGTCACTGTCCTCATTAAAACTTTGGTTTCCTACACTCTGTAATACATTTTAAGAATGTATACTACATTCCATTTTTTGCATAGAAGCTCAGGATGAAGTCAGTCCGTCTTATTGACTGTACAGTATTCAGTCAATAAGACTGACTGACTACGTTTGGTCATTTTCCCTCCAAAAGACATTAAGTGTTAAAAGTCCTTCCCCCCTATAATGAAACTCACATTACTTTTATAATCCAATCCCTTTTTCCAAGGTGGTCCCTCTAACAGAGCAGCAGTCAGTCACAGGTTGAACAGAAACAACAGACTGGGCCAAAGAAGCAATCACCCAAAATAACTGCCACTCAGAAAACCCATTTAACTGTTTGGTGAAGAATTTATTCCCAACAGAAAGCAACATGGAACATCAGCTTCAAACCAGTCTTAGCTGCTGACGTAGATTCTCTATAAAGTTTGTGCCTCTCAGACAATGGCTTATAACCTCTCACATTGCACATTTATTTTATTTTGGAGACTTTGTCTTCAGCCACACCCACACAAATCTGGCATCAAATTTTCATGGGGTTCTGTTGTTTGTTTTGTTGGGGTTTTCCAAGTTATATTCAAATTGTGTCTTGGCAAGAGTTCGAAATGTGAGGAAATTGAGGCTTGCCAAAACCGTGGGAGAAAATACTCAGCAGACATCATAAACTCAGAAGTTTAGGCATTAAGAAGAATATCAAAGATTCCAAAATATGAAAGCATATAAATCTGTTGTAAATTTAAATATAAGAGAGATTGAAATGATTTGCAGATTTCATGTTAACAGACAAACTCTGCTCAGCTAAAACAGCCACAGGAATGCTGGAAAAAAGCTAAAGCTTAACATGCACCAGTGTTTTAACAAAGTACGGATCAAACACTGTTAACATAAAGTGTAATTAAGGCTAAACTGAGAAAATATGCAAGAACAAGAATAATTTATTCCATTTATAAGATAAGTAGATGTCACTAAGTAAAAACAAACAATCCAGGTTCAGTTCTGGTTCAAGCAGTCACAAGTAAGTCCCTCGCCGTATCTATGAGTTCCATTTTCAGAATTTACACAAGTGAAGAAAACTGCCCAGACTTTCAAGTGGAATTATTACCTAAAATGTTCTTGAGATATTTCAATAGCTTCTTTTTTTTCCATTTCATCTTTATACATTTACTGCTACTTTTTTTGTTGGGAAATTCCCACGGACTAGGACCAAAGGCAAGTTTTTGTCATCTTTTATCCTTGGAGAAGAAATCTCATTCGGCACCATGATCCAACCCTAACATCTCTGTGCTGCAGATGTGCCACTTCTGCTAATGCTGTCCTTACTTTAAAGACTCCTAATTCTTTGAAACATAATAGTCTCACTGACAGTCGCTTCCCTGTTTCTCTTAACATCCCAACTCCCACTTCTCAGAGCTCCCTGAAACTGGCAGAAACACTTCCCTTGTGTTGATTAGTTGCCTTGGGGTTAGGGCGAGAAGGATCTGACATCCCCAGCAGCAGCCAGTGGCGCAGGGTGATGTGCAAGACAGAGGAGGATTGTGGCACAAACACCAAACAAATGCATCAGGTTGAAAGGGCAGTTGACAATTATTTTGAAGTTGAGATAGGGTCTCTCAAACCTCCTTACTCGTCACAAGAAGGAAGAGAAACTCCTTTCTGAGCACTTTTTGGGCAGAGGCTGCAGCACAGGACTCCACCAGAAGCACCATGAGGTCAGGAGGAGAGCATGTCCTCTGGGCCCCTGCCCCAGCAGGGAGCCCAAGTCCTTTCAAGGCCAGAAATTGCTGCATCTCCATGAATGAAAGAATGAAAGAATGTGCACAAGAGCAACTGAAAAGACAAATGGCTTTTTTTTTTTCCTGGTGGGAATAAGGATTCAGCTGTGACTAAACTGAAGTGTCAGATGAATCCTGAAGACTTCCTGTCTCAAGTCTCAAACCACAAAGATTACAAAGGCTCAGATCTGGCGCACATGCCCCCAAAAGCAGAGAGGGTGCACAGAAGTAAAGCAAACTGTCTGACTTTCTGCCTGAACAACTCACTGTGAATTAGGTAAAAGTGGGGATACACTGTGCATCAAAGTTGGAGGAAAGTGCAATTGGAGGGAAAAAAAAAAACAGGGTAAGAAAATATTTTTCATCTACATATAGTAAAAACACCTCAATGTTGTTAGCCTGTCTGAGACAAGAATTATGCTGATAGATAGATGAAACAACGCCTATGAGACCCCAGTTTAATTATTAGTTACAATGTTTATGATAATCAAAGCCGCACGTCTTGTGTAAGCACCCAGGTTCTCACCACGCAGGTGTTACAAGGCAGGGTTTAGTTCTCACTCCCCCCTCACGCTGAATCACAGCCACAGTGGGTCTGGATACCAGACTAACAGGTTCACTGATACAATACACAGACAAAGCAATCCCTACTGGTTTTAATTCTCTTGTTATTTTTCAGGCTGAGTATTCAGTCCAGAACACATCCACTGAAACACATCATATTCAGTGTCAAGTCAAACACGCCCTGCCAGAAAATGTGAAGCAGTGGGGATATTAAAAAAAAAAAAAAAAAACACACACCAATTTATACACAGCTCTTTGTTAGTCAATCACCAGGAGGCAAAGCTAGATTTCACTTCTAATACTGAACTAACAGCAGCATTAGAAGATGAAAAACTCAGGTCTATTTTACTGGGCTGTGGAACTCTACAGTGTTTCATTGGAACACTCAGGTGCACACCTTTCCTCAAGTTTTATTTTGTTGTAGGAAACTTCACTTTGGGAAATGAAACCTATGTGCCCTCCAAAACCAAAATACTGTTTAACAGTTGAAAGGATCTACATCAAATGTAGCAGATAGACATCATTAACAAAACCTAAAAAGAACTGGAACAAACAGTGTTTGACTGTGGGACTCTTAACAAGAGGATATTTGAGGAGTTTGTGCTAAGCAAAAATGACTGGTAGTAGTCATCTCTGATTTATCATCATGATACTTTATTTTTCTTAGTACCTTCTACTGAAGCCGTCAGACCCTTGATGCCTATCTAGTAAGATCAGATCTGACTGTGAAAGGTAAATAAAG
Organism: Setophaga petechia; assembly: GCA_024362935.1. NCBI lineage: Eukaryota > Metazoa > Chordata > Aves > Passeriformes > Parulidae > Setophaga > Setophaga petechia. The sequence continues at coordinate 48,832,026 of JANCRA010000001.1, forward strand.
GTTATCTGCTTAAGAGAAAATGTCTAGTTTTAGGAAATCAAACATTAAAAGCCAGCCAAGTCTGCTGCAAAAACAGAAATAGAACTAAAAATTTAAAACCTATGCTTAACCACTCCATCAGTTCTGACAAATAAAAACCCACCTGAAATAGTACGATCAGTAATGGAGGACATTTTGCAAGTAATAGAGCATTTTAAAACAGCTGTAATCAGCTGCTGCCTACAGCAGGTAATATTACTAGAGAAACAAAAATATGTTTTTCTACATTACGCTACAGTGTTTATGGGATGTGGTGACTGTCACCATGAATACCACGGAAGTCCATTAGAAAATAAGGAAATGAAAGCCAGAATTGCATCAAAGGCCTCCTGGAGAATATTACTTCATTAAAATCACTTCAAATGAAATAAAATGTAACAAAAACCTAAGAATATCACTTTTTTGATGGCTTTCTGTAACTCATTAAAGAAAAAAAACAAACCTACACTCCCCTCTAGGGATTATTTATAAAAGGGAGGAAAGCAGTAACTAAGCGAACTTCCTGAAACACAGCTATGAACCTTTTCCTCAGAAAAACGAAAAAGCTGGACTTAGCCAGGAAATCAGACTAAGAGCAAATAACATTGCTTTCTTATCAGTCTTCAAAATCTGAACTATTCCACAGCTCCATTTCTGCCCTTTTCTAAAACAAACCCAAACTGAATCTCAAACCAATGCCCCTTCCTCCCCAACCCCAGAAATCAACACGCCTTTCAGCATCTCCTGTGCGAAGAGATAATGACAAGTAAAAAGTGCCTGGATTGTTCTTACACAGCCACAACACTCTTGACAACAGTGGCATAGTCCAAACCCCTTGGTATATAATTGCCACAGAAAGGTTGACTTAATACTGCACTGTCAGTGGAGACTTCTTTCCTGTCATGTAGGAAGTTGGCACTTCCATCTCTTAAGCAGAATCCTTATTGTAAATAACAGTGATATTGATAGTCAGCAAAATTAACTCCTGTGGTTTTCAAAGAGGTTTTTTTTAGATCTTCAAAATGAAAGTTAGCTTAGTTGTGTTCCTACCTTCCTAAAATACATATATTTAATGTTTGGGAAATATATTCGATCTACTCCTTAGAAGCATCTATGTTACTAAAGGCCTCTTTAATGTGGGGATGTTTGAGCACATATCTCATGTTCTGCTTACAGCCTTCAACAGCAATGAGAAGGCTTTGCAACATGCAGAATATAAAGCAACACCAACTTAAAGGGGTTTGCAAGCTGGAAAATGCTGTTAAGTAACAGTCAGACTCATAGCAACACTAGTCACAACCTCACTCAGCCTAGATGTTTTCTGTATTAAATTTCAGCTTGCAAATGTTACTTCTTGCTTGCAGCAAAGAGCATATAAACTGAACAATGTGGAGTTCATTAAGCAATTCCCTGCTGTCCATAGAAATACTCCTCAACTCAGTTTTGGGTTTTTTTTTTTTTTTAATTCTGTAAGACAGGAGAAAGCTATTGGTATTTCAGCAAGTTATTCCAAATCATAAGCAGTCATTTATCATTATCCTATCTTTCATCTATTAGGCAAAGCACTGCAAGCCCATCCTCACTTTGCATACTGAGGCACACTGTCCTTCTAGCACATGCCAAATCAAGTAAGATTATTTAATTTCCAGATACTTCCTACTGAATTATGCCACTTCAGGAAAAATATATGTGAATAAACCTTCACTACTCCTGTCTTCACAGACAGAAATCAATTATGTCAGATCTAATCAGAATACAGATTTTAGTTTTATAACAGAGTGAAAATAGGCTTCTAAACTACTGTACATCTAAACATCAAGCCAAAGCTGTTACCTTTCTAATGATCTGCTTGTGTAAAGCCATGTTTTTTGCACTGCAATTTTTTGCTTTAACAATTTAATCTTTGTTTTCTAAAATTACCATTATACATCAAAGTGGTTTCATCCCTATAGCAGAACTAAAATGGAAGGCAAGTATTTTCATATTCATCTTAAATATAGGAATGAAAGAATACAGTCTATATTATAATAACAACATGTGATCAGCATTTGTTTTTAGGCTAATCCCAACATATCTGAAACATATGCATTGTTTTAGCCTTTAAAACAAACATCTATAGGGTCAGCAAAATTACTAAAACAAACAAACACAAAAAACCCCCACAAAAACAAGCAAAAAACCCACAAACCAACCCCAACTTTACTTCCTTGTCTGAAAACAAGTAGTATTCTTAAGAAATTTGTCAGACATCCGTGCTACGCAACCGTTTGTATAAAGCAATGGCACAGATGTTTCTCACTGGATAAGGTAAAAAAGCAAGACGACCAATTAAGGCACTTGATCCATGGCAAACAAATGGGAACTTCCAGGATCCAAAACTTTCCTCCCTCTATTTTCACAAAGGACTCTCAGGGGTGAACTTCCACCAAAATCACCTACTACTGTTCAAACAGTGATGCCTCCATTTATCTCATCCTCAGCTTTTTATCACCTTCTGCTGATTATAACATCTGAGCTACTCTCCCAGGCAACCTTACCAACCTTTATTCCATCAAGGATTTGTACTGTGAGGGTAGGAATTTGAAAATTTATTCCAAATTGAACTTACAGGCTCTCCAGTTGTGAGAGACAGTCTTGATGACGGCCTCCTCGTTTTCACACAAAAGGAGGTGACATTTTTAAATATCCCCCTAATCTGACTGCCCTTGGTTTAACCCACCATGACATAATTATGTAGACAAAACCTCAAAAACATGATAAAATGGATGCAATTGCTGCAACTCAGAGGTGATATTTTGCATTTCCCTGGTGGCAAACAAACTAAAAATAAAATGAAAAAAAAAAAAAAACAAAAACCCAGAACACCAACATGTTACTGGTTTCTTTTTTAACCTCCCTTTGCTCAATTTTTCAACTTCCTGAGGTGGTATTAACTATATGGGAGCCAGAGGGGAATGTACCTGAAATTAAAAGTGAAAAAACATCTTTAAACTTAAATTTCAAGGAAATATTTTGATGTTCAGTAAATAGCAATTTGCCTTTGGCACTTGCCATTGTCCATCATCTTTATCTACTACTGTATTTATGTTCCTATTCTACGTACAGCAGCAACCTCAAGAAATTGCACAGCCTTTACAAATCTCTTGCAGCTCTAAAGATTCCCAGCAAAACTCTAAGGTGCACAATGTGAGAAAGGCTGCTATTACTGTTGCTTAACTCATCCTCAGTCCCACCCATTTTCCTGGCAGAAGGGTAGGGATCACCCTGTACAAGTCATTGAACTCTTGTTTTTTACCCTGCAACCTTCCACTTTGATCCCAGCAACTCCCCTTTGAACTTGCAAGCAAGCCTTTAGTTTGTTGGATTCACTTGGCTGCAGCATGTTCTGTGGTTCACTAATTGCTACCTGACCAGCAGCAAAGTGCTACGTACAAGACAACTCTGAATTTCAGCTGGAAGCAAGAGCTGTACCCTTCCATTTATTTAGTGTGTGGGCAGGCTTTCCAAAGGCATGGCTTAGCTAGCTAAACTTGCTCAGCTTCTAAATTAGGAGCAAAAGGTTCCTACCTTGCTTCCAACAAGTGCATAGATTTATACAACTTTTGGATCAACAAAAAAACCCAGCATCATTCATCAGCTTTGAATTCTCTGGGCAATGCTTTATCCCAATATCACTTAATTTCAGAGCGAGATAAGCCAAGAGGACTTAAGACAACTCAGCTGACTGCACTGCAATGCACAGCACAAAAAAGCCACAGTCAGTAACAGAAAGTTCTCCAGGATTGTTTGAAGACTCACCAGGCTCCACTGAGTGAGCTACCTGTAACAGCTGCACCTCAAAGCTTAGTGACATGGCTAAACGAGAAGGGAATGTCTGTTTGGGAGGCACTGTTTTCCACCCAGTTATTTTCAGGCATAATCATTGAAAACTAGAACTAATGATTGAAAGTAACAAATTAGCCTTGGGGAATAAGTTGCCAAAGGTTTTGAGTAGCATTTGAACAAAGAATATACAGTTTGTTTACATATGCCAAGCCATACAGCCTCAACTGAATTCTGTAAGTTTTCTGTGTCTCAACTCTCTCAATTAAAAAGAAATTATTTCCTTAATCATCCAGCTTTTAGTTCTGACATTCCTGAAACAAGTTACAAAAGAATTAGTATTACAAAAAGAATTACAGCAAGAAAAAAAAAAAGTTTTCAGATTTTGAAAAAACTACCTGGAAGCTGTGGTGTCTTTCAACCAATTATTATTGTCTCTGTTTAACTAACATAGGACAATGAAGCTTCTATTTTTCTAAAAAAGCAACTCACTGAAGAACCAAGCTAAAGTCAAAATACCTATGTAAGGGAAATGATGATGACTCAAGTTGGGAGAAAAATATAAGAGTTCAGAACGCATTCTTATCATAGTTTTCCTCAAGCTCATCCATATATGGTTTAGGGAAACAAAATACCCACCCAAGGAACCTATGACTCACAGAACCGAAACATGAGTTTTAAGCATCATCAAAAGTAAAGCCTATAAATTAGGCAAAAAATAGTAAAAAAAAAAGCATACTAAGCTAGTCTTACTGCTGAAAACCCTTTCCAAATTGGTAACTTGAAAAAAGATCTTAGAATTCAAATGGTCCATAACGTTTTTTTCTAACTTACCCCATCTTAAATGATGAGAATTTCAGCTGCCCTTAAGCTAAAAGCCTAGACTTGATGCTTCCTGAAATAAAACCCAAAAAGATAAGGGAGGACAGTACTATAAAGATTCATACTCAGGCAGGCAGCTAAAACAAATGTCATGGCTTTTAGTTTGCCAACTGCAGAACTCAGCCCCATGGCTCATCTAAATTTATCTGAGTCCTGTAGGACATCAAGAATACCCAGGAGGCCCCAGTGTCACCTATGACACTTGGGCAACCCCATGCTTTAAAAAGGTTTAGGAGAAAAAAATCCACCAAGCCTCTGGCCATCACTGAAATTCATCTATTGCTTTGTAGCAGCTGTGTTCCTCCACTGAAGAGCTGGAATCAGAACCACAGTATCTGCTCACTGCCAAATTACTGCACCCAGTAAGTGAAATTAAGTGATAGTGAGTTTAAACATTGTCCAGAAAAAACTCCTCACCCAAAAAAAGTAGAACTGCAATATAGCAACAGAGGAGTAAACAAGCCAGAGAACCCTCCTTTCGATTTCCAAGCCAAGCAATCTCAATGCCTTTTGTCCTAAATTAGCACATTCATAGACAGAGTGAAAGAAATTCCTTTACAAAGCAAACTATACCCATGCAGATCTGTTTTACTAAATAGAGATAACTATGTTCTCTATCATTATAGCCCAAGACTTTCCATCTTTTCTCTTTTACTTTTATCCCTGCATTGCTGACACTTTTCCCAGAAGTTTCACAGGTATCATTATCTCATTCATCTGTAGAAATCCACAATTCTTTATCCTGCTCACTCTCAAAGAATCATTAAGGCAAATCTCTGGAGAAACAGTCCCCAAAAATAATATTTTAAAAATAGGTGGCGGCTTTTAGCTGTTCAGCAACTTAGAGATTTATTTATAAAAGTCCATGCTAAGTTACTGAACTTGAAAATATATCCCAAAAGCAAGCATCTGGTTTCCATCTGTCCTCATGGGAAACTGGAATAGCTTTACATGAAAATGAAATATTGGGGTGCAAAAGAGCAAGATCTCAGAAGGGATGAATAGAAACAAAAATTGGAGGGGGGAGAACTATCAAGAAGCTAAAATCACAAGCTACAAAATAAAAAGAAGATAAAAAAACCACACTCCATATTTTTGAATCATATAATGCCTCAATTGAGATGGCTACGATACACAGAATATCACCATAAAATATTGAAACACGACAACCCATACACAGTAACATCATACCACTTCAGAAGGTTGCAAGTATGTGCCCTTCTTGTCCTTCAGCCCAACCTTTTATACCCCTGATGTTGATGCATTGCACCTGTGTGCCCTCTGTTCCCTGTGGTGGTTGGTCAGTGCCCCTGGGCACTCCATGGCTCATTGCTGTCAATGCTGCTCACCTGCTGCTCACAGCTGCAGCCCACTGGGGATGAGGCTGGACACAGCCCCACCCCAGTCACCACAAACTGTGTGCCTACAATATCATATGAAAAATGAGCAAATAACAGGCCTACATTCAAATTTCCTTTCAGAAGTGAAAAAAAGATATAACTTCTGTACTAAATAATGAGACTTGTTTACAGAACATATTGATTTTAAAGACATACACCTGGAAGTACTTGCCAACACATGCAAATATTAAGCACCTACTACTACACACAGGGCTGGCAAAGCACAATTTTGTCCATTGGTATTTGAGCACCCTCTAATCAAAGTGGACTTGCATTAAGTCAGCTGCACCTCCAGTTCCTTTCCAGGGCACACAACAATTCCATGTTTAAAAAACCTAGCTGCAATACTGCCTTACACGGAACAAAGGGAAGCTTTTATTTGCCCTTCAAATATTTTGCCAACATTAAATTACAAGTTACAAAACATCTAAATTGGTTTTCCACAAGGGGTACTTGTATATCTGCCTACATAAATATACAGCTTTAAATCTGTAAGTAAAGGTTTTGAAGGCAGTACTTTAACTATCCCTTCCAACCTCCCAGACAAGCTACTTCTTGCCCCTTGTTTAATTTCTCTTAATTTTATTTTTTCTTCTTAGCACAAGAAGAAGAGAGGAAGCCAAGCGAAAACCTAAATAGGTTAACTATCAAGTTAAAATATTTATAATAATGAATCTGATAATAAAGAATTTCCTCTCTTGCCTTTGCCATAGACTACAGAAGTTTCCTTTGTAGCTTTTAAAAGGTGAAGTGTCACCATGCCCTGACCACTGTGCAAACTGGGGTGCTGGAGTACATTCTCAAAGTAACACCACTAACCATCCAACCATTGTGTTCTTTTAAAGCAGCAGCAAACCAGGGCATTATCTCAGAACTGATGGATTCTTTCAAAACTAACCTCAACATCCTTGCATTGTAGTCCAAACTATCAGCAGACTGTGTGAAAGTAGATAAAATCTCAGAAGTAAAAATGAAAGATAAATAAAAAGCAGTAATAGCAAAATAAAATATGTCTTAAGATTTTCCTATTGTATTTCACCAGACCATATTTTGAAGGCCAGCTTGGCTTCACATTGACAGTATCTCCTTAATCTTGCATGTGAAAAGTAACAGCTTAAAATATTTTATTTCTTTCTGTTTCATTTTGGGAGAAGAGGCAGGAACAGAAGAATATAATTATGGAGAACACTCAATATTAAAATGGCTTATCTTGCCACCCTGATTATATTCTCAAGCTCCCTTCCCATGGGCAGCCATCATCTCCAGTTAGCATGAGTTAGTCTGACTCCAAGAAGCATCTTCTTCCAGGCTACAAAGAACAAATAAACAACCAGAGCAGATCTGTTAAAGAGCAGGGCAAGGAAATGTTCACAGGCAGAGGAACCAGGAGAACACTGCCTACACCTCTGGTTTCTTGGGATACAGACAGAATTCAAAACAGCTGAGACCATGAGACTGCAAAGCAGCAGAGCCACAAGACACATCTGTCACACCCCCAGATGCCAGGACCAAGGCTATTCCTTTGATCACTGTTAGTTTGATCCTGACTTAGCCTTCAGCTGTCAGGTAGCCAACAGTGGTGAGTCAGATCCTACACTAAGTGGGAAGGCTGAGAACAGTAGGGGATCAGGCTAACTCATGATTAATTTAATTTCCAAACCATTCATCTCCGTACCTAACCAGAAGCAGCCTCAGACAAGTTAGTACCTGACTGGGACACACCTGCCATGCCTTTCCTGTATCCAATGTTAACCCTGCCCATACAGTTATGGTGACAGGAGAAAGTGGGCCAGCCCACCTGCCTGTGACTCAGTGGGCCCTGGAAAGTGCATTTCTGAGCGACCTGCCCGTCTCCCTGGGAGTCAGAAAAGCAAATGACACACTAGATACAACATGTTGTTCTTCTAATGAGCTGGTATAATACCTGTCTTTCATCAAGAAACTTTTAATGCCACCTTTACAAGTTTCACTCAGGGAGATGCCCTAGGCATGAACCACACCACAAGGTACTCCCTTTCTCAGACTGAGCAAAGGGAATCCCTTAGTCAGGGCAGCTAAGCACTGAAGAACAGGACAACGGGAAAAACAAGAAACAACAAGCAGGCTGCAGAACTGCAGCCTCTTACAGAAGAAAGTACTCACACAACCACTCAAATACATGGCACTTAGGGCTGGGAACCAGCACTGTCACCCTGGAGATGGATGTTTGTCAGATCTGCAACCACGTCACCTCTTTTTAATCAGTTAATACTGATTAACTCACTGAAAGACGTAGTCCTCTCATTAAGGGGAGGATAATTTTCCACAAAAAGCAGTCAGTCACTGGTAAAGGGATATGGTATGGACCTCAACCAACGCTTCTCAAGGAACTTTGCACTGCTGAAAGGAAGGCCTGAACAGCAGTCATGGCCTACAACTGCTGCTGTTTTCTTTGAAAACAAGAAGAGATGCTTTTCCCTAGGTGATGGATTCACAGGCCAATCTCCTCCAATATGTTCACTCACATCATTGAATCAAAACAGCAATCTTCTACCAAAAAACATTTAGCCCTAGGAAGCTTTTGAGAACTAGAGGAATTTATTTGCTTGTGCTGCTGCTCATTCTACTTCAGGTTCAATAACCCATATGTGAGCATCCTGCTTCCCTCCTGCAACAACTCCCAAAACAGAGCCACAGCTTATACCAAAGATATGCAGGGATTCAATAAACTCTATGATTTAGTAATGAGACTGGGCCAAGCTGTAACTTCTACAGCAGGTACTTCAACTAGCAAAGGGAGGCTGCACCTCAGTGACACAGTGGTATCACCATGGTGGAAATTACATGGTGAAAACATCTCCCAGACTCTGAGCAGAAGTATTTTGATCCATTTAGCTCAAAGGTTAACTATTTAAATCCATCATTCTGTTAGCCAGTAAGAATGGTGATGTAGCACTTGACGCCAAAAAATGTTCCTAGTCACTTGGGGGAGGGGAAAAAGCATTAATAAGACCTGCTTTTAAACAGAATAATTAAACAAAACTGAAACTCAAAAGGAAGAGGAAATAGAATAGGTGATATAAAGCTGCAAAAAATCTTTGTCAAGCCACATAATTAACATCTAATAAGTTTTCTAAAATGCTGTAAATCAAGACAGATTACAGGCTATGGCAACATATCTTTCAATCACTGACATTTAAGTCCATAGACTTTGCCAAACCACTTACACATTTTTATCCTCCAAACCACTGTTAGGATGACAATCAATTCTCTTTAAAAAAAGAAGCAGCTAACTTACCTTTGCAGAGTCATGTTCAAATTGCCTGTACATGCCTTGATCTTGTTTTGTGCTTCTAGATGAGTCATGCCATCCGTGCTTATCCCATCAATGGTGAGAACCACATCACCGATCCCCACATGTGCTTGGGCTGCCTTGCCACCGTCATTAAGCTAAAATGTCACAAGAATGGTAAATGAGAAATTTGGGTGGTTTATGTTTAATATAAATACAAAATCACAGTATTTTATTCACAGTGCTGTTTCATGCAAAGAGAAAAAACAAGGTATCTTTTCTCATTTGTGAGTCCTGTGAAAATTGCTGCAATACCTATAGGTATTCATTCTTATTTTGCTTCAGTGACAGGAAAGAACTGCACATATAGCCTGCTTTTCAAAATCAAACTCCACTTCTTCTTTACTGGGTGGGAGCTATGGACATTCACAAACAGGGACAAGCATTCACAGTTTCCTGCACTCCAAGTTCCAGCCACCTTTCACTTCATACATGAAATTTTGAGGAGAGAGAAAGGCTGTAAACCAGCTTTTTCCAATCTAAATTTTCCACTTAAAAATCTCTTCATCATTCATTTATTCGTCAAAAACTGGTCATGAGCAGGGAAGACTCTGTTAATAGTGAAGCTGACTTTTCCCCAGCTACAGCTACCAGAAAGTCAAAAGTTCAACATCACAGATTGCTTGCAGGACATTGTTTTGCCTTTCCCTCAGTAGGTTTACTGGCCCCAGTAACCTGCAGTATATTCAAATTATGATAAGAAAAGTTTCTTGAGAAATCTAACTCTTTGATCAAGGTCACTGTCAAAGTTCAGTTCAACTGCTTTGGTCCACTTGAATGAAACAATATTGCAACAGAAACCTCTGTAAAGTTCACACTATTGGCCCCAATTGAACAATAAATCAATCTTCTCATGTGATGCAATTGAATTTCAACTACCTTCATTCCCAAGAACAGAAACAGAAATCAAAGTAACATGAAATAAGATCTATGCACTGATTTATGTCCCTGGTCCTCAATCTTCTAATCATTTTATAGCAGGCTGAAAAATCATCCTGGATGGTGTAAATTCCCTCTATGTTTTCAACAGCAGAGAAGTTGGAAAAAGCAGTCTGCTTACAGCAGAGATATTGTAGCTGCTGGTGCTGTGTGTGCATAACCTCCCAACTCTGTCCTCTGCCTGCAAGCATGAGTCTGTTCCTTGAAGAAATCACCGCTTCTAAGGAAGTGCTGCAAACAACACAATTACTATATCTTCATTTCTAAAGCAGAATTCACCTTGAACCAAAATGGACTTCAGCACATGACTTGAGAGCTGGTGGTGTTCAGCCTGGAGAAAAGGAGGCTCAGGGGAGATCTCATCCCTCTCTACAACTGCCTGAAAAGAGGGTGTAGTGATGTGAGGGTCAATCTCTTCTCCCAGGTAACAAGTGACAGGGGGAGAGCAAACTCAATTTTATATTGAGTTATATAATATTTCTAAATATTATAGAAGGTTTAATTTGGATACTAGGAAAAAATTCTTCATGGAAAGCATTGTCAAACACTGGAAGAGGCTATCCCAGGAAAATAACAGAATCACCACCCCTAGAAGTGTTCAAAATATGCATGGATAAGGCACCTGAGGACATGGTTTAGTGGTTAACATGGTGGTGCTGCAACCTTGGTGGTCAGTTGGTGACCCTTAGAGGTCTTTTCCAACCTTGCCAATTCTATGATTCTATGACTTTTCAAAGGTGACCCAAAGGAATGTTTTCATCTCCTCTGTTTTTTAACTGTCCCTGTCTTAGTTCATGCAGTAGGGACCAAGAAGTTTTGGTTGCTTGTTACTTTACAAAGTGCAGCCACCAGTCTACACATCATTCACTTCAACAGGAGAAGTGAGGTTACATCTTGAAAACTGTCTGTGGGTAAAGAGATAATAATGCATGAAATATGAGGAACTCAAGTCTCTGTGTTTGTGTAGGGTAAACCTGTGGAAGGCGTCCCATGAGCACACCTGATATGGTTCCTAGGCTTTCCTAAAATCCAAGGAACTAGCAATACATGACAGCTGAGACATGTATTGGATGGCACCTGAAGACAAATACTTTAACTGAGAAAAAATATTGTGTAACGTTGCAAGATATATGCAAATGCTAAACTCCAAAGACATTACCATTTGACAACATATAGACTAAACCCAAGAAATTTCACATTCAGTGAATCACTGAATTTCAACATCAATTCCATACTTGCTGATTGCAGTGCAATCTTGAGCAGAAAAAAAACAACAGAGAAAATTTTCAACAAAATGAGAAAAATTCTCCCATTTGATGTTAGCCTGGTGAAAGAAGAGGCCTGCAATCAAGGAAGACTTGTCATATCTTCAGAAAATAGCAGCCAGGCCCTCAGCATTACGAATCAATATAGCTATTTTAGCCAGAGTTGAAACCAGACGGTGCTAACAAGGAAAATATAGCAGAACAAGGAAGTAAAGTAAGAGGCAAAGGAAAAAGGAGACATCCTGATTTCAGAAAAACTATTTGACTTGCTAAAGTCATAAGAATTTCAAATTGTACTGTGAATCCTTTGACAAAAGGTTTCAACAAAAAAGCCAAAAGTCCTCCAAAATTGGGTGTTCATACCCAAACTGTGAGTTAAGAGGCCTGATTACTATAAAACACCAATCAGGGAAGCTCACAAGCATATAGAAAGCTATGACCAATATAGCTATTTATAGGAAAGCTCCTCAAACCTTTGGGTGAGGGGTGGGACCTGCCATAAACAGATCCTGCCATAAACCGATATGTTATAGCATGCTGACATTTGCCAGCAAGGTCTGGAAAAGGGAAAGGAACGTAAGGGTGCTAAAAGCTAAAGGTCAAATGGATCGCTGTGATTTGTGAATAAAATTTAGCTTTCTCAGAACGTGTACAAATGCACATGATGCTGACATGTTGCAATTTGTGATGAAAAATAAAAAAGCAACCTACACACTGCTCAGGACTAAGACTTCAAAGGCCAGCTTCAGGATAACTATTTTCATGGAAGAGTGGGTGGCCCAATCATCCCGAGGCATGTAAATGGAAACAAATTTCTTAACTAAAAAAAAAAAAAAAACCAAACATTTCTGTTTAATTCTAGTGATCAACACACAACAACCCACAACCAACCACCCAACTTTCAAGAGGTCATTCTTAAACTGTTGCCTAAGGGGATGAAACTCTTTGCAAGTGCATGTGGGAGACTGCTACAAAATCATTTCTGTAAAATCCCAGGATGAAATTTCCTAAAAATAGTTCCTGAGAAGTGTGATGTCCATGGGTCCTGCTGTACAGAGACAGAACTGGTTATGCCTCAGAGGTGGAGCTGTCCGAGATGTATTGAAGGAAATTACTGGACAACAGTGTGAAGAACTGCACACACAGAGGGATGCTGGAGTAGTAATCTCCTTATCAAGACAGAGTGGATAAGACTTCTAAGTAACACCTACTGATTCTGCATAAGAGATCTGAGTCACTAAGCAGGAGAGGTGAGGTTGATACTCCTAGGAAATCTCAGCCAGAGCGTGAGTATTCCCTGAAAGTACTGGTCAGCTGTTCCAGCACAAGCTGATTTCTACTGAGCATGAATCCAGTTATAAATAAGAAACCCAGCCCAGTTTGCTAAACCAGCCTCTGGGCTGACTGACAGAGGTTTCAACCAATAACATCTCTCCTAAAGTACAAGCATTTCACTGGTTCAGAATCTAAGGGGCTTAAAGATTAGACCAGTGGCTGTCTAGACCCAGGAGGTTTCAATTGCCTATAAAAGTAAGCATCAAACAATAAAGCACCACACTGTTTCGCTGATGACCAAAGTCTGCCAAGTGGGCTGTCTCACATGCATGACCATCACATATCAGTCAGCAACCCTGGCTTCTGAAGCACCTATTTTGAAGTGGGACTGAAGCTACACGGGCAGCTTTAACCCCAGTGCAAGAGGAATATTATCACAACTATATAAAAATAAGCATCTACACTGAACACAGCAAGAGGAATTCTATCAGTCAGCAACCCTGGCTTCTGAAGCACGACCCACTTGAAGTGGGACTGAAGCTAAAAGGGCAGTTCAACCCCAGTGCAAGAGGAATATTATCACAACTATATAAAGAAAACATCTACAATGAACACAGCAGGAGGATTAGAACATTTGAAATAATTAAGGATCTTTTTCAGACTGCAGACTCTGGGAGCCTCCCTTTTGACATTTCTTAGAGGCTGAACCATGCATTACCACCACAAACACTAAATTGGAATACATAATGAAGATGACATATACCAAACTGTGTACGCATTCAACACAAAACTGCACAGATAGTCTGATTGGCTGAGTCCATTCTGAACTCCACCCAGAATCTGGTCCATGTTTTACCTTTTGGCCCATATTCCTTGTCACAAACTCAATTTCTTCTTTTTCACCCAGATGTAAAAAATATTCAGCAAATATAGAAGACATGTAAATAACATTTGAAGATCATATATTATATTATCACCTACAGAGAGATCATATATTATATTATCACCTACACATTTGTCTCATTGCTTCTTTTTTACAACTTTTTCTTGGGTGGTTTTTTTTTTTTTTTTTTGGTCCTGTACAAGTGATTTTTTTTCTTAGAGTGCAAATTTAACCTTAGGAACATTATCCTGCATCAGTGACCCATAAAGTACAGAGTTAGTTATCTGGAAAAAATGGTGATCTGGAACACACCTTTATTAAATGTGCCTGTATCACCATATGGAAACAATGCAACAGGAGAAGAGTATAGCAGTAAAATATGGAGAGGAGTATAGTAATAAAATTAGAAAACTGGCCATCCAATAATCCATCTAACCTCTAAGCACCATAAATATTCTTCAAATACTTGATGGATCTGTTTTAATTCTGTATTTATAGCATGAGGCAGGTTTTTAAAGTCAATCATGAATTGGAGCTACAAAAAAAGCAGACGTTTTTTCCTTGATGTTACACCACAGACTTGAAAGCTACAAAATTGCCAAACCAGGAATGTTTCCTCCTACTTAATTTCACGTCTCTCTACTCTGGAAAACTCATTTGGAGACTGAAGGGGAGGCGAGCAGGAGAGACATTTCACTACCAGGCACCTGCCGAGGCCACTCACTCCCGCAGCCCCCGGCAGGAAACCTCTGCCCCTCCGCAGCCGCATGGATGAAAGCCAAAAACCAGCCTGTGCCATGCAGGGATGCACAGGATGCTTTTTAACAAACACAAGGGAAAGCACCCATCTAATAGTAGATTTTTTTCTTCTGCAAAAAAAAAATCTGAAAAAAACCCGAGAAAATATTGTTGTTCTTTTGGTTCTCAACAGCAGAATTCCAAAACTAGAAATATTGTCCAAAATCACATTCCAAATGGAGACAGAACAAAAGTAAAACAGCTCTTGATCCAGGATGGATTTCAAAATCAAGGATATAAAAAGTAATCTCAGCATAGTACTACAACTCAGGTTTTGAAATACAAACAGCCCAGAATACCCAGGAATACAACTGTTTTATTGAGCTAAATTTTAGCCGGCACACTATTTTGTTCTGCAATCACCAACAGATTTTTTTACCTTTACTCTTAAGCTTCAATTAGATATTTTGAACAAGTCTTTCCAGGCCAATTGAATGTATGCACACATATGTGCATCTATCTCTAAAACAATGTAATTTGCAACCTAATTAATTTCTATTTAACACATAACCACCTATTTCTCCCTCACATGACTAAGAAGAAAGCTTGACAAGCAATTCTTCTTTGAGCTGTCATTATTTTGCTTTTACACAGTAATAAATGAATTACTTAAATTGCAGTCACTCATAAGACAAAGGTCCACTGACTGAAGATGGAGGCTGCCTCCTGTGTTTTACAAACTGCTTGCCTTCAATCTATGCTAGCTGCAACCATGTTGTATGATGGCACATCACAATGATTTTCCAAAGAGGCTATTTTGTACTTGGACAGTAAATAATGTTCTCCCATTGCCCAAATATCCTTCAATGTCATCTGCAACTTCCTCTGAGAATGTAATTCATTGATACTGATTTAAAACTCCCTGGGCTATCTGAAATCCCTCCAGCTTGATTTTTACCTCTTGAGCATTTGATTCATAGTTGGCCATAGCAATTCAGTTTAAAGTCATGAATAATCAAAGCAGAAAGCAACCACTGATCTTTGAGTCATTACAACTCCAGCTTCTCTTTTAGTCTACATTTTTCCCTATAATAAAGTATTTTAAGTAAGTAAAAAGCCAAAACACAACATACTCATTTATAGAAAGAACATTACAGAATAACTTTGCAGAATCACAACATAAGCAAAGGGGCAAATTCTTTTATCAAGCAACATCCTGCCTTTTCAAACGACAGGGCTTTATCTCATTGCTACAATACACTTCATGCTAATATTTACACTCATTATCTGCCACTACTTTGTTTATCCCTAGCTTTGTTTCACCTGACCAAAGTATCACCTTGCACTGATAACCAGTATTTTTAACAGCAACCTCATAAACATACGAAGAGCTAAAAGTAAGCTAGAAATGCCCCTTTGGTGAATTAGTGAAGGAGAGGAACAGACATTCACTCCAAAATACAAGGGGGACACACATTAATGCTCTGCAGCAGCACCAACTCCATCACAAAAATTGCACATCTGACCTGACTCCTGCTCCCCCAGGACCTCACAATCCACAGAGCCTGAGCATGGAACCCTCAGGGCCAACACTGACCACCACAAGCACAAATAGGGTAACGCAGTGCTCCAGCATGATATACCTAAATGGGATGGCTTGCCAAAGCCCTTCCTCACCTGCCTCCCTGATGGGAAGGAAGCAAAAACCTACACTCCACACTCCTGGCATGTCTGGGACACTTGAGGTCCAGCTTAAAACTTCTGCATGAGGGAAAAAAAAAAGCATGAGAGCACCTGCTCTTTGTGACAAATAAGCTTCCTCTGCACTCAATGGAAACTGAGAGCTGTATCGTGTTCCTCAAGCCTTTACTACAGCAATATTATTCACATAGCCAACAGATTAGCCAGCCAGCTTTGATACTTGCTTCCAAATCAAGAACACACATGCCAGTTTTAAAGTCCAGATCAAATTTATACAGCTGAGTTATAAGAACTCTAATGCAGGGTTTGCTGTGGAAAGCGCTGACACAAGCAGCTATAAAAAGGGGTTATGAGGCAGTCCTCTAAATAAGCTAAAGCTTTTCCCCAAACAAAGCAAGGATCAAAGTTAGCTTAGGTCAGAAAACCTGTCTGATTACCAGAGTACTTTGCTATGCATCACCACCATGAAACCCTGCCCTCACCTCGCTCCATGCGGCTGTACTCCCACTTGCTATGTTTTCATTTCCCTCTTTTTTCTCCCTGTAACTTTAAAGGTGTTTTCAGACTGATTCATAAAGCTGTAACCCAAGACATGCACAGCACAACCATTAAATAACCATTAAAGATAAAGTATTGGGAGAAAAGTGTAAGACAAAGCACCAACCATTCCTCTTGGTCTGGCTGTGGACTCCAACATCAGGCTGCATCCCGGTCCTGGTGAGAGGGCTGCCCTTGCCTCCTGGCCTGTCCACCCACATTCCCCAGGTCTGCTTCATCCCCTTCCCCCCATACACAGCTCCACTGCCGTGATGCAGCAGTGACTCGGCTGAAGCAGACCCAAACCAGCCCTTTCACTCATTACAGCCCAGGGGAAAATGGGGAGAGCCCACAGGCAGCCATTCATTTTGCCAGCAAAGAACCACAAAACCATCTCTCTCATTTCATTCTCAGTTCTGACAGCAGTAACCCTGACAACAACATATATTTTAACATGATTGAGCTGTGTATACCTATAGTCCCACATTCAGAAATTATGTCAAAGAAAAACTAACAGAGTTTGAGATTTCCCTTTAAGCAAACATGGCTGAGCCTGCCTTGCGTTCATATTCTAAGAAAAAGATAAATGGTTTCAACCCCCTCTTTTTTCCGTAAAATTTTTCTCTTACTGTATTACAACCTTTAATATTTATCTACTGTCTTCCACAAAAACAAACCCAAAAGCCACCAAATAAAACCACAATAATTTGGTTTTGCCACTTTAAATGATGTGTTGCATGCACAAATCACTCATTCTATTTACCCATGCATGCACTAAATGTGGAGCTGTGCATCTACAGTGGAGCATGAGAGGACATTGACTACATAAAACAGGAGAGGCACCACATAGCTTAGATCACTCTTACACATGATTGGGTTGATGCAGAAAAGGATCCAAAAATATACACTAGGTTTAGGAAACAGAGTAACTGCCCCATGTACTCTTTTATTTTTCAATCACTTAACACCACGTGTTAAGCGGTGAAAATGTGCTCTTGAATATGTGCTCCTTTATTTTTCAACCACTTAACACCAAACAAATGAACTCGAATGCCAGTAGCAGCTCTCAGCTTCCCTCTCTTGTCCCAGAACAGGTTGCCAATAAGCAGGAACAGTTTCCACATGCCAATGCCAGAAGGATTATTAACTGGTGCCACCTCTCACTTGTCGTGGCTTGACTGATCATGGATTCCTTGCAGCTCTGCTCTCTGTGAGCAAGAACTTTTGCTACCTCTCCTCCCTCCCTTACCACAATCCAACTGCTGCAGGATGTAAGGAAGCAGAAAAAACTTCAGAAAAGGCTCCTTGTATATTGAACAGGATATTTAATTTTTGACAGAATGCCACTATCTCGTGATTGCTGCAAGTCCAGTAGCAATTATTAGAAAGTACAATCCCTGCTTTTGACCTTGCTGGTGTGAAAAGGAAGTAGCTAATTACATACAGTAATCAATTCTGGGACAACTCATGTCTTTGACACAGTGCTTAAACATTTTATCCAGGCGTTAACACACAAGTTAAAATGTATATTAATTGTGTGCTGGGAAACACCAACTAGAATTCAAAGGATTATTAAAATGAGTGAAAAGTCACACTCACATCAAAGAGGGATACAGAAACTATTCTGTTCAAGTGTAGCTGTGTTGGTATGTAACAAGACTAAACATCTGGACTTGCTTTTCCAAGCCAGTAGCATTCAGGAGATCAGATATGAAAAGACTGCCACCAAGATAGGATGGGCAATAACTTCTTGACTAACAAGACAGAATTAATGTTCTGATTTGAAAAAGAAATAATGTCACAATGACAAAAAACAAGCTGTCAAAAGGACTAAGGAAAAATAATTCAGACATTGTGATTAGAATCATATTTGTAGGAAGTACATGGGTAATTCCAAAAAAACTTTTTTAAAAATACTTTTGAAACACTTGAGTGATGGAAAACCATTTACAGTCATGTGTCAGAATGTCTGAAGATATTTAAGACCCTACCATCCTTGAGAGAATGCTTAGCTTTCACTAAGCATTCTCTCAAGGAGCTCAGTTGTGTTCTCATGCTGCCAGCATGCCTTAAGAGCCCTATTTATTTTAACTGGCTCTCTTCTCTCTGATGATTATTCTTCTGTTCAGAGAGTTTACAGAACTGATCCAGGTTCCTCCCTGGGAAACTATATGCCAGTGGGCAAAAAATACTGCCTACTTAATTTTTCAGAGACAGAACGAGAAAATGGAAAGAAAATGTAGCTAGAAACACAACACAAACTTTGTGTGGCTGCTTCAGCTTTTGGGACTTGCATGTCTCTCCTCCAGTAGTGGTTAGTTTTGGGGAGTTTGGGGTTTTTTTTGGACAGCCAACACAAATTAAGTCCACAACTAAAGCACATGATTTCTTAGGACTGCCTAACAGGCAACCCCTCAGGATTTGATTTATACCAGAACAGAAGCTTCAAGCCTCTCTCATTTGGAGCAAACAGTTTGAAAGCTTACTAAGTTTTATTGCTGGGCCTCCCGAACAAACACAAAGCAAAGCAGAGTTAGTTTTCTCTAAAGGAGCTTAAGTATGAAGCAAAAAAAGGGACTGAGCTCAGCCACTTCCAAAGAAATTAATTCCCATCCTGTAGAGGCCCTACGTATGACAATGTCTGCAGAGCATAAAATGGTCTATGTCCTCCCTTCCCAGACAGTGTTATGTTTATTCTTTTACAGATGATAAAATTAGTTGAACTAACTGAACATCCATCTCCTTATTAATCTTAGTAGCCAAATATGTGTCATCTTGTTTTCCTAAGGCTTTCAAGGTCTATGATTTAGCTCCTCTTAATGGGATATACCTTTTCTGCATTAAATGTGATGCAATCACCCCATGCTTGCCAGAACATCCAATTTAGAAATACAAACAGCACAATATATTATACTGCGTAATTTAAATATACATTTATTTTTTCTTTTCAGTGCTTCTCCCAGGACAAAGAGCCTTGTACATGGCAGAAACGAGAAGGAAACACAACTAATGATGCAATTCTACAGATGAAAGCAACACAGAGAATCAAGCATGGAGTCAGTGGCAAGAAAATGCTACTACAAATTGAGTCCCTCATGATACATCAGCCATTGCTTCATTTTCCACCTATCCAGAATCCAGGCATGCATAAACAAGCAGAAAACAATCTGCTTGCTTTAAAGAACTGAGATAATGTCAAGCTGCACCATATAAAGTAAGGAGAAAACAGAGGCAAGTTCAGACACTCCTAGAATTGGTTATTGGCACAAATCATCTGTCCAGAGAGGACAGCTCACCTGATTGCCATCCCAAAGTGTCACTCTGCAAAAACTGCACAAGCCCATCTCAAGGTGAAACCCAAGCCCAGCAAAAAGAGCCACCACACCCACAGAACTAGCCAAAGAGGCTGGAGACTGAGCTGCACTTGTGCCAGCTCTCTGTTTAGCATGGAGCTCAGCACCAAGGAGGAAATACACAAAAAATGCATCGAAGTTCAGAAACTCCTCCATGCTACATCAACAGGGGCATCACATTTTAAGTATAAAGGCACTAAGGCTTATGGCACCTCCCTTTGGCAGCAAGGAAGAAAAAGGCAATCTTAAACATGTGAAAGATGACAACTCAATTTAGATAAATAAGCATGCTCTGAAGTGTGTGGTGTAACAAATAAACCAATCGTGGCTAATATGCTGACAGCATAAACACACAAAAGCACAGTTCTGTACGTATGTGCATTCATGCAATGGAGAGAAAACTCCTTAGGATTACTCAAATGTAAACTCCTACCACAACAAAATAAAACAAAAATAGGAGACATCAGTAAGTCTTTGCGGGTATCTTGCCTTTTATACATCGAGGGAATATTATAGCAGTCATTTGTTTTAAGCCAGTCACATACTGGCTAAAACCCCAAGTATGAAATATTGCAGAAAAAGAGTCCAATAAAAAGCCCTCAGAAAACATGAAACACATTTTAGAGCAGTTGCATATTATTTAATAAATTCATACAGCTGTTTTTAGCTAAGACACACAAATCTTTATCATCAGCTAATAAGGCTCATGAGAACATATAACAATTTTTAGCTTAATTTTCCATTTTATATGTATATACATATATACACATGCAATACACTGCTTTAGTTTTCTTGACTTTACATTACTTTTATGTGATTTTTTTATACAGTTCCAGGTGTGGGTGTTTGTGTATACATTTTTTATGGGTGTAAAACACTGGATATGTTACTACAGACTGTGGTATACATATATATTCTTTAAGAAAATATTTGTATATAAATATTTATCCTTACACACACCTCTATATAAATAAAAATGCATTTGTCCTCTGTGCTAGAGACCTGTGTGAGAAGACCACTTGAAAATTACCAGTGTTTTTGTAGGCAGTGTACAACAAAAAGTAGTTTTCCAGAGCAAACAGGGAGCTATTCAGGACAAATTTTCTGACTGCAAAACTAAGACCCTCATGTTAAGTAAATTTTCCTTACCATTCAATTGCCAAATGCATTACAGATATACAAGACTAAACAAACCCATGCAAAACCTCCTTACTAAAGCTCCAGAGGGGAAAAAGCTTTTGTACCTGTTGCAGCTGAGAACTTTGACAAAATTTCTTGCTGCTATATTTTAACCATCTTCTGAGTTTTGTTGCTGAGAGTTGCACTCTAATTACAGTAACCTAAAGCCTGAGTTAAGCTGCAACATGTTTTTTTCTTCCTTGGACATCTGGAGATCAGAAAATTACACATACAGCTAAACAATGAATAAAGCTGGTTATCAAATATCTCTGAACAAACAATGAAGAAAACTCAACCCTTCAAATGTACTTCCTGCAACAGTCTACCCCTTGCTCTCAGCTTGACACTGTGCAGTGGAATGTGTCCAGCCATTCAAAGTCTGGGCTTGCACAGGAATCCTGTAAGCTTAAGCCTGTTAGCCATGACAGCTCTCTGGTGTACTTTCTTTTTTTTTATTTTCACTTTCTTTTTTTCTCTCCCCCCCCCAATTGTATGTATGTAGCCCTACACTATCACACTAAAATCAGAGGACATTTCAGAGTTAAGACACAGAAAAAGAAACCCTCGCTATCCGAAGCAGAGTTTACAATCAATATTGCCACATCTAAGGAAACAAACATTTAAATCATTTAGAGTCTTAAATTTTGGGACTAAAACCAAGACTGCTCTAGCATTCTGAAAAAAAAGAAATCTTATATACACTGGTGGTTACAGGCAGAGCTTGGAAACAATTCCAAGTAAAACAACAAAACACAAAAACACAGTATGCATTCATTCATCCAACTTGATCCAAGACAGATGGTATGGAAAGCCTGCAGGTTTTTTTTCTGCTATTTTTGTTTGGTGGGTTTGGGTGTATTTTTTGATTTGTTGGTTCTTTTGTGGGCTTTTTTCTTTGTTTGGGGGGGATGTTTTATGTTACTTTTATTGCTGACAACTGTACAAAATATTGATCTTTCACACAGGAGCCACAGGTTTCCATGTGATTTAAACTCTTCTCAACTTCTGAGATCCAGATCCAGCCTCTTAAATGCCTTCAAAGCTAAAGAGCAAAAGGTTGACCAACTCACAAGGAGCAGGCTTTTGAAAAATACGATCATACAGTGGACATATCAAGTCCATTAAGCTTTTCAGGGACATAATTTCAGGGTTTTTTCCACCAACTATTCAACAGCAACAACAGCTTTTACTGCAGGAAGACTCCTGCTAGATTTCAAGTAATTTCTTAATGTAAACATTACTTAAATAATTGCTGGAAATAAGACTTTGGAAGAGATTTATAAAAAAATAACGATGAGTATATCCTTTTTTTTCCCATCTTGTTTTCTTGAATTTGACATCAGCTACACCAAAAGAAGAGAAAAGTTTCTGGTCCTTATAAATAGTGCTCTTTTTGACCAATATTTTGTTGCAGCAACGATGATTGTTACTCAACTTTGTATACCTCAAGTTTGTGTAGGCCACTCATGTGTAAGGTTCTGGTGAAAGCTGGCAGTGTGAGTGGCAACTTATTCTTTGGCAGAAACAAGACAATTTCAAAACTAAAAGATATTCAGAATAAATATTGGATATTTACTGCTGAAAGCTTATCTTCAAAAGAGACTCTCCACATCAGTCCAAATCCAAGAAAAGTTATGCCTCTGTAAAGCATTGAATATCTCTTCACCTACCAACTAAAAGCAGCAGGTGGGAATATCCAAGCAAAGCGAGAACCTGCTCCTTCCCCACAGCAGGATGCATCCATCAGCTGTGACAAACATTCAAACACGCAATTCAACTCACACCAGCATATAACTCACTTCAGTGAGACATAAATCTTGAGCAGCAATGCATTAACATTTGCAAAACAGCTCCTCAAGATAAAATAAATCAACTTTCAGCTGCAAAATTTGGGCTGGGGGGAAAAGAACCCAACCAAGCAAAACCACCCCCATATACTGAGGTGAGATAGGGAATGCAGGCAGTTTCCAAAATCACTGAGACTCCACCTTTAGTTTATGGGACTATTTAAAAAAAGGCAGAAATATCACAGTCCTGCCCATTCTCTCCCTCCTCAGACATCATCAGGCAGGATAAGAAGGGTTATGCTGAGGCCATCACAGACTCAGGTTGGGCACCAGAAGCAGAAGGGTCCAATGGCTTCCCACCCACAACCATGATTCAAGGCAGGCTTTATCAATCACCAAACAGCAACAGCACCTCCAGTCCTGCTTCAGCAGGAGGAAGGCAGTAATAACAACACGCATGGAAGCAGAAAGTGAGAGCAGCCAGTGACCTTTGGTGAGCAATGTTCTCATGTCATATGAGCTGGTGACATCAAGGATTCACATCAGCCTGATCCAAAAACGCACTGTGTGCATATTTCCTGCCTATTTAACAAACCAATTCTAGGGGAAAGCTTTCTCCTCATAAACACATCATTTTTGATTCAACCCTTTTCTAAAAGGGAATGTTCAAGGGAACAATCAATATGCCACTGAAGGATCTGAGCTCTTCAAACAGCCATCCATCACGTTTTCCTTGAAATTAACAGCTTCAGACATTCCTCTCCGGCCACCTATTAGAAGGCATCAGATATCCTAAAATTACGTAACCTACCAGAGGCAGGTCCTGGATTTACAGCACACGTCCCTGAGTGGCTCTTCCAGACACTGAATGGTCTGGAAGCATTTCATGCTTCTCACTAGTGTTCAGTTACACCCCGTACCACTAATCCAAAAAAGGGTTTGATTTTCCAGGGAGCATAGGGGTGTTTTCTCTGTCTTCTAAGCTGCTAGACTTAAGCAGCAACTTGGCATAATTATAGCCACAAAAATATGTTTAGGCATGCTGAGAATAAAGGATCTTCATACCTTAAATAAAAACAAAAGCACATTGTGATCATTATTTCGAATAATTAGCACTGACATGGCTACAAAAATGTAAGACCTATCCCTACTTGAATTTGATACTGAAATTATTTTAATATGATTAAATTGTCACTTTAAAGCTTTGTTTCACTCACATGAAACAATTCATGCTGACCTGGAACAATCACAGGCAAGCTAAATTTGTATTACTTTCAGGAGGAGTCTTGCAATTGGTTACATTGAGAAAAAAAAAAAATCCTCTACAAGAAAGACTTGCAACATAGTGGGAGATGCCTTTTTTCCTCTTCCCTCCAGCTTTCCAGTAAAATTGCCCTTTAACCTCTTGAGCACTAACTGGAGAAGGTTATAACACCTTTTTGCAGACCACCGTATTCTGATCTCCATACACTCTGCAACAAGTCACCAACTCAACAGCTACAAAACCGTGAGAATTGAAGGAGATGAGCATCTTGCACAACCTTTTCTTGATCCAAAATGAGCAGCACACTAACAAAGTTACTATTTACAAGTTCAACAGGGCTAATACTTCACCTTTGATACAATACAATACAAGCCTCTCTCCGGTGAGGTTCTGCAATGCTTTTTGAGTACAGAGATGAAGAACAAAAGCCAAACCACGCTAGCAAGACGGAACAATTAGCATAACATAAGCAGAAACATGAATAAAGTTGGAGACCTTGGAAGTAAAACATCTTCTCAGAAATATGCCCACTTATAAATGAGGTTAGGGGAATAGCAGGTTAGTGTGGCTTTGTATTTTTTCTTCTCCATCCACATATGGGCATCTGTGACCTGGCAGGTCAAATGGAGACACTGAAGTTCCTCCTTACAATATGTGTATTATTCAAGAGCACCAACTGACAGAGCACTCATGGCTGAAACACAGTATTCATTCCCTTACCACAAGAAAAACTCATGCAACTTGCCATCTGTTCCAAGGAAACCATCTCAGGGAGTAAGCCACTACAGAAATACAGAGGGTGTGAGCTTGGGCACCCTTGATGAGATCGTGATGCCAAACTGCAGATTGTTGCAGAGAACTCCAGCTGATGCAAACTTTGGGCCAGATACCAGCAAGGGTAACAACATCCCCTTACAAATCTGATACTAACAATCCACCTCATACTTTAACCCTCCCTCAGCGCAAGACCTCCCCAAAAGCCTTCTACCTCACACCATAACCATGGGACAGGGACTGCTTTAACAAGTGCACTCAATACAAAAGCCTCAGTGTTCCCACCAATAAAGGAGAAGTCGCCATGCTCTCCTCCAGGGCCACACACTGAGTGCAGCACGTTGTCACACACGTTCCCAAAGCCTGGGAAACAGCAGCATCCAAACCAGGACTTGTGGGTAGGGGAAGGGGGAAAATCAGTGTCTTGCAAGTGTTTCCAAATGAATGCATGAACACAGGATGACGGATATGGATATGGGCACTTGGGCACTCCTACTGGGATGCTAATTGACTGCAGCAGCAGTACCAGGGTCAGTCCCACTCCCTCTTGCCTGTGTGCTCTACTATCACTGCTAACACAAGGGATCACCTGTGCAGCTATTAAAGCATAATTGTTAGCCTGACTGAGAGTCACCAGCCAACTGCACCTTGAGTCAGAGCCACAGAAACAATTCTTACCTCCCACTAGGACCAGTCACCTGGTGACTCCAAGATCTCTGTCCCAGGTGTTCATCCTGCTAGCTCCCAGATATGGTCGGCACCTCCAGGACAGCATCCATCCCAAGGGGACAGGTCCTCCTCCATCCCCAAAAGCCAAGAGCCCAGCCACTTCCAGGGTCTGTGGATATTTTATCACCCAGAAGGACCTGTCTCCTATTTAGAAGAAGGAGCTGCCCAGGGAGCTTCTTACTAACATGAATTTTACCAAGTGTTTCATGGTTTCTGAACTGCTTCTCCCATGAACTAAACAAATTAATGTGCCAATGGAAGGACCAGCACTGGCAGCACTGTATTTTGTAACCAAGACTCGTATTGAAGAGCATGATGAGACTAAATCAACTGATGAAGAAATTAAATTCCAAGCCCTTCAGATGCCCAAGCAAATCAGTTCATTCCTTCAACCCACTGCACTTAACTGGAAGAAGGAAACTCAAACCTTTGAGAATTGAAAGCATACAAAACTCAAATAAAAATGACAGCAGTACAAGATGTGTACCAGGCTAGAGGCATTTATTCTGCATTCCTACTAAACCAAGGAGGACAAAAAGAAAATACAACTTTTCAGCATAAGCAAAACTTAAAGCAGAACATTATCTTTCTTCCTTCTTCTGGGCTAGTGCAAGCTATTAATACAAACAAAAAATAAAAGAAATACCAACTAGACATAAAAAATCCTGGTGCAGCTTAAAGTTTGTATTCAAATGTCAATGTGTGGAGTGATTAACCTGCCTGAGGTTACAGCAGACCTCCCTGCTTGTCTGTTACCATCACATGCACTTCCTAAACACTAACCACAGCACTCGCTCAACATAAAATAGCTGTCATTCCTCCCCCTTTTGCCGAGAAGACACAAGAGGCTGGTTTTCATCATCCTAAGGAGTACAAAGCTGAAGTAGCAACTTAGCAGCAGAAGAGGAAGGTTGGAACAACAGTGATCAAGCACAATCTGATTAAGAACAAAATCATCTGTCACATTCAAACACATCAAAGTGTGCTCATTACAGCCCGGAGGAGAGACAGCAACACAGAGCCCTGCACACAAAAAGGTGCACAAAAGATACAGAAAATGAAGGGATCAGAAGTAAATAATTTGTGAAGCATTACTAGTCAGACATGCATAGATTTAGATTTATATCACTGAAGCTAACCCAGGTCAGCAACAAGTGATGGTAATTTCTCAGCACAGGCAAGGAAACTCTCATGTCCCTGGGGCAGGATTACACAAACCTCCCCAAAACAAAGGAAGAATGTGCTCTACTTCCAATTTATATCATTAAACATGACACTTAATAACATAATGCCCTGCAGTTACAGGTAGTTTTCCTGAAAAACAAGTTTTCAGGAGCACGTATCTCTAACTGAAAAGCTGATAGTATAACCCACCAAAAATGAAAACAAAGTCCATTTCTGTGCTCTCTTAGCATACTATGTGAATGGATGAGCAGTGGCAGTAGCACAGAGGCTGGGGGTGGTACCTGGGGTCAGGGGAAAAGCAGGATTGAAGCAACATAGATTTATGTCAGTGCTTCAAGCTGCATCTTCCTACTCAAGGTTGCTGGAAACAGAGCTGAGGAGCTCTCAAACCATAAAGACCCAACTTGTAATGCCAGAGGAAACACCCCAAGACTGGAAAAGAATTTTTAGTGACAATGTAAACCACATAAATACACATCACTACAACAGCAATTCCAGGTGAGCTCCTCTAAGTTTCTGGGATACACCAAATAAAGAAACTAGTACTAGTCTCAGGGCTCACCAACCCTGCCCCTTAATGAAAAAAATTTCAATTTCTTTTTCCAAAAAATACAATCTTTTGGATCCATTGATGGAATGACAGATGGTTTAGTTCCACATAATTAAATATTTCTAAATAGTAGTTTCAAATTTTAAATAGGGTCTAATTAACACATTTTAGCACAGTTGCCCAAAAATCTAATCTTGGTCAAATGCTGTTTCCCCCAAATATACCATCTGGAAGTAAAAATAAAATCACTTTATCCTAATTTAGTGCAACTAAAGGCAGGAGGGTGGTAAGGAACAGGAATTAAATGGCACATAGCCATTTATCTCCAGACATATATGGCTTAGGAAGCCAGAGCTTCGTCTTCAGAGCTGTGAGTTTAATTTGGTTTAAAAATAAAAAGGCAACAAAAAACCCAATCCAAAACACATATAACCCCCCCCCTCCAAAAAAAACAAAACAAAAAAAAAAAACCCGCCCAAACAAAAGCCCACCCCCCTCGGTCCAATTAAAAAATAAATGGAAGAGCAAATGATAGAGAAAGGTCTCCAAAAGAGACACTGGTGCCCCACAGCCTACGTGTTGAACAGTGTACTCCAAGCGTGGTGTGGGCTGCCCAGCAAGGGTCTAAACTTTCATCTGGCACTCAGGGGACATGAATGCAAGTTATTTAAAACCACAGCACATCCAGCCAGCATGTCACTTTAATATTCCGCTATAGATTGTGTTACTGCTATGCTTTATAATGAACCTTTGGCTTCATGTCCATCTCTCTGGTGAAGCATAGCAGTGCCACAGCTTTAGGGTTTTAAGAATTACAGGAGACAGTTAATGCTTCTGCCAAATCCAGACGTGCAGCAGTATCCCAAAGGCAGTGAAAAAATGCCATAGGTTCTTGGAAAAGGGTCTTGCACTGAACAGAGAGAAACAAGCTGAGTTTAGCTATGATCTCTGGTCTCCTCATCTGATTTACAGCTCCAAACTTCACTGTTTAAATGAGAACAAAGGCCTAGTTTTAATGTAGAAATAAGAAAAGCATTCAGAAGTATCCACCTGAAGTCTGCTGAGCACAAAGGGAGGGCCTGGGTGGTTTCCCAGGGCCGGGCTCGGGCAGCAACAGCAGAAGTGCAGAGAGGGCAGCAGAGGCAGGCAGGGCAGCAGCTCCAGCAGCACACACGTGCTGTGACGCTCTGGGACACAGGTCAGGCGGGACAGGGGACAGCCTGTGCCATAGCTGGGGCATTACCTGCACACATACTTCCCGCTAAAGGGCAAGGCAAAAACAGAACAAAGCACTGAAACATTTCAGACCTCTGCTCCTTCCCAGGGGGGGTGACAAATGCTTCCAGCAGGTATGTGAAATGCAACAAACAAGAGGAAAGAATTTGAGACCTTTGCCACTTGTCTGTCTTGACAGTGAAGTTCGTCCCTTCTTCTTTGAGACCCCAGCGAGGGAAGGGG
Organism: Setophaga petechia; assembly: GCA_024362935.1. NCBI lineage: Eukaryota > Metazoa > Chordata > Aves > Passeriformes > Parulidae > Setophaga > Setophaga petechia. The sequence continues at coordinate 48,861,096 of JANCRA010000001.1, forward strand.
CTTGAAAACACACAAATCAGGTTGGTTTTCACTTCAAATTCACCAACAATTTAGCAACCTTTTTTTTTTTTTTTTTTTTTTTTTTTTTTTTTTTTTGCAGTGCTGCCAAGTAGCAGAATGGTCAGGCCATAGCAAACTATTGCAGGTATGAAGCTGCCCTACAGGACACAGCCCAAGCCACACCTTCCCCTGGAGGCACCAGAGCAGATCCTGCTTTTCATGGGAGCCAGTTCCTAATCCTGGATCGAGAGTTGTGGTGGGTGCCTGCAGACACTGAACTGCAACACTCAGCTATTCAGCTACAATGCATAAACCCATACTTGATCCTGAAGATTTTGGTAACAGGGCTGCGCTGAAAAACGTTTAAAGCCATGACCCCTGCAGGTATTTGTTACCACCTCTGTGTCAGGGCTGGTATGCATCAATAAAAAGCTGGGCCTGGCATGACAGCTCTCCAGGGCCTGCTGGCAGCAGATCAGATTGTACTTTGAACAAAAAACTTAGTGTTGCAACAAATCCCTCCTCACCATTCTGCAGCACTAAAACAAACCAGGCAGAGAGACATATACATGCACATTTTATGTCTACACTATAAACTAATAAACACAAAAGCCTACTTATGTCAACATGAGTCTGTTTATTCCTTGCAAGAATTTATAAGTTGGCATTTCAAGAGCTTCGAGACATTTTTGACTAAAGAAAATAACATTAAATCAAGTTTCAAAGTTCATTAATAACTCCAAATATTTTCTAGGGAGCACCAAAGTAAATTTTTCCATAACTGCTGATGAGGAAGAGTTTGTTGAGAGATATCATCTTATCCTCCCCTAAAAGGCGTGACTATTTGTGTTTTGATTCCTGCATTTTTTAATTTTGGTTTTTTTTCCCCAATGCAAAAATATTTGAGTTCTCAGGAGACCTACAGGTCTTAAAAGAACTGGAAAAGAGAAACAAATTACAGTTTCATCAGCATTCAAGACCAGCAGTGAAGTGGAAGAGCAAGGCATATTTGCAAGGAAAATACCACCTTCTTATTTCAGCTTCCCTATAAAGGAAAAAAAAGAAAAAAAAACAGTGGAGAGGAAAAGTTGTAGAAGGTAAGATTGCTAAGGAGAGTGCTGGCAGGAGGAGACCACTCCAGACCAATGATGTAAATCCCAATACCCACATGTTCAAATGTCCAAATTTTAGCATTGCTTATATACTAAAGCACAGTGGGCAGAGTTGAAAGGAATTTGCCCACAAACAACACAAACTTTCTCATGGACCCTGAAGAAACGTAAAATATTCACTCAACAGCCAAATCAGCTCTATGCTGCATTCTTCATTTGTTTGTAAGTTACCAAAGCCAAAGCACACTAATAGAAGCAAGGAAAAATCTCTTGAAAACCAAGGTTTTATTCATAATTTATGAAAACATTCATTTACTAGTACCAAAATACATTTCAACACGTGGAAGAAACAGGACTGTCCAAGCTTTTCTCTTCTAAGCAGTAACTCTTTGTAGGGAGATTTCTTTTGACCAGATAATTTATTAAACTCTGTTAAGGGATATAGGAAATACCAACAGTATTCCAACAAACATGCAAAGTGAAGCATTTAAAATTGAAGAGGGTATATTTAGATTAGACGCTAGGAAGAAATTCTTCACTGTCACCAAGGTGAGACACCAAAACAAGTTGCCCAGAGAAGCTGGGGGTGCCCCATCCTTGGAAATGTTCAAGGCCAGGTTGAATGGAGCTCTGAGCAGCCTGGTCTAGCAAAAGGTGTCACTGTCCACAGCAGAGCCATTGGAACCAAATGATCTTTAAGGTCCCTTCCAACCCAACCCATTCTATGAGTCTCTTTTTTTCAAGTTTCACTTCAGACTAGGATAAATTCCCTTCCAGAAGTTTGCACATTGCAAATTTGCTGCAGTATGCAAGTCTGGACTGTCCTAGGAAGTACTCCAAGAAGCCTAGGAATGAGGCACCATGCTGGTAGAGATCTGTAATGAAGCAGAGATGGAAAGCACAAGCTCCATACCCAGAGACAGCGTACAAGAAATGCTCAACTAAATTAGTGTATGGGTGAGCCAAAGGAAGAAAGTTCAGGGGGTATTAACATTTTTCTATCTGATGAAAAGCAGACTACAAAAGATATGAAAAACAGATTTGTCGCTATACAACTTTCTACACATATCCAGCTGCCAGAAATGCTAAATGGCACAATTCAAAAAGGAGGCATCATGCCAGCTGTCATACTCCTTTATATCAAGAGTGAACAAAATAAAGAAAGGAAAAGATATTAAGGCTGGAATTTCTCTTAAGGGGATTGTATTAATTATTTTTTTTCCCACAATGTGTTGGTTAAAAATCCAAGAGATAATCTAACTTACAATATAGAGCCCTGTCTTGCACTGAAATCTAGCTTCAAAGTAAATGCACTGAAATTATGTCCTGTAATAACTGTGTAGAGTAATTCACTTACACATTTGTTGCATTCTCATTGTTCTGCTCTCAGTTACTCATTTTAAACAATAGCATATGGAGACATAAGGCACATATTGTAAGCAACATTCTTTCTTCTCTGCAAGAGGAAAAGTCATGAGAGTTTACATACATTACAATCCCCACCGTTTACAATGATTGGGCCCAGCCCAGATATGTATGCAACATCATCTAGACCTTTCCCATACCTACTTCCAGCATCTTAATGTTGAAGTGCTTTTGAAAAGTATCACATATTTATAATTAAAGCAGTATTATTTCCTACATATCTTCAAGAAAGATTCAGGTTACTATTACCCACTATTTACTTATTCCAACACTTCCTCACAATCTTGCCTGCCGTGCTCCATCCCCTATTAACAAGGACTTCCTCCACCTAACACACATATTTCTTAGAAGAGCAGCAAACACAAGAAGCAAAGAAGCTTTGTGGAGTAATACAGAATTTTCACCAGCTAAAGTCTCATCTCCCCCAAACCAGAAGAAACCAGTGAATCTGGCCCAGGAGAGGGGACCTCATCAATCTAAGTATCTAAAAGGGGAGTGCTAAGAGGATGGAGCTGGAATTTTCCCAGTGGTGCCAACTGATAGGACAAGAAACGACAGGCAGACACTGATGCACAGGAGGTTCCAACTCCTGAATATGAGTAAGAACTTTTTTAATGTACAGGGGATTGAACACTGGAGATTGCCCAGAGAGTGTGTGGAGTCTCTCACTGCATACAGTCAAGAACAAGATGCAATCCTGTGCCATGTGCTCTAGAACTGCTTGAGCAGGGAGGCTGGACCACATGACCCACTGTGGTCGTCCCTTCCAAACTGACCCATTCTGTGACTCTGAATCCTTGAAAGGCAAAGGAAGCTCAAAACTTTCTTCATTAAAGGGCCTATCCACATAGCATGTAAGTTTGGACTCAACATGCTTCTGACAGACAAATTACAGAAATAAGTGTATGCATTCATTCATCTTTTTCATCCAGAATACCACAAGCAGAAGAGACCCTCCACAGGCTGCTACCCACACATAGCTCTAAACCTCATTATTTCAGCACTGCATCAAACAGCTTGTTCACATTTGCACATTCAGTACTTAGAGAAAAGCAATTACCAGCTCAGTTCCCATTTTAAAGCTTGCAGGGCCCTTGTTCAGTGTTTCTGTCAAGTCACACCCAAGAAATGCAAGAGGCCAGTGCTTGCTCTGCCCACTCCTCCCCACACTGCCAGAAGTGGCTCTGTGGCATGGTAGAGGACATGCTGCCTCTCTACCTGCAGCACCCCATATCCCAGTGTTTAATGAAGTCCTGAGCAAGAAATTCCCACATGCATCCACTGAAAGCCTTCTCCATCTTTTAACATTCTGCGCCTGCTGCAACTTGCAATGCCTTGTAAAAACTAATAGAAATATACTTCCCCCAGAGCACAATCTGTCAGAGGATAATTCATTTAGGACTTGGCTGAACGAGTTTCAGGGCACCATGGGCTTCCTGGAAGGCAGGAAGACTTATTCAATTATTCCACACACTACCACAGCTTTTGCTTTGCATATGCTGACACCAGAAGTTGGAGCCACCATTAATAATCAGCCAATTTGCCCGATTTACTTTCCTAACAGGGTAAAATTCTACCACACAGGCCATGCACTGTTTAGTTCTGAAGATCTCTAGCAAGCCAGCTGCTCTGTAATTCACTTTCCTGTACCACATATACATGAAACTGCATACACAATGTCCCAATAAAACAGCTTGTAGACAGTCAACAACACTTTGGTCACTATGTAATTGATTTAAATACTTGAATTTGATGCACCATTTTCAGAAGTTTTGAGATTTGACATGATGTCTGTTTAATTACACACACCACCCAGATTATAAGAGATCTGCAAAAATTTGTTTCAGGAATTAGGAAAGAAAACCAAACATGAGAAAAATATTTGGCACAGCTCTGTGCCCAAAAGTCCTGAAATATTTATAATGCTACTTGACCAGCCAGCGCTGCCACCCTCACACATTCAAAAACCATGAGTCAGGCCCTAGAAATAAGTCGTGCTTTTTAATCTCACAGTTTTATTGCCAAGATACACTCTGAGGTTTTGTTGGGTTTTCCAGCTTACTTTTCTTAAATCTGCAAAGCAAGACCAAAGGATTATTTTGATGATTTAAACTGAATTCAGATTTTGATACAAGCACATCAATACAAAGGACTGGGAGCTTAAAAGCAAACCCCCACAATGTTCTCCTCCCAAAAATTCACAGTTACCTTGACACTCAAGAACAGCAGCAGCAAAAATAACTGATTTCCTTTATAATCTTGACTGCAGCAGGTTTGGAAGGGCTGCTGAGGTAATATCTCTTCAACATGCAGGAAGACAGCAAGAGGTTGAAGACAGCTATGTGTGGTCCTGATTAACATCCAGATGAGGTTACTGGTGCATATCACAAAGCACTTCCTCCTCTTTATGGGACAACTGGCAAAACTAACTCAGATCTGGTGCGCTGCAGCGAGGCCCCTCTGATGACACAGATTTTGGTTCCATTTTATTCAAGCCTTTCAACAACTTTTACTCTTCCTCCCAGTGTGAATAAAGGGATGGGGGAATGGCCAAACTGGTATCTTCTGTGTGCTATTTAACCAACACTTCGCTTGTAGACTCCATTTATTAACAAAGAGAGATCAAGCCAATGAAGCTGCTACCTTCTTTATGTCATTTAACGCTATCACACTGTAACAGTCTCATGAGCGAATGACACCTTAACCCCCTGTGCTCTCCTGAATCACAGTGGCCTGAGGAGGCTGAGGGAATGAAGCCACTAGCATCGCCATGATGTTGGGAGCGCTGAAGGGATCTTGCAGCAGGCTCCAAAGACAGCCCCACATGCTGGGCAGCAAGAAACTGGAATACACAGTTGAGTCATGCCCAGGAAGGTCAAGAATCTGTCAGGCAACCTAAAGCCACAATAAATCTCTAGACCCACTTCTCCACCTCACATGTAACACCAGCTACAGAATTTTCCCTAGAAGCCTGCAGTGCTTTTTGGGTTGGAAACCCAAAGCACGCAAGTGCTCCTGACAGTACTGATTCAGGAATCCAGGGGCATCCAGTTGCTCATAAAAGAGCAGCTTGTTTCTTGATGCTGAAGCTTTATGGGTGTAATTACACCCATAAAGCAAAAGCTGCCTATATCCAGCCCTGCTTTTCTGATAACAGAAACCCAGTGCTGGGCACAGGACAAACTACACTCTGCAAGGACTGGCACAGCTCGGAAAAATGGGAAGGAAAAGGATGGTTACAGACTTGCAATGCAGTACTAATGCAATTCAAAACAGAGACAAACTATTCCTATAGCTACTTATACCACCTGCTTTAGAGTCCAAGACTCTTATCATTTGTCACTTGGAGCTCTCTGACAAACCTACTATATATTCACTAGCTTTGTACATTTTTTAGCTTGTGATTTTTTTGGTTCCTAATTCTTATTTCTTTTATTCCTATCCCTTCATTTGCTTTATTAATCCTAAACCCTGTTAGCGTCACAGGTAATAATGGACTCTGAACAGCATTTCTCTTAAATCATAACTAAGAGCAAAAACTGCAGGTAGAATTATTTCAGCAGTAAGGCACAAGTCTTCAGGCTAAGAAAAGGAAAGGCAAAACTAAAAGGCAGTACAAATTGTGCTCTTGAAAAACTACCTTCCTCTTTCTGATAAAACAGGTAACAAACTAAAGTACTCAAACCTATTTATCAGAAACTGAAAAAAATGGCACTAGAAAACCAACTCTGATTGAGTTTGAGTGGTTAGCTATCTTAAATACTGAAGTGAGGTTATTTCCTAATTCATAATGCCCATTGTTTCCTAGAATTGACACTAACATTACTTAAATGTCATTGTGCTTAAGTCTAAACTACTTGCATGCCACCCCTCTCAAGTGTATGCTTTCCCAGAAGCACAGCAGTTACACATTCCACTATGCTCATCTTTATCCCCCTCACTCTGGGTAATATTTTTCTTCATGAGGAATTCCCTCTTGTGAGGTCTTATCTCCATATCCAGGCCCCTTCCAAGTCATACATAAATTTCTCTCAAGGGAACGAGTCTCTGCTGCAGGATAGAGGCTGATTAGGTAATCATCATCAGGGCAAAGCAGGACAGGAAAATCTCTACAAAACCTCATTTTGTGCCCTGGGAATGCATTCCTTGCTAAAGGAACGAATTCTGAAATGGAATGTAGAAAGCAGGAATGAGAAAATTAGGACATGCAATTAAGAAGGGGAAAAAAAAAGTACAGAGCGAATGAGTGACAGAGCAGGCATTCAGAGTTAGCAGAAGCACTGGAGGCACTCCATCCTGTGGATGAGGTCAGGAACCAGTTGACGTCAATGACTAAGGCATCCAAAATCCTGTACTTCACCCATCTGCCTCCACCCCAATGCCAAAAGTATGCCTTACAATCATCTGCAAGGAGGAAGCAGTGGGAGAACACCCCAGCAGTCTGGCCTTCCACAGTGGTAGGAGGTTACAAAGTAAAGCATCAACACCAACTGGTTTGCCCTAAATCCTTCCTTTGACTGCTGTAATCAGAGTTTCCTGTGAGCAATTTCCAGTTATTTCATCCCACACCATCCAGAACAGACGTATGAACTGATCTGGGCTGTCAACTGCAACAGCAGCAGTTTTCATCAGCTCAGACATCAAAACTAATTAATGTAATTTTAAGTTTCAATGATCAGCAGTTTGTATACTTTAAAGCTGAAGTGGAGATGCGTCAATGGAGGAAAATACTCCCACAGAGGAGCTACTCCACTGGCCAGTGAGTTTCACATTCCCTTTGACATACGAGGGATGGTGATACTTTCATCCAGAGAGATAGTGCAAGAATTCAAGCCTCCAAGCTTTAAGTGTACACCTCATGGAAACCCTCTTTAGGTTTTCACATTGAAAGTGAACTGCATTTCTAGACATTTACATAAAATTTGTTCTTTCAGTCAAAAACACCTACTCATCTGTATTTTGTTCATAAGCTCAATTATTTAATCAGCAGTTCAGAAGTTTTACAAACCACCCAAAAAAGGTTCTGAGGGTAGTAATCTCTAGCTTAAAAATTATAACTTATGCAATAATTGCATACTGCAAAGAGAAAAGGGGATGGAGCATCTCTACATTTTCAGGGCTAGAGTTAGCACTACTAAAGCACTTGATTTACTGATGGAATTTGGCTGTCTGGTAAAGGCCTGTTTCTATTTGAGTTCTCTGGATGCCACACAAACATCTCTGCTGGTCAGTTCTCTTAGGCTAACAATCACTGGCTCGTGCATCTTTGAGACAAAGTAGAAAGTTGTCTGGGAAAGGTCAACTGTCTCCTCCAAGCAAGTCTGTGATTCCTTCTTCCTGGTAACAAATCTGAAGAACCAAAACTGCAAGGTGCTGAGCTGTGATGTACATCAACACAGGCTGAGCCTTATGCAAGAGTCATCTTATGGTAACAATTTATATGCCCACAACTGCACTTTTCCTTGAGTGTTTTTCCAGGGCCAAGGCCTGGGTTATTAGTATTTACAGGATTACAATCGATTTGCACAATGCCAAACTAATTTAATTTACAAATTATGCTCTCAAAGAAGATTCATGTACGCCCCAGCTACAGTGACTTTGATTCTAGCCAGCTGCCAAAATATGACAGCTGGAAAGTGGAGAGAAGAGAATGTATTCATAGCTGACAGAAGTGGTTATTTAGTAAGCATTCAGTGGCAGTTTTCACAGCTTAGTACGCTGACAGACATGTCCTAGCAAGTCTGGCTTCAGCACTTCAGCCTGTACTGTCCCCAGGTATCTGCCACCACTGTGACAGCAGACCCAGTCCCTGTGGCCAAGCCTGCTGGTCTGAGAGAACCTCTGCTGCACCAGTCCCACCTACTATCCCTGTTTAGGGCACTGATGGAGGAAGAACTTCATCTGGGGATTTGGCTTTAAGCTCCATCACAAAAATGCAAGCACAGGTTTTCTTCTGCCAACCTTCTTCAGCAGTGAACAGTGAGTGACAGGGGTGTGGGCCAATTCACATCCAAGAAGACTATTTGGTACTACATAAGCTTATTCCCACTTCTGAGAGTGCAAATATTTGGGGAGGGGGGGCCCTTCCTCACACCTCTCAGCATTAAAAGAAGATTTAAAGGAGACAGGAGCTCAGGCAGCCAGGTGGGATGCAAGGTTCTCCAACCATTACTGCTTCCTCTGCAAGGCTGTTTGTGGCCCCTGATGACTATTTACACTACACTTGATCAAGTCATGACTCCAACAATCAGTCCCCTACAAAGAACCAGTGCACCATCCCCCAAGGGCTAAATATATTCTGAATCTGTATTTTGGGGGTTGCCTTTTCATTTCTAAACAATTGCTAGCATACTACCCGAAGAACACTCTCAATTCAGTCTATATTCAAAACACTGAATTGAGGAGCAGCTGCAGAAAGCCAAGGGAAGAACTGTCTCAAATTCAACTAAGGGTCCTGCACCTGAGGAAGAACAACCCCATGCACCAGCACAGACTGGGGGCTGATCTGCTGGAGAGCAGTTCTGTGGAGAAGGATGTGGGGGGGTCGTGGTGGACACCAAGCTGTCCATGAGCCAGTAGGGTGCCCTGGGTCAAGTGGATCCTGAGCTAGGAAGAGCATGGACAGCAGGTCGAGGGGAGTGATCCTGCCCCTCTACTCAGTCCTGAGGCACACCTGGAGCACTGTGCCCAGTTCTGGATTCCTCAGGACAAGAGAGACATGGAGCTCCTGGAGCAGGTCCAGTGGAGGGTGACAAAGATGATCAAGGGACTGAAGCATCTCTCAAACAGGAAAGGCTGAGGGAGCTGGGCCTGTTCAGCCTCAAGGAGAAATAACCAAGAGGGGACCTCACCAATGTCAGAAACAGATGCACAGAAGTTCCACATCAATGTGAGGAAGAACTTCTCTACTGTGTGGGTGACCAAGCACCGGAACAGGTTGCCCAGAGAGGTTGCGGCGTGTCCCTCACTGGAGATATCCAAGAACCATCTGGACCCAATCCTGTGCAACGTGCTCTGGGATGACACTGCCTGAGCAGGGAGGTTGGACCAGCTGACACACTGTAGTCCTTTCCAATCTGACCCATTCTGTGATTCTATGAATCTATCAAGAGGTCTTTGATGATAAAATTTTACAAGGCTTCCATTTCCCTATCAGTCAAATAAAAGCAAGCCCAACCCTACTTCCACAAGCTCTATGGTTTGTAAATCTCCTCTGACTTTTTGTTTTTGTCCTTCCTTTTAAAGGCATTAGGTAAAGAAAATTAGAACAGCACAGAAGGTATTGCTCAGATACACATGTAAATTGTAGATAAACAATCCCATGAACCTGTCACCCCATGTCTTCCACAATGTAATGCAAAGTCCAGAACCACAAAGAGAAGAGGTAGAAAACACTGGACTCAAAACTACAGCTGGCTTGTCATGCATAAGATGCACATTAAACAGAAAAATCTTTAATAGCAGATGCACTATAAACTTTGAGATTGAGCTCCTCTGCTTGGCAGAGGGAGCTTTTGCACAGCAAAGGTGCTTTTGTTTTTCAAGGGTTCTGAACAAAATATTCTATAGCTAGAGTTTCCACCAAAGTGATACAATCTTTTTAATAACAAAAATACACCTTTGTGTGTGCCTTTTTTATATTTACAGCATTTTGCCTTGGCTCTACCGAATTTCTTTTAAAAAATCTCAAATGACATTGCTACCAATACAGCATCACACTTAGAGACACTTGGGATCCTTTTCTCCACAGTCTGAATAAATTTAGGGTGCAAGAATAACTAAACATAATCCAATTACATTCATAAATACAAAAGCTAAATAAACAGGGAATTTTACCCTCCAGAAATTGATGCATTCTACATTAATCCAGGCTTAGCATCTAAATCACTAGTCAGGTCTTCAAAAGAACTATTAAATAATTAGCACAAAATAAAATTTTCTGTTGCCTTCCCAGGGCAAGTACTTCACACTGTTTTATTACTTGTCAGGGAAAAAAAGTAGATACTGAGTTAGATCACTCCTTAATATAGCCCAGGATAAGTCAAACTTCTTTCATATCCAGTTAACACGCAAACCATTTGACCTTTCCAACAGGACTACTAGAGACCTGGCAAGATCTACTTTTTAGCCTATGGGACTTCACACAAGGCATTACATTTTACTTCAGGGCTTTGCTACAGGCACAGCTGACAGCAGTTGCAAGAGTTCATTCGTTCAAATACTTTCAACTATCTCTTACATCTACTAAACTTAACTGTTTAAGTTGAAGTTTCAAATGAAAAAGTAACTCAAAATGAGAAAAAACATGCAATACTAACCCATAGTGGTAAAATATTATGGACTATTCCACTTGAAATATTCTGGTCTGCAAGTCTCTGTGCTCTGTGGCTACCTACTCAGTAGTTTTGGTGTAAAGTACAGTTTTTAGTGCACCACTTATTAATCTGCTTTAAGGGTGTGTATCATGATAAGATCATCAGCTTACTGCATGTCATTTTCCCCATACTACCCCTCTACTCAGGATAGCATACCCAAGCAGCTACACAAAACTGCACTGGTGTCTTGAAGTGACAAAAGATGAAAAACCACTGTGTGTGGGACACCACCCAAGTAACTGACAGTGTTGAAAGGAGAGCAATGAAAGAAGCAAATAAATGGGAAGAGGGACGCAACCCTTATCTGCTCTTCTAAGAAAAGATAGTACCTCCCTCTGCAAATTCAGCTTGAGGACCTCACATAGCAAGGGAACCTGAAGAGGTACTTCTGTCATATTTTCACTGCTGTCACTGCCCTGAAGACCTGAGTCATTCAAACTCATAGAACACTGCCCTTAGCAGTGGCTTCCATCCCTCCTGACTCTACTCTTGTAACAGCCACCTGTAGAAGCAAACTAACTCAGCAGAACAATGGGTTGAGGCGTGAATGAGGTTCAACAAGGAGAAGTTCCTGTGCTTGGGTCACAATAACCCCATGAAGTGTGACAGACTGGGGGCAGAGTGGCTGGAAAATAGCCTTGTGGAAAAGCACCTGGAGGTGCTGGTTGACAGCAGCTGAACAAGAGCCAAAGTGTGCCAGTGTGTGCCAACAGGGCTAATGGCATCCTGGCTTGTGTCAGAAACAGTGGGGCCAGCAGGACCAAGGAAGGGATTGTACCCCTGTACTCATGACTGGTGGGGCCACACCTTGAATCCTGTGTCCAGTTTTGGGCCCCTCATTACAAGAAAGACACTGAGGTGCCAGAGGGTGTCTGGAAAAGGGCAAGGGAGCTGATGAAGGGTCTGGAGCACAAGTCTCATGGGGAGCAGTGGGAGGAGCCAGAGGTGTTTAACCTGGAGGAAAGGGAGCTCAGGGGCACCTTACTGCTCTCTCAACAGCTACCTGAAAGGAGGCTGTACTAAGGTGAGAGTCACCTTCTCCCAACAAACAAGAAGGACAAGACGAAACGGCCTCAAGTTGTTCCAAGTTTACATCGGATATATAAAAAATTCTTCACCAAAGGGATTATTAAGCATTGGAACAGGCTGCCCAAGAAAGTGGTTAAGAAAGTGGTTGAGTCACCATCCCTGGAGACATTTAAAAGATGTGTAGATGTGGCACTTCAGGACATGGTTTAGTGGTGGACTTGGCACTGCTGAGTTAGTGGTTGGACTCGACGATCTTATAGGACTTTTCCAACCTAAATGATTCAATGATTCTATTCCTCATATTTGTTCAAACTAACCTCAGCCTCAATTTTCATTTTTTATGACCACTGGCAGGAAGAATATCACCTTTCCCATATTTCCACTGCCTTAGGCATATGAGAAACAGTTTTCTCTCACACTTTCCCTTATATTGGTAACATATGAAATCTATTCTTAAAAAGTCAAAACAAATAATAATTAAAAAGAAAAAAAGCCAACAATGTTATCTCCTGGCTCCATACCAAAGCCAAACAAACAAACCTTTCAACACCATGTCTCTTCTCACAATGCCTTTTGATAGCCATCGGCCAATGAATAATGAGAAAAACAGTTACACTAAAAATAGCATCTCCAAATGGTGGGGAAGTCGACAGAAGCTGTCAGGCCTCCAGGGTGAGATACTTGCAAAGAAAACATGCCTAATATTTTGCAGTTACTATTCAATAAATGCTCCTGTCTTTTGGCCTCTGGAAGGACTGCCAATTTTGCATCTGCTCTGAGCATCTAATCAGAGTTTATTTTTTCACTACATCTGTCTTTGAGAATAGATACTGCAAAAAATACTTTAGCTTTTCCATCATGAAATATTTAGCTTATATTCCTCATACTGTAACTAAACCGTCACTTACGAGGGAAAAAAGAAGAACCAGCATTTTTTAATGTAAAAAGAATGTGCTTACACATAACATCAGACATCCCTCAGCTAGAAACTCTTTAGTTCCTTTTTCTCCCAGTACAGCCAGCTTCACCTTTGGTGGAATGACATCAGCAGAGGAACTGTTTTTTTTTAAATTTTCTTCCTACTCAGTCTGAAGAGGCTGTCTAACCAACAAGGTCACGAACAGAACAAGATGCAGACACTTTTCTTACGCCTCTTCTCCCCCATGCCCTCCCTTCTTCCCAAGCCCACACACCAGTGCTGGTCTGTCATTCTTTAAACCACACAACAGAACAGACAAGGGAAGGGAAACAAATGGACAGAGGAAACAGCCCTTTTCCCAATTTTCAGCACAAAGATGTTAAACCACAGTGAGACAAGAGGCAGTCAGGAAATTACAGCCATACCAATGGATCTTTCTTTCCATCTTTAGGTTAAACTGAGGAGCTCTCTAAAGACAGTTGCTTGCAATTACACTAACTCTGAAGCACTAGCCAGCACTTTTAGGACTTTCTCAACACTTGCTCTGATTAAACTACTTGTGCAGCTGGGAACTTTGTAATTATCCAAAGGAAAACCTCTGCTCCTTCAGGACTTGGTGCACAGAGGATGTAGACTTTGGCACCAGTAGCTCATTTGTCATTGTCAGTATATTCTTCAGTAAACCACATGTTTTAAACAACATTAAACTGAACAGAATAACACTTCTTGCTTGGTATCTTGGTAAATCCCATTCATTTCATAAGTACTGAGAGCTCCTGTAAAATACAGCATTTGCTTTCCCAGAAGCAGCATCAGCAGGTACAGGCTGTGATGTCTGACAGCATCTCTGACCTGTGCCAGGAAGTTACAGAATTACTGAAAGGTTGGGATTAGAAGGGATGTCTGGAGAGCACCTGGTTCAACCCTGCTGCTAAAGCAGCTAACTTGTGACAGCTAGCACAGGATTCTGTCCAGGTGGGTATTGACTATTTCCAGAGAAGGAGACTACACAGCCTGTCTCACTGGCCTGTTCCAGTGCTCTGCTACACTTGAAATAAAGAAGATTTTCCTCATATTGAGATGGAGCTTCCTGTGCTTCAGTTTGTGTCTGTTGTCCCTTGTCCTGGGCACAGGCTACGTCTTCTCCAGGTTGAACTCTCTTGAACTCCCCTCAAAAAGTGATGCTCCAGTCCCCTACTCATCTTCACAGCCCTTTGTTGGACCCCCCCAACATTTACTTGTCTTGTACTGAGGAGCCCAGAACTGGGCACAGCACTCCAGATGCAGCCTCACCCAGGTATCAGTACAGGAGCACAATCACATTGCTCTTCCTAACACACCCCAGGATACTGCTGGTCTTCTTGGCCACCAAGACACACTGCTGGCTCATGGAGTTTGCTGTCCTGCAGGTCCTTCTTGGCAGTGCTGCTCTCCAGCTGGTGCACAGCATTGTTCTTCCCCAGGGGCAGGACCCTGTATCAGGGCTCTGTTGAACTTCATTATGTTCCTCTCTGCTCAACACTCCAGCCTAACCAGATCTCTCTGAATGGCAGTTCAGCCTACTGTTGTGTCAGCCACTCTTCCCAGTTTTCTACCATCAGCAAGCTTGTTGAGGGGACACTCCATCCCTTCATCCAGGTCACTGATGAATAAGCTGAACAGGACTGGACCCAGGATTGATTCTTGGGGAAGACCACTGGCTGCAGGCCTCTAATTAGACTCTGTGCCATTGATCACAGCCCTGAGCTCTGACATTCGGCCAGTTCCCAATCCACCTCAGCTGCAGCACTGGAATGCATCTTCAGCTGCATTTTGTGCAAACCATCACAACTCAGTAACAAATCAACCCAGCATACCAATGGCAGCAGCTGCCAGTTAGGGTTTAGTTCGGAGCTCTCAGCAGCTTCCAGGATGAAGCGTAAAGTTACTGACACAATTATCACTGGCCAGGCCAGCAGTTCTAATGTTTCTCTCCTATTCACATACCTGCTTGAAAGACTATTTCCCCAGCCCTCCATTAAAATAACTTATTTCATACTTCCACAAAACTTGATTTTACTGGAAATGACACACACAGCTTAATAAAATAATTCATACATACACAAGGGCAAGAGGCTCAGCCAGACTCTAGTCAGCCAATGTTAACATGCTCCAGGTCCACTCAAAACATCATTTTCCTTTTATTGTCTTCTCAGTATTTTCATACATATTAATGACCTCCCAATATCAGCATAAAGAACGTCAGGATGTTCATGTGGGATGAGTATTGAGCAGCTGATGTGCTGTACTTGCACATTCCCTACTTCATCCCAAGGTGAACTGCTCTCCCACCTACTCCTTGAGTGTATTTTTTGCCAACAGACTTGAGTCATAAGTATTTTGTCAACTATAAGCTTGCAACTTCAACACAAAAACATCCTTGAAACAGCTGAAATAATGAAAACTGAGAAAACTGCAAACCCAAGTGGTTATTTCTGAGGTAGGAGTGGTGTTTGTTTGTTTTGGGTATTTTGAAGAAGAAAAGTAATCAGTGAAGCAGAAAGAAGCTGTGGGAAACACACTGAAAGAAGCTGCAGTAGTAAAACAGAGCTGTCAGGTCAAGCATTTCAACACAACTGTATTCCATTTAATTCCTACAGCAAAAGAAAAACAAACAGCAAAACATCTTCTGAAAGACAATAGCTCAATTTGTCACCAGGATTCAACAAGAAAGTAACTTAAATATAGGAAAACATCTGATGTATTTACATTAGGTGGGAGGGTATATATTGCCTATAGACTATCTAATCTTCAAACTATAGCTTTGCTTAGTATTTCCTTGTTTCTAGTCATGAATATTGCCATAAAACAGAGAGAAGTACCTTTTAGAGACTACATCACAAATATTTTAATAAGCTACTAACATGTCAAGTACACAATTGGAACAAGTATCCCAATCTCTCACAGGTCATCCCAAAATAACGGATACATCATCAATACCAAACAACATTTATTTCAACCTGCAGAGGACAGCAGTTTTGACCGTTCTAATGTTAGCCATGCTAACTGAGATTATTCTGGCTTTGTTAAAGAATCATGGGGAACTCATCAACTCACCAAAAAGTAAAGCAAATATATTATTACTTCAAAGTTGAAAGAAGCATAGATAGTTTTAAAAGCTACTGTATTGCACTTCAATAAAATAAATGTTGTAAATACAATTAACCCCAAATTCTGTTAATATAGAATTTAGCATGCCTGAGAGCCACTTCATGAATCCTACCTAGCAATATATTGGAGTACTTCATTTCCAAAAATACATTTGTTCCTTTTATTGAATGAGAATAACCTGCTGCGCAAACAAATCTTCTTCTCATCTCCTCTAGCTTGCCCTTCTTTTTTTTGTTTTTACATCACAGTATACATCTTGAAGGAATAAGGACATCAGTTGCTTCTTAACATAAACCACCATGAGGAAACAATAAGAACAGCAACTCAGAATAATCCAAGTTTGCACACCTGGCCTCTAATAATTTCTATATACATCACTGCAGGCCAGTTGCTCACAGTTTGCAATCTCTCACACAAATGCCACCTCAGAATTCACTACCTGGAAGTCCCACAGTACACTGACATGTGGCAGCCTGAGCGACTTTAACACTTGGCTGTTAATAAACCTCAACCCTCCCTTTATCCCTTTTTACTTTCAGAGCAACTTCCTTCCCAGGGGCCCTTGCTTCATGGGAACCATACCGCCCATCACACTCCCACCACCCTGCAGCAGCTTCCCAGAGTTAAATTCCTGACCTGTGCAGTGGCACTCTGCAGGGCTCAGACAAGTGCCTTCACCAGGCAGGGAGGAGGACTGGGAAAACCCACCCTGGTGAAGTCCAGCCAGATACAAGTTCATGAAACAAATGGCACATGCATTTGTGTTATATGGACATGTATACATGTAATGTATGCACACATAACTGTGTGCATATACAGTGTATACCTACTTATTACATACTGCTATATGTAATAACCATCACATCACAGCAACCCAGCATCACGTTTATTGCTTCCCATGAAATGTGTACAGCTGTATAATTAAACATAGCAACTTTACAGCACTCAGCTATATAAAGTGACTGACATTACCCTGCAATAACTGTTGCTATTGGTTAAGTAGTTCTGACTAGTCTGCAATATACTAATTTATGGCAAGTCAAACACTACTCCTGAACTAATGTTAATCTTAGCTGACCATAAGAATTTCAACTAAAGGACACAAAACAGGCTCATTTTACCCTTCAGAGGCAACAAGGAATACGCCCATTTAAACTGTACCCTGTTCAAACTCAAGTGACTTAGTAAAAACTTTCTTTGAGGAACTGTGAGATCTTAATTTGTTCAAATCATTAGTGAAGAGATTAACTTTTCAGATAAACATCTTTAGAAACCAGTGTATTCTCTGTGTTTCATAAACTACACTTTATTTAAACCTAATTTCAAGGAGTTTAAACTAAAGCAGGAAATTAGCCCTCAGCAGCCCAGTACTCAGCTTCAGCATCTAGAGGACAAATTAAAAACAAAACCAAACCAAAGAGTCCTCCTTGCCAAGGAACATAATTATGCTGTCTCATTACTGTTTTGCTAATAATTTAATTAGCAGCCTTCAGATACAGGAAGGAATTTATGCTGCATCAGGAAAAGAACGGCTTGGGGGGGGGAATTGAACACAGTGTTCTAGCATACCAGGAACATGGGTGTTGAATTCTTCCAGTAAAAACCATCGGGCCAAAGCTGGATTGGCATACCAGAACTAAGCCCTTTTTTTGACCCAAAGGGCGGGGGGGGGAATAAAAAAAAGGCACCAGGCAGTCTAATACTCGCGTACTTTTAACTGCAAGTAGGAAGACACAGTGCAGGAGCGGTGCTGAGGTGAAGTGGAGATTGTGCTTCCCCGCCCATGAACAAATTAGAGTTCCAAAACCACACCAGACCCCGTCTTTCATTATGTTCTGCTCTTGTGGGCACTGACATTCGTCATTAGGGAATCCCATAACTGAGGCTTTTATAGGTAGCTCTTGAGGCCAATTCCTCCAGGCTACTCCATGCGACAGCGAATTTGATTCCTGCAATAAAGTTGTAGTCTAGGCTAATTCCAACATATGTTTCCTCTTTTAGATGGGAAGCCTGCTTATAGGCAGGCAGGACTGCAGTCTAGATCTCCAGGATAACAGAGGCCTGTACAAAAAAAGTATTACCCCTTCCCAAAGCTGGGAAGTATTACCCCTTCACATGGCTGACTGCCTATAGTGCTTAACTGCTAGTCAGTATCACATACAGGACCCTGTGCAGGCAAGCTCCTGTGCCTTTGTAAGCCCTTGTCATGAAAGCCCTTGTCCCAACAAATCAGTAGGGTTCCATCCACATCTCCACTTCAAATTTCTCATTAGCGTACAAGTAACCACCTACTGAACAAGAAACTGAATTACAGTTCAGCTTTAAAGTCCTTGCAATCCAAGAATAAACTGCCTCTCAACCCCTTATTGCCTCAGATATTAACTGTCTTAATCAGTCTCCAGTCTATTTAAGCCATATAAAAAGAATTTTTCAGAGCCAAACTGTACTTTAATTTCACCAGCATAATCCACCAGTGGATAAGATAAACCAAGACTAAATGAACTGGAAGGGTTTGAAACACTACTTAAGATTAGCTAAAAATATCACCATGATGCATAAACCCAAATAGAAACCCGCTCCATCTCCCAGGGCAGTATCAATTCTGCCATCCCAACAGGTGTAAAAAATAATTCATCTTTGTCACTAAACTCCATGAAAATGCAGAAGGGAGAGGAGAGCTGATGACAGAGGAGGGGCCATTTGTATATAAATGATTCCACCTGGCTAATCAGATTTAATGGTGTCAGGGTACAGAGCCATCAAAAGCCCATCCCATCACCCAGAGATTTCCAGTGATCCTAGAAATTCAATATTGCAAAAAGTTTGTCCCTATATTTTATAAGTAAAGTGCTTCAGCGATCTGCAAAAGGCTTTGAAACTTAGCCCACAGTGAAAGACAAGCCTTGCTGAAAACAGTTTTAAAGTAGGAAACTAGACAGACAGTGCTGGGTACAAAGATCATATTTGTTTTGACTTAGTTCCTCAAATCCTTTGAATACCAGTTCAGAGCACAAACTCTATAAAACACTCATGAGAAACTGGGACGTTCACTCAGGCACATATTGATGAACTGCTATTTACAAGTACTGTCATTTAAGTACTTTTTTATTACAAATGGTAGTATTTGCAATAAGAGGCACCATAAGATCCTCGAGCAGCTAAGAGCTGCTGAATAAACAAGTGTAACAAGAGTGATTTTCCCCCCACTGCTTCCCATTTGAAATGCACAGGCTCAGCCCAGCAAAGTAAATTGCTTGTTTCCTGTCAGCCTTCAACCTCTGCATCCCTATTTTCTGGATGGGAACAGCGAAGGGAATTCGAGGGTAATTTCTTTTGTTATTTGAATAAACAAATGCAGATAAAACAACCATTTCAAATGAACAAGTCCTTCCTAAGCTAATTTTCTTGGAGCCTTTAAACAATAAGGATTTATTTTCCCCTTTCTATCCCTCACACCCCGACCCCCAACAGCCCTCCGTGCCACAGGGCAAGCTGAGCCCCAGTGTCGATAATTAATGGCTTTGTCTGAAGGTTGTGGGCTGGCCACAGCATAACAGATACCCACATGCAGGAAAAGAAGCAAATGCACTTACTCGAGAGATAGACAGAGGCACATTGAAATCCTTGCCCCCTTGAAGCCTGAAACCCCAGGGAGCTGGCCCGACCAAAGACACGCTGTAGTTGCTCATGATGTTTAGTATTCACCGACCAAATCCAAAGAACTGATGCCTGCAGAAGAGGATTAGAGATTTAATTTAAAGATGATAAAAACAAAAGGCACTGTCTGCGATTTTGAAAAACTTCTTTCTTTGGCTGTATTCCCCTCCCACCAAAACAGCCAAAAACCTCACATCAGGTCTGTCATGACTTGAGCTTTTATTCCCCATATGTTGTTTCCCTCCATAGCTTAGGAAGAAACAAAACTTTGAGAATTGCCGCTGCCAAAATGTTTGACAACTACTTTTCACTAACAAAACACTGTGTGGGGCAGGGGTGGTAAAACCATCCAGCATTAAAACTTAGCTTAAAAAAAAGTCAATATTGAGACAAGCATGAATTGATAGCATCCCCTTAAATCGAAGTATGAAAGACATTAGCACTACTAGCACATTCATTTCTAACAAAATTAGTATCATATGCTGCCCTGTCATCAGCTCAAAGTTTATTTCTAAACACAACAATGCCAAAAGCATCACAACTTTGCAGTTAGTCAGAAGAAAAAGTCCCTGCGACTTTTTTATTTTTATAGCATAGCTTCATAGTGGCAAAACAATATCACAGACAAGACAGGTATTAAAACCAACCCTGAAATGAAAGCTGCGAACTAAAGCAAAATATCCACAGTCACGAGTTAATGCTGAGGAAGCAAAACCCAAGCATCTCCGTCTCCACAAATGTGGCTAACAAATTACCTTTAAAAGGCAACTGAGATATTTAAGCGCTGTTCAGCGTCAAAGATAAGGGCTTCAGCTCCACCTCAGATAAGTAATGTTACAATGACATCTTAGGTAGTGGATGCCGTCTATTTTTGTATAGTTGAAGCCCGGCAGGAGCACACCAGGGCAGGCTGGTGTAAGACTACACCGGGGCACAGCCAGATTCCATACTCATATAGGGACATTTAAGGTGGACCTTCAGCCAAGCAGCAGCAGGCGGCTGCAAACCCCACCGAACTCTGAAAAGCCCGGGTTTAGCTGTTGGTAAATTGCAGGGGGCCACGTTAGTTTCTCAGAGGCGGTGGATTTTTCCAAATGCAGGCCACCCACAAGGAGCATGAGAGCAGGGCTGGCACACAGCCCCCGTCGATGCAAGGATGTCACTCCCCAGGAGAGTCATCCACAACGCACGTTTTTGGGTTCACCTCCCAAAGCAGCAGAGATCCACCCAGACTTTTTTTTATTCACACCGACAAAAGTTACTCTGGTTACTCAGGTAACCAGAACTGGGCTACTGGCATTAGGCAGCACAAGATATATATAGATATAGATATATAGATATATAGAGAGATAGATATAGATATATATTAGGAAGCAGAATCTGGAGCCTGTACGAGAGGTGCCAGGGTAACCGGGCCATTCCCAACCCACCACTGCCTGCTGGCATCCAGCAAAGGGGCAGCTCTGACCCCAGGCGCTGACTCAACCCACCCTTAAAAACCTCGACAAGCACCAGTGAACAGAAGGGGAAGCACAGAAGATTGAGCTCTCCTGAGGCTAAAGAGGAAGAAAAGTACCCGCCAAATTCGAGCTAGGATTCTTAGGAGGCTTGCTAACCACTAAAGCGAGAACTAAGTTGTTTAATTGCCCTGCGCACAGAATTCCTTTAAAAAGAGGATCTGAATTAGTCACAGATTTCTTTCAGCATAAAAATACACATTCTGTTCACTCCCGCTAAATGAAAACCGCTGCAGTGACAGGTTCCTCTAAATTATGAGACTGCAGAAAAGCAAGACACGTCGACTGACCAGCATACATACAGTCCAGTTGTTTCACACAGGTGTGGAGGCTTTACCTGGCAATTGAAACTACAGCACCTGTGTAGCTTTTTTTTTTTTTTTTTACTGAGCATCAACTAGTTACAGCTACAGACCCAGAAAAAAAATTAATTCTGTTAGGAATTGATACCATCCTTTTTCATTTGTGGCAAATGGAAATAGGACGGAAGAAACTGCACTCTGAAATACCATGCATCACACTCAGCATCACTCATCTTTCCTTTCTCACCCCCTTAATTCTGGTATATCTGCATCTCTAGCCCGACAGATACACCAGGAAGGAACGGCAAACAAAGAAGACCCACTCCAAGTTTTATTTAACAAATTACTTAAAATGTGCCAGGGTAACAGCCAGAGGGAAACACCGCAAACCACCAACTTCGCTTCACGCGCGGAGCATTGTGCAAACAAACCAGCTAAGGGTGAAACTGTGCAACTTTCCTTTGGACGATCAAACGCTCAGTGCGTCTGGAAGGGGGAATTTCAAATCCCCGGCCGAACGCCCGCACCGCAGCCGGCCCGGGCTCGGAGCCGCCGGTCCCGCAGCACCAGCGGGGCCCTCCTGCCCAGGGGCGGCCGTGCCGGAGGGACGGCACAAGCTCCCGAACATCCCTATACCCCCCTCTGCCCACCTCCCCGGGACGAGGAGCCCCACGGGCAGCGCAGGCTGGGACCAGAATTCCCCCCAGGAGCGCTCGGTCTCGGCTCCAGGCGCTCGCACAGCCCCAGCCTCTCCAGGGGCAGCCGGCATGCAGCCCCGCGGGTGCCCCAAAGCCCGGGGAGCGGGGCACACCGGAGCCCTGTGCCCGAGCAGCCCTACGGGCACGGCAGCGCTCGGCTGAGGGCGAGGAGCCCCGCAGGTGTCCCGCTGCCCCTGGGCCGGGCCGCGCCCCCGCCGCACCCCGGCACCCCGGCCGGGCGCTCCGCCACCACGGCAAGCTGCGCGTCCTGCTTACAGAAGTTAAATGAAACGAAAATAAGCACGGAGGAGCTTTACAAACCGCGCCCAACCGACTAACTTTTTGCCTGATTTCCCCCCCTGGTTATTTTCCATTCGCTTTCTGCCGCCCCGGCACTCACCCGGCGGTGCGGCACAGCGCGGAGAGACGAGGACACCGCAGCGCGTCTGCAAGGCGGCAGCTCCGTCCCCCCGCTCTTGTTTTCACTTCCGTCTGCCGCCGCTCCTCCCCTGGCCCGGCCCGGCCCTGCCCGGCCGCCGCGGGACGGGGCTGCGGAGCGGGGCAGGGGCTGGAAAGCCCGCTTGGTGCCCAGGTTAGCCGCGTCGTTTGAGCTGCTTTGGTTGGTTTTTAACAGGGGAGCGCTCCTTTTCGCCCCGCTGTGATTTACGCACACGCAGCTGCGGGCGCACCTGCGAGGCGCAAGGGGCCGCTCCCCGTGTGCCCGTCCTGAGGGAAGGGGTGCGGAGCCGGGCAGGGATGGGGGGAAGCCGCTCAGCCTGAAGCGGAGCAGGAGAGCCTACGGAAAGAGGGAGTTTGGCTGATTTAATGTGAGGAATGACAGGGATGTACTCGCCCCCTGAGGACATCAAAGTGGGGGAACGGCGGCGAGGCAGAAGAGCTGTTGGAGCTGACAGAAGGCTGGCACAAGAACAAACAGGTATAGAGTAGCCCTGCGTAAGATCAGCTCCGAAATTGGACGGGATCCGCCAGAAATTAAGGTCTCTGGCACAGCCTCGCTGTAGGAGTGGGTCCATTAAATGAACCAGGTTCTAAGGTGATGTTTGATCGGATTGTTATAGGACTAATTCTTTTAATACGAGGACTGTCCAGCTGGGAATGCAGCTGGGAATCCGTGAAGCGTGGCAGGCTGGCTGGGACAGCAGTGCTGGGCCTGCCAGCGCCAGCCACGGCTGCTGCCTTGGGAGAGGCAGGAATGGGGTGAAGATGAAACGGCAGTGGCGCTCAGAGTCACATTCAGCCACACCTCACCTTGGTGAGCCTTGAGCTTCCTGCCAAACTTCACACGACAAGAAGTCATTACACGTAAAAATGGCTGTGAAAGAATTGTGCATCTAGCTGACAGTACCATTATCAGTTCGACTCAAAGGATTTCAGTACCCTCCTCAAACATGCATTTACTATGGAGAAGGAGTGCAGAAGAAAGCTTTAAATGCTTATTTATCACAGTCCAACACAACACTCAGTCCTCATAATGGACAGCCCTGCCTCACCCCTCCAACCCCAGAGCACTGTCCCTTGCTTTTACTGTCACTTGCACAGCCCTGAGCCTGATTTTGGTCCTGCTGTACCCATTGCCCTCACAGGCTACCCCAAACAGGAGCCCTCAGGCTGGAGCTGATGCTGGGTTAGAAGACCTGTGCCCAAAGTGCCTGGGTGTGCACGAACCCAGGGCCTGTCCCATCCTCTGAGCCCTGGCTCAGTGAACCTTAACAAGGGAATTTTAACAGTGTTTTAACACTGAGCTGTGTGTCTTTAATTAGGACAAATGCACCTCAAACAGCATCTCAAAGGAAAACATCTAAACCTCCCACTACTGTAATCAAACCACTGTTTCAGAAATCTTCCTTCCTTAGTCTGCTCTTTTCCTATTAAGTCTCTCCAATCGGGCAAAACTAAAAATCCCTGTTACGCAAACAGACTCTCACATGATTTTAATTCATGGAGGTAAAAGTTACCCAACAGAGGGATTTTTCATTGTGTCACAAGGACTCTAGGTCACTCTCATGCAGTTTTATTTATTAGAGTAGAAAAAGCTCCAGGATCCCATGCCCCGGTGTGACTCACATTGTATCTCCAGTGTCAGCATGTCCCTGTGCTGCCCGCTTGGGTAGCAATCTGCTCTCAGCTCACCATGGCACATAGCCTGTGTTCCTGCTTGATTTTGCACTTTGCCACGTTAGTGAAAAACATCCTTTTCCACTTCAGTTGTCCCAAAGCCTTCAGCTTTTCCTGTTGGAGAAGCAGCTTGCACATACAGCATCCCAAGACAGTATCACATTAATTCCTCACTACCGAAGAAGGACGTGCAGAGGGACTTTTGCTGCTTGGTGTTGCCGCAGGTTTCAGCCCCGGCAAGCCTGCCTGAAATCTGCTCCACACCCACCCATCGCAGCAAGGCCAATGCCACTCCCAGCTTAAAGCTGGCAGTCTCATCTTTTGGTCCATCATCACTTTTCTGTGGCGTGATCAGTTTGTAACAAATGAATTTGTTTTCCTTTGCCTCCAGACACAGGGCACAGAAATAGAGGCAACTCATTAGCTCGAGACCGCTCCATTCTTGGTCGCTTTTCAAATATTCTCCTCTTTGAGAGAAAGCTTTTCATTAAGATGAATAGCAAAATTAGAGATAGTAAGCCGAGCAAGAAACCTCAGCAGCAGCTAGAACTGTGGCCTGCCTGTTCTTCCTACCACTACCGGATTTTAGACAGAGCTGGCATTTTCCCGTCAGAACAAGGAAGGAAAGAGTCTGGAAATTAATTAAATGCAGTACTCAGCTAGCCAGGAAGATACAGCCTATGTCAGAATTACTCAGGCACTTAAGTCTCCTTTAAATGCTAATGAAATGCCTTAGGTGCCTGGTAATGGGCACTACAAAACTGACAGAGAATATCACCTGCGGTGGTGAAGTAGAGAAAGGTATTTGTAAATGGGAAAAGTAGCCCATAAATTATGAACAGATTAACAGTCGAATTATTTTTAATTAAATACCACTTAATGTAACATTACCTTTCTGTGTGCTAAAATATTGAACTACAAGCTGTTCTTTTACTGCACTGCTACTTTCACTTTTGCTTTCCTTCCAAAGGTAAAGCTAGCGTAAATATTTACATTCAGCGTATAACTGCTGTTCAGAACAAAATAATCCTCTCTCTAATGAGGTTAATGTCAATATCATCTAGAGCATAACAGCTTATTTCCAGTTCCAAGACAGCTCTGCGGCCAAAAAATACAATAAATTAGATAATTTCTATGTGTTTCTGAGAAGCAGGGGCTGCAGTCAACTTTTGACAGGGCAAGCAAGCTGTTACACGTTGGTCACAGTGAAGCCCAAACCACATAGAACTGGTATCACAGAAGAACTTTTATTTTTCTGTTTGTTTGGTGTTTTGTGGTTTTGTTGTTTGTTTTGTTCTGTTTTTTTTTTTTTCCTGTCCTGTTTTGGAAAGATAGCCTGTGCTGAATTGCATCCTCTCTCATACATCCTGTCTACCACAATAAGCCCAGTTAGCCCAAAGTCTTCTTTGCGTGGGAGGAGCCATGTGGTTGGCCAGAGTGGCTGGCACGAGGTTCAGCATCCAGCCAGCTGGGCAGCTACACCCACGCAATTCACCTTGGGACGTTTTTGTCAGCCAAAAAAACCCTCATGGTGAAGTTTTCTCTTACTTGTCACTTTTTTTTCTCACCTCTTGGAGCCCTGTTCTCCCCGCAGCTGTGCTGACCATCTTCACCACTTGTCATCAGCCCATTTTCTCACGGAGCATGTTTTCTTGCGTTACTTCTGCTGGAGCTGTGTTCTCTCTGGCAGCAGTTTATTCCCCATCTCGGTGATCAGGACAGCTTTTAAACCCACAGTTTTCATCAGAAAAGTTAACAGTGTTGGTGTTCCCACTCTAGCCATTGAAGCTCTTAATGTTATAAATGATTTATTAGTATTTTTATACCCTGATTTCTTTTTTTATTTTAGCTAATCAAGCCTTCTTTAGTTTTTATTTATTGGTGCTTTTCTTTGTAAAGAGAAATTAATATTTACTAATAAAATACTTTCTTATTTACAGTGTCTCTAGAATCTTGGTAAATTGCATAAACAGAGGAAATGTATGTTATTACTGGACTCCTTTGTAATGACTGAGCAGACACATTGGAGCCTGGTCAGTCCTAGTTCTAAGCAAGGAATATCTGTTTTGTTCCCTCCTCCTCAGGTAAAAGAAGGACCACCTATGTAGATGCCACAGCCCATGCCACAGGTTAAACATTTCCACTTTGTGTGTCCAAACCAATGAAACAGCAACTAAACCTCTTCATTCCGGGAAACACAATTAACCTTTTCAGAAGCTTAAGGTTATCTTCTTATCACATTAAACATGGCCCACTTTAGGGACTGAAATCAATCTGAAGCTTCTCAGAACGTCACAGCCTGAACAGCTTCATCCTCACAGCCCTGCTGTGAGGCATTAGCCTCATTTTACAGATGGTGACCAGAGGCAATAAACATTTATACATGCCAGGAATCAACTGTCAAAGAATTGAAACCAGTTCTTCCAAATTCCTTCACCACTACTAACAACTAACTACTGGATTACTCTACCCCAGGCTGACACAGCCCTTTCTCCTTCTTCAAATGGAGCAATAAATGGAAAGAAAAAAGGAGGGGAAAAAAGTCAGACTTCATATTTACCATTTTTGACAGAATTATGAGAGTAACACCTTCAATTATCCCTGTTCTTACCTTGAAGCAAGCTGCCTGCCCTGATTTCCTTTTCCTTAATGGCAAGAAATGGTTAATGCAGAAACCTGTGGCTTGGTGTGGTTTAATTACAGTCCATCAGCTGTGCAGGAAGGGCTTGCTGAGTGATGTCTTTGAGCTGTGTTTGAGATCCACCACGAATACCAATTAAGCAGGGTTTGGCAGGTAAACAGCCAAACTCTCAGAGCGATCCTTGCAGTTATTTATATTAATTAATGCCACGGGAGAGGAGGTGCAGCTTTGCCCTTAGACTTGTGTGTGATAGATTGCCTTGGTGAGGGAGGCAGCGGGTGCAAGCTGCAGCAGGAGGAGCCTGGCAGGTCGGGAGCAGCCAGGCACAGGGGTTTGGATAGGGGGCACAGAGGGGAGCAGGCAGCTCCCCTACTTTATTCCTAGCAGCCCCACTCACTCACAAAAGCACAGGGTTTTTATAGGGTCTGTTCTGCTGCTCAGTCTGGGCACCCAGCAGATGCTCAGGTTTGGGGCTCCCCCACATCATCCTCAAGTCCAAGCCCTTCAGCCAGCTCACACAACTGAGCTGGTACAAAAATGAACATAGGCCAAAGCAGTGACACCCCACTGTATCAGCAGGTCTAACAATACATTTACAAGTGTTTAGAAGAAAACTAAGGGGGAAAAAATCAACTTTACCCTGGATTTTATAACTGCTTAGGTAAAGCCATACAAAAATCTGTGCATACAGAGAAACCCCTCTAGGCCTCTGTAACCACCTCTAGAGTTGTTTGGGTTTTTTTCCCCAGAGAAATACAAAACAGGCATGAGAGCAGTAAGATCAGAGAACATGTTCAGGAGATCTTATTTTAACTGCTGCCCACATAAAATATTATATCAACTAATAGCTATTCCCACAGTAAATAAAATACAGGTAAACTTTACTGACAGAGGAGAACAGCAGGAAAAAAAGAGAAACAGCCAGAAGCTTGTATTTATACATCTGAAGAATTGGAACCAAATTTATACACACCAGTGTCGTATTTATGTGTGAATTGTTTTGCGATGACTTATTTGTGAAAACACCAGTTCCTTGTTGACTTTGCAAGGTTGGGTGCCACACAGATCTGGGTGTCAGCCCCAGAAGACTGAAACCTGCATTGTGCTGATATTTTTTGTCAAAATAAATCAAGATGAGCAAGTGAGGCAGAAGGGACCACAAGTACACAGAAGCACCTCTCACTGTCAGAAACAGTTGTGCCCTCCCTGGGTGGATCCAGGAGCCATCAAGCCTGAGCCTTTTCCTCCTGAAATGCTACAGCATTTCTTCCCAAATGAAGTTACATCTCAGAAGTGCTTGTGCTTTTCTGGTCCCAGCTGTTCCCATCGGAAGGCTGTTCTTGCTTCTGTTTGTTCTAATGGCCAGCAACCTGCATCTTATTTCCAGACTAAGTTTAGTCACATATGGGTTTAAATAGTTCTCCCTCACTGCTGTTTGACTCCTGGGTATTTTTAGAGGGAAACCGTATCCCCTGTCAACCTTCATTTTTCCTGGGCTGAACAAGCCTAGGTTGCCTCGGCCTCCATTTGTAAGGAAAGACCGTGGCACTCCTGGTGGTCTCAGTAGCCTTTCCTTACACCTGTTCAGATTTGTATTTTCCATGGGCACGAGACATCAAAATCATATGAGCATGCTAAGGACACCTGACTGATGTCATCTTCTGCCATGGATTTAGTGTTTCCACTGGAAACATCTTGATTGACATGTCCCAGAATGACATTTCCTTCTCCAAAGAAAACCGTAATGGTGCTCCAAAGGTGCTGGAAAATTGCCCAGTTGATTATTTTTTTCCTATTTTTCTCCTATTTTCAGTTTACTGATAAATTGTAGCCATATGTGAGCTTTTCTTATCCATGCTTCTGAATTCAATTCCATTACATTGTTGTTCTTCCCATAAGATTTTTCAGATCTTCCTCCCTCCTGATAGGGCCTCCCAACTTTTCATCCACAGATGTCATTAGCAAACTTGCAGTCTTTGTGCCCAGTTTACTGTGACAATGTAAGCAGGAAAGCTTTCAAGACCTTTTAATTTATAACCATATATTTATATAATTCTATGTAAATATGTAAACAAACTCCTTTAACTACATTTCTGCATCATACTTCTTGCTGCAGTCTTTCCTGCTGCAGTCTTCCTGCTCACCTGGCAGGAAAATGAATGGCTTTGGCAGTGTAAGGATTGAAGCAGAACATCAGATGCTGTCCTGAAGCTCAGATGAATGAAATCTGACACATTGACTTTGTTTATAACCTCAGTGACAGGACAGCTGTGAGGTTAGTCTGACACAGGCTGCCCTTGGCAGGAGCAAGAAGCCACACTGGGAGGAAAGTGCAGAAGTGCTGTGAGCTGTGTCTGGAGAGATGTTCAGACCAGAGCCACAGGAGTCAAAGACTGCTAAGAGGTCTGAGCAGAGATGGAAACAGAGAGAGCCAGTATTAAATTACATTTCACGATGTCTTAGACGCAGAAC
Source organism: Setophaga petechia (assembly GCA_024362935.1). Lineage (NCBI taxonomy): Eukaryota > Metazoa > Chordata > Aves > Passeriformes > Parulidae > Setophaga > Setophaga petechia. Next base: position 48,890,529 of record JANCRA010000001.1, read on the forward strand.
ATCATTTTGCTGATGTTTGCAAGGCGACAGAAGCAGAGCACTTAGCAGGGTCATAGAGTCACAGACTAGTTTTGGTTGGAAGGTATCTTAAAAGGTCATCTACTCCAGCTCCCCTGCAATGAACAGGGACATCTTCATCTAAATCAGGTTGCTGAGATCCCTGTTTGTTTCAAAAGAGGATAGGGAATAAAAGAAAGATGGAGAAACAGTATTTTAGAGTTTAAGGCTGTTAAAGCAAGGGTAAAATAGTCTCTTGGACAATTTAAGGAAAGTGGAAAAGAAAGAAAAAGATGTTGTTGAAGTATTTCTCATCCATGCTTCCAATGAGCAAGGTGGCCGCCTAACCTGGATAAATCAAACCTATGGATAGGTCAGTTGGTCTCTGAGCTTATTTACTATTACCCACATATGGAAAAACGTACCAGCCGCTTCCTGTAGAGGTCAGGCTATATATAAACAACTGCAAGTGAAGCAGGACCTGATGCAATTGGCTCTAAGAGCTGCCTGTCCACAGCGAATGTGCAGCTGCAGGTGGGACGTGGAGTCACATCAATCAATCCAGGGTTAAACAGGAGCTGACAGTACTTTGGAGGAACATGAAGTGCCTGCAACCTATTAGCTGGGCACACGTCTGCACTTTCCCTCTCTTTGCACGAGAACCACCCTCCAAAGCACAGTGAAATAATCCTTTCAAAGCTTTCACTCTAAAGAATACATGGGAGTGGCAGAACAGTGACATCAGTCGTTTTAGGCACGGTGTACCTGTTGAAATGCATGACACAGGTTGCACAGCAGTAGCTGCAGGGTCTGTGCTAAGTGACAGAAAAATATATTAGAGGCTAGTTAAAGAAACAGCTTGAAAACAGCTTGAAGGAGAAAACAGTGAAAATGAGAGGGAGAAGAGTGAAAACTTCCAGCCACCACCTATTGCGTCTAAACTCACATTGTTTCTAAAAATACAAAAGCAGAAAGCTGGTAGGAAATGTTGATGCCAGAAATCTTTCAGCAAGTAAAGGACCATGCTGGTGCCCAGTGTAAAACTGAACCTCTAGAGCTCCAGGATTCAATCTGACAGCCGTGTCCTAATGCCACTGCTCAGCTCCACCTCAGCTTGACCAAATCTTCAAAGCCTATTAAAATCAAGTAGGAACTTTCTGTGGCTCTGGCTCCTAAGTTTAAAATTGGCACTGGGCTTTGTCTCGCATTTCGCCTCCTCCCCAGCCCTGTAGTTTGATACCCCTCGTTAGCCTGCTCGGGATGGTTTGTGTCCCTCTCTCGGGAGAGCATTCGTCACCCGGGACTGCTCCAGCCCCTGCTTACTTTGCCGGGAAGGAATTTTGGCAGCAATTAGCTGAAGTGAGTTTCGGGACCTTCAGCCTGTTTGTTTGACCTCTGGAAGTAGGTGGCTAATTCAAGGACAATGGAAGCTGTCGTGTTACCTGTTCCCAGCATGAAATCAATCAGGGGAGAGCGGGAGTGAAGTCAGCCTTTCTGTTTTGATAAGAGGGTGTCCAAAATCTCTGGAATGAGTGGAACTCCAGCAGCCACTTGGGCACAGGACCACCTGGCCTGCTATTTATACACCCGAGGGCAGGGCTGGGGAACAAAGTGGTTCTTCTGCTCCTGTTTTTTTTTTATTTGCCTGAAACTGAAGGGGAAGGGCACAGCTTATGGCTTTCATCATCGAGAAGTATGCATGGGCAACTTTTTTTCTTTTTTCCTTTATAGTGGGGAAAAATAGTGTTACCAGAATAGCCTTGTGTCATCTATCTTATATATGTATTTATATAATATTCTACATTATATATATATATATATATATATATATATATCATCCTTAGATGTCTACAGATTGCATAAACTTTCAAAAACTGAATCTCTTTAAAGACAACCTTTAGCAAACTGAAAAATGAATCCAGTATCCCATGTGTAATGATGATGTACCTGGTCGGTGCTCCAGGTGCCAGCAAACAAAAGATGGCTTCACTCAGGAAGTGGTTGCCTTAATGACACAGAGGGACAAGGATATCAAAGTAGGACAGCTGAGAAAGACATGAGTTCGCATTTTATATGGCAAAAGCCAAAGTAATGGCATTTTGTGGAGTTTTATTCACATGTAGAACTACGTTTGAAATTCAGTTATACACATATTTGTGCTAAGCCCCTTAGGAAGCAGATTCAGGTCATCCCAATGTTTGGAATTTTTTAAACTGGTTGGAGACATAACTTAGTCATTGCAGTGGCTTTTGCCTTTGAGGAAGGGAGCAGTAGCACTTAATTTCGTTTAGAAGTGCCCTTTTCCTGTTGACAGAGATAAGCCCCAAGAGAGCCTCATCCAATTCTGCATGCTAAATATGACAGAAAAGAGTCTTTGGGAAAAGAAGTCCAGCATAAGACCCTGGGGAATGCTAATTGCAAGCTTATTTTAAGCATCTTGCATGTTCTGAATAGTTTACAAGGCTGTTCCAGTTGCTGAGAAGTTAGAAGTCGTGGTAATAAAGACTCTTGGGAAACTGATCCATCAGTTTTACAAGTTTACAGTGCTGCTGGAAAAGGGCCAGTGAGCTGGTCCCTGGAAATGAATGAAATATTTCTCTATTACCTCATATAGCTTGCAACACCGTGGTAGCTGAGTAACTTGCAAGAATTACTGCATTCACCCTTGCAGTATCTGAATAATCCAGGGAAATGCAATTACAAGCAGCTATAAAAATATTTCCACTTCTCTTTTATGGGCAAGGTCTCTGCCACTCCTAGCGCAGCAGGGGAAAATCTCAAAAAACTCCCTCCATGGGGCATAACCACATCCTAAGCATGGACCCTGTTCCTTCCCTCATCCCAGACTGCTCCCAGGCCTCTGCTAACAGGGCAGCAATGCTCACCTAAGCTCAGTTTGTTTCTCACTGGGCTAGTCAGGAGATTATGACAATTTTCTGTGGAGACAGAGGCACATAAAAGAATTACCAGATTAGCCTCTATGGGCTGGTTTCCCTCATCCCACAAACCGTTGGGACTGAGACGTGAATCCAACATGTGGCAAGTGACACTTGGGAGCCATAGGTGTTTTTCATTAATAGCTACATGACCTACAACTCTGGCCTTCTCACAGATTATTGCCATTATGCTATTCTTAACATTAGCAGTCACTGGGTATATATCTATGTTTTCAAACAAAAGCATGGCTCCAGCCCAGACATTCTTTGCAAAACAATTTGCTGCTCCTTCCCCCTCCACCTCCTCTTTTCCTTCCCTCTCCACCCATAAAATTCACATCCAAATTCAGTTATCTCTGTTTATCTAACAGGAAGTGCCAAACGAAAAAAATAATTTATGATAGATTTAAGAAAATAATACATCATGTATGCAGTACATACACACCACAAAACATTTTACAATTCCATAATCCAAAATATGTGCTAGGAGTAAGCTAATCAGACTTATTTCAAAATAGCTGATTAGAAGGAAAAAATACAAGGAGGGCTTATTGCAAACAGAGAGAACAGAGTACATTTTCCGTGTCTCACCAAAACCTTTGCAAAAAATAATTTCTAACCATCTCTGTTTACAAGAAGGGAAAACAGCATGAGAAATGACTTCTTTTCTTCTTGCACAAATCAGAACTTGACTTGAGAAACAATACACCCTGTCCTGTGGCATTAACCTTAGAGCCTCGGGCACTCGATTGAAATGCCTCACAAAGCAAACAAACCCTTCTGGAGAGAACTGCCTCCTTATCTATCCGTAGAGAAAGGAAGAGGGAGAGGATGAGTGATGGCAGGAAACTCACATTTCATTTCAGTGACGAATTTTGACCAGCCTTTCATTCCTTGCACTGGAGATGCAAGTGCTTAAGCAAGTCACAAAGACAGGGATGAGTCTACACATCTCCTTTTAAGCACAAGGGAAGCTCTTTTTGGCAAATAAACGTGTTTCCACTGTTGCTCAGTCATCAGGATCACCAGACAGAGGGCGTGGGCTTATGTTTTTTCTTTTTTGGGGTCTGTCTAGCCAGTGTTTTGCATAACTTCCTCCACCCTGTTTCACTCATCTTTCTGCAAGAATTTGAGCAGTTCATCTGCATAGTGCTCTGTCTGACCTTCCCAGAGATTTCTTGGGAAGTCAGGAATGCACTGATCCCTGAGTAGGCACACTACGAATGGGGCTGGTGCAGGTCCCTGTGCTGCCAGGGACAGCTCTTATACAAGTGCCAGCTAGTGGGGCTGAATTCAGCAAGGTGGGCACACCAAACTGTGACTGCCAAAACTGGGGGCATCTCTAGCAGCCAGGGATTGTAGTCAGTCGCTTGAAATCCTGTTAGTAAGGTCTGACTTAAGAGAAAACGTGTGGGGAAAAGAGTGAGCCATATATAGTTATTTCAAGCCCTGAAATATGCAGGACTGTAAATAAGCTTTTCATATAATGAAGGTGGATACAGATGTCAATGAAAACCAGGAAAAAACAAAGCATATTAGCAAAAAAAAAAAAAAAAAAATGGTGCTGTCAGACTCACTCCACAGCTCTCCTGGATACAAGAGTTCCTTTGCCAGACTGCGGAAATGAAATAGATTTTATCTCCCTGAAGTTCAGGAAAACATCAGATTGAGGACTGCCTGGTAAGCTATAAAACAATCTGCAAGAAAATAGGATGGCTAAAAAAAAGAAAAAAATTAAGTTGGTAAAATCCTCCAAAAACTAGGAATTTAAAAGAAATTAATGTCTGTAAAAGTGTTAAGGTATGCATGGGATTGTAGGAGGGCTTCTTGCAGAGTTAGTCAGAGTAAATTTTGAAACAGAAAGTATTAGATGTCCCATTGGCTGTGCTAATGCCAAAAATCTGTTTTCTTATTTTTGATGATAAATAACCTTGGGGGGGTTTTCCTATCCCAGAGAGAGGGTGGAATAAATTAAGGGTGGATATTGGCAGCCTTGCAAGACTGAAATCTTGGAGCAAACTGCAGAGCAGCTGGGACAAGGCAACATCACTGGTGCCTCTGGATGGTGTTTAATCTCTTTACAAAGGACTGAGTGATATGAGCAGAAGAGGAAAGTAGCAAACAAGGCTATGCAACACAAGTCACCTTGCTGTCGAAGAAATCAAATATAAAGGAAATGTATGAATAATTTTATATTATCACTTTGTCTTAAAAACGTATGATATTGAATACAATCTTCAATTCTTGAAAGTTTTGAAATAGCAGGAATAAATTACTAGTTTATGGCCTTTTGCCCTTCCCCAAGTCCTTGGAAAGAATCCATTTCTCTAGCTAAGGACATGATATTGGATGTAGCATTCCAGTAACGATCATTCTTCACATTCAGTTAAATTCCAATGGCTACACACCTCTCTTAACCCTAGCTAAGTTAAAAGAAAGAGCTAAAGCAAGAAGGTTTAATAAAAGTAACATTGCATCAAGTGCACAAACTTCCTGGAACAGCTAACATTTACAGACAGTCATGGATTTTGGCACAGCACTGGCATGTTTTGATGAGATCATCAAAGGTGTAAAGTGACTGCAAGACATGTATTCGATTATCTCTTAGATTTATAGAGGATTTTCTTGCTTGGAAAGAATTTTTAGAATGATTGGCATACACAATTTGTATAAGCTAATGGTGTTGGGATTTTATATACAATTCTATTTATATACAAACTGGGGGAAGTTCTGCTCCTTGATCTAAGCTCCCACGTAGGCAGGAGGTCAGAGTGTCCATTTGCTCCCTGCACATTGGTTTGGACAGAACTCTGCAGCAAGTGCCAAAAGATCCCACATCAGAAGGGCAGCATTTTACTCCTGCTGTAGACTCTCAGAGATGTAGTCAACAACCAGCATGACAATAATCAAACTGCTCTAGTTAGAAATGGCACAGGCTAGCAAGGAACTGAGCAAGATTTACTCTCAGCCTTTATGTAATGGATGCAGAAAACTTTGTGTACCCTTGTTCTAAGAATAGCCCCCCCAGTGACAAAGGGGATTGAATGGAAAGATAGCTGTAGACCCTTTGTGCTTTAAAAAGCATGTCACAGTCTCTGAGTGTCTGTTTATTTGCTTGTCCTCATCTTTCACTTCCACTCAAAACTATGTTTTGGCCATGTACATGTGCATCCACAAATTCCCCAAGGCTTGGAATGAGTGCAAGGAATGGTATTCTCTGTAAGATGTAAAGGGGACAGAGTGGAGTTATTCTGCTGACATTATGAACACTCCTCAAGAGAACAACATTCTCTTCCCAATGTCTTGCCACTAGCCACAGAGGTGAAAAAAAGCTCATGTGGTGATTAAAAGGATTGAAGAATTCCTCCCTTTTCCCATTCCTCAAAAATGGATCTTGACCACCTTTAAATCAAGCTAACTGCTTTCTTTACTCTGCAGATGAGTAAAGGCACTCCAAAAGGAACAACTCCAGAATATCTCAGCAGGAGCAGAGGAACAATGGCAAAGGACTGAAAGCAAACACGTCCCACTTTAAAAGCAGGGATTGCTTACTAGAAGAATGGTAAGAAAAAAGAAGGACCATGCCATAGGGCTTTTGGGCTTTTTTCTTTTGTTTTTAGTTGCTAAAGCAAACAGTTTGGCAAGGATGGAAAGAACATATGGAGGGAAAGGGAAACAGACTGAAAATGGGGAAGCAGATAAGGATCGGAGAAATGAAGCTTCTTACCTGTGTGCCAGATGTGGGTGTGGAGAAGACGTCATGGGGCTTGCAGGTGAATATGTTGGATTCACTCCACAATGTCTTTTGTTCTCCAGCTGAGGCAGCTAAGTGAGGCAGTTGAGGCAGCCCTGCCATCCCTGTGCATAGAGAGTTCAGAACAATGGAAATAAATAAGTTACAAATAAGTAATATTTCAGCTGAATTTAGAGGAGAAAAATGCAGCCAAGAAAAGGCTGAACTAATGCATCCTATAGGTCCACAATAGTTTTTGTGCATCTCTTGGTTTAAGAGAGATGTGCAAGGTCCATTTTTACTTAAGGACTATTTTGGGAGTTGGATCAGAGGGAGAGATATGGACAAAGAACTGAAAAAGTGACCAGCTCTGACAGAGGACAAAGCATGAACAGTGAAGTGTGATTTTTTCCAATGCAACCTCCAGAAGCACTGACCTTCTACCTGAGTTTACTCAGTGTTTACTTGCAGTCATTTTGAGGACCACAGTGCCCACCTTCCCTCTGGCTTTGTGAGGCACAGCCAGATCTCAGTAGTGTGTGCGGCTGAGAGTTACCACCTACAGCCATTCTGGCTGGGAAGGTGAAGCAGACCCCAGAGAAAAGTCTATTTCTTCCTCAGATTGGGAGGTATTAGAAAAACTCTCTCACTGTTAGGGTGATCAGGCATTGGAATAGGCCGCCTTGCCCAGAGAGAGGTAGAGTCACCATTCCTGGAGGTGTTTGAGAGGCATCTGGTAATGGTTTACTGTTTATGGGGTTGCAGTGGCAGTGCTGGGTGGATGATTTGGCTTGGTGATCTGAAGGTCTCTTCCAGCCCTGACGAGTCTATGATTTAATGAAAAAACTGCTGTTTAGAAATCATTTTGGTTAGGCAGTAGCCACAGAAACTGGATGGCAACTGCAGGGCATGACTCAGGATCATGTCAGCTACTGCTTTTTTATGTGACAGTTCTTCTCCTGATGGGGCTGACTCAAAAACTCTTTCTCCACTTAATGGCAATAGAAAGCTATTTCATAATTTCCAACTCTTTAAACCACACTTTGCTATTTACGGCAGCATTCTCTCCAAAAGATGCTGCCATCTTCTCTGCTTACAGCTAACTCCTGAAGCACCACAATTTCCTGGATTTCTTCTTTTGTTTTTATTTTTTTTTTCTTTTCCAAAGGATAAGTGTATTCTTTCTGTCTAATCCAGATTCACACCAGTCAGCAAAGGGGATCTGGACTTGGCCATATGTCTACTTTTTAGACTCTGTGAAAAGAGTCTGCTTTAATTTAATAGATGCTAAATTAGATTTTATCTTAACTATAGAGCTTAGTTTTATAGCTGCTACCACTTGAGCCACACTTATTTCATAGCAGGGGTCTGAAGTATTGCCAAAACTGGCAAGGGAGGCAGAAGGGTTTTCTTTTAGCCCAGAATGCACACTCATTTGTGAAATGTGATGTTATAGAGGTTTATGAGCCAAAGTTATGGCTAGACTGTGTGGGTGCCAGGATTTGCAACTCTCTAGTGCCATTACAGCTGTCACCTGCAAGGACTGAATGGAAGATTTGGAGCATCTGTGGAAAGTTTATTCCCTAAACACAAACAGATGAAACTCCCTCATTCCTAGCAGCTCCAAGAGTAGATCTCAAAAAAGAATATAGAAATTCTAGCTATCTAAAATGTATTGAAAAAAAACCCTCTTCTCTTTAGCATTAATAATTCACATATGTGTAGGAAAAGAAGTGGAAAGTAAATAAAATGGATTCTCCATTTCTGGAGTTTGCCTCTTTCTGGCTGCCACCTCCATCCTTGTAGGCTTGGCACTGAAAATGACCAGGAGGGAAAGAAAAGGAGATGGTTATTTTTAAAATTATTATTATTCTAGACAATGATTCTATCTTCTTTTGGTCAAAACAAGACCCTTTTTATCTCCAAGGCTTGGGAGACTCAGTAGAGGACAATGAAGTCATAGTAGAGGCAAAAGCAGATTTTTTTTTTCCTGCCTGAGGAGTTTGAACTTCTTTGAAAGTTGGAGGAGTTTCAGCCTCTTACATTTTTCTCTGTTCTCCTTGTAATTATTATGTTTGGGGGACTTTTTTGTTTAATTTAAAAATAATTTTTAGTGACTTCCCTGCCCTCTTTGGGGAAAGTTTCCCTGTGCACCTGGTACACTGCTGGTCATATCTCAACAGCAGAAAACGGCCTCTCTGAACAAGAGAGTGATTCCTATTTTATTTTAGGAACACTGTGGGGAGAAATTTGTGCAAAGAAGAAGAGAATAAGCAGCAGTGAAGAGAAAAAAAGTCCTCAGTAAGATCTAACTGATAACTGAAAAAAAAAAAATATATATTTCATTTGGTATTTTAATAATGTTTTCATTCTTCATAAAAGTGGGCTTTAAAAAATACCCCTAAAAATCAAGCCTAATCCTGACACGATTTTTACTGGACAACCTGAAGCCTTGCCTAGACTTGTCTGAGACAGGGATTTCAGAGATTCTTCCTGGCTTTCCGATAAGAATGCATCAGGATCCTGGGGAGATGGATGCTGGGACGCTGTAAGTCTATCTAGCCTTGGCTGTAGGTTCTCAAATACCTGTGTTACTGCCGGGAGAGGAAACCTCACTGATGACACCTAGTGTTTTCCCATATCCCAGGAGACAAGGCTCCTCTGAGGGATACCCAGGGGGCCTCTCCTCCCACCGGCTCTGCTAATGAAAACTGCTGGAGGTCCAAGAAGTGTTTTTACTGACCTTCAGTAGAAGAAATGGGCTTCTGGCTGTGGGTGTATAATGGTCCTAAGAACAGAAACTTCTCTTTTACCCGTTTGAAAAAGCAGCTCTAATGAATTTAACAGTGACTGCTTTTAGCAGCAGATAGACAACTGTGTTTCCTGACACAGCTATTCCCATTTAGCATCTGTACAATGGCACAGTAGGAGAAAAAAATTGGTGTCAGACTTTTCATCTGATATAAAGGGCTCAGCATCAATGTATGCAATATGAAGTCCAAAATCACAGCTAGGAAAAATATGGAGCGGGAGCAAGTCCATCATACAGGAATCCTGTGGTTTCCTGCCAAATGACAAGTGGAAGGTTTTCCTGGCTGTGAGGACCATGGTGTAAAGAGTCCCACGTCTTTGTTTCCATTTCCCCATTTTGGGCAGGCAGAAAACCAGCCAAAGCATCTGAGAGCATCATGAGAGAATGAAAGAGTGAATGAGTTTTCCCAAATCTCTTAATCCTCAGATACCAACCCAAACAATCAGGACCAGTCACATGTATTGCAAAAGGCCAGTATCCAGACTAATTCCTGCAGAGTTACAGACAGCGGATAAAGTTTTAAAACCTTCTTATAATTTTCTTTAAGCAAAAAATAAATTAAAAAACCCAACATGTTTTTAAAGCATAAGAGAAGAGCACTGAACACTGAGACTAACTGAAAAGGGAAGAGGGCAAAGTTGCATTTGCCATGCCCTGTTGCACAAAGATTCTTGTAAAATTCAGCCTCAGTCTACAGATACTGAAACCAAATGAAGAAAGGTACAGCATTCACACATGGGAATGCAGATAGTGAGAATAAATCAGCAGAGACAATTCAATAGAGGTACAAGGCTGGCAGAGTAATGCATTGGCACAGCCTCTATTCAACAAATGAATCCTCAGGGCAGCACATTTCTGGGAAAGCTTTTGGTCATTCCTTTCTCACCACTCCCCTGCACCCCAAATGAAGCGATGACTGAGTATTTACAGCCTGGCCGTGTCAGAGGGTTGACAGTCCTCCTGATTTAAAGCCCAGTTCTGCTAGGAAAAGTGGCTCTGTGAATGATAACCTCATGGCTTTCTATTTATTGCATCTCACTGATTTCCAGTTCAAGTGAACTGGAAAAAAGAATACAAATAATTCAGCTAGGTTGGTTCTTTCTGGTTTATCTGTCAATGGCAATTAACAACACATGAGTCAAGCTCTCTCTTTTCATAGCTGAGCAAACAAAAGCTGAAAGCTTCACTGTAGCTTTTCTACTTTTGCCATTTAAACGAAGAAATGCCTCCCTCCAGAACTCCTTTCCCTGCAGTGTACAGCTCCCCTTTGGCAGCCAGAGGCCCTGAAGCCCTTCTCCTAAAGGGAGAGGCTCCAAGAACTCTTCTCCCAGATAGCAGAGGAAGGAGAATGGGATACTATACTGCTTATTGTAGAGAAAAGTGAACTTTAGACACAATTTTAAGGACTGTTTCCCTCTACTGTTTTTCCTTAGCTCACTTTCCTGCCCAAAACTGCCATACACTTGAAATGCCCATTGTTCTTTCACTTTAGCCCTACTTAAAGCATCATTCTACTAGCTATATATATTTCATGGCAACATAAATCATTAACAATTCCATCAAAGTAAGTGAAAGCAAGCCAGTAGAATAAAAAAGGAAAAGAAGTCAATTTTTCTCCCTATTAATCTAGTCCATGTGTTCTCCATTTTCTTTTCCATTAGGCAAATAGCCATAGAGTATTCAATGCTGCATATAAAATATTGCAAAAATGTAACCAAGCAGCTCAATTCAGCTGCTCAAATCATGCAAGGCTCTCAGCATTTTGACACTGTCTCTCAATTTGGTCTTGGTCAAACTCTGAGGGGACCAGGATTTCATGGACCAGGACCAGAGCTGGACACAGAAATGGGCCACAAAATTAATTTCTTTCTTTTTTTCAATTTTTTCACAAAACACCTAAGTGCAGAAAACTGTTCTAAATAGATTTTTCAACTTTGGAGTTTCTTTTCCAATTAAGTAGAGAAGCCTGGATTTCCTGTTGTACTCTTTCATTCTGCTCACCCCCTTTATTCTACTGCACTCCGAGATCCTTTTCCATCAGTTTGCTTTGTTCTGCTGCAGCTTTTCAAAATTTGGCTATGTTTAGGAAAACACTGAAAAACAGCAAAAGGAAAAATGAAAAAAGGAGAACTGCCAAGCCATAGATGCTGTTAATTGTTACCTCCAGTGAGGAAGCATGGAAAACAAGAAAGAATGCATTTACAGATGTAAATACTTCCTTTAGAAGTATTTCATAACAACTGAGAGACAGACAATCCATTTAAAACAAAGCTTTAACATGTTTAAGGAATCACAGCTCTGCTTTCTCACAGGAAGCTGAACTGAAACTTTGACCTCCAGTCCTTCCATCTCTCAGCTTTAGGTAACAGATGGGATTGGGAGGGGAAGGTCAGGTCTTGGAGCAATGTTTACCAGTTAAAAATGGAAAATAAAAGGGGCTCTGGCAATCCCTAAGGAAGCATTGCTTCTCTGTGGGCAATGTGCTTTCATATGTATATGTGTATATACATTTATATATATATATATTTTTAAACAAGATACATTTTAAAAGAAGCCAGTGCCAAACCAGGAATTTGATTTTCACTTCTCCTTTCTTGTGCTCACTTTGCATTTCTCCTGCAGGTCAGAGCATGTGAAACTACAAATAGAGAGACAAGCACCACTTCAAAAATGCCTGGTTTTAGATGCCCAATTGCTCTTCAATTAGCACATAGCACTTCTCTTAATAAACTCCCGTGTGTCTCTGAACACAACCAATGGCAAGTTGCATTCTCTCCCACAAAAGACACTGAAAGCAATTAGTGGAAAAACAAGTAACTACAAATAATAGTTACATTTTCTGCCTGGGCTGCCAGGGCCTGTGGGGCTGTAGCAACCAGCAGCTCACAGTAAAATGAGCTACAGCAGGCTGCTTAGCCAGACAGAGCACCAGGGAGAAACCAGTTCCTCCAACAGATTCTTCCCCTTCGCATCCATCAGACATATAGATATAAATGTGCAGCATTTAAAGGCCACATTTGCAAACACATCCTTAGATTGCTGCAGAGATGATGGCTGCAATCACATCATCTGCCCCCTCAAATTTACCTGTTCTTTTGAATTCTTCTTTCCAGTGGATTTGAAGGATTTCTTGCTTGACCCATTTTATTTTGTTCACACTGAAGTGTTCCACTGTTTATATCTTTCAGGATCTTAAAGAGGGAAGAAAACCACTCCCAGACCTAGAGCTATGTCTTTGCAGAAGCCCCCTCACAGGCCCAGCTTATAAGGCAAAGCAAAAGCACTCAGGTGGTGCCTGATGTTAACTTGAGACACCTGCCATGGTAGCACAGCTGAGCAGAAGGGGTGTCTGAAAGAAACTGTGTGTTGTTTTCCAAGTTACCCTGCTGTGCCAGTTTTAGGGAGTTTTCATCCTGCCTCCTGTCAACCTGCACTTGCTTTTTCCCTACTGTGTTCCTGCTTGCTGCTCTGTCCTGAGCAAATCTTCCAACTTTCAGCCACAACACTAAAATGTTCTCTCTCACTTCTTGGTCCACACATTTCCTGCTTTAAAATGCCAACACCTCTGTCTTTGCCCACAAAACAGTGTGCTCCTACTATACAATAGCTTTTAGCTATACCAGAGCTTTCTGTTCCATTGCGTATTCATCTAGAAAATTAAATTTTAGATGGCAATGATCCCTGCTACTTTTCCCCTGGACCACGCTTTGCCAGACACTTTCTCATTATGTCACTTGGATTCAATTACACTTTCCTTTGGACTAAATATTGCCACAGATACCCAATACTTTCACTCTGCTATATAAAAATAGAGAGACCTTTCATCCCCCTTTTTTTTTTTTTTTTTGAATTCTAGCACTGTTCATGTGTAATACGACAGAAACCTTTGCTGCCAGCATTTCTGGTTTCTCCCCAAACTCTCAACCAATTGGTTGCATTTAGACAGCTGGAATCTAGCCCTGTGTTAATAATGTGAGGAGAAGTGTTTCCATTCACCCTGGTGCCCAGGAGCTGGATATGGCCTCTGCACACCTGAAATCCAAGAACACCCCTGTGGCATGTGGCACAGGACATTCCAGGAGCTGCAGGCCACGGCCTCCTTTTTAATGGCCTTGTTTCCTCTCAGCGCTTTGGAGCAACAGGAGAATAAAAGGTTATATTTGTGAAAACCATCACTGCTTCAAATTGCAGTAACATACGTGGCTTTTCCCGATACATTGCCACTAAAGGGCTTTACAGCTTCCCTTGCCCGTTACCTATAAACCAGTCTCCTTGCTTCCACTGCCTGCCTCTTTGGCTGCTGGTGGAACTGGGAAAAAAATGTTTTTACTGGGAAAAAAACCCATGGAGGAGGCATGGAGACATAGAGAGGGGCCCAGTGGGACATAGGTATTCAGGCATGACACTAAAATCCCTAAATTAATCACAAGGAATTGAAGAAATACCTGAAAGACTCTTGATGTGGAAAAGAAGTGACTAAACTCTAGTCCCTCCCTGGCTACCTTTGCAGACAGCCCCTGGTATATGGGTGGGTGCATTTTGGGCTGCAGCAGTGTGAAAGCACTCAGGATGCATCCAGCTACAGGAGCTGAAGTTAGTGATGGGAAGGTTTTCTGTGTAAAACACTTTTCCTCAATAGGGCTGGCAGCAGCAGGGTGGAGGGAATGACCACAATGTTTGGAAGTCTGTCCAAACACAGGTCCTCCTCCCCAGTAAAGGTAAATGACCCTCTTTTAGTCACCTCAAGCTTTCTGGTAGGGCTAGAGCAGATGCTGTGATACCAATATAGCCACGGCAGCAGAGCCTAGCTGTAATCATTAGCCAGAAAGAACAGACTGTGGAAAAGAGCTGCTGTAAAATAGCCCATTACTTCATGGCACGGATTCCAGGAAAACACGTTGTATTTTGGTTACGGATACTCGCAGCGGGAACTGTGAGTACAGCACTTGAGATAAGGAAGAGGCCAGAGAGACCTAAATAGCAAAGCTTGGTATGACTTCTTATGTAATTATCAGCTCCCCATCACCATGAGGTCTGCATGTCCCAGGCAGCTAAAAATAGAGCAGCTTCCCCCTGCCTTTCTCTCCTTCCAGCCTGTGTGAGGGAAGACCTGACTCACTTGTGTTTGGGAGAGCCAAACTGATCTCCCATGGGCTTTCCCTTCAAAGGCAATATAAAAATAATATTGATTTCCTAAGAGTATTTTTATAATATGGTTTTTTTCCATGTGGCACACTCACAAGATGCTGGGACTCTTACTGTCATTTCCAGTGCTTGATAATACTGAGATGAGACATTTCAGTTACTGAACATAAAAGGAAACATCCTATAGGCTGGAATAGAAACGTGGGCAACACTTCTTCCAAATTGCTTATTAAAAAGTTATATTCTTTGAGAGAGAAGACTTGGAAACTTTGCCCTTAGATATACAATGTTTATATTAATTTCTGGTTACTTCCATAAGGCATGCCAGATTAAGGTGTGAGGATAATATTAATTCAGTGCCTGCTATTTATTCATTATTCCTGGAGAAGGTCCCAGGCATATGTTTTGGTGACAATTACAGCTTTTTCATTTGAATCTGTCATTGACAATCAACATATTATACAAATAGAAATATTAAGTGGCAAAATTTTGACCCCAGTTGGGATCCAAAATTTTAGTTGTTGAATTGCTTGGATCTAGGGGATTGCTTTGTATTTCTGATGTAATACATACAATTGAAACCCAGCTATTTCAGTGATATTGACCACATCCTGCATCCAGGGAGTGTGAATATGTAGGTTTGGGCTGGAGAGAGGAGGCAACACTGCTACTGTCCACTCACACTTTATCCCAGCCTCTGCCTATGTTAAATGAGAATAATTAATATTTTCTTGTCTCTCAGAAGATCTAAGAGACAGCCTGTTGATAAGTTGCTCCTCAAAGTGCTCGCCAGCTGCTTAAATAAAGTCTGTGAACACTCTGTAACCGCAAACACGTCACATTTCTACTCCAAGTCTTTCAGACTTTTGCACAGCTTCAAAGGAATGCTGTCATAAGAACAGGGATACTCTGGGGTGGGAGAGGAGGAGGCAAGGGCCCAGAGCAGGGTGTCTGGGGCAAGGACAAGGGCAAATGGCACAGGATGTCCTCCTGGGATGAGCAACCAGAGCAGCTTTGCAGTTCACCCAAGGTGTGCAGTGGTTTCCCGGTGCTTCTGTGCCAAGGGGATGGAGGTCCTGGATTCAGGTGGACAGAGTGGGACACCCATCTGGGAGAGAAGATGATGAGTGGAGGTGGTGCAGACTCAGGGGGGCTCCAGGGAAGGTGCCCACCAAGCAATAATCATCCATTCTCCCCTGCTCCACAAGATCTGGAGGGCACAGAATGAAATTGCAAGCAAAGGGAGGCTCTGTTTTGGATAAATCACAACTGAACTGCAGAGCCTGTAGGATGTTTTCATAATTAGGCTTTCACATGAGTCCCAGGAGTGATTTAATAAATCCATGGAAGTAAAGAGGTCTGTGAAATCTTATTAAATACCATTTCTGGCATAGAATCAGCAGAAGTTCTGGGAGAGCAGAGCAGGAACGTATTGGTGCCTTTTTTGGCTTCTCCTTGTGGTTACTTATTGCTGGTCACTGTTGGAGACAAGATATTGACCCAACTGGACCCTTGGTCTGAGTATGTATGGTTGGGGATGGGGGGAGGCTTCCATTTTTCCATGAAAAAAGATCTTGTTTCTATCTTTTCAGGCTGGAGAAACAAGCTTGAAAGAAGGTTAAGACTCATGAAAATTCACTGTGGTATTCCTCTGTTTTTTACCCAGTTTGATGATAATATTAAGAGTCTGTTTTGTTTGTTTGTGATCACTTTTCCTGAGCCTTACTGTGTCCACTGGAGTTCAGGCCCAGATTTTAGGAGCACAAATGGAAGAGACTTCCTTACCACCTGCCTTTTACCTTGATATCTCCATTGACTCCAACCTACAGACTGCTTTTTTTCCCTTTTTTAAGCTTGGATTACTAAAACTGCTGATTTTTCTATAGCCTGTGGTATAGGAGTTTTCAGTATTTTAACAGCAGTGATGTTCCGAAAGTGCACAACAGTCTCTTCTGAAACAGAGGCATGTGAAGAAGAGACTCAAAAAATCAGACTTTGCAGTATGGTTAAAACCTACTCTTACACAAGTTTGGAAACAGCATATCAGTCAAAACAGAAAAATGCAATGGGAGTTTCTCCTGTGGAAAGTTTAGTTGTTAATTCTTGCTGGAGAGGAGGAGCTTCACCCAAAATCAAATGTCTTGGTGCATCAGCAGCACCAGAGTATGGCAGTACAACCATCTGCCAGGCACCCTCAGCACTGCTCAGAAGCTGCTCCAGGAAAAATCATCACAGAGAAAAATTAAATCAGCAGAAAACAAAATGCTTTCTGAGTAAGCATCCTATGCCAGTAGGTACCCATGCCAAAGCATCCATATGAAAAAAAAAAGAGAAAGGAGCGGAGAGGAGAAGGAGGGGAGGGGAGGGGAGGGGAGGGGAGGGGAGGGGAGGGGAGGGGAGGGGAGGAGAGGAGAGGAGAGGAGAGGAGAGGAGAGGAGAGGAGAGGAGAGGAGAGGAGAGGAGAGGAGAGGAGAGGAGAGGAGAGGAGAGGAGAGGAGAGGAGAGGAGAGGAGAGGAGAGGAGAGGAGAGGAGAGGAGAGGACTTCAGTCACTCCCAAAATAGGCAAGATAGTAAAACCCTGAAAAAGCATAGAAGTCTTTTTTTCACTTGCCCATTTCTCTTGGCCTCTCAGACCAGCACATCTGGCAGACTGAATCTGGGGGCACAAGGCACATAGGAGAGACCCCCAGAGACTTGTCAGGGAGTTCAACACTTGCTGCTAGGTTCTGATGCAGAAAAATAAGGTTTTAAGCTATACTGTGATGGAAACACAATTTGGTGCCAGGAGGAAAAGGCCTCACCACCTCAATTTCCAGCCCCAGAAAAGTGTGTGCCTTTTAGGTAGCATGACAGTGAGGAACAAAATATAGCACAACGTGGACTCAGCCTGGCCAGGCAGCTGAAGTTCAAGTTATTTCCACATTACAGAATACCTTAGGGGACATGCAATTTTTCCACTAAAGTTTACAAAAAGGATAACAGAGATCCTACTGGTCTCTTGGCAATTTTCCTCCTCAGCAAATCAGAAGCAGTTCCTTGTTCAATGGCTGTGCATTGTCAGGAAAGTTACTGCGTTTCTTCAGCAGGACTCCTGCTTTGTGCACTCTCCTGACAGTCACACGAGCACTGAGACTCAAAACAATGTCAGACTGTTTAAAACCATCTCAAGACATTTTCTTAATAACAGGATTTGTTTCTGTAGGTATTTGAACTTTCAAGGAATTTATTATTATTCTATTGGGGCAATCAGTGTCTGAGACTGGCCTCTGATGTCTGTCAGTGACACTTCACTTGAATATTTTTCATCCCAGATGTGTTAAAAAATAGTCACATGCTGCTTGGTCTTTTTCTGCTGCATTTAACGAGGTGAATGAAGTTTGGTCCTGTAAGAGAAACTTTTCATCCCATTTTCTTGGGTTGCTGTGACGGTCTGGTGCCCAGGCCGTCACAGCAACCCAAGAATGAAAAAGTTGCTGCTGACTCTGAGCTAACTTCCGTTGGATTGTCCATAGATGGGCTTAGGCAAAAAGACCTGGCTGTATTAATTGCTTGGATACAGCTTTTTTATATCTTTTATGAAGATGGAATTGGCCCTTCTGTTGCTTCTAGTGGATCAACAGTTTCCACTCTAAGCTGCTGTTTTTATTTGCTTTGCATTTACCAAACTGCAGTCTGTTAGTTTCACATTTTCCACACATGTAGTCTGCTCTGGGCTGGATTTTTTTTTCTCCATCTCAGGAAATAGGGATCATTTATTTCCAAGAACACGCCTGTGGAAAATTAGTTGTTAATGTTAAATACATCCATCTGTTCCTTTGAAGAGACTTGCCACCTGCTTGCAGTGGAAAGGAACCAGAAATTTGGCAAGGAGAAACTCTAGGGAAACATCTTCTGCTGTCCCCATGAAAATCTACTCACACTGAGCTCCCTATAAATGTTTGGAAAATACCAATTTCATGTGGCACCCACTAGCACACGTCTGGCTGTTCCAGGAGAACAGACCTGCTCCTTGGCATGGAGGGAAAGGGCTGGGATGCCTCACCCTAAGGACCATGCACCACTGATAACAGCAACCCATTTCTGCACCTCCTATTGCCTAATTAGACTTTAACTGATTCAGTCCAGAACAAGGTCCTGAAGATGACAAGGGTCTTCTGGTGTTTTGCTTTAAGGTGAAGAATGCACCTGACCTTTTAAATAAAAATGCCAACATGATACATAACTAGGAATATAGAGGAAAAATGCTTCAGAGTAAAAAAGTCAATATATTGTATAACACAATCATCCCTACAGAAATTTTCTCTCAGGGGATTTTACCATGAAATATTGGCACCAGGATTGCTGGCACGCAGTTATCTCCTTATGCTGGCAAAGGGGAGAATCAGTAACAGTGGATTTACACTTGGCTTTGACATTTTGCAGTTAGCTTTTCATGTCCTGCTACAGCCTGTAGCACTAACAAGTACAACCAGAGTGCAATGCAGACACACCATAAAGCAAGTAAAATACATGGACAGACATTTGAACTCTTAGTAAGCCGTAGTGTATGTAAATACATGGGTAGAAGTGACAGGTACAACAAAGGCATCCCAGCACCAAACTTTTCACTAGATACTTGTCCATTAAAGGTGCAGACACAACACTGATTATAGACTGAGGCTCTGGATGAGGTGCAGAGCAAGAACTGATCATCAGCTTGTGTTGAGATGAACCAGGAGATGCATCTTGGCTGCTTCCACCTTGCCAGGCTTTATCCTGCAGTCACCTGGTCCATACACTTGCTGAACCCAAGCACTGTGGGCAGTTTTGATTATGCCTGTGTGAGAAAGGAGTCTGCTGCATAATATTTACCCAAGTTTTCATCTCCCCACTAACTTACTTTGCTTTCATGTACTTGTGAAAGAACCAGGCAAAAAATATCAAGGATAACCTGCACAGAGAAGCAGTAAAGAGCAGATGTAACAACAACAATAACAACAATTTTAAAAAACCAAACAAAAAAACCAAAACAACAAAAACCTAACAAAAATCCAAACAAACAACAACAACAACAACAACAAAAAAACTCTCTAAGGGCTGGGGGAAAGCAAGGAAATTTAAAAAGAAGGTATTTACCGTGCAGTATTTTCTTTGCCCTCTGATCCCTGATGTCTTGACCCTTGACTCTTATCCTTTACTCCTCATCCTTGGCCCCTGGCTTTTGACCCCTGGCTCTGGAGCCTGGACCCTGACCCTGGGCCCTAACCTAGTCCCTAACTATCTGCCCTGCCTGTACCCAGACCTGCTGCTGTGTCCTGTAACCCCAACCCCTGGTGTGTAACCTCAGCCCCCAAGCCCTGCCTGTCACTGCAGCCTGCGCATGCCATCCCTACCTTTTTGGGGTGCTCCTGTCCTCCTGTGAGGGTTCTGCTGCTGGTCTGGTGTGATGATTGCTCCTCTGCTGCTATGAGGGTGAAAATGGCATCCTTAGGGCAGTGCAACTTTCTACTGCTGTTTTTTTTTATTTTAAACTAGAGAAAAAAATTACAGTCTGGTTTAAACACAAAAGAGCAGAGGAAACGAGGTCTCAGTGAATAAAGCCGATCAAACACAGAAAGGTTCAATACAGACCCAAAAAAATGTGATTAAAACCAAATAAGGTTAGACATTGGTGCCAAAAGTTTCTTGTTCAGGTGTGCCTCCTGAAAGGAGGGAAATGGGTGGATGTCTGGGAAATGAGTGAGCTTTCTGGAAGAACGTAGTATTAGGTCATGTTTCATACCAGCCCAAAGCTGCAAGATTCATTAAGATTCAAGTAAGTAAATTTTCTTATTTGAAAACTTTATCTAACCATTGATTTAACTATTAAAAAATACCATCGCCCTTGAAAAAATAAAGTGTTTACACTTGTGGTCTGGATTGTCTGTTATTCGTGAAAATTGGAACACATCCTATAATTGTGTTATACAGAGTTTTAGCAGAAAAAACCAATTATTCATTAACTTTCATTCAGATTTAGGTCAAAGATCAAAGTCTGCTATCGCAGTTTTGACGTACTGACTATGGCTAATTTTTTTCAGTTTTGTTCACTTGATACATGCCATCCCAGCTGAACTCATTGTATTTCAAAAGTAGCTGTGCAACTTCAGGTTTGACCCAGCCAGTGAACTCTAAATTTAGATGTTATGCACTCAAGCAGGTGAGTGCTTGCACCTGAGCAGTCTAATTGACTAGAAAATAAAGTCATATATACATATATATGTATATATATATATATTATGTTACCATTAACTGGATCAGAGCACAGGTTTCAAAAGCTTTGACTCAACTTTTTTATTCCTCATCCTGGCTCCAAAAATAATGATTAAATAAGAAAAACAAACAATGGATAATTCAGTTAACTCCTAAGAATGCTTTATTCCATTTAAGTGAACCAATACATTCCTTTGTGAAATGGGAAGCAACATGAATTAGTGTACATTTTTATGTGCCATCTATTCTAATGTGGCAACAGAGAAGCTTGCAAAGTTCTCCTGCATTGTATAATTCAATTTGAGACTAATTTATTCTGTGACTGATGTTTCTGCACAAGTCTCACAGTAAGTGCAGTAAATCTATCTGGTATTTCTTACAACTTTGGGTTTTATCTCTCTACCATTATACCATTTAGTATTTTAGCCTGCATGAGTTTAGACAAGCAGTAATCTTGATAGCAGCTCCTGAAGCAATGGTACTAACAGTGTATGACACTAACAGCATTAAAGTGAAACATTTGCACATACCTCAAGCCTGCTAATTTTCTGAGACACACTCACAGTACCAGCACAGTAATAGTACCAAACACAGACAAGAGATCACTGGAGAGCTTTCTTGTAGGTTAACAGGTAGAATGCAAAACTTCAGCTATGAAGGAATTTGTTGGCTATGACTTCAGGTCTTCCATTCTTCATCCTGCCAAAATCTATAGAAATACACTGCCTACATCCTTCTCAGTATGTTTTTATAACATGGAACACCAAATGCATTTTCTATTGTTGTTTGGAGTAATTACAATAGTACGAGTCAGGTCTAAGGCTTGGAAGCCTTAAAAGAACACTTGCTTCCTAACATCTGGATCAAGAATAAAAGAGATGCAATAGCTGAAGATATTAAATGCAAGAAGTAAGGTCACTGACTGCACAGTTGGTGTAGGAAAAAAAATCAGAAAGGGCAGGTTCAGGAAAAAAAAAAGAACAAGAATCCAAGATGGCAGGACAATATGTTTGGTCTAGGGCTAAGCCTGCCCCGTTTCCCATGAACATAATACATAATTAACATTTGATTACTCATTGTGGCCAAAACTATGCAGTGGATGAAAACCTGATGCTGTGGAACTGTAAGTGAACACATCCCTGTCCCAGTTCCCAGCAGCTGTCCTGCACTGTCTGCTCACTGTGCCAGTCTTCAGATGGAGGAATTGCCCTTGGAATTGCTGAGCACATTGCAGATGACCTTGGCATGATTCCTGTCCCTGTTAGAAAACTCAGTACACAATGGGCACAGTCTTTGGGAGCCTGGCGGCAGGAACCACAGCCTGGTGCTGCCCCAGCTGAGCCTTGGTCCCCAGCACCACACACCAGGGATATGCACAGGCAGTCTTTGCATGATGGGGCTCCACCCCTGATCTCCTCCCTACTTCCCACAGTAAGGAAATATGAGGTTCTTTAGCCATATAGAATGGCAGCATTAAGAGTGTCAGCACTGCATTAGGCAGCCTGTCACAGCAATCGCCTCTGTAACCCACCAGTGCCTTTTTTGTTTTCTTTTTCTAAAAATTGTACAGCCTATATCAAAAGGAAATGTCTCAGTCCTCTCAAAAAACTGGCACCTTGCAGAGCCTCAGATGTGCAAGTTTGGAGACATTCTTCACTCTCTTGTGCTGCTCTAGGTTTTAATTTGTTCTTTAGTGGTGGTCCTGTCTAGCTCACTGAAAAAAAGATTTGTGTTACCTTTTTTTGTAATGAAAAAAAGTAATTAAAAGCACTTTTATGCTTCCCATCTGGTTTTTTCATCAGGAAAACAGGCAAAGAGAAATTACTTCCCGAGATCAGGCAGTGCAATACACAAAACCTGGAAGTTCTCTCACTGTTCCCTGCACAATCTAGGATACAGCCAAGGAAATAAACTGAGACTCTGAACATAAACTTTCACTCTCTTGTTGAATGTCTGAATGCTATTAGTCTCCCTGGACCAAATATTTGCACTATTATATCCAGAGAAGCACCTGATTTCTACTAATATATATTGATATTATGTGAAGAACAATGTAGTTCAACTTGTTGTCTATTTTTGAAAATCAGAAACTGAAAGGGAAGACATGCAGAAATGGGCAAATGAGTGAAAAAAGGAAGAGTGCAGTTAGGAATAAAATGCTAGGAGAGTCCTGTGAGCCCGAGGCATAATGTGAAGCACAGATAAAATGAGCACAATGAGTAACCGCAGATAATGATCTAAGTGCAGATCCTGTAGCAAAGACCACAGTACTGTGTGGTTCTCTCCCCATGGTGATGTTTTACCCACTGTGAAGGCCTCTGGTAAGTGACCTGTAGAAGACATCTGCTGGTTTGTTTTAAAGGAGATAAGAACCTCCTCTGAACAGACAAGTGATATACAGCAGCCAAGGCCTTATTTTTGTCAGTGACTTGTCAAGCTAGCTGTGAGCATTCACCCTTTCAATCATACACCCATTAGGATACATACATATTTAATCAGGACTATAACTCTGAAGGTACTCTGAATGCTTCTACAGTACTGTATGTTTTAGCATATAGCACCTTGCATTTTGACATTTAGGTGACCATGCTAATGCTGAGGTAAAATCCAGATTTCTACCACTAAACTTCAGAGGATTGGAAGCTAGGAATCAGTCACTTCGCAGTGAAAAACCATCAGTTTCTTTCCTTATGTTTAGCCTATTTAAAAAACACAGCAAAAACAATGCTGAGAATTATTTGATTAAACTCTAGTTGAGGTCATGTAGCCATCTGCCTTACTGCTGGGGCTGGTGGAAGCTGCAGTCTCGTGCTTCCCATCGCTGTCCAGAGCAGAGCTACCAAAACAGGAATGCTGCTCCCACGTGCAGATAGCAGAAGCATTCAGCAGCTGACCCTACTCTCAGTCAGTCATTTTCCCTTCTGCTGGCACCTCCATCAGTGGCATCCCCACCGTGTCACCATCAGTGGCAACAGATCAGGCAGCCTCCTTGACCAATGCCACTCGATTGTGCTGCCAGATCTTCCACTGCTCATATCCTGCAGCACAATCTGAAATAAAGCCTGTTTCCATGCCTGAGCTGGTTTGGACAAAGATAAATCTGAAGGCTGCCTAGTGACTACTATATAAACATACAAAAAAAATCTGATGATCTAACCTGCAAGGCTTCAGTTATTTGGTATAATTAAGTAGAGAAGATGCCAAGAAAATAATTACCAGAAAGTTTTCTTTTGACAAACTTAGGATAGAAATTTCTCAACAGCTTCAAGGAACTCCATGGATGAGCTAAGCCCTTCCAAGTCCAGCAGATTGTTCTTTCTATCATGAAAGTGGAATAATTCAGTCTCTTCCAGTTCTTCCTGAAACAGATTGGTCTCTGAGGTAGGAATGATGACGATGCGAGGGACTGCATTGCTAGTGAGAGAATCCACAACTCCATTCACTTGACTTCCTTGAGTTGCCATATGGGAAGTACTTGAGTCTCCACTGGTGACATTGCTGTTATTCAATCTGACAGGCAGAGAAGTTGCTCTCAAGGAGCTGGTCATGAGTGCTGCAGAGGGACTGGGTAGGACAGGCTGCCCAAGCACCTTCTCCAAAGAACTGGAGGAGAGCGAAACCTGGAGTGAAGACATAAGATTTAGCATTGTCAGACACCATGTGGCTGTGGAAAACCGTATTTGGAATATTCATTGCCACTAGTCAATATATAAGCCACAAGCCAAATTTTCTAAATACTTGAATCATTAACTTGAATCACGATGTGTTAACATGTACTGCTTTGAAATCAGAACATTAAATGGAACAAAAGAAGATGTACTCAAATATCAGCAGAGGCTGAAAAGAAGAAAAAAGAAGAGGAAAACGAAAGCTCATGCTTGTATCTGACTTATTTAATCATTAATGAAATGGTATTACTTCATTTTTAACACATCTTACAGTATCAGGGTACTAGATTATTGCACTTCTCTCTCTTCTCATGGAAGAGATCTCAGATAAGACTCAAGTACACTTCATTCTTTATTCTCCTGAAGTTTTGTCAACCTAGTGACAATCTCTGTCTCTCCCCAAGGCTCCTGATACTGCCTCAGGAAAGTTGGTGGCCTTGCATTCACACATTGGAAAGTGCTTCCTCCAAGAAATAAGCAATCAAGACTTTAATTGCAAACAATTTCTTATCTGTCTATTTTGAGAGAATTCTGATTTCTAACTTGGCTCTGATGGCAAGGGCTCTGTGTTCTTTCCTTAAGTCTTGTGCACAGTATGCAATTCAGAGTCAATTAAGTAAGCTTTGAAAGTGTCAGTTAATATTCAAACACACAGGCAAGGGAAGGTATGAATAATCAGTTTTGGCTTCTTTAAAAAAAATTGCAATCAAGGTGATAAAACCACTGTATCAGATGGAGAGATAAACTGGAAGTCTCCACTTTCTAGGGAAAACCAATATTTAAAGTAAAGTGCAGGTTTTACTTCATTTCCATGTGAATTCCCACAGTTCTGTGTCATTCTACTCCACAAGCAGGAATCATCATTCACAAATCCCCATTGATAATGATTTCTCCAGCTGCTGTATCTACCAAGTGGAGGGAAGCACACTGGGCTAAAAAAAGTGGTTTAAATCAGTGTGACAGAGAAGGAAAGTCCATTCTTCCATATGAAAGATAATAATAGAATGAAAAAAATCCAACTCCAAAACTACTCCTTCCTGTTTCAAGTGCTGTTTACACAGCAACAGAAGGACAGGTTTCTTTTGGATGTGGCTTGGATGGGCACAACACCCACTTACAAGATATTTTAATAACTTTCACATTGGATAATCCCCTTAAAACAAAACCTGATTGCAGAGGAGACATTTGATCTCTTCTTTGAAATCAAGTATCCAAACTCCCATTTCAATACTTCCAGAAAAGCCTCTTCATTACCATGTTAAATTTCCAGGTGTCAGCCTTCATCAAGTTTGTTACTATCATAACTGAAGTAAGTGATGGGGCTGGATCATATCTTTGTGGCAGCACGGAAAACAGTCACATGAATTTTTATGCTTTGGAAAGCACCAAACCTGGGACACTGACTAGCTTGTCCACAACTGAGTGGTTTTGGAAGTATTCTAATTGAAATTCAGTCAAAGTCAATCCAGTAATGCTATTAAAACCTTAAAATAAATATTACAAAAATGCATTGGTGCTTCTTTAGAGTTTGTTAGGGTTTTCTTTTTCTTTTTTTTTTTTTTTTTTTTGAGGATAAATGGCTGGTCTTATTGTGAAACACTCTAATTGAGCTTGACAAATAAATATTTACTCTGATAGTATGAACAGTGATGCATTGCATTGAGCTACAATGAACACACAAAGGATCTACACCACACACAGGAGCCTCTGCTGAAAACAGTAAGGAAAGCAAATGAGGCTTTGAACATTCCATGTAAATAAACTCCTCATAGCTCAGTGAATGCCACTGAAGGTCTAAAGGGTTTTTTATCAAAATAATTCAAGAGATGTCTTTCAAAAACAAAGTATAGCACATGAGCCTTCTTGTGGGCTACACATTTGCTAAATTCCAGATATAGATTTATTTCTTTTATTACTGAACTGTTTATGCAGACCACCTGAGATTTACTTCCCTTCTCCTTCCCTGTGAGACCAAAAGCCAGTGATTCTCCAGAACCTGGAGACAATATCCTTTGCCACTTGCCTACAATCTTGGACACACTTGGCTGCTGACAGAAGGCAGCAAAACTAAGTAAGAGATTTGATCCATGTTGTCTGACACACATTTGAAGCTGCTGTTTTTTCCTCCAGTACTGTTCACAACAGTTACAGAAAAAGAACAAGGTTTCTCAGGTCTTGATCTTAATGACACACATGAAAGAAGACAGGACAGAGGCATGCAGGAACTGGGTCATTGGGTGGCTGGAAATTTTCAGAGCAGTTCCTGCTTTAAACTATGCTGTCTCTAGACAATTACAGTCAGATCTGGAAGGGAGCACAGGGGACAGAAGCAGATGCTGTAGCTGCCCAAGGTATGGGTGTTTGTCCACATGCACTAGAGTAACCCCATGAAAGGGTGCCTCCATCAAAAAAGGGGGTGCTACTCAGTCCAGGCACATAAAGGGGATTGTAAGCCATATCAGTCTTTCCTTGGAAAGGCAGCACTGGTGTATGCCTGACACTGTGCCACCCATACAAAAACTCTTTTGGAAACTGGTGTTACAATCTGGCAGAAGCTGAATCATGGGTGACCTACTGCCCCCATCAGGGAATGGGGTGCTCCTCACCAACAGGGCACCAAACCTCAGTGGTTTGGCCAACGAGGATGATGCATCCACAGAGGATGCACTGAGTACTCACCATCTGCTCTTTCAGTGAGGGAAGGGTGGCAGCTGCCAGACTCTCCCACCCTTAGGGAGAAATGGGAGTTTCTTTCTCATCTTCCCCCTCAACAAAAATAAAACATTTTAATGTTCACTGAAAAGAAGGAAAAGGGTGGCTTCTATCATGTCAAACTCTGTTTTGCAGACTTGTCTCTAAAAGGAGACTGCCACAGTATGGACACAAGGACCATGATGGAAGGAATGAAAGCTGGGGTAGATAAACAGGCAAAGAACTCATGTTCTTCCATCTGATGCTATTGACTATGCCTTAATGCAGCTTCAGAGCTATAAGCGCAGCTGGCTTTCCAAAAACAAGCAAATATGAGTGAAAAAAATTAATTAGGCTTTACTGGCACTCTCACTTGTCACACAGAGACATGCTAAAAATAAAAAAAAAACAGCAAGGAGAAGAAGGATGTTGGAATCAGTATAAATAAGGCCCATAGATTAAATAGATGGGCAAAGGCTGAATTATCATTCCAAAGATGAAGTACTGCAGCAAGATCAGCACTAAAATGGAGAGTTCTCAGTTGAGACTTTTTTCCATACCTTTGGGGCAGTGGCTGCATCACAGCTGCAGGTCTTTGGGAGCAGGTCTCTCTTCTCTTGTCTCACACCTGTGGAGAAAGAATGACTTCGGCGTGGTTTCAGTTTCTCGTGAGCTGGCTCCACAGGGTCGAGCTCTACGTTGCTCCAGGTCTAATCACAAATTGATAAAGGATTTCAGACAGTTGCATCCTTTCTTAAGTTCTTGTAAGTTCTCAAACTCTAGCAAAATCCATGCACATTCACAGAAAACTAAAGCTGTTTTAACATAGGTCTCACACTCAAAACTCCCCTGGGGAGAGGCTTTCTTTTCAGTCTTGTCACTTACCTTGGACTATTTTGCTTGCTGACCAGAAATAAAACCAACTTGGAAATAATAAAAATTTATTTAAACACCAGAATGTTTTTCACCCTTTTTTATCTCATTGCTTATGCTACACTTATACCTGCAGAGCATCTGAGTTCTAAAGATGGGAGCCAATACAATCAATCTGTTTAATATGTCTTGTGGCATTCTGTGTGACCACCAGCTGATACAAAACCCTGGACACGGACAGATCCAAACCATGTCTGCATACATCCCAGCAGAATATCCAGAACACCAAGGACTTCTCAATCTGCATGAGCTTGCTGATTCTACAAACCCTTCTTAGTACATGGGAGACTGTGGGTGGGCTTTGCTCTAGTTTTCTAAGAGCATGTCAGCAATGAAGCACAAATGGGACATTGCAAAAGTGCTGTTCCCTTTACAGGCTTGGGATGAGGACATCTGTCATCCCTTACTTTGTGGCAACTTTTTGATTGAGTATCAATGAGTATCTCATCAATGATGAGATCATTCCACTCCAACAGCAGCTTTTAGATATGGATAGACAGAGGCCAGACAGGCAGACAGACAGGACTCCACGCAAATGGGAAGAGAGTGCATAATTCCTCTGCATCACCTTTCTCATACATCTATGTGTGGGCACCTGTTTATTTCCCCTCACCTGTTGAATAAAACTCCTTGGATGAAACGTTCCGTGACATGAATCACAAATATGTTTGTTACCTTCACTAACATGTACACAACACACAGAAGAAAATGTTGGTGGCAACAGCTGCATCTTCTACAGTGTTCCTGGTGTCATTCCTTGACCATCAATGTTTTATAGGAGCATTCCAAAATTTCCATCAGTCCTGCTGTCATGCCAAAGTCGTCAAGCTTAGCTTTTATTTCAGCAGCTGCTGTTTCAGCTAAAACCTCTACAGCTGCACTGAGCTGTCAGTTGCCCCAAAGGACATTTGCCTTTGGCTGCATCAACTCAGCACAGCACAGTGCTATGCACTGCTAACAGCAGGGGTATTAAGTGAGACTGCCAAGCCAAAGCTGTGCCAAAAGCTGAAGCCTCTTACCCTCATTATCCTGTCTTTTTAAGCAGCACCCACATCAAAATACATGCAATAACCTGCTAACATGAACAAACCAAAACCGAGTAGTGACCAGCAGTGAGGAACAGAAAGCTTCTCTGATCAGGATGATGCAGCTGAATTTACTTCATTTGGCATCAAACAAAGGAGTAATGGGAGAAAAAATAGGGTTTTATACATAAAGGTATTTATAAAGGTATAAAAGCTATATCTATATAGCTTTTCTATATATCTATATATTTTGTGAGAGGTTACTGGTGGCAACTCTGAGAGGTTTCTGATGCCCAAACTGAGGGGGAGCAGCGCAGGTCCCCAGGAGGGCCAGCCCAGCCCAGACTTTGCTGTGGCTGCCATCCCCCTGAGGAGCCACTTTGCCAGCATCTCTGCAGGCAGAAAGCTTCTTGTGACTGAGAGGCTGTGAAGTCTCAAGGGATTCTTTTTTTTCTATCTCACTTGGTCACCATCCTTATTGATACCTGGGGTATGTTCCTACAAAACATCCCACCATGTTCTAGGGGCAGGAACCTTTCACTCCTCATGGTTAAAATCTAGGTAAAGAAGTAAAAAATTTCCCATCCTACAGAAAATGGACTTATTCTAAAATAATAAGAGAGCTTTTGGATAAGTTATAAAACTTTGGATGGAAGATTGCTTTCTTGCCCTCCAGGCCATCGAGATACCTAACATAGCCAGTAGCTGGTGACACAGGGAGTGCCTGACAATGGCTCTTTTTAGTTCACATTAAAGACTTCATATGAACATCCTTGGTCCCAGCAGGCATCAGAACCACACAGATATGCTGGCCTGAATGCTTTTTATGATCATAAATCATCATCCACAAACTTCCAGTTTTGCAGAAATGACCTTACATGACCAAAAAATTTAGCTACACTCTCCTCCTTCCCTTTTCTGTTCTCTAATTTTGAATATGTATTTATAGTGTTGCTTATTTAGAGTCTGAGAAATGTTATACTCAATTTCTTTCATGGAAACAAGAAAAAACTTACAGCTTCTCCAGTAGAAACAGAGGAAACACAAGTGCTCTTGGTCCTGCCAGCAAGGGAGTGGTGGCTGCAAAGAGAGGTCCTGAAGGATGACTCATTTATGGATCCCCTCAGGAGGTCATTCTTCGATATTCGTATCAGGAACCTCAAGCAGGGAACAGCTTTGTGGATAGTTTTCCTGAGGGAAAATGTGAGGAAAAAAAAAAAAGCCAAACCTGTCACACTGAAGACACGGCTTTGAAATTGATGTGGTGCAAATGCTGTCTCTTTCCATCACATCAACACAGCTTCTGTTTTGATTAAGGGGGTCTTAAAGATTACATGCAAACGGCACGGTAGCTGGTGCAAACAACTCAACAGGCAGAAAAGAAAATAACAGGCCCTTCTGGGCCTTGTGTCAAAACACACATAGAAGAGCTGCAGATGTAAGTGATAAGAATTGAAAATATCTTGAAGAGCATGATTGCATATAGTTTATTTAAAATGTTAACCCAGAAAATTTCAGGTTACTTGGTACAAAGGTCTTCACTGTACAAAGGCACAGAATGAGTGGAAACAAGGGAAGAGGGGCAGAAGAATCAGATGATGTTAACTATTTGTATCACGACAGCTACTGTAAGCTCCTATTGAAAATTAACACTGTACAAGTGAGGAGAAGGATGGTCCAGACCCCAAATCTGCCTTATTCATTAAATAATAATCTCAGTCATGATTGTGTGAGTCTATTTCTCCTGACCCCAACCGTGCCCCTGCATGGAGCAGAAGTGTCCAAGAGCCTCCCCTGGGCAATGCCAGCTGGCCTTTCTCTTCACAGGGCAATGCTAGTCAGAACGCTTCATTTAGTGTAACACCTTCCCAGCACTTCCCAATCCATTATTTCAGCACAACAGATGAAAATAATGAGGACAAAAAAAAAAAAAAAAAAAATTAACAGGTCAAGAAGCGAGGCCGCAACAAGGCATATGGCAAGGAACTGATGCAGGGGACCACAGATGGCTGGGGGATGTTAGTACATTGACTTTATACTGCAAGTCAAGCAGATGTGTATTGTAAAGTCTTTTGCTTCTATAGTTACCAGGTTTGTTGAATGACCAGGACATTTTAAATCATCATTTCTATTCTCACAAAACATCACTAATGTTAAAATTTAAGAGACATGATTCTGGCATCATGAAATGAAGTCACCTGTTTGTAATCAGAAAAAGAAACCCACCACCACCACACCTCAATATTTGGCATCATCACCACACTCTGAATAGTTCTGCCTCTCTTTCCTCTGTAGTTTCAAAGACAAGAGAACAGCAGCTCTGCATCTGCTCTGGAGACGAGGACTGAAAAAACTGCCTGCACCATCATTCCTGATCCTGCCCAGATGCCTGTTGGTGACCAGACAGGGCTCACTGAACAGCTTGAGGCAGAAGGCTGCTCACATGGTGCTGGGTAAAAAAAGATGGTTAATGCTGTGCACAAAATAAAAAGCCCTGAGAAAGGGTTTACAGGACACGAGAATATGTCAAGCCCCCATGAAATTCCTTTCAGGCTGAAGACCTCAGTCTGGTGCTGAAAAGCATCTGCCAGCTTTTTTCCCCAGCTAAGCTGAACTACTTCCCTCTGACAAATTAAAGTTTGTGTAAAACACACCGTCCCATTTATTAAATGGGGTTCAGCACAGAGGTCTCCTAATGATGGAGATTCAGGAAGTAGATGTCTGATGGTGAATTTTCAAGGAAAACATATGAACATTTCTGAAGGCCTTGAGGGACCAGAATTTCTATTTTACTAATACTTGGGAGGAGTATTGAGGGACATTTTGCTGGTTGGGATGAAAGTACAGATTTGAAAGGTGTTTTAATATTGTATGTGTGAAATAAAAGGCATAAACTGAGGTACTTATTTAATGATATTCCTATAATCTGAAATAAGAGTCACCTAAAGTGACTCTTAGATAGTATGAGAAATATAGTAATTGCAAGCAACTTTTAAAAAAATACTGCAACTCAAAGTTATTTGTAATTATTCATTATTTATGATGTATGAGTTTTGAACCAATATTTTTTGTGTAATTCTGCTTTGCCTGGGAGCCAGTAGGAAACATGGAGTTCAAGAATTTCCTGTTTGCTATGAAAGAATGATTCCAAAACCTAAGATTTCCAAAATATAAGGGAGTTTCTGCAATAACTCTAACACAGCAATGTGTTAGAGTTATTGTGGAACATAGAGACAAAGCAAGTTGTTAAAGATGTGAAAGCTTTCTTCCCCACAAAGAGCATTTCACAAATTAAAACTTTGAGTACATTCCTCACTTACATTTGTTTGCTCCTGTGAGTCCTGTTAAGGAGAGGTGTTATTCTCCTTTCTGCTGGTAGGGAATGAGTGGGCAGGGGGGTGGGTAGATGAGGAGGAATATAACAAACTCTCAAACCAGCTCTTAGAAGCCAAGTGCTAGCACAAAGCTCACTGTAACATTTTCAGTTACATTGACTATAATGTACTATTTTTTTTTCTCTGTTGTTTAAGGTAAGGAAACCCACAAAAAGGCTTGGTTTTGTTGGGATTTTAAGATGTGCAGTGTTAGGAATTCTCTGTGCAAAAAAAGTCTTGTTTTGCTAGTGGATTGAGCTGGATTTGAACACTTTTGATCCTGATTTCTGGATGCCACTTTCTTGAAAGATTTGGAAAATAACTTAGATGTAATTTGGTTCAGTAGTTCCAATATAAAATGACAAATTATCCCCTGCTCAAACCCTTAACCCTTTGGCCTGAACAGACTGGCCCATTTATCTGTGCTTGAATAAATTACTTTCAAGGGATAATGTGAATAATTAGAAGATTTGGAAATTTTCCAGAAACAATAACCTTAACATATATACATTCATTATTCACTGTTGAAGCAAAATTAGTCCTGCCAACATATTTTTACCAACTGACTTATTAGTGTACTGTAGGGTTTTTTCAGTTCTGAAACTGCATTCTTGATTCATCACAAGGGACCCAACATTACTTCTTTTTCTGACTGGATTGCTCCCAAGTGCATGAAATGTCTTGACAAATCCATAAAAATTTCTCTTGTCTAGAAATACAGATTAGAAAACAGGGAAAAGAATATAACAAGATAAAAACAAGATACTTATAAAGAAAATGTCTGAAAGCTTGTTGTGGCCTCCAGTCTTTTCCTTAACAGTCTTAAGAAGCCACTGCTGATAGGAAAAAGTCTGACTGAAGCAGCTCACTGTCACAGAGCCATAGGATGGTGTGGGTTGGAAGGGATCTTGAAGAAACCTTAAAGACCATCCAAAGTTCCAAGCCTGATGCTGTGGGGAGGGACGCCTTCCACTAGACCAGATTGTTCTATCCAACCTGGCCTTGAATACTTCCAGGGAACCATCCACAGCTTCTCTGGGCAACCTGTTACTTTCAAAAATAATAATCTAAACACAGTAACTTTGGTTCACAAACAAATAATGGGTCCTAAACATATCCGGCAGCCATCAAAACTTCTCATTGAACTTCTGCAAGCAAACTGGGCATTATCCAATTCAAAACTAAAATGTTCTGCAGATTTCAAAAAACTCAGATGGTTTTTCGAGGATGCAAAAAGGTGTTAGTCATGATAGCAGACATTTTCAAACAAAATATGTCTCCAAAATGGAGAAATAGGGATTTGACAGATGAACCACTTGGTGGAAAAGGAGCTGTCTGGGTGGTCACACTCAGAGCTGAGGTCAGTGGCTCAGTGTCCAAGTGGAGTTCAGTGAGAATGGTGACCTCAGGGGTGGCTGTTGGGACCAGCCCTGTTTAACATCACTGTTGGTGACAGGGACAGTGGGATTGGGAGCACCCTCAGCAGGTTTGGTGATGACACCAAGCTGTGGGGTGCAGCTGCCACATTGAAGGGAGGGATGGCTTCCAGAGGGACCTGGACAGGCTGGAGAGGGGAGCCCACAGGAACCTCAGGAAGTTCAACAAGGCCAAGTGCAAGGTGCTGGGCGTGGGTCAGGGCAATCCCAAGGACAAAGACAGGCTGGGCAGAACGTGGACTGGGAGCAGCCCTGCCCAGAAGGACTTGGGGGTGCTGGTGGGTGAGAGCCTGGACATGATCCAGCAATGGGCACTCACATCCCAGAGAGCCAAACGTGTCCTGGATCATGTCCTCATCCAAAGCAGTGTGGGCAGCCAGGGAGGGAGGGGATTCTGCCCCTCTGCTCTGCTGACACCCCACCTGCAGGGCTGTATCAGCTCTGGGGTCCCAGCACAGGAAGGACATGGACTGTAGCAGCAAGTCCAGAGGAGGCTGTGAAGATAACCAAAAGGCTGGAGCACCTCTCCTCTGCAGATAGGCTGAGGGAGTTGGGCTGATCAGCCAGGAGAAGAGAAGGCTCTGGATACACCTTACAGCACTTTCCAGTACCTGAATGAGGGCTACAGGAAAGCTGCAGACCCTTTTTGGGTGTGTTTTGACCAGCCTTCTGAGAAACCTTCACTTTTCTTACAACCACACTGTCATGCATCAGACATCCTAAACAATGAACTCAATTTCCAGATCCCAAGTCCTGAGTTGTCAGGCAATGGAATTTACCAGCTTTTCCACCACTTCTTCTCATACCAATGACTAACCCTGCCATCTAGTGGTATTTATACATTTATCACATTTCCCACCATGGCATTCCTGCATTTTCTCAGAAGTTATGACGCAGCATCACTTTGTGATAGCTACGCTTTGAAAGACTTGCAAAAAATTCTACAGGTATGCTGGATAGCAGTTCTGCAACAAGTATATTCCCTTGGTATAATAAAGTACTTTTTGCTGCCAGTGTCCCAAAACTTCTTGTGAAAAAATGCTTCAGAAAACCAAACCTTGCACATATGCATATATAGCTGCTTAAATCGGTAAGGATGTGATTTTTGGAGCCTCACTGGTTGGAATTTTTTCTCTAGACAGTGCTCTGTAGTGGCTGTCTCTGGTATGATGAATGGTGACCCGAGCATTATCTTCTCCTCCTGTCAGTCATGGTGTTTTGCAGCCCCACAGGGCAGCACAGGACTCTTGAGGGAGAGGAAAGGTGAAGGGAGGGACTGTTCTCTTTTGGCCACTCCCCAGACCATATCTGAGCTGCCATGTACAAGCTAGGTCTGACCACTGGGAGCCCATCATGGCCTGGTCAGCACAGGAACATGGAACATGCAGTGCACAGGGTGAGGCTGAAGGAATGAGGGTAGTTTGTTCCGTGTAAAAGATCCACATTTGCATGTACAGTTATACACATACCTATACATTTACTGTACCTGTATCTTGGGTGAATTATTGCATATATGATGGGGTTGTAGATTGCAGAAGCTTTGGCAATAACTGCTGGCACAGATTTGGAATATGGTGTTAGGCTGTTGCCTCGACTAAAACAAAGCAAAAACATTACACACAGCTATGCCATGGATTACATAGATGCTACATTACTAAAACATATTACTCTTTAAAATTGGGTTTGTGCTATCATCTTTTTACAGGAAATACACCTGTAAAGTTGATTAATTCCAGTGATTTCTTTGCTCAGAGGAAAGGTTTTAATTTGACAGCATGTAATTGGTTTCATTCATTTAAAGAAGACCAAAGACATGTAGCAGGTAATTTTAGATGACTAGGAGCAAAAGAATCACCTTCCCTGTTTCTGCAGTAGACAAAAATAAAGAAACCCAAAATCCCAACAAAAGAACTCCCAGTGTGGCCATCTGGGAAAAGTGAATGGTGATAGAAAAGAAAACAGAATCAAACCAAAAAAATCTTGCAGCAGCATCATGTGTGCTGCACAATAATGTGTGTCAGTGACTCAGTTCCAAACATTGTAAAAGAGAGGACTGGAAGTGGTTTGAAACCCATATTTCCCTTTAGACTTTAAGCTGCCACAGTCAGTCGAGTGTGACCAATGTCAGCGCAGCATAAGCACAGTCAATATCATGGTATCACAGAATGGTTTGGGTTGGAAGACACCTTAAAGATCATCCAGCCCAACCTCCCTGCCATAGGCAAGAACATCTTTCACTAGATGAGCTTGCTCAAGGCCCCATCCAACCTGGCCTTGAAGAGTAGAACATGCATTGACAAGACACCAGGACCCTTTGGAGCAGAAAATGGGTGGAGGAGACAACAGCGTATGGAAGGAAGGAGGGTACTAGGAGATAAAGGAGGTAACTCCTCCAATTTATACAAAGAAAGCATCATGTGGGAGAGAAAACATTGTCTACCAAATATGAAGACTAAAAAGTCATAATAGCTGTAAAATGCATAGACAAATAATGCCTTTTCTGCTTTATTCACAAGGATATATGACAAATATCACCTCTAACGTAGTAATTATTTAAGACCCATTCAAAAAGGAGATTTGCCTCATGTGGATGATAGTACTAATCTTATTTGCTTAACCCCTGCTGTTTGGATTGTTCTTCCACTTACCCTGCCCAGGCAATTAAGGTGACACAAGCATATGGAGACCAGGACAAGACAAACACAATGATGACCACAAAAGCGATTTTTGCCAGTTTCCATTCATTCTTCATGGACTGAGACAGATAGGATTTCCGGCTGCAGGACCCCAGCTTTTCAACATCTCTGTAAGGGGGGAAAAATACAGATATTTCAGCAGGACAATGAAAAAAGCAATACCTCTAATATGTTCTCAGCAATATGCAAAATGAAGTAAACTTCTTATTTCACCTCTCTAGCTATTTTTTTCTCCTCTGATATTTAAAAACCTTAGAAGGTAATTAATGCGGTTGCAAGTGTTAAGTTTGCCTGTGAGACTGAGCCAGAATTCCTGGGACAGGACTGCTGTGTCCTTATCCCTAACACAAGGAGGGTTTCAGGTTGCAAAGATAGAGAAATTGGTATCTCTTGCCATTCATTGCTTTTAGAGGTCAAGCAAGAAAAGGTACAGCTGGATGGCAAAATCAAGTCTTATGTCTTTTCCTTTTTGAGAGAGTAGCAGCTTGCAGAAATTCCAATTCATGAGATAACACATGCTGGAATACCCTGACAGCTTTGAGAAACATGTCCCAAACACTTGCAAGGTCATTTTTACTTACCTGCAGATTTATTTATTAAAGAGTATTTTCAGTGGGAGGTACAACGGGCGATCCTAATATTTTGTCATGAAAAATCAAATTCTCTTCTCACACCAAACACCCCACATTTTATTTTAAAAAGTTTGATATAGCTAGGCATTTTATACACTTTAGCATAGAAATAACAAATTTTACATATTACTGTTGTTAAATGGAGATACATTTCAGGCTGACGACATTAATTACCAGCCAGAAAGGTAACAAAGTCCCTGCTGGCACCCTGTAAATATAGAACAGAATCAAAGAAATGCAGAATGGCCTGGGTTGGAAGGGAGCCTAAAAATCATCTAGTTCCAACATGCCTGCCATGATCAGGGACACCTTCAGCTAGACCAGGGTGCTCAAAGCTCCATCCAGCCTGGCCTTGCAAAAGGCATAGAAAAAGCTTATGTCCACTGTTCTCCATGGGTGTACAAGGCACCATTAAGGATGCATTTTTTCTCTTGCTATCAAGCATACATACACAAAGCACAATAAAAACCAAGACAAAGGCCAAAAAACAGAGTTCAGAAAGAATTTCATTTAAGGCATATATAAATGTACTTATAAAAGTGGAATTCAGGCTTATGAAGCCAAATTATTTCAACAAGTGCCTGCACACAGGAGCAGAGAAAAGCCATCAGAACTGATGACACAGTTGAGCAGCAGGAAGGACTCACAGCACCAGCTGGTGTTGGATTGGACCAAAGATAAGCCATGTGCTCATTAGCAGAAAAATAACTGATAGAATGATGTTAGTTTCCAGATCTAACACCCTGCTGATTTTTCATTTCAAGTACAGGCCAAATTTTTTTTGGGGAAAAACATATGAGCAAGCATAGCCAAATGCTGTGCGTGTAGCTGTGATGCTTGAGTGAAGCACGATGGTTTTTGGGATGCTTGCCTTAAATAAAACTGTCAAAAAATATGAGGACTGTTTTGTTTACAGAGCTGCTCAAAGGCAGATGATTCCCCCATTGCTACATGTTTTTTATTATCCCTTGAGGCTGAAAACTGCTGGAATACACAAGGACATCGTTTCTTGTATTGCAAATCTGAAATGCAAATAACTCAATCCAAGTGTCTGACGTACTATTAATTACTACAGTAGAATAAGATTAGAACCACCAGAGACTTCTTTTACTCTGAAATTCATACATCCATTCTAGTTTTAAATTGGCAAAAAATAGTTCTCCTGTTACAGCTGTCAATTTCAATTCAGACTAATTTTTAATTCAGATTTTTCTGCAGCAAAAGTAACTGAGAAAAATCTCCTGTTACACAAGAAGGGATATGTACTTATTTCAGGTAGATTGCTTACCTGCCAGTACGCCTTATGGCCAGGAACATCGATAAATAGCAGTGGAATATTATTACCAGGGGGATAAAAAACACGCAGCAGCATAAAATCATGGTGTAGCTTCTATTTGCAGGGGAGTAGGTTACATAGTCCCATGTGCAGGATATCATCAAGCCCTCAGGCACATAGGAACCTATGGAATACATGGAACACGTTATTCACACCTGCACCCAAAGTTAGAGCAGGTGCTGATCCAGTCACTAAGTGATTGAAATAAACCCTGTCTGAGGGTTTATCTGTGGTCTTCAAGTGCCAGCCAAAGTACACATCATATATGAGGTCTGAGAAGTGAGTGCCCATAT
The DNA here is from genome assembly GCA_024362935.1 of Setophaga petechia. NCBI lineage: Eukaryota > Metazoa > Chordata > Aves > Passeriformes > Parulidae > Setophaga > Setophaga petechia. The sequence continues at coordinate 48,929,468 of JANCRA010000001.1, forward strand.
GGAGAGGAGATCCTGACTACAGAACTCTAAGGAAGGTACACACCTAATACTCCATCTGCAGGTTGTTTAACACACCCTAGGTGTAGGGGGGCAGAGGGTTTGTGCAATGCAGTAGGTGCAGATGTGCGCTTCAACAACAAACCATCAGGTGATGGCAGGGCATCCTCATGACGACTGATAAGAAAACTCTTTTTTTTACACCCCAAGCAAGACTAAAAAGAGCACACAGGGAATGCTAGGAGAGAGAGAGCAGACAACATACTCCAGCCGAGGAGCGGAGCCACACTCCATCCCAGTGAGTAGAGCCACACCAGGCCAATGATCTGCACGGTGCGTCTCTTGGAAGTCCACTGGATGGACTGCAGGGGCTTTGTGATCACCAGGTAGCGGTCCACAGAGATGGCCAGCAGAGTCATCATCGAGGTTATCCCAAAGAGAGCCCCGCAGAAAGCATAGAGGTTGCAGCCTGGAGAAGGAAATTGCAATGTCAGGGGCTCTCTTGAAAAGAGCCATGCCTTCTCTCAGAGTTCATCATAATAAATCTCCCTGTTTTTTTCCCTGCTCAGGTCTTCTCTCTCAATAGAAGCATTTTCTTAGCTTCATATTTTCATAGTTATTAAGTGTTTATTAGAAAAGCATAAATATACATAAAATACAAATATATGTATTTAAACAAGTCCTACTTCACTGCAGGCTGCAACTGGGAATGTTTTGTCAATGGAAAACTGCCTCAAAGAAAATCCAATCTAATTAAAGTTATATTTTCCTGGACTGTTGCCCAATATATTGATCTTAACATGCTGCAGCAGACATCTGTCTGTTAATGATGGATGGGTGGTTTAAGAAATGACTTTGGTTTATGTGGCTTAAAAATGCAGAAATTATTTAAATTCAGTGACTAAGAGACCAACTGTAAAACATAGCTCCAACTCCTATATTTAATGGCAGTACTTTTTAAAAGAACTGACACTCTTTACATGAAACAGACCTCTTAACCCCTTCTGCATTCAGGCACTGCACTACCAGATGGAAAAAGTTACGCTGAATTAAATGAAGCAACCTGTGGAAAGATCAGCCATTTTTTTGAAATCTTGCATTGCCCCATGTGGTTATAGACAGGACCCCACCAGGAGTGACAGGCAGCAAAAACACCAGATCAAACCTTAAAGCAGAATTCTAAAGTCTATACAACTAACTTGCAACCAAGGACCAAATCCCACTCAACCCAGATCAAATGCTTCATTTGTGACAGCATGGTAATTTGCACTGATTTTATCTAAGGGGATGAGCAACACTAAAAATATCTTCAAACTAAGACAGAGTCCTTTCTGTGCTGCTGTACAGTACATGGACTCTGGGCTTGCTACACCATTGTACAGCCACCAGTGGGTGCAAGTTTTCATCCATAATATGATGAGGAGCACCAACTACCATTGAGCCTTCTGAGGTTTTCGCTATACCCTCATTTCAGCCTTAATTTCAGCATAGATCACCTTTTCTTTTTTGCAGTTGGGAAGAGAAAGGTTTGAATTTGCTGAGTCTTCAAACGACTATTGTTATTTAAATCTCTTAATTAAATATGAGATTCCTTCAAGCATGCCAATGTACATACATGCATTTCTAAATAAAAGTAGTAGCTAACGGAAAAAACCTATTTATAACTTAGTAAAACTTTTCTACCTATTTTCAGTCATAACATCTCTCTTTCAAGCTAAAGGGTAACATGATTACCTGTGGATCTTGACTCCTTCCTTTCCAAAATATGTAAGATAAAAGAATCACAGCTGTAATACAAAACATGTGACATCACACTGACAATGTTTGGGGAGATGACTCAAGAGATTTGAGCTGCTCTAGCCATGGCATAAGCCAAGGCTGTTGTGGCTGAAACAGGGTGCAGGCAGCATAAAGCTGGTGAGGTGTGAATTAGTGTGAAAAGTACCTATGTCTCCAAGTATCCATTCTCTGTGCAAGCTGTTGACAAAGCACATGGGTGCCTGAGAAGCCGACATCAGGAAGTCGCTCAAAGCTAAATTCATTATAAAGTAGTTTTGGGGAGTCCTCAGCTTCTTGTTGCTTAAAAACATGAGAAATACATAGTTTTAAAAAGACAAAGTGGAAAGTTAACTTTATAACTTTGCTTACTAGCAAAAACAAATACTGTCCAGGTTGAAATCGATGGTTACTTGCAGTGAATCAATTACTAATCATCAGTCAATTACTGCAGCTACAGCTGTAGTAATTTCAAAATGATTGAAAAGACCAGGAGCCATAAAATAGATTGTTTCCTCTTCAAGCTAAGGAGAGTTTCAGCTGTCTTGATAAATATGGATTTGTTCAGAAGAGCAGTTCCCTAGGAGTGCTGTGATATTGATTGTGCCTTGTACCGTACATGAGGAACATCTGAAGAAAGTTACAGAGCCAAAGGATCTGCTTCTGTTGATATTTTAAAAACTTCTGACCTGAGGTGGTGTGTTGACACAGTTGGCCTCAAGTGGTTGACACACCACAACCTAAATGACCTTTTGCAAAGTGCTACAGCACGAGTAGAGCACACACAGAGATTTGGAGAAAGTGCTTTTGCTTATATACATCTCATAAGAGAGAATGAAACCTATAATGTTGCAGATGAACAGGCAACATTAAACACCACAACAAGGAGTGTGAAAGCAGAGGTCTGCAAGCAAAGCTTATCCAAGGAAAACAACTTTCTGATGTGCTTTGCAATATCAGTATTTGCAGCTAACATGAATTTCTTTCCTCATGCTGATAAATACTGAAAAAGAAAGTGAGAAAGGCATCTCAGTGCTGCTGCAATTCTAATAAATTCTTGGGTCTCATAACTGCAAAAACAAGGTAAGAGAGCGTGCAGAGTTCATACACTCCCAGGTGCTAACTGCCCATGCAGATATTCCTACTTTGACAATTTAATGCTTTTATTACACCAGATAAACTGCACACATTTCAAGAAAAATACAGAGCTTGTGCTGCATTCTAAAAAGTCATGCAGGTATCTACAGTTGTGGGAATTAATTTTCTCTAAATCATATTAGAAGCTGGTTATTCAAAATAGCTAATTTATTTGTCTTAAATATTTAAGAATAGCCAACCAATGTTTGGTTCATAACCCCACTGGTGTCTCTAGCATTGTAAGGCCCTGCTGCATCACCATGTATAATGACAGCAAGTAGGGAATGCATTGAAATCTATCATCACATTGAGGGATAGAGGGCGAATGTTTCTTTTTTCCATGAGATTTTTGCATACTCTAGCTGCAGTAGCTTTGGCTGCATATTACTCTGCCAAGAGAGCACACAAACTGGCAGAAATCCTATGATCTGCCTGAAGCAGGAAATACACTGGTGGCATGAGCTCATTTCATGTAGCAGATTGCCTTCTTGGTCCTCTCAGGACCACTGGGCTCCTGGGAAGAGTGTCACTGTTTGTCAAGTATCTGTGCAAATGCTACAGGGTAAGTGAACAAGTCTACAGCTGCAAGACTGTGGTTTCTATCTTTAGAAGTATTAAACCGTTCTTTAAACTTTAAATTGGAAATTGTTTATGGAACAATTTTTTTTTTCCCATTTTGATTCTTTATACCATCACGAATTTACACTGAGGTTGTCAATGATGCACATGGATGTGTTTTCATCCATGTAGGGTTGCCTTCTCCTCTCTTTCCCCCCACATTTGTTGCCATTAGATTTAATCCAAGTGGAAAGCAATGGAGAAATCTGCACATGGGCACAGGTGAAACTCAAGGCCACTCAGATCAACCACAAAAGGAATTTTTGTACCTGTAAAATGCATAGAGGACTAGGAGGTTTCCAATTATGCCAATGGAGCCAATAATGAGCACACACGTTCCTACGGTGTAAAGAACATGGCCAGGGATCTCTACCTTGGTCACAGTGTGTGGCTGGGTACTCATGGTCAAACCCTGAATGGAAAACAGAGGAAAAGGAAAGATTAGCCCATTTGGGACCCTTAGTCCATGGAACACATGCTCAGGCTGTTGGCATTCACTTCCACAGCTCGTGCAAATGAAATACACACTTCTGAGTTATTTTCACATCTCCTATAATCAAGTTTCCCTCAGATAACTTTGATAATTTTGACAGTAGACATTCATCTTAAGAAAAGAGCAACAGAGGAAGCAGACTGGAAAAGACAGCTAAGGAAGTGATGGTGGTGATGTGAAAAAGGCAAAGAAGCATGAGCATAAAACTCGTTCTGGGAAACTGCTGCACTCTGGGGCACAGAGCTGGCTGACAACACAGAATGACAGTAAGAAATAACTTGTCACAGTTTGGTTTTTTCAGGAACAATGATATCAAATCCCACATTACAAACATTAAATCCCGTGGTGTCCCCAGGTTCACTGTATACTAACTCAGTGCTACAAAACCTGGGAATTCTCCATGCAGAAGAGAGGAGATTAGAGGTATAATAGCAGCAGTAGCACTGCCTGTGTAAGAAAACGTACATTAAATAGTCTTGACACCTCTTTCATTGCCCTGCATCTTCAGCACATGAATAGGCTCCCTCTGTATTTTTTTTTAAAATCAAATTCAGATTTATCACTGGCTACATTCAGCAGCAAGGCAGCCTACAGCTAATTCACTCAGCTCACATTAGCATTAGCAATGACAAGAGTCCAAATTGCCTCGTGGAGATTCTTATTTACCAAGTTACAAGCAGATAAGCCTCACACTTGCCATCGGAGCTGGAGAGCTGAGTCAAAGGTGTGACACCTTGCCACAGCTGGGCACCTGCTTCACTTCACCCTCTTTCTCGACTGCATAGCCCAGCAATGTGTGGACTGTGATGAGGCTGATTTTGGCCAGTGAGAGAGGAACTGGGTGACAGAACAGGTTAATATGATAACTATATTATGATAACCACTTGTAGTATTTAAGCGGCCATTTTTTAAATGATAAGTACACCCTTTCTTTCCCATTGCTACCTCCTAATCTCCCATACTGCTGCTTCTCCTTTCTGCCTTATATTCCTCACTCATCTGTAAAGTGCACACAGTACAGCCCCCTCCCTGTCCTAGCTGAAGGCTTTATCCCCCCAACTCTGCCACCCTCCTGGGGCATGCCCTGGGGAGGCTGCATTTGGCAATAGGGAGGGCATGGTGAAGTGCAGTGCACACCCTGAGCACCAGCAGCAGGTCTGGGGCAGAAATACTGGCAGCAAAGCTCCCTGGACTGAAGTGATGTAGTAAAAAGCACAAAAGCTATGGCTTCAAAGCAGGAAGGTGCTTTCAAGCCTTCTCAGTCATCTGACAGACTCTTCCTTTGACAGGATGGCTACTGCCTATATGGCACTTCACCACAGAGAGATCACATCACTGTAAAAATGGGAAGAAATGGAAGAGAGCATCTGCTGGTGCTGGTTGCACCAGGGGACCATGACTGTTATTTCCAGTACTTAGGCAGCAATAAAAAATGCCACCATGTGTTGGATTTACCCTTGAGAAAGGTCGTGTAAGAGCAGGCAGGGCAGTGTGAGGTGGCCCAGCAAAGAAAGCAGGTTGTTTGGTGGCACCAGGCAGAGCCAGCACCGTGCTCTCAGAGCAGGGCTGCCTGGGCATGCAAGTTAAGCATGGTATTGCCTCTCCTTCTCTCTCAAACCTATTAATCTTAGCAGGGTGTGTGCACTGAATTGCAACCCTGCCACATTTCTGGCAGTGCATATGAAAGAAGCTAAACTGGGGAGAAAGGAAAAGGCTTCATTTTTTTCTTCCTTTCCAGCTTATTTGTTAGGCATGCCAAGGATTTGATTCTACCTAGGGGTTTATATATAGAGGGCTATTATATAAATGTAATTCATGGCAAGTAGTACTTGCCTGTCATATGATTTATGTTCTACTTCAACGTATGGGAATTCACTGTTGCAGAAATTCATTTGAGAAATGGACTACGAATTTCACACCCAAAGGTGTCTCACCTTATCTCTCTGCTGGAGAGAAGCTGACTTGAACATTTTGGCCTCGTTTACTCATTTGCGGGTGGTGAGCTGTGTCAAAAGCTGAAAAATATCTCACATGACACATTTGTTAACTCAGCTTACAGTTTGCTGGCAATACTGGATGAAATATAAACTATTGATGCTTACAGAGTGGAATCTGGAAAGTAATAAATAGCAGGGATTACACAGAGCCTTCCATCTCAGTGAGAAGTTAAAGTGGAAGATGTTTAGATTACACAAATTTTGGATCTTGCCCCCAGGGGAGCCCATGAAATACCATGGCCACTTCTGCTCCAATGTTAATAGCAGTCAGATAACTTTCAGATCCAAATGGAAAGACAGCTACTCATTCCCTCTGCTGGTGTTACCCTGAGAGAGCAGGAAGCGGCAGGCATCCAAGCTGAGTGAAATGGGACAAGCTGACAAAGACCGAGAGCCATTTATAACACTGTCCTTTGAATCTGAGAAGGAACATGTGCACAACTATGTGTGTGTGTGCATAGATATATTTCAACAGAAAACCTCAACTTGGATAAAAATAATCTCATTAAACTGGTGGAAAAGTTCTAAATCAAATAGTACAAATAGTCAGGGAGAATATATACCTCATTTTACTCACATAATGTATTTCACCAATTTGGCATATTTTCACAATAGAAAAATTTAAATTTAAAGATTCAAATACTCTTAAGGTTGAGAATTTTAAATCTACTATGGTAAACAACTGCTGCTTTTCTAATACAGACCCATCCTTCCATGCAGCATAACATCCAGCCGGAGGCAAGTAGCACTATGATCAAGGTTTTAGGATATTAATTAAATTTAGGCTTTTTTCCTACAGTGTCAACTCTGAGAAACTGGCCTTTTAGCAGTTTTAGTTAACAATATAAATACTTGCCAATGTAAATATTTTACCATATAAAGATGAGAGCTAGAAATATAAAAAAGAAATTACAAGCTTAGTGATGAGCTTTGAGGAGAAGCTGGTTTTTGCATATCTTCTGAAAAGCAGTTACTACACTATGCATTTCTTTTTATACTCTTAGTTTTCCACAACTAGTAAGAATAAAATGAAATTATAGGAGAATATTCCAGGTTACTCTGAGTGTTTTAACCCAAGAAAACTCGAATAATTATTACAAATCTTTCCAGATAATTTGGCAAGCAGGACGGTAGTTACATACAGCAGGTTGCATTTACTATAGACACCGATGAGTCTTACTGTGTTATGTCCATATCAGCCTCTCTTAGCACCAAAATTATGTGTCAAATGGTCAATGACAGCTGCCATGAATCAGCAAAAGATTAGTTTGTACTGCAGAGAAGGTCCTGCCTTTTAGGCTTGGTAAAGCCCAGATTTTGTATCCATCTTCTGTCACTGAGATGTACTGTGCAATACTATGACTTCATACTTCAGCCTGATCACTTCTATTTTATTTACTCCAAATTTAGACCTCTTGAGAATGCAACTGAAAAAAACTTTAAAAAATTAAAAGATACGTTGGGAAAAGTTCCCCTTCAGCTGTTTCACACTGCTATGGTGATGTACAGCTGACCTGGATCCAACACACCTATCTCAACTGTATTTATGGGTGCTCAGTATCATCACAGCCAGGTAATGTAGAGTGAAAAGCCTGTTCTGTATAAGCCTCAGTCTTGCTCCTTCTCTTTAAGGATGTGATTTAACATAATGATAATGAAGGAAGGAATTCCATTTTACTCAATATATTGAATATTTAATGGGTGAACCAAGTTTTCAAGTGCTTACTTGAAATGAATTCACTGGTCCATTTTTCCCCCAGACTCGCTTTGCCTCCCTCCATATTTTGGTCCTGGGACAGAATCCTGAGCACTCTGCTGAAGACACATCCATTTCTTGAGTGAGCATTTCAAAGGCACCATCCAGAATGACCTGATTGTTCAGGCCAAAAATCCAAATGTAAGCAAGCAGCCCATGAAGATGCCAGTAATTGCACCAGGGCCAGCTCCCGGCATACTTGCCAACACTGTCCTCACTCTGACTCCTTCTGAATTAATGCTACAATCGTTTGCATTTTGACTCTCTGAGCTGTTGGAGGACCTGACAACTCACACAAATTATGATGTGGCCTTACCCTTACATATGAAGTGACTACAACATCAAAACACTGTCACCTACATGGCTGCTTGGAGGGCTTTCCTGGCAGTGTAGCTAACAGATCTTCAGGCAAGTGGACAGTAAACAATTAACAGTTGTCCCTCAACTATCTGGCAAAGGAAGCAGGAACCAGATAGAAAAATAAACTTTCTCCCATATTTCTCCCAAAATAAAGATGGAAAATATGAAACAGATGAAGAAAGTAATTCTAAGAAAGTTTTTGTATTTTGATTTTAGTGATAAAATGATGGCTAAATAATTACAGCCATCTGTTTCTGCTTTTCAGATGCTAAGATGAATAAATAAGACAAAATTATTATACGCAGAAGAAAAAAATTGTTGTTAAAAAAGGAGGGCAAGGGCAGGTCCCCCTCAATGGGTAGCGGTAGAAAATGGACTGAAATGGTTGTATGATTGGCATTAGGTGGATGTAAGATTATCCAAAGCTTTATTCACCCTCTGGTTTTGCTCATGGGTGCAAGCTCATCTTGTGGAAATGATTTACACTGAAATGAGCTTAAGGAAGGGCTTGCTTACATGGGGGATTAATGTGCACTAACAAGGGAATAAATTAACATAACAGCCTCGCTGTGTTGAACTGCTCTGTGGATTCACAGCACAGAAGTGTGATTTGCTGTTCAAAATCTTGTCTATACTGTTACACCTGAAAATTTTGAAGAAAAAAAACTAAATTATGTTAGGTATGTTAACTGAGATGGAGAAATCCAACCGTGCTAGCTAGCAGATAGTACTTGCCAAGTTCCTTATAATTTCACTGATAGCCCATATAATCCAGGTAATTTCAGTATGGAGTACCATCTGGTTTGAAATTACAACAAAATTTGGTGCTTAATGAAATATCTTGTACTAGGAACTCTTGAAGCAACAAACAGAAGATCATTGCTGTGCAGAGACTATAGCAGAACTAGTGATCCTCAGATATTTTACAAAAGATGACATATTTAAAATTAAGATTTTTGGAAAATATTGTTAATATCATTGGGCTTTAAAAAAGCCCCAAACAAAATCAAGACAGCAACTTTTCTTGTTCTGGATGACTGTACTGTGTTCCAATACCACACAGTGGGGTCAGATTAATTTGGCCCTCAGAAAGTCAAGTCAAACCATGATCACCCACATGTGGAGAAGTTGCTTTTCTTATCAGCCTCTGGGCGACAGTCCTCTTCCACACTTGTTCCAGTCAGTTCACATGCCAAGGCCAGGAGCACTCAAACACACATTTACAGAGTGTATTTAATCAAAATGAAAACTGGCTTAGCAAATGGACTTCAACGCGTGTGACTTCCATGCAGTCTGTCCAAAAGTCACAAAGAAGAACAGGAACTGCCTGTGTATAACAGGGCAAGGAGCAAAGTCAGGCATCTGCCCCACGCCAGGCAAGTGCTCACCCAGACTGTCATTGTAAATTTTTGGGAAAACCTTGAGAATTTTTTTCCTACAATAAAGTATGTATCTAGTTGATTCCATTCCAGCAATTTGCTTCTGGCCAGTTGAAACAAAGCACGGGATTTCAGGACTCATTTGTATCCTTAAGATCTCATGTTTAGCACAGCCTCTGCTTTGATGAGATGCTTTCTTTCAGGCCCCTAATATCTGTACTTAAACTTCTTGCAAGCAATCTAATGAGGCATGGCTGGGGATGGCAGCAATAAACATTGACCACCCGCAAAAAACTCCAAAGAGAAAACCATCAAAACCTCATCAAGTTCTCAATACAAGAATAAATCAGATAGATACTTAAAGCAGTCACACTCAGATTTTTACATATCCAGCCTAATGATTCAGTAAAAGTAATAGATATTAATAATTCAGATGTTTTCTAAATTAATGATATTTTGAAATGATAACATAGCAATCAGTAGCAAACAATGACATTAAAAATAATTTAAGTTTTAATATATGTCTGCTAGTTGCAAAGCTCTCAAAGGGCATATTTTCATCTCTCTGGAGACTGACTAAAAGAACTTTAAAATGCAAAGCCCTTTCTGGAAAGCACAGAGACATTGCTTTCTATGTACATCTTCAGCTACACTGCTGAAGAAATCAGTGATAAAAGACACATTTGTTTGTCAGAGCACAAAAGAAAAAAATCCAACCCCAAATATCAGCCCAGCTGAAAACCAAACTTGTGTTCCAGCTCATGTGCTCTCTGCATGGCTTGGGCAGGGATTGGCAAACATGAAGGATTACCCAATGTTCTAAAAGTTTTTTTTATGGAGCATGCCTTCACAGCCCAGCCTTACTTTGTAAGAAAGACCTGGCAAAGAATTAGCACTTGGTTTCCTCTCCTGAATCCATGCCACTAGAATCAAACCTTGAGGCAATGGACTTTAATTTCAAGACCTGAAAATTTTAAACCAAGGTACCAAAGGCATGTTTCCTAGGGACATTTCTGTCCCAGTATTAGTGCACTTGTCTAATCCATTCAGGTAACATTAATGAGGCCCTCACAACATTTTCTTCTACAGAAATTTTATGTTCTATTTAAATGGAACCAATTCTAGTCTTAAACATAAAAGAATCAAATTCTACCATGGCTTATGAAATTTTGAAAAACAAGCAAATAGAAACCCACTACCAGAAACTGCTCACACTCAACTGAGTTGGGGACTCAGTCCATCTTTCCCCTATCATCTCCCACAGGCATGCATGCCAGTGCAGACAGTTCCTTAATGTGACCCCTGAGACACTCACCATATTGTCCCCTTGGCCATAAATGACATCAAAACTATCTGATGCTCTGTCCAAATGCACCTCAAATCCCAACCCAAGCTGTACACGCTCAGGCAGGCAGCACACTGAACAAATCTAATCAATGCTGACACTGCATCAAAATTAGCTCGACTATCACAGTTCAGTGCATATTTTTTGGCCACCAGGGAACAGATGACTGCTAGCACAGTGCAACAACAAAACACTAGGCAGAAATCTCAGGACAGATATATATACTTTATAGCCTTGGAGCATGCTAGTTAAAGACATGGGTGGTCAGAACATGATAAGCTGGTTAAGTCCTTCAGTATAAGAAATTTAGCAGTCATCATCAGGGAGAAGTTACAGCAAATATTTGTTCTAATCTTATTATGTAGCATATTTTCATACATTATTTTTCTCCTTCTGAGCATCCTGCTGTTAACTGGAGTTCTTTTATAATCACACAAAGTTCACCTAAAAAAGAAATCTTATTGTTCGATGTTTGCCACCTGGGGGAGAGTGTGTTTTGAACTCACTTTGCTCTGTAACCCTTGGGGATAACTTGGGCTCTTCGCCTGATCTGCTCTCCCTCCTCTGCCTCCTTTGAGCTCTTGTAGCTCATCCTGCTCTGTTTCACTCATCCCAGGCTACCAGATGATTGCTGTTCCCATTTCATCAGCCACAGATGCCTCACACCAGGATGCTGCTGCTGCAGCCTGCCCACCACGTGTCAAAAGCCATTTGATCAGCTGCCACTGCTGAAAAGGGAATGCCACAGCACCCATGGTCAGCCTGAAACAATCCCTCTCCCAACTCCATCAGCCCCAGGAGCACGAGCTCAGCTCCCAAGGGAGGCTCCCGTTACTGGATTTAACAGAAATACATGGTGAAATGTCTGCCTGTCCACAACTGTTGGCAACACACTGAAATTCTGACCTCTGCCAGTGGTTTCTGAGCTCTGCTCTGAGGTTTCAACATATACTCTGGCTTCTGTTCAGCTGAACTTTTATATTTTAATTGTAAAAAAATTTCTTCCTTACTATTGACAGCTGAAAGCACGTCCTTCACCACCTACCTCTGGCCTTATGCACCTTGTCTAGATGTTAGTAATTTTTGCATTCCACTGTTCAGCTTCTTGAGGAGACCCCCTCAACTGCTACTGGAAGATTTGTGCATGGAAACTGCTCTGAGAAAAGTGCCCTGCAGTTTCAATAGATCCCATGAAATACTGTGCTTATTTTTAAGGATCATGGAAAAAAAAATCCCATCAGCTGACATTGACTTTTCAAAGGCTGATTACAAAATGAAAGTACATCCCAATAAATCAGCTAAGGCAAGATGTTAACAACTTTTACTAATTCTGTAAGGTGATTCTAATGCTACTTTTTAAACATACAAACTGCTAATAATTTTCACCAATGTGGTCATTTGGTTCCTGTTGGATTCTCTGCTCTATAATTCTTCTGTCACCTATGAAGAACTGTGGTGAGTAATGAAGGAAATACAATACTATAATAATAGTAGAATTACACTTCTTTAGCTACTTTACAATGAAGATTTTTTACAATTTTTACTAGCTATGCATAAAGAACTATAGATTTCCCTCTCTACTTTTTACTATTTGTAAAAAACCCACATCTTCTTGTGCAGGAAATATTCTTAGCTGAAGGTATGAAACCAGAGACATTCTTCACCAACCAGGCTAATTTCTATACATCAAAAAGAAATTTTGGACATGGGTGGCATGGGTGAGGGTGGAGGGCAACCCAACTTCTTGATGTCATTTGGTCATTCTATCATGTACATTTGGGAACATGAAAACTGTTAAAAGTAGTCAGATCAGAGCCCCACATCTCCTGTGTCTGACACCTGGCAGTCTGGCAACAGATGCTTTTAAGAGGAAGAACATGGGGAATAGAGCAAGTGAACACTCTCAATCTGCTAACATCAAGCACATGTGTGATATTAGTGTAGCATTCAGTTTCTGTTTAGATCAAAGAATTGTCTGATCACTCTAAGCTGAGGATTATTCCATATTATATCTGCTTGTGTCTGTTTAATATCCCTCTATGTATGGAAGGTAGGGTGTGCAGAAGGCAGAGCCAGACACTTTCCAGAGGTGCACAGGGAATTAACATAAAGAATGTCAAGATGTTGAAGTGAGCTGTGCTTGGAGCAGATGGTAGGACTTGACAACCACCCTTCCAACATACAATATTCCATTAGGCCAGCAACTAAACCTTCAAAACTCACAGTTAATAAATAAGGGTTAAAGCCATAAGTGAAATGAAATATGATTTCAATTACTTGAGGATATGTATTCTGTCTCAGTAAACTGAAAATCTTCCTACCTACCTTCTGTTACTTTCACAGGAAACTGGGGACATAAAGAGCCAAGTGAACCTAAGTGCTGTTTTACACCACAGACTTTAGATACCTTCAATTGATAATCTCTGCAGAGACAATATTTCTTGTATGGGGAGGCTGCAGTTAAGTGCTCCACTTCATTTGCAACTCTTTTTGCTACTGTGCCTTTAAATCCTACATTAAAAGAACAATTTCCAGAGGTCTTAGGCACTTCACACCTATTGATTGCACTGCTGGCAAAACACCTACTGCTTTCCTGAGGCGCTGTAAACACTCCCTGGTGTTTATCTGCACTGTTAGGTGCCTAAGCATCACAAAAATCCACCTTTAAGGTGTTTTATGACTAATTTTAGAGAATCTAACTGGATCACTGATACAATCTTAAGTTCAACGGCCTGATGCATTTTAGTCTGACAAATTCCCACCAGACACTCAGCATAAAGCATCTATTCACCACAGGTAATGGAGATAATCAAGATGATTGGGAAGATAGAGTATTTACTGGGTGAAATATGTTCAAGGAGACCTATCTCTGCATCAAAAGGCAAATTTTTATTGCCACATGAAACCTTCTGGCAGAAGCACAACCACTCTTAACTCTCTAAAACAAGAGTAAAACAAACTCTCATCCAGGAAGGAGGTCGTTGCTTTTCAAGTCCTATGGAGGTTGAAGAACTTACACATTTCTTGTGGATTTAGCATTGCTAAAGGAAGAGAGACCAACGTCTCCAAAAGAACAAATGAAACTGGCTGCTCGATTTACAATTAGAAATCTACTGCAGCACTGAAGACATTTCAAAGATTGAAACAACACTTGCAAACTAATACAAAACAGAAATATAAGCATAATTAGAGATAAATTACAGCAATCAAAAGACTTTTAGATTTCTAAAGCACTAAACTAACAAAGCATAAATTGACACATTTGGTGAAAATAGGTGTGTATAGTATAAGTAATGTAATTTTCACTGCCAGAAAATTATCTCATGGCAGTGCTTATCCTGGGAGAAGAAAAAAATCTTACACAAAAGCAGCTGCCTTTACTTTGGTTTGGAGAAGTATCAAGACAATTTTGATACAGCGGTGAAGGAAGCTTCATCCTTTCCCTCTCCACTGCACTGTATAACCCACTGAAAACAGGGATGATGCAGTTATTGTAATGTAGTCCCTTGTTTTAATTCTACAGGTCACTTTTCATGACTCTACAGAAACTAACAAAAATTTTAGCACATCTTTGTTAGGAAACATCATCTTCCTCTCATCTTCATGATAATCTCTGAATATGGGGTAGATTTGAAGCGTCTCCTACATTGCTTCTACAATATCAGCTTGGAATCAGGATGATGTACCAGAACAGAAAATCTCAGCACAAGGCAGCTCCCTTTTCTGATTTAAGAAGAAAAGTACCATTTATAGAAAATAACATTTATGTTAAAAAACATATAAAAAACCTTTATGATAAAAAGCATGTAAAAATGCCAGCAAAGTCATATGCACCAGAGAATCTCAAAAAACAAACAGAAGTCTTACAAAGCACTGTGTCTGCCTCAAGTCATGTCCGTACTAGATTTGAGTTCACACTACCTCTGTCCACCCAGCTCTGGAAAAGCATTGCATCAAAGAGCATCTCTCAATGGAAAAATGGAACAATTTGCCTACAACAGCTGTGGAGGTAAGAGAGATATTCGAGTTTTCTCCAGGAGTACAAGTCCGCTAAACACAAATAGTTACTATTAGTTTCAAAATTGCATTGAACTTCAGCAAAAGTTTGTTGCTATTAGTTTTTTGGCATCAAACGCTGAACTAATGACAGAGTTCAAAGCAATTTGACAACTACTGATTCTAAATACAAAATAATTGTGTTACAAAGGGGTTATTTAAATTTTTTGAGCATTACCCAGGACATAATAAGACTGCTAAGTCCTGTGCTGTGGAGGAGGGATGGCAAACACGGCAGATCTTGCAGCTGTCCAGCATTTGAGCCATGCTGTCTTCCCTCACCAGCTGCTTGAGGAGTAACTGATTGGCACTTACCTACAGCAGTGTCACTGGAGCTTTCCAAAGTGCCAGCACTGACCCACTAAGAGTCTCCCTGGTGCTCCTGAAGTCACCTTCATTTGCTATCACTCAACTGGGGTGCAATGGTCTCTTCAGGACCATGGAAGGAGGGACCTCTTATGACAGCGACTGCATGGTGACAACAACACTGCACGTTTGTAAGCCATGCTGACCCTTTCATAGTAAAGTCAATTACATAATTTGAGTACTTGCACAAGTTTCAGTACAGAAATTGTAGCAAAAGATATCAGGTATATAAGAAACTATGCATATTTTCTTTCTCAACAAAAGGCAAGTAATTTATTGAGCACTACATTATTGGTTGCAGAAAGTTCAATGAAAGTACTTCATCCTTTTTTTAATTCAAACCCAAACAAATTACCTTCTCATTTGAGATCAAGTTCTTTTTTAGACATTGCTAACTTTGCAAAGCACAAAGTGAGCTCTTTCCTGTTGGTTTAGGAGGTTTAGATTAACTGGAGCTGTTTAAATGTTGCCCTTTATATCATGCAGCCAGCAAGGGCTTGGTTTCACCTACTCAGTCATTTCACTGGCAGCTCAGCTGTGCTGATGGCAGTCAGTCCAGAGGGATCAGCAAAAATTACAACAGTCTATCTCCCTACTTCTTGGGCATTCTGCTTAGGGTATGTTTAAACTTCGCAAATGCTGTCAACTGAAGCTGCTGATAGCATCACCCCGTGTGCCTGGGCTGTTGTCAGCAAGATCAGCTGCTAACTCGCAGCTCAGCCCTCACTGTAACAGGCTGGCCCAGGGACACAGGGTGATCCAGCTGCACAGCAGCCCCAGGCTGCATCCTTGAACTGTGCCCTGCATTCTGCATGTGCCCCATCACATGTTCAGGCACTGACTGCCATCTGTACCAGGCATTTCTGACTGCTGACTTATTTACCTGCTAAGCACGTTTTCAAGTCCCAGTGCCTACCAAAGCTGCATGTGAACTCTGATCAAATCTTTTAATTTAAACCTTTCATAGGGTGGCTGTCCTCATCACAGAATTTATAAAGAGCGTCTAGCAGCCTGCAACCAATTTATGCAAGTCAGGCTGGTGCTTCCTTTCAGCTGCATTATGAGTAGCTACCTAAATTCTCTTGCATCTATACACTAAGATTTCCTACTTTTCAGGACTGAGAGAGTTTGACTTGTACTGCAGCTGCAATGTCTTGCAACTCCGTGCTTCTTTTAAGTTTGAATAACTTTGAAAATCTCTTGGCTACATTGATATCAAAGGCTGAATCATCTCATGCAGCAACACTGCTTTGTCATGCCCTGGGGGTTTAGGAGTGTGACCAGCCTCAATTAACCACCTACAACAATATTCAGACACACATCTCTATCCTAGGTCCTGTTTGTGCACTGAATTCTGCTTCCCAATTGCTTGGTCAGGGCCAGCTGGACTAAGCAGATCATCTTCAGCAACCACCCCCTCTCTCCAGGCTGGCACCTGAGGGCATTGGAAACACAGGACATCCTAAGGGAGGATAACTTGCAACCTCTCAAGGTAGCCAAACAAAGTCAACCAAATTTAGATCCCTTGATCAACTTACTTAGTTGCATATACACATGATTTTGCACAGCTAAGTTTGGGGCAAGAGAAAGCAATACAGGATGTGAATTAGTTGAAAATTTGGTAAGTATATAATGACAGGGAGCAAAATTTGGATTTCCTCAGAAACTTTAGAGAAAATTTAACAGCAAAAAGGGTCACTGCTGTAAAGAAGGGATTTAAAAGACCAACTGAAAATGAAGACCTTTAGCAGTGCCAGAACACAATATTGGTAAATAATTTGGAGTTATGAGTTATATACTCAAATTCCTTTTCACTTACCAATTATTTATTACTTTAAATGACTCTTTAAAAAGCTTGCACCAACTTCTGTCTCACTTATTCCAGGACCTGTTGCAATGAAACAAAATCCACAGCTTCCCTCCCAGCTGCAGTTTCTCCCACAGCATTCCTTTTCTCTTCCACTTTTCAGACTAGAAACAAACATTCTTCATAGACTTCTTTGAATGCCAGGGCTGGGCTGGCTAATAAAACTAAGTCCACACAAGTTAGCAAAGATTTAGCAGTGAATCTTCTGTACTAAAATCTCTACAAAATATTGTAATGGTATAAGGTCAGGGTATACTGGGATAGGGCTGTATGAGGACAGAGCTACACAAATTCTTTATATTTAGCTTGCTGATTTATCTCAGTCTTCTGCCTCAAATCATCTAACTAATTTTTAATGCACAACAAAATCCTCTTTTCATTATGAATGTGTTCAAATAATCCTAGCTTAATGTATAAACTATTGACAAGCCTTTCTACAGCACTTGATTTAGGTCACTTTACATTCTATTAATATGTTCCACAAAAGGATAACAACTCTGAAATCTGCTTTAGGAGTTCATTTATATTTCCTCTTTCATAAAAATGTTCCTGCTATTATGGATCAGATCCAATAAGGTTTAATCAGACAGCTCTTGATGATGCAACAAATACCATCATAAGCAACATCCTGCTATGCTGCACCCCTTGCACAACCACTTCTCCCATCAGCCAAGACTACAAATCAGTCCTAAAAATCTAAACAAAACAGCACAAAGAAAATAGATAAACATGCACACACAGAAAATAGATATCAAAATTCACATGAAAACAACTTCAGTGAGATTTTCCTATTAAAGAAGAAGCAATCCATTTAAATTATTCCTCAGAAAATGAAGCAGAAGAGAAATGCCCCATTCCCTCCTCCCTGCCCAGCTCCCACTTCCTGAAGCCTTCCTCCTGGCACGTACTTTTTGGGTTCAGCCGAAAGCATTTCCCTCCCCTCCGCACATCTGCTCTGTGCAGGGCTGCCGTGCTGTGCCTCATCCTGAGGAGCGCTGGAAATCCCAGGCTTTAAAAAGCCGCTCGCAAGCCCCTCCTGGGCTGCCAGGCTGCCAGCTCCGGCAGCGATCGAAGCACAGCATCGCCCCCAGCAAGCCACACGACCCGTCAGTCACCCTCACTGGCCACACCACCGCTGCTCCAAGTGCAAACAGATGACTTGAAACAAACAAATAAACAAACCCTATCCACACCCTAATACCTCACAATTTAAAAAATAATACACACACATATATATATACATACACACATATACATATCACATACACACATACATATATGTGTGTGTGTATATATGTATGCATCTGTATCTATATATTTCTAAAAAGGATGGGCACCCAGAGGAGCTTGTTTCCAGAGCAGCCCAGCTGGCTGCTCCTGCCCAGCCCATCCTGGCAGCACTGGAGCCCCTGTGGTGCCATCACCGAGGCTGGGCACCCTTTGAGAGTCAGTCCCTGATGCTGTGCCTGCTACCCTGCAGTCCCGAGCAGGCAGCCTGGGATGGAGGGCACTGCCTGGGATTTCTCTTGTGCCAACTCATGCCCCTGGCCTCTTATGGTTATACTGGAAGGAGCCTTGCTCTGCCTTCCCTGGAACCCCCCTTTAGGGGGCTGGAAACAGAAGCTGGGCATCCCCCACCACCCCCCATCCCCCAGCCTCTACTGGCTGGCCAAACCTGGCTCCAGTTTTCCCTTTGCACACCCTGTGCTCCATCCTCAGGGCCCATGAGCCCCCTTGGCCAGGTTAGGGTGGCTCTGCCCCTCTGCACAAGTGAGCAGCAACATGCCTAACCCATAGCTGGGTTTCTTGTAGGGTTGTCAAGAGTCAAGGTATGAAACAGAACCACTTCCCAGCAATTCAGCCTGCAGTTACCAAAACTTCATTTGCAGAATTATGTCTTAACATTAAAGTATTTCCTGTCACAGAGATGCTTGAATAGCCACAGAAAGTTTACTGAGCAGCAGTGAATGGATCACAGGAATTTCTTACCTCACATGAACTTGTTGGTGTCATGGTGGTAAAGCTGAGCATCTCAGAAGCACTGGAACATGATGGAAAGAGAAGGGATCTGACATCAGGTATGCTCTTTGAGAACCCCTCTCTTGCACTCTGGCCAGAAAGACATCAGAAAAGTAGTTAGATTTCTATCCCTATATGATTTTTATTTTCAATGTATTAATATTTTCCACATACTTGGCTTCAGTGTTCCCCTTTTAAAAGGAGAATGGAAAGGATGTGTGAGAATGAGTTTTGTCTGAAAAAGAAAAGATCCAAAGTAGTAGAGAAAGGAAGTAAAAACTACAATTTAAGCAAAGTTCAACAAACTTACATGCCCCCTCCATTCAGGGCATGAAAATGGTCACAGCTCCTCAGGAGAATCTTAAAACTATTTCTGCCCACAGATTAACTCTTTTAACTGATGATTTTAGAGATAGTAGAAACTGAACTACATATATAAAACTTACAAGAATGGTGAACATATACCACATGGATAATCTGCAAATGCTGGAGAATACTGCTGAAATCCCTAGATTGGAAGCCTAGATTTCAAAACAAAGTTTACTTTGGCATTTAATAGCCCAAAGACAAGATGTATATGTTAGACTACAATGGACAGCCAGTAAAAAACCACCCAAATCTATTTGGTGAAAACACAGTATAGTGTTATGCATTGCATTGTTGCATTATAAAAGTCAAATCATTGGTGTTATTGTCCTGCATAATTTACACACCAGTACTGTTTGTTGGTCATTATTACTTCATCCTTGGGTTTCATTCCCTACTGAACCACCTAGCTTCCATTCAATAATTTGGCCTAAGAGGTTCTCCTTCCCTGCTCTGAAGATGCCCAGTTGTTAGCTACTGTCTTTCAGTCAGTTGTATGTTAGCATCTTGATGCTTTACCTTTCAGGTGCATCTCTTGACCAGATCCCTGTGATCTGCTGGCTCTAGATCTGTTTGGGAGTGAACTTCGCTTCTTTCCATTACTGTATATGCTCCAAGTTCAAATCCACCAAATGACACATACATTCAATATTGTTATAGTTATATTTTTTGGTTACCTTACAACTTTTTTCATAAATATTGCCTTTCAGAGGAAAATCTATACACAGTATTTGAGCTACTATATACATTAGTGATAGTCTTAGAACCTGATGATTTATAATTTGTTGGCTAATATTGCTTCTTATCTTCAGTGTGGTTCAAATTTTCTTTAAGGCAACAGAGATCACACAAGAAATTATCTAACTCTGTTTTCTATCTAACCCTACTATATATATTATCTATTCCTATATATCCATTATCATGGCCTCTAACATGCACAGGAGGGTTCCTTTTTTTCCTTTCCTTACAGAAGTAACTAAAATACTGGAAATGCCACTCTCTGAAACCTGAGACCTGAAAAACTGCTCAGATGTCCTTTCTGAGGAACTGCTTTCTTTGCTCATTTTGTTCACTCCCATGTCTGCAAGCTGGAGCTGAAACTTCTCTGAGAACAAGCCAACTACATGCAATACCTCACATAGCTGGATCAAACTGAACCCTATCTTCTGTGAGATATTCTGATTAAAGATAAGAATTGGACTCTAAGGGAAAAGTTAAATGCCAACTAAAGCAAACTTCTTCACACTTCAGATTTGTTTAGACTGACAGCTTCTTGATTGACAATTTAAGTTGGCTCTATGAATGACAGTGTTTAGGTACAACTAAACCTCCAGTCAGAGGATTACTGAATTCCTGCACCACACATCTCTCTTTCTTGCTCTCACATCAAGATTAGTTCTTCATTAGGCCTTTGTATTTCAGCTGTTTGTAATTGATAGGACATGGGAAAATACAGTAAACCAATCAAGTGAGTAAACCAGACAAAGTGTTTGGACTCACTGAGCTTTATGAACTTCACTTGCATGCTTAAAGTAATTATGTGTTTAAATAAAAGCACTGAAAATCAGTGTCTTAAAATCAGTCACAGAAAACAGATTACTCAAGTAACTGGAGAAACAGGTAAGGGAAATAACTGCCTAACAAAAGGTCAGATAAAATGCCTGAGACACACTCAAGATCCAGGCGCTAAGTGGTAGCAATTCTGTGTGCAGACTTAAAGAAACCAACTAAACATTGAACAAAATGCAGGAAAGAAGTATGGTTGTTCGGGGCTTTTTTTAAGGAAAACAGAGTAGAGTGATTTTGGATGAGTAATAGCACTTTACATTTCTATGACACCTTTAATCCCTCAGGCTCCCAATGCAGTTGGCAAATTTAACAAATTGAAGGACCTTGTCCTCTGTACACTGGAATCATTTTATCTGTCACCAAAGGCATCCCTGGTGGAGCAAAAAGCAGTATCTGTTTAACAGGTTAGATCTATTGTGACAAGCACCACATCTCAGCAAAGCCACAGGGAGAGGATAATTGTCAACAGCTGGAATTAATGCTGAATCCTAGATTAATCAGTTGTTAGAAGAAGTTTGCTAGTATTTCTCCAGTTACCACTGCTGATGATGACTTTAACACAGATCTTGCAGAGCTGCCATGCCCAGGGCAGGCTGTCTCATGACCCAGCTCCTCTGGGCACCTGCCTCAGCATGAGGTGCATTCACATGCCACAGTTCCTCTCCTTGCAACACTTGGGTGTTATATTCACCAGACAGAGTGAGAGCAGAGATGGACTGTAAACATCCAGGCATGAAAACAGACCCAGTGGTCAATCAAGAGATGCTGCACACTGAGAAATGTAGAATCATAGAATAGTTCAGGTTTGAAGGGGCCTTTAGAGGTGCAATTAGCAGGGACATCTTCAACTAGATCAGACAGAGCCCCTTGAATGTTTCTAGGTGATTCATCACCTCTCAAGGCAACCTGTTCCAGTGCTTTACCAACCCTCATTGAAAAAACCATTTCTCTTATATGTAATCTGAACCAACCACCTTTTAATTGATTTAAACAGTCAGCTTTGATCTGAACCTTCACCAAGGTCATTTTTCCTTTATCGCAGGAAATCCTTTTCCTTTAGGATTTATTCCTAAATCCTTTATGTATTTCTGGAAACTCAGAAATTGTCAAAGGTGTTTCACACACAACAGTTCATATATGCTGCTTCCTAAGGCACATGGGAATGACAACAGCCTGACCAGCTCCTTGGAAGTCTCTGCACATTGAGATTAGCAAAGCAGGCTAAATTCAGTTACAGACTACTATGTATAATGGCAAAAGGAGCAGAATTGCACCGAAAAGCTTCTCCAGGTTTCAGATTCAGTGGGATGGGAGTGAGCTTTATGCTCCCCTTATCTCACAGTCACATCAGGGATCTCCAGTCCTCCTTCTGTCCACTAATGGCTACTGATGATACACTTATGGCTACTGATACTATGATCACTGAAGAGCAAAAAACGAGGTGAGTACCACATGATTATTAAAAAACTATAAACAAAACAACAAAAACTGGAAGAAAGAAAAAAGTTCAATGAAAACTAAACACGTGGCCAGTGAACTTGTACATTCTAGCTTTAAAAAAAAAAGAAATAACATAGAAATCCCTTTCCAGATGTGCTGTTGGACCACAAGACTGTCAAAGTCTGATGGGTAATCCACAGTCACATGTTCATTTTGGGATGGAAGAGAGGCATGCTTGGAAATGTGTTTTGAGCTGTCAAATAACCAACAGTGAAATAAAAAGTGGGAAAATAATCATATGCCAACGAACAAAATGGATTTATTCAACAGTTCATATTTTCACTGGTTTAAAAATAGCCAGAAAGTTGATCCAGGAATTATTCTTGGGACTGTTATAAGCTGCTGTACAAACACTCAATGCCATCCTGCTGAGCTTCTGACAAGTCTAAAAAGTCTCACATATTTCACATGGCAGCTGAAACACTTTAATTGCAAAGGAAAACAAAGTGTTAGCATGGATCAGGCCAGCTGAGTGTGAATGAAACAACTGTAGAAACTTTAGGGCTTGGAAAAACTCAAGAAGTTCCTTGGTCAAGTGCTGCTCAGGTAGGGTTAGTCATCGTGGACAAGAAACAGTTTTTCAAATACTGAACTTCTACAGTATGATCTAAGCTTCAGGATATGAATGCAGTGAGTTACCATCAAGGTATGGGTTAGACTTAATCACAGAATTAGAATGCAAATCTCTCTGTTGCAGTTTTTGAGGGACAAAGAAGACCCAACAATACTTATCTAGGACACATCTTATGCACAGGTCACTCACTGGCAAAAATGTAAACCTGTACAAGCTTGACTCTTTACTTCTCCCCCACTAACAGACCACATGCCAATGGCAGTGATTAATTGGGCATTTCTCTTTTCTTTCTCCTTCACCTCTGCCAAGCCTAGAGAAGTTTTGCTTACTTTCATTCTAAGAATGAGAAGCTGAAGGTACCTGAGGTGGTGGTCCCTGCATGAACAGGGGCTTCAGCATAATTCCTATCTCCCTTCTCCAAGCCCCTTGCCTGACAGAGGCTGATATCCCTTCTATTCTCTTTTTCCACCAGCAGCAATGAGTTACCAGGACTCAGACACAACTTTTCATTCCAGGCTTACCCTTATCCAGAGTCCTTCCCATGGAAAGAACAATCCAGCTGAGATGCACACCCAATCTCATTCCTCAGTTGAAGACATCCATTTTCTTAGGTACGGCAAAGGATTTTTAGCCGTGACTTATCATCTTCACGGCCCTTGAAGCTCCTGCCTCCCAAGGAGAGGGTCCTTGGCATCAAGGCACAGCCAAGGAATGTTATCTCTGCTGGAGACACAAAATGGCAGGGGAAGGAATGCAACTGCCAAATGACCTGAGGGAGGAATTCAACTTCATAATGCTCTGGGGGAGACAATCACCTTGGCCACAGAAATCTGGGCTCTTATTTACCACTCCTAGCACTGCTGCGTGCCCTCTGGAAAGGCTGTTTAGAACTGGAATGGAAATGGACCTTTCCTAGAACTGGGATCTCAGATTAACATTTTGCTACACCCACAATACGTTAAACTTACTCAAAATACAATATTTTTTGCTGTCAACATTAGTTAAAAACACTTTTCATGATGCCAGTGTTTTCCACAGGAAAGACATTCTGATTTTTACTAACTCGCAAGTTTTTTCTCTGGTCTCATTCAATCACAGAATTTTCTCCAACAGCTTATGGAAAAACCCTAAAAGTCACAACTTTTACTGTCAAAGTCATGGCAGCGACAGTCACACAGATTTTGCTGTTGTTTTGTTATCTTCTATATTGAAGTTTTCCCATTTCTGGTCAAAGGTGACTTATCCCTATAAATAGAAACATTTTCACACTTTAAATGCTTGAAACAAAATCCTTTTGTGTAAAAAGCCAGCCTAGAGGATTTCATCCTGGCAGCTGAATGAGTCAGTCCTATCAATGCTTAGACAAATAATGAGGTTAAAAAAAGAACTTCCAATTTGGTATTGGCTCCCTATTTCAGACATTCTTTATAAAAAAGACACCGAAACAAAGAAGCCCTTATAAGTCTTCAGTTCCTATATGAGAAGGGATGGAAGAATATACCTGGATGTAAAGTAGCTTGACCCACATGTCCTTGAAGAGCCAGAGGGACAACTGTTCCAATCCAGAAGGAATACATGTTAGGCAATAGCTGTGCTACTGCCCTGAACACTTAGCAGAAAGTGCTGTGCCCTGTTAAGTGCTGGCTCCAGGGGCTCCAGCCCAGCCCCTGACATGGCTCTGATGGTCCCTGCTGACACGGTGACAGGGGCTCTGTGTGTGCTCCAGGTGATGCTCTGCCCTGTTCCAACCATGGCACTTTGCAGACCACAGGGAGGGAAGCACGTGTGGTGTGACCTTCCTGAGCTCAGCCCTGCCCTCACCCTTTCAGTCATCAGACACCAATTCCAGCGCAGCAGGAACCTTCAGTGCAACCCATTCCCACCATCCACCTCTTAAACCAGGAGAATTGAAATCCAGGTTCCACTGAAATGATATGGCAATGTGTTTCAGAAAATCTCAGACACTTCTCAGGATCTTTTTTGCATGCAAAAAACCCCCATAATTTCTTCAGCCATTTCAGGCCAAATAATCCTGTGGTTTGAATTGCTCCTCAGATGACATCGCCCTAAAGCACTAGCTGAACCAGAAAAAAAATTAAATTTAAACTACAAACTTGTTTAAAAATTTGGTTTGTGTCTTGACTTGAATATCCTCAAGACTCAGACAAATAGCAAAACCATTGCTGATTCTTACCTCAGAAAACAGAAGCAATTCCAGTAAGTGAATTAGATGTGTAGTAGTACATTCATCCTGAGGTGAGAAGAAACTTGAATTTCATCTCTGCTAGAAAAAGAAGCCATCACTAATACCTTCTGGATGATAATCTCACATATGAATCTGAGACTGGTTTTCAAATGCAGGTGCTAAAAGTATCAGAAAACAAATACAAATTGTCTAATCTTTCTTTCAAATGGGATCTTCTCTGACTTTTTATCTTCAAAAATTTCAATTCTGTTCCAGAAAAAAGAAAGGAAACACTATTTGAAAGCAGTACTTCAGAAAAAGATTTCATACTTACATTCACTGGGTTTTTCTCCAGAAGAAAGAACAAAAAACCCGTTAGTAAGAACCCTGTTCTTCCCTTCACCAAACATTCTCCGGTCTAAAATTCCCTCTCTTTCAGACTGAGATAATTTCTCGGCTTTCCTGGTCTAATGCCACATGAGTTCCTGTAATCCCTCTCCCATCTGGTACAGAAGTCATCAGGAGGCACTTACATTCCTCATCAAAACAAGTATTACTAAAAAAACCTCACCACTTCACTAAAACGAAACATTTCAGACAAAACCGCTTTGCCTGAGAGCGAGGCATACAAATGAGGAGACTTGATAAGCACCACAGAAGAAGCTGGAGAGGCACTCAGGAGTCTGGGCTTCTTCAACCACCTGGCGTCCCCCTTCCCTTTGCAACAGGTACTCCCACAAAAGTAGCTTCATTCCCACACTTCTCACAGGAACCATAGCAAAAACGTACACGTTTTGTGAAAAGGAAACAAAGTTTTGCTTGGTCTAGAAACCACTAACAAAGAAAGCTTTGAAATGAGTTTTTTTCCCAAACATATAGTAAGTGATAGCCAGAACGTAAAAACAACAGTCTGCTCTAGGGACTTTCAGGAATTGATACTTTCCCTCAAAGCTTCTGCTCAGAACTGCAGGGCAGAGAGAGAATCAGACAGAGTAAGATACTAAAACAGCAGGGTTAAAGGACATTTTTATCAGAGGATGCAGTGACTACATAGGACAACTTAAGGGACCATTTAATGTATGACTGAAACAAGTTTTGTATTTCTTCTAAACATTTTAAATAGAGTGTGGGGTTTTTTAAAACCACAATTTTATTTAGAAATACTACAGTAAAATTTGCGTTAAAACTATAGACAGGTCAGTTCACACACTCAATTTCTGTGAGTGCCTGCACGCATGTGCACACATGAACATACTTTGATAAATCAATTTAAGTAAAAAAAATATTTCCTAATATAGGGAACAGTCCTCATTGCAGAAATTAACTGTACTGTTACTGATCATTTATTCTGGCAGCTATGATTTTGAACTCTCCATCCAACTTCTCAGCTCAGGAGAAAGCTGGTTTACAGAAAAAACCCCATTTTTATATTCTTTCAGAAGCATGAAGGAGTGTTAGATTGTAAAGTAAGCTTTGCTACAGTTAAACTCATGAAATATAGCTGCGTATTACAACAGATAAACTGTATTAAATAAATTCTTGAGTTTCCTTATTCTTGTTAAGCTTTTCTTAATAGCCCCAAGTATTCTCCCCACCTTTTTACAAAATGACACAAAGAGTAGGAACTAATGTTTCTTTGTCAGAGCTACACTCTGGTAACAAGGAACATTACTTTGAGGCTTAAGCACTTTAGTAACAGCTATGCTTCTATATTTATAGATGAAAATAAAGGGTAGACCAGTGAGAAACCAAAAATTCAGAGATAGAAAAAAAATCTAGTTAGACCATCCATTCTCTCTTGCCATCTCCATGAGTCAGAATGGCATATTATCATTCAAGGAATCACTGGAACCATTCAACTGGAAACAAGAAGTAAGCCAATTTGCTTCAGGAATCAAAGCAGCCTATAGCAGATTCTGTCTGGCAGAGAGCATAGGTTTGTGAGCTTTCAGGTATGTTTAGAATTGCAGTATTTGCCCAACTACACCATTAAACTCAGTGTTGCAGCTCTGCCAGGAACCAGCAGCTAATGCTGAGGAAAAAAATGAGACATCTCATTCAGCATCACAGCCACAGTGTAGCTTTACAAGTCAAGGAGGGAAAAATTTCTGTGCTCAAATGGCAAGATTTGCCATAGTTGTTCTGTTATTATTAAATTTAAAAATTAAATCCAAAAGTCACTTCGTCCATCTCAGACTTGTAGAGCTAAATGTCAGCAAATTTGGATTTGGTATAATACACAGGAGAAATATTAAGTTGCTTTTCAGCAAAAGCTGTTGATACAAATACAGTTTTATTATTCCTCTTGTCAGCTTCCCTTTCAGCCTTTGGCCCTGAGTAATAAATCACTTAAGTTATGGAACCAACTTCTGCTGTTATATCACAAGCTTCCATTTGGCTAATCTATTCGTGTTAGGATAGTGAGAACAGAAGTTGGTTTACAACACTGATCTTCACATCTGCATTAAAAAACCACCTTTATTGCATTTTCTAAGCAGAACTATTTCTGGGCACAAATCACCAGGATTTGGCCCTTACTTGGAGAGAATTGGCCCTTCTTGTTCTATATCCTTCACTCGGTTCACTTTTTGAAAGTCTGCCCCACACAAAGCTGTGCTCTGCAACTCACAGAACCAGGTAGACTGGAAAAAACCTTTGAGATTGTCAAGTCCAACAAATACCACCTTGTCAATTAGAGCATGGCACTAAGCACCACATCCAGTCATTCCTTAAACACCTCCAGGGATGGTGACTCCTTCGTCTCCCTGGGTAGTCTATTCCAATGTCTAATCACCCTTTCTGTTAAGAATTTCTTTCTTATATCTAACCCAAACATCTCCTGGCACAGCTGAAGACTGTGGCCACTTGTCCTGTCACTGGTTGCCTGGGAGAAGAGACTAATGGCCACCTGGCTGCATCCTTCTTTCAGGGAGCTGTAGAGAGTGATAGGGTCACCTTTGAGCCTCCTCTTCTCTAGGCTAAAGACCCCCAACTCCTTCAGCCACTCCTGACAGGACTTGTGCTCCAGACTCTTCACAAACTTTGTTGCCCTTCCTGGGAGATGCTCCAGCACCTCAATGTCCTTCCTGAACAGAGGCACCTTGAACTGGACACAGGACATGAGACCTCACCAGTGCTAACAGCAGAGGAGGAATCACTTCCCTGGTCCTGCTGATCATTCCTGGTATAGGCCAGGATGCCATCAGATTTCTAGGTCATCTGGGCACACAAATCAGCATCCTGAATAGGCCAAAGTCTGCCCCCTGCAACTGAGGCTGCATCTTCTCCCTTTTCTTGTTTCTTTCAGCACCACTTGCTTCAGACCTCCCTGACCCTGATGTGGTGTAACAGGAACACGGCGTGGTGCACAAGGCAGCACTGGGTAAAACTGTGCAGCCTCCATTTTTGCCATGCACCAACTTGTTTTTATTTCACTTAAGAGGCCCCACTAAAGGCACAACATGTTCATTACCATTGTAGCACTTCATAAACAAAACATCAATCAAAGAATTAACTACATAAACATCTTGTTAAATTTGCTGTCACTATTTCCTTGTGATCTGATGATAGCTGCATAACTTATTGCTAATACTAATTATTAGTCTTAACAGTTTTGGCATGTATAATGATTTCTACATTCACTTCCTGGCATCACTGTTTCTCTGTTTCCTGATCACCACTGACTTTGTGTTACCCAGAGAGCCTCGTGCTCTCTCCAGAGAATTTTGTAACCTCTTATTTGATCCCACAGCTTCTCTACAACCACCTAATTGAAGCAGTCACCTCTGGACAGGAAACATAAAGTTGAATTGATATCATATTCTTCTGAACATGGTAATTCTGAGTCATGTCATACATCTCATCATGCAGGGAGGATGCATCTCAGGGAGAATTGAAAAGAAGAATTCAAGTCAAAGAAGAGGAGTTGAAGGCATCTTTTTCTTTCCTTTGTGGTGCAACAATTACAGCCACTGATCTAATTTAATAGTTGTCTCATTATAAGATTCACAACAGTCAAAACTCTGAATATGTAGAACTGCTTTTTCATTGAGAAAATTGTGATGATTCATAATTATTTTTGTTTAAAAGAGGTGACTCAGCACCCTTAACAACAGGGTGTCAGCAAACTCCTAATTCTAGTTTTACAAATGCTGCTCCAAAAATGTCTTCCAAAAAACTTTTGGCTCCAAGGTATGAGAAATATGTCACAGGAAACTTAGCCTGAGATTTTGATTTAGTTTCCAAAACTGTGGGTTTTGGATGCTTATACTGAGAGATAAATTTCTTGGTTAAAGTTGCCTAAAGTTAAAAAACACTCTACTAAACCTTCACTGGTCTGGAGAAACGTACTCTCATTTTGTAGAATGAAAATAAGTTTGATTAAACCAACGAAGAATCCATACATAAAATTTCAATGTTAACGAAACAAAAAAAAAAAAAGCTTAAAACTTTAGGGAAAGGGAAGCTTTTCGGGATTTTCCCCTGCTGGGCTAGGAGAGGTGGAAACCTTGCCCACAAAGAGAGGTGGAAATATTTTTATAGCTGCTTGTACTTGCATTTCCCTGGATTATTCAGATACTGCAAGGACGAATGCAGCAACACGTGCAAGTTACTCACTACCATGGTATTGCAAGCTATATGAGCTAATAGAGAAATGTTTCGTTCATTTCCAGGGTCCAGTGCTGGTCCTTGTCCAGCAGCACTGTAAACTTGTAACAGAGACATATTTCATTCGATTTCAGGAACCAGTTGGTACAGGCTGGCCCATTTCCAACAGCACTGTAAACTTGTGAAACTGATGGATCAGTTTCCCAAGAGCCTTTATAACCAAGATTTCTGACTTCTCAGCAACTGGAACAGCCTTGTAAACTTGTAGTAAAAGCCAGATTTCTCAAAATCTGCTAGCCTATATTAGCTAACAGATTTACATGAAGCTCAAACCTCAGGATTCTTGCTTAGTATAAAGAACAAGGAAAGTCTGCTAACAAAGCTAGTGCTGTTCGTTTGTCAGGTCTAGCATGAAATGGTTTTATATTCATAAAATGGTGTTACACTCACCTACTGATTTGCACTCACCCATAGCTCAAAACAAGAACACAGAGCAGGAAGAGCTGAGGCTGAATAAAATGGATCTGTGATGATTTCACTGGGCTATGGAGAACTGCTGAAATTTGATAAACCTGTAAAAAAGTGAAGAGACAATGAGTTATGGAATGTTGGCTTCTCCCACAGTAAAGTGTCTGCCACATTTTGATCTTAAAATAGTGCCACTATTCCAGAGGGGCATTTCACAGCAGAATTGACACCTTACTCACCCTATGGTCCACCCTTCAGAAATGATATTTAGCTAGCTAACAGATAACCTCTGTTAGCAGAGGGTCTCCTCCAGTAGTTTACATCCCTCTGTCAGTGCCACAGTCTTGTCCCCCACTGCCAAAATGCCATCCAGCCCCACATTAAAATCAAGTATTTTAATTCCATTAAAATCAAGGATTTTAATGTAGTAAATCAAGGATAAGATAACAATAAGTTTAATGTATCTACACAGGTATTAACATTCTAGAAATTATTTAAATGGATTAATTTTTGAAACCATATTTGATTGTGTGAAGACTATTTTGCTTTGACTTGCCCACTTAAGAACTCAAGCTGTCTTCTAAAATGTACTGACAGATATTTCTTTTACCTAACCTGTTGCTCATTTTCACATTTCCTATCCTGGCAAAAAAAAATTAAAACCTTTTGTTCTGCTTCTTAGTTATACCTTAGTTAGCAATGCAATAAAAAAAAAAAACCTCAGTGTGATATTGCAGAGATGTATTAATATAATCAATATTCAAACCTTTGCTAAAATCAAGAACTGAGCAAAGGACTGAATACACCTTCAATGTATCATAAAGAAATAACCAAGAGCTCTTCATTTTCCAGGGAAGCACAGATTTTATAGGAAATTTACTGTAGTAGACTAGAATATTTTAAAAAAACCAAACCCCCCTCTTTTATTCCAGATTGGCTTGTACAGAAATTAGTGCAATTCATTTTCCTGAGCTTCTGACATGACTTAATTTCTAGCAGTTAACAAACCAGAAAACTACCTTTTCCCCTTGGCCACCCCTCCAAGGCACTGAAAATGGGAAAATCTGAGTGAGTAGAGAAGTTAAAAAGTGCCTTTCAGTAATTCAAGTCATGTGTATTTTACAAACTTTGAAGTATGAAAATAATCTTGTTGATGTTGAAAATGCTTCTACATTGGTAAATTCCTGGTCTTTCAGAACTTGGATTCCCAGGAAAAAGCCTTGAAACATGAGGACTTTATATCAGCAAAGCTCTGTGTGCAAATACCGGACTTTCTTGTACAGGAGTAAATTCTAAATCCTGCTAAGCTCTCATAATAGTCCCCTTCAATCTGAGAGATTTCTGTAGCATGCATCAGGTCAGTGTAATTATTACTCTCCAAGAAATTCTTCTATTAACGTTTTCTACTTGTACTTTAAGGTAAAAAACATTTCCTTACCCAAGCCACTTAATTATTCAACTGCAGCTTTCTGGCGCTGAGATGCCCCTATTGGGCTACAAATCAAAGTCCTTTAACGACATTTATCCACTACACCCTGAATGTGCAAACATAAGTTCATGGGGAACCAGGTGGATGCAAAACATGCCCCTGACAGAGAAGTCCTGCCCTCTTAAATTCATCTTTCCCAGGCTGGTGATTGCATGGAAAGCACCATGGAGAAAAACAAAACCAAGCCATGCCACAGAGCAAAAGCAGCTGAGCATCTTGAATTTCTTTGGACCTGCTGTTCAAGGTAATGATTTAAACCCAAGAAATTTGTGATTCTACTGATGTCTAACATTTCTACAAAGTACACTCATTGGTTTATAACCTCAAAGGGACAATGAATTCCCCATTCCAGCTCAGGAAAAACTTCTTATGCGATCAAAAGGTACAGAACCCATTGAATTATTTGTGGTCCCATTTTCCTCCACACGATATAAATCTGGCCACATCAAAGCAACCACATCCCTGTTGCACTGATGACTCCACTAAGACTGAGCTGTCGTTCATGTACCACTAAGTCAAACCTGTCAAACTGCTCTATGACCGCTAAGCTAAGACCAAATGACTTCACCAGTGGCCCCTGGGCTCTAACAAGCGGAAAATAACATTGATCTTAATCAGATCAGACACTGGCCTCTCTCAACTCTATCTCAAAGTCTATTTGATTTCATGCTTCATTATAAAATCAATTAATTGTTTCATTGCCTAGTTATTTTATGTGCTTCTTATAGAATATATTGTGTTGATATTCAAAAGATACCAGGCACTCAGAATATTTTGTATTAGCCACTCACAGTAAGAATGGAAAACAGCATTATTTTTAAGAGATGCAGCACATGCAAACCAATGCCATGAATGAGTTCACCAAACCATCCAAAGCAGTGTGATCAATTGTACCGGCCAGGAGGCCTTTCCTGAGTGCCTAAAAGCCCTGCTTTCACAGGGCCTTCACAACCTGTGACAAGGAGACCAGTGCCAGCCACAAATCCACCCTCAGCATCCCCTTTTGCCAGTGCGCAAGCACTTCCCAGCACAAAAGCTCAGTCTCCTCAGAGCTGAAAGCAGAAGCATCTTCAGTGCAGTGAGATATTCTGGAAACTGAAACTAAGCATGCAACACCAAATAAATGAGGGCAAACATTACCGCATGCTGGAAAAGTTAGGCCACGATGAGGTTCTTTGGTGGCTGTGCAATAATGATTTATTTTTCCATGCAACTCATAAATGTGAGTGGATGTTTATGGAAAATGGAATCATTCACTCACTTCATTCACTCAAATGAGTTTCCTAATGAGGGTGATTTTTAATAAAATTATTTATACTTCATTCTATCAAGCTTTTCATTTACATCTAGATTCAGTAAAGCACTTAGCCATGATGAATTTGAGATGCAACTCCATGAATCTATAATTAAAAACATTCATTTCAGACAAATGGAATTATAACATTAGCAATGAGGGAAAGAAGTTGTTAAGATTCAACCCTACAAAAATATGCAGTTGCCATGACATATTCCAAAAAGTAATTTGCCTTAGCCTTCCTGATTAAGTGCTCTTATAACAACTATATATTTTTTTATCTTGGATTTAATTATGTATAGGTTCATCCAATATTCCTTACACTTGTTCCTTGATAACCTGTCATGTTCTCTTCCTCTGCGATTTATAAATATTATTTGGCAGTGGCCCAACCCTTGCCCTACTTTTCTCAATAATTGGTGACAAAGGTGTCAATAATTGACAGAAGCCTGTCTTGAAGCTCTTTTGAAACCATTCTTTATTCATACCCAAGCTGTAGAAGCTGCACTCAGAGCTGAGCATCACCCAGAGCACAGTATCCCGCTCTTGATGCTGACTGCCAGTAATTCTTTCGAAGAACATTAACCAGGACTTAAAAGAGGCAGACATGGAATAGCTTGCTGCCGACAGAATGACATTTTGCCCCTTTTAATTCAGAGTAGATTTACATCTCCTCTCACATTATGATCTTGTTTACTTGATATGATGGCAGCTTTTTATGGTTGAATTATTTCTAAACATTTAAACAGGTTTTTTTGAGTCCTAAAGCCCTGTCTGTGTACAGGGCGTGTCCAACCACACTTAAGCACTCCCAAAGGCATCCCATTGCCTTTGTCAGGCAGGACATCTCCTGCCAGTCAATTTGACCAGCCCCACGGACCTGGCTTTAGTCTGGCAAGTACTCTCCTGCCAGTCAGGGAAATGCCTGGAACTACAAGTGACTGGCTGGTTTTCAACAAGTAATATTTACCCAGAACACAAGTATTCAAGGCAGAAATATTAGTCTCAAATTAGCTTACAGTGTCTTATGTTTTAGGTGTTCCTCTGTCTTTTACATAGAAGCAGCTGAAGTCCACAGTGTTTCACATCCTCCCTGTGTCTGTTAGTCAGGGTTTAATTTTTATCCATTCCTGGAAAGCGTTCCTGACATAAATGCTCCATTTCTTGTAGCTTCTTCACTACTACCCTGTTGTCCAGTGCCAGCACAAGACCCCAGAAGCTGCACTTACCTGCATTGCTTACCTGAGAGAAACTGCCTTAATCCAACCTGTCAGACCACTGAAAACCCCAAATGTGTAAGCTGAGGTCATGTGAAGGAAAGCCTCTTAGAGCATGTATGTCCCTGTCCATGTGAGGAGCACACTGCAGTGTCTGAGTGCTGCCAGCCTGCCTTCAAAGGACACCAGCTCACATCCAGCCTCTGTCCTGACTCCCCAAGGAGCCTAGCATGTTTGGCATGTTGATAAGAGCCCTACATACCATGTAGAAGTGATATTTCAGTAGTGGGAGGCAGGAACAGTGTAGTAAATGCCAGATGGGATGTATTGGAAAACACAGTCTTAAAGAATTGGTCTTACTCTGAATGTCTGAGGCTAGATAAGTCAATTTGGCAGGTCCTTACCTTCTGCAAGAGGAAAATTATTCTTCTGGAAAGAGGATAAGTAAACATTTGGACCATTTGGACTCACCAAATTGCTGATAGCTTCCATTGAGTTAGGAGGATTTTTAAAGTTTCTGGTTTTTTTTTTAATCTATGTGCTGTTAGAAGAAATTTTTATTTAAATATCAATTTCCAATATTTCTCTGAGGCATAGAGGTCTTACATAGCTGTATTACTTACTCAGCACTCTTCGATCTCTTTGATTGATCAATAGGTATCTCTAGAAATAAGTTAAAATGTTTCTTCTGGTAAATATATTTATGACACCAGCTTAATGAACTTTCATCAGGCTGAATATATACAGCACTCATAAGCTGAGAATCACATTTCCTCATGTGTATGATCCATAATAATGTGCAACTTTGTTTCCAGGCTCCTGCCCTCACTATTTTGGAATCAAAGAGTGATTCAGGACTCACTAAATAACTGTCCCATCCTGTGACTGGGAAGAGAGTCACCAATTTCAAACCAAGAAAAAAGGCCACTTTCAGGACTGTGCCTCAATAGGGATGAGGAGAAAAAAAGTTATGAGTCATAATGCCAGTGATTTTAACATTGATGAACTGTCTTCTCTATTTAATTTATGAAAAATTAACATCACCATTTGGCACTGCAAGGATGTAATGTAGGAATAAGTGGGTTAAATCCAACTTAATCATGATGAGGCCATATTGTTTCTACATTTCTGTTGTGTAGCGTTTGAGAGTTTTATGCTGAGTGCTGAGAGCTCGTATCAAGTGCCACAGAAAAGGAGATTGCACAACACCTTCCTGGAATAAGTCCCACATTTGCATAATTTACTTAGGTATTCCAACTTTGCCTAGAGAACAGCACAAGTCCACAAACAGTTAAAGATTGCTGCTTCCAGTGAGTGTGAGTGTACCTTCACCAGCTCCAGTCACAGTTCTGGGCAACCCAGTCTAAAAAAGATGTGGAGTTACTGGAGTGGGACCAGCCCAAGGTCGCAAAAGCATCTCAGGGACTGGAACATCTGTCAAGTGTGGAGAGGATGAAAGAGCTGGGACTGGTCAGCCTGGAGAAGAAACAGCTGGATATAGAGCAAAACACATGAAATTCCATCTTCAGTATTCCATCAAGGATACACTATTTAAAGTCTAAAGGTGGTAAAACAAAGAAACAGGCTGTGAACCTATTAAAAATCCAGCTGGACACAGGCCTGAGCTGCCCCTGCTTAAGCAGACTGGCTTGGCTAGTAGATCTCAAGAGATCCCTTCCAACCTAAACTACTCTATCACCAACACCATAACCTGCAGCAGCAACACTTCAAAGTAATTTTATTACACCAATGTTCCTGCAGAAGTAACATCATTTTTGGATAGTCTCTAGTTTTCATTGGGTACAAGTAACTCCAAATAGTTCCAATTGATTAGCCTCTAGCTGGGGATAACATGAGAAAATGAGGTCAAAGATAGCTTCAGCAATGGAACAAACATGCCGTCTGCTTTAGTGGTCAGTCAAAGAGTTTGCAACCAAAGTCATACAAAGGGCAAATTCTCTTTCCAGTAACTTGCTATGCTAAAAGAGATAATCCTTGCATTGCCTTGTGACTGCTTTCATTCATTTCTCTGCTTAGGAATAGAATGATCTATGCAAAATAAATCTTGTGAGAAAGTGTAAACTGCACTACACTTTGTGAATGTCAACTAAAATCTGTTACCTTAATTTTTCCCCCTAAGAATGCAAATAAATGCATTCCTGAGACACTGAGTAACCAAATCAACAAATGAATTTCTGAAGGTCACAAAAATTTTACCTTGCTTTCAAACACTAATATGCACATACACCTACTTCCAGGTGAACCCTTGCTGTACTTTTACTCCAGAGCACTGTATTGTGCCTCAAGTTGGGTCCTTGAAGGCCTTTTTATCAGAAGCTAACTGATCCATCTCAGGCTGGAAAGAGAAATGTCACTTTTAGCTTATAATGGGGATAGAAACCTCCACAGATAACCCAGAAAAGAGGGATCCTTACCTCACTAGCTGGCTTTTCATAATCTGTAGACTCTTCTCATCTCCTTTGTCATCAGACTAAGGTTTGATTATGGTAAAAGATCAGCAGTACAAGGTGTAGGCAGACAACAGAGTTCCTCTTGCTTTTATAGCAACTTTCTGAAATGAATTTATATCTTTCATTTCAGCACTAACTCATCACCTTTCAAAAATTTGCAAAGTATGATACATTAAGAACACAAAGCTACTTTAATTTCTTTATTATTGCTGTAAAAAAGTCAGAATTGTCCAGTGATTTTGCTATTTCTTTAGAGGAAAAACAGCAGTGTATTACTGGAAGCCTGTACACAGGCAGAGTTTAAAAAGTGCAAGGGACTTAGTAAATTTAACAAAATCTTAGCAAAAGTAGAAAGTTCAAAACAGACAATACTCAGCAGGGAGTATTTTAGTATGGAGGAGGAGACGTACACAGTGTGGTGAAGACATTCTGCAATGTTTTCTGCACATATTTTGCAATGATAAAGAGAGAGTGTTCACCACCTGAGGAGACTCTGCACTTTTTACACAAGGCACAGAAGAAAGTGTGACAGCATCCTCTCCTATTGGGAAACACAGCAATGCGGAGAACAGGATAAGGGGAAGATGTCATCTGAAAACAGACAGCAGCACCTGGGCTCTGGGCCTCTCTCTCAGGCATACACCAAGCCCACAGCCCTGCCTGCACACAGGCCAGGGTGGTCTCTGAAATACCTCAGCTTTCACTTAGCCTCAGATGCAGACTGTGACTGCAACTCCAATCACCCCTTCCAGCAGGGATCTGTCTGAGCTGCTGCCATTGCTGCGTGAGGGGAAAGCAGCAGCCCTTGCTATGTGTAGATCAGCAGGGAGAGTGAGAGGGGTGTGAGACAAGGTTGGCTTGGGTTGCTTCTAAGAAATTCAGGAGACTACCTGGATGAGCAAACCCTCCCTCATCACTCATTCAGACAGGTCATGAGATTGGTAGAAAGGTGAGAAAGCTGCCTGCAGGAAACTTGTCAGACTGTAATGTTTGGGGTTGCACCAATACCTCTGCTTTATCTTTAGGTACAAAACCAGGCTGATGCAGACCTACATCTGACATTCAACCCCACCCCAACAGCCCAGCCAGGTCCTTCAGGCTGCTCCTCTCTTCCTGCACTCTCTGAATCAGTGGAAACAAAAAGGAGCATTGTCTGGACAAGTGAATAATTTCACAATGACTCCCAGAAAAGCTACACAATGGAACAGAAAACCTATGGATACATTATCTTGTCTCACCTTCTTGTCTCAGCTTACCTCTTATCAGATTCTCATTGCACCCTTCCAGAGGTGCAGTGATTATTTAACAGCATCTGCTGGGGGGAACTTTCTCAGTAGAAGCTGCTGTACACTCATGATTTTGGTGCTTGGCATAAAGTGTGTCAAATGATGCACCAGCAGTAAAATATCTCTACATAGGTACAGCATCAAAACAAATTGCAGGTAAGAAATAATCTTATTTATCAAAACAGTAAAATAA
This sequence comes from Setophaga petechia, assembly GCA_024362935.1. Lineage (NCBI taxonomy): Eukaryota > Metazoa > Chordata > Aves > Passeriformes > Parulidae > Setophaga > Setophaga petechia. The sequence goes on from JANCRA010000001.1 coordinate 48,967,854, forward strand.
AAAACCATCATGGAGAAAAGAACAACTTACACAGGTACTCCAAACTCGTGGAAAAAATTAATCGATATTTGCTAAGAAAAACACTTACTGATAAAGATGATGTTGCAAAAGCCTAAAGATTACAGCAAGTATTTTGGATAAACATCAAAAAACTTGTAGTTCAAGTAAGTTATGTCTTCCTACAATTTTATGAGAATAGACAGAATAGTCCAAAGTATGTTCAAAACAAGTATTTTACTTTTAGCATCCAAAGATTTTTTCCTTTCTGCATTAGACAATGACAAAAATATCAAAGCCTACAATAGGACAGAGCTTGGTCTTTTTACTCAGTGCACTTCCAATTTTTGTTCTGCTTTTCGTTCTTCTAGCAAAGAACTTGCACCCAAACAGAGAAACTTTTCTGTTGAAATGCAATTGTACTTCTCTCATCTTCTAAGTCACTTAGTGTTACTTACAGCAAACAGGAAGAAGGAACTGCTCTGCAAATACTACTCAGTTTATCACTAAGACTTTCTGTATTTTGAAATCAACAACAAAAAGTTCTATAAATGTAATGACAAAATATGTGTAGACCCTTTACAGTGTCACAGTCAGCATTTGATGGATGGATGAAGTCAGTTATATGGCAGCATCTGCCAAAAGCTGGACACTCTCTATTAATTTTAACTCCTGAAAGTCTGCAGAAAAGGACAAGAACATATAGTTGAAGGAACAGTGGCTGTTTGAAAGTCTTAATATCTCTCAGAGATTGTTATGCCATCTGTATCTCCTGAAAAGTACATTGGAAAGAGAAGGGCGGACAGAAAGAAATGTTTTCACAATATCATGATTGACAGAGAACCAAGAACTCAAAACCAGACACCTCTTAAGAACAACTCACCAGACAGGAATCTTGATCATTCCAGGCTTCCCTTTATGAGGCAATAAAAGTACTGATATTGACCTTGAAAGTCCCATCTCTGGAAAGCTGGAGACATTTCACATTATTTTCTCTTATGCTGAAAAGAAAAGAAGGTAAATCCAGGAATCCTGCCAGAGTAAACTCTGGTCTCCATATGAATTAAATCACTGAAGTTGATGAATAATTTGGCACTGGTAGAAAACAAAATTTCATCTAGTTTTATATTAGTTCATTTTACCCTGAAGAGACTTCCTCCAGCTATGACACTTTGCTCAGTGTCATCTCTGCCACTTTAGAAACTCCACCATTATGAGTAAATGCCTCTGGTTGCTTGTTGCTGATGGACACATCTTGTCTACCCAATGTATCAGGCACTTAATAACACTTCCAAATATCTCCCCAAAGCTAAAATGAGCACATTACTAGAAAATACAGTATTTATTTTCATTTTGCCTCTACAGAAGCAATGTGAAGAGACAGTGCAGTTTTGCTCTGCTCTTTCATATTGACTACCATGCCTGCTTACCAGAGTTGGAACATGGAGCAAAACCCCTGAGAACTGCATTTTGATCCAGATCGCCCTTCCAGAACATGCTGCCACGGCTATTTTTAGGCACTCTGGCACCTGAGACAAAGCCAAAGGCCATCCCTGTTTCTCTCCCTGAAGAACTTTCCCCACCTGATTCTCATTCTAATAGTGCCCGGTTGTTGTTAATTTTTAAAGAATTTCATCCATCCCCTTCTGCTGTACTTTAAACCACTAAACAAAAGACATTGCTTTGCTCTCTGGGCCTGCATCTACTGTAGAGAAGCACAAAACAGAGATAAAAAAATAAAATATTTATAACTAGCTTTACAAGCTAGTCTCCAGGTCTCTGTCTCTAGCTTTGTGCTTCTTTGCTTTCTGTGAGCAAACTAGGATTGCAGCTGCCTACCACACACAGTTACCTGGGGACTGACTGCACCCTGAGCTTCAAGCCACTGGAGCAAGCACCCTTAAAGACATGCCTGCAGGTCTGAACATAGCATCCCCCAGAAAAGGAAAGGCTGAGGCCAAGGATTGCACTATCACCTCAAGAATTGCAGTGTGGGACAGGGCAGCACACGCACAGAACAGTCACATCCTCTGGCAGCCCAGGGGTGGAGCTGCACTTGTGTAAGAGCTTCAGAAACCACCAGAGAGATGAAAGGAGCAAAGAACAGAGGAGACTAAACCACTCTTACCTACCTACTTTTCTTTTTCCATTGCCAGTAGAAATTCAGACAAAGAACATCTAAGTAACTTCTGCTTAAGCACCTCAGACTATTGCTTAATTCAGGGAGGAGGAAGAATAGCTAGCAATCCAAATGTGAGATTATTTTTATTTTCAGAAGCTGAACATGCAAAGTTTCTTTCTCCTTAAGCACAAAAGAACAAGTAAATAATTTTCTTGCTCATAAATTCATGGCAATTTTCTATTCTGTTAATCTTGTAATGACTTCTACACTCCAGCTTCCCTGTTTTTTGAGTTCAAATTTGTTTCTGGTGCACAAAGATTTACCCTTTCTTCCTCTTATCTCTGCAATAAGTTCCGAGAACTACCTCAGGCTAGTGGTGTTAATTCTTCCTGAAAATTTCTCCTTAATCAAAAGAATCCAGTGTTTTAGCTAGACAAGTTAATTTGTCATCTGGTATTTTAAATAGTTTTTAAAAATTATATATTATACTTCCTCTAACCTCCTTCACCATACCAATACACTGGGGACACAGGGAGTATCAGAGGTTGGCTGGCTGTGGAACTGGCTACATTCTGTCATCTGGACAAAAACTACAAGCATTCCCTTAGTGAATTTATGTTGGATTTACCAGTACTGGTTTCCATTGTGATTAGAGCAGTTGGTGCTGCAAAGTCACTGTGGGAGCCATAGGGCAACAGCATTAAGGCTTAGACATTGATCCCTTTGTCCCACTCACTTTAACAGATCAGCCTCACATACTTCAGGGAACAGAAGACTCCTCCTACAGTAATAATTCAGAAAAGAAAAAAAAAAACAACTAACAACAACATCCCCCCGCCCCAAAGATTCCCCTCAAAAAAAAAAAAAAAAAAAAAAAAAAATTAAAAAAAAAATCACAAACAGAATCAAACCAACCAACCAAACCCAACCAAGTTTTTAAACCACGTTCTTCTCAATCCACTTTAGTTTCCTTGAAAGCAATTGTGATATGTAATGATTCGTTTTGTGGAATCACAAAGGACAGCCTGAAAGGACTGGGGTTTTTTTAAGAAGTTTCAAATTTCACATTGTTGAAGTGAATGATTTCTCCTCTTCCATCCCTCCAAGTGTGTATCTGTAAACAGGCCCTGTGCCTACTCAGGACTCCCTGGGGGCTTCCAAGTGGGACCGTCCAGTACTTGTACATTATATGAAGGGGCTTCATGTTTTTAAGAAGGTTTTCCTTTAAAAGCTTTTATTTGCTTGTTAAGTAACACATTTGTCTAATGTTATCCCTGCTGAAACTGATGTGGATGGAATCAGGCAGACAGCACATGTTACACTACATTATGAGTCTTAACATTTCACTAATTGCATTGACCTACTTCTGTGAATCACAGATTATTCTCCTGCTCATAAAGCACATCTGATTCCTTTACGTAGTTGTTCATGCAACGTGATACAATTGCAAGGGCCCACAAGGGGGTGAAACCTCATGATTTATCTATCCAAGTAAGCAGACAGCATGCCCAGCTTTCATCAATACTTTGACCTCATGAACAAAATGAGGAACAAAGCTCTCCTATCTTCTGCAACTTGTACAGTTATTTATTTCTTAACTTTTCCTTCCCTTTTAAACAGAGATAACAAAACCTTAATTGAAATTAGAAAAGCAGCTGATCAGCTCTGATCTGGCCATGTGGTTTTTCATTTCCGTGACAAATTTCTGCAGGATGTAATAGGAAACAATGTGTCAGTATGGAGACCTCAAATGGGTAGGGGTCAGCCATCAGCTGACATACCTCCATTCAGTGTCTCTGTGCTGAACTGCATCTTCTGAATAGATGAGTTCTCTGGCTAGTCATCCAGAATTTCTACTTAATTGTCAGGTATGCATGTAACTCCCTATGGGCTGGGAAGACTGTCCTCTGCTAAGGCAGAAAAGCTGCAGGGATAAATGCATTCTATAGGGCAAGTGGCTTTTTAAGCCTTGGCCATTTTCTCATAAATAGAAGTGCTAAGATCAAGCAAATAGTCTGCCAGCTAGCTCAGGACTGAGGCAAACACACTAGAAAAGTCAATTCCAAATGCTCCAACTAAATGAGTTATTATGATCGTGCCTAAACTCTCAATGGCCAAACCAGCCCCTGAGATGAAAGCCCACAAGTCCTTATGCCAGCTATACTGGACTTTGGATCAGGATCTTTCATATTAAAAAACCAGCTGTTTTTTAATAGGAAGCTATGAACCTTCCTACTTAGGAGCAAAGACAAGAGACCACTTCTGAACATGAAGTGTGTCTAACAGACAGCTCCTTATAGTTCTCTGTGTAGTAACATGAAAATGAATTTTTCAGCTGATGCTTTTAATTGTACACACAAAAGCTCCCTGCTGCCAGGAGCAGAGCAAAAAAAAGTTATCAGCTAAACTTAAAACCCCAAAACTGCAGGCTTGTCTGTAGTTGATTGCTTCTCTAAGCTGCTCTGCTTCAAAAGCAAATCTCATTATTGCTCATGTAATGATCTCATTGATCATTAAGCATGGCCTTTTACTAGAGTTACAGTAACACTGGAAGGATATTTGATTAAGAATGGGTAATTTCTTTCAAATGCATTTGTGACTCTTCTGTATACTTTTAACAAAATATCATAAAAATGTAATGGACTATGCGCGAGCAGAGCAAGCTGTACATGTAGAAACATGCTTATATTAACATAGATTATGTTTTCAAATGCACTAACCTTTTTCTATATTTCAAATTAGAAAAAAAAGGCAACAAAAACATTAATTCCTATTAAACTTTAAATGTGTCAACTTTTCAAAAAATAAATACCAATACTTTCAATATTTCCCCAGCATTTCTTTGTTCTAAAGTGCTTGCAAACTTAAGCTGCAAAAGCCCAACATTAGGTCTTTCTGAAGGTGTACTTTTCTGGCTGAATTTACTGCTTGCTAAAAGAGAATAGCAAGCTCAGCAAATTGCTGAGCTCCATTACATATAAACATAAAGGAGCAAGTGTCTTTGCTACATTTGTAAGTCTAACATTTTGCAGGCCTAATATCCCCCCTTAAGTGGCTTAAAAATGATGAAACTTGTAATTAGTCACTTCCTATATCATATACTAAATGTTAGTTTGCTCAAGTCTCTGATAGCAGCATAGTATTGTAATTAAAAAAACAAAACAAAACAGTCAAACAAGGCACAAGTAGGTGAGGAAATTACTAAGGAAGTGAACATGATGACTATATCTAAGTTTACAGTGAAACTTCTGACTTGAGTGGATCTATTCTCCTGAACACACAAGTAGGTGCACTAACAGCAGGTTACCAGTCTTGATAAGATGGCCGTGTTTTGTGAAGTGCAAAAGTTGACTCACCATAAAAAATGGTTGGAATTTCCTTCCCAGCAGGGAAAAAGCTGCACTGTGGTGATGTGCTTACTCCCATTTCAGCTCTGGGGAGCTGGCCTCTCACTGTTCCCAAGGCAAGACTTCAGGAATCATGGCTGTTTCTCGAGGCGAGTGCAGTAAGCAAGCTATCTCAGCACAGAGACCTGCAATACAGGCAGCTTCACGAGATGCTACATTTTGTTTCAAACCTCCTGCTTAACTATCAGTTCCCAGACACAAGGTGGAGTAGTAGCTGGGACAGAAGAGGCAGGGAAGTTCTGGCCACAATCAATAGGCAGAGGGACCCCTCAACACTTAGGAGTCATGGGGCAGGAGATCTGCCTGGAGTGTACTGATCCTCTAATAGCCTGTGAATGCCCTGAAAGGGACATCTGCTGAACTAAATCTTGGATTTAAATTTAATCCAAGTGAGTTCCTCTGCATTCATCTAGGGCTTTCAAACCACAACGAAAGCCCCCACGCTGACCAAGAAAGGAAATGTGTCCTTGACTGAAATGTCCTCACTTCCCTGTACAAAACACATAGAAAACATCCTTTCACTGACTGGTGACTCCACACAATTGGCAGGTATATGCCCACAGAGCTGTCAATGGGGCTCAGGTGACCATGAGAAACCTTTATGTTGCTCCATGACCAAAACACAAATGGGCAAGAGGTCAGCTGCTGAGTCCTGAGACAGCTGACTGCAGCTCCTGCCACTAAAGTGCCCCTGCTGCCGTTCCTGGGAACAGTGTTGGACACAAATGGACGGCTCCACACCCAGGTTTTATCCATGCTTCATTTATTACATCATGATCTTGACTGGTCTGCTCTCCCATCCCTGAAGTTTCCAGAATTTGGACAGAGGTGAAAGAGAAAGATGCTTTAGGCAAGGAGCCTCATGTAACAGATGGATACACAGTCCCAGCCTGGCTGCTTCGTCAAGCAGTTCAGCCGATTTTTCATGCCGTCATCAGTAGTTGCAGGCCAAAAGGGCAACAGAAAGGGAGAGCTTAATCTGTAAGAAATCATCAGCAAATGAAAACAAGGTTAGATCAGGGCAGTGCACTACTAACTTCATTATTTTGAAATTGTATGCACAAATCACTTCCCATTTTAGAAAGCAGAGGAATTTATTTGATAATTCACATGCATTGAGCCAAATCTGGCAGAAAGGAAAAATTACTTTTTCTTTAGGAGAGCCTACTTCCTGATCATGTAAAGAGTTGTACTTAGCTTAAGTGATAGGTGTCCCTGTAAATGTCACTGTCTGACCCTAAGGTGCTCAGAGCAGCAGTGAGGGGAATAATGCCTGCCCATGATGCATGGCCTGAGGGCAATTTCCACTGGACAGGGACTCAGCCACCCATTCAAAAGGGAAAGTGAAAAATGTGGTCCCAGCACACTCTTGTCAGAGGTTGGAAAAGTAAAGGGAAAAAGGGGGTTTCAGTACCTTTTCAGTCATTGAAGGTATAATAGTAGCACAAAGGAGCACTTGTATTTCATACTTGTGAATGGAGCTCTTGCAGTGAAGGTACAGCTTTAACTCCTTAAACGGCTCACAGAGAAAGCAGATGCTAGATTACCAGTGTGTTTACTAATGCTTTACCATGTTTTTATTGGTAACCTTGCCAACCTGCTGTCTGTTGAAAGCAATTCCTGGAGAATAACACCTTCTGCTTCCCTTTGAGAAGGCTGAGAACCAAATCCCACAACATGCTGCTGTGTTTCACTCTCTGCTCCAAATAAAAATAAATAAAAACTCCTAGTTGCTCAAAATTTGCCAATGCATATAAAATACATTTCTTTCAAATTCCATTTGCTTTAAAACCATAAAAATTCCTTCAGTTTTCTGTAAATTAAATGAGGAAAAAGTCTCAGACTGCTTTGTTGCAACTGAAGGAACTGTTTTATCCCATATAGTCTGGTTTATCAAAAGTCAACAATTAAAAACTGATGAAATATGGTATTAGAGCACTTGAAACTTTACTTTTTTGGGATGAACTCGAAACCATCACCTCCAAGGTGACATTCTGGAGAAAAGGAATATTAAAGCATAAATCTGCAGCCAAGGCAAATCTGAAAGCATGGAAATGCCACCACCAAGGCAAGCCTCAGCAATTTGGCTTATCACTCAGTATACATCAGTCCCAAATAAAAGAGACTTTGGAGTTCTTTTTGTAATTTTTTTCTTAGCTGCAAAGGCTGTTGGTTTGTGAAAACTCAGCTGTTTACATCAGGGAAAAACATGTATTACATGAAAATGAGTTGACAGGCAGCAAATGATTGAGAGTGTGATCTATCAGCTCATGCCAAGAGAGAGTGCTTTGGTTAGCACCACTCCCTGCACCTGCAGGGAACACACACAATTGTTTATTGACACAAAGAAAGCCTCAGAGCAGATTTGTGTGGTACACTTGGCACTGTACTATCAGAAAACTTGAATTCTGCTGCATTCTTGTCCCCTGCTCAGAGGAGAGCAAAGCAGAGCAACATAGAATGGACTTTGCTAAGGCCGAAGTACAATGAAAGGGAGAAAGAAAAACAAACAGAAAAGTACAACATCCACTACAGATGAGAAGCGGAAACATGACAGCCATAAAAACAAATGTGCGTTACTCATGGACACAGTTTGCACCACAAATCCTTCTTCACTGATAATAAAAACCCCACCCACCAAAACCAACCAAAACCACCAACTTAAATCACACTTGGTTCTTTATGTAGAAGGTTTAGGAGCTGGCTTTTTTTTAGTACTAGTGGTGGAGCGTTTGAGGCATTCCTCTATAAATAGATTAAAGAGTGTGGGCTTCACATGAGTTAGAAATAATCTACAAAAGACATTACTTGACTTGTTCCACATATTTTACATTTAGAAAAAACACCCATCATCTGACTGAACTCTTCAGAGCCTGTCTTAATTATTATTACTATTATATAATATCAAATGGCACTTTATCACTTTAAATTTGCTTTGAACGAAATCCAAGAAATTCCAGCAGTCAGTATGCCCTACTAGCCCCAAGTCAGCAAACTTTCTCGTTATCAGGAATGATGCAGATACCGTGTGTGTGTGAGACGGGGGAGGAGGAGAGTCATGCAGGCGGTCATGGGAAGGGGGAGGTTTGCATATTTAACTGCCCGTGCCCGAGCGCCGCAGCCTTTTCGGGGTCGGCGTTCAGGGGAGCTCCCGAGCACCGAGGAAGGGACCGTGTACACCGCACCGGAGTGAGTTGTGTCTCAGCTGCGCTGCCGCTGCAGCCCGGCTTCGCTCTTTCCCCTTGCTTCTTCTGATCCTACTCTGCCCTCCCTAGGCTACCGCGACTGTGGCTGCGTGCGAGGTCAGGCTGTCAAATTATGGTGCGTGTAGAGCACGTCCTGAGAGTATTTAAATTGTAGGGATTTGTTCGGTGTATGCAGCCTGACTCTCTGAGTGGTGCTACCGGCAGAGAGCAGCTCCATACGGTGGCTGCGAGTGTAACTCAAGCGCCCCACGTATGCACCTTCTCGGCTGCTTCCAGGCATCCTTACACTGTGCCTGCTGCACTTAGGACATCTGTGCGACCACGTGCACCGCTAAAACCAGACTTTGCTCAAAACTGTGAGCTGCTTTCCAGTGGCAAACAGGCAGATCACTGGCATGTTGTAGAACCAAGCCGCTGTTCCTCATCAGCGCCTTGCTCAGTCAGTGCTGAGCTACTTGGATAGTCAGGCTGTGTGTCAGGGTACTTGCCAAGAAAAGACAGCCTCATCAGCCAAGAAATCAGTGTGAGGAGGGTCTGGGAATTCTGCAGGCAGTTTTTAGTAAGTGAAAACCCATTTCAAACCAATATTCCATTAGATGTAAAGGCTGACTAAAATGCCTTCACTTACATAACCAAGCTAAAATCTAGGCTAACGTCAGGGAAATTAGACGAATTTTAAGCTACACCAACCAATTATTGCAGGTCATTTTTGTGCACTATTCTGTTCATTTTTCAAATTCCTGTGTTCTAAACTAGTGGATTAACATACTTTAGTCCTAATTCCCACAGTCATTCTATAGAGTTAAAATCTCCTGCATCTGACTCCACTCAATTTTTTTCCTTATCAAAGTCGAAGGTTTGTTACTTGCTTTTTACTTCAGAATGATACTCTAAATAGCCATTGAGGACTTTTTTCTTTCCTTCTAACTGCTGTCATTTTCCTATATACATAATCCTCCCACACACATTTCCTCTGTTAAAAGCAGTCTCTTGTTCCCTGTTCATTTCAGACTATCCAAGCAAACAAACCAAAGCTTTAAAAGTATCTTTCCTGGGCTTCTGTATTCCTTACAACTGTTTGTAAACACAAGTCCTTTTATACTCAAAACTTGCAACGTTTGTAAAGAAAAAAAGACGCAACAGTCTTTTTTAAGTTTACTTTTGTCCATTCTTCTGTTTTATTTAATCCAAAATAGAATCCACCTCTACCTAAAAATGTGCACATTGTGTAAATGACTCCCTGCTGCAGACGCACACATGCCCAGGCACAGAGTCAAATCTTTTTGTATAGAAATAAGACGGAAGCTCTCCAAACTTTAAACTGAAAATATACACAAAGTAATTCTTTAAAGAGTTCTGGGTTTCTGCACAAGCAAGCATGTTAGCCAGCACAGCACGCTCCTGTGCCACTGCCCAACATGCTCTGCTGCCCTAAGGGTTTGCTCATAACATTTCTCCTTGCTGTCTGTCCCACCTTCTCCTGAGCAGCTGCAAAGCAGAAGGACCAACTGAAGCTGGTGCTCATTTTCAAAACATCCTTGATCAAAATCTCACCAGAAAGTAATTAGACTGCCCAGGAGCCACTGACGGGACTGCCTTTGGGCTAGCAGGGGGCACAGAAAGCTATGCTCATTCACACCTGCTGGAGACTTACCATATAAGCTGCAAATTTCAAACAGGTGATTTTTTTTTTTTAACCTGTTTTACAGTTAGTCCTAAAAGTGTGAGAAAAAAGAAGGAAGGGGGAAAAAATTAGCCAAATCCCACATATACATTTCAAAGTGCCACCACTTTGAAGAACCTTGTCTAATCTTGAGGCCATCTGCTAAAACTCCCAGAAAACAAGCCACAACAATGAACTGAGAAAAATTGAAACGCCTACTTTTGAATCTCTCTAGAAGTAACTAAAAATATTGCTGGAATGACTTTAGTAAAGAATAAGCATGAGACGGAAAAAGAGAGAAAACAAGGACGTTCAGTGATACCAGGCAAATTGTACTATGCTTTGTATTTGTAGCAGATGCAAAGAAGCAAGGCAAACACAGCTTTATGCTGTCTCACAAGCTTAGTTTAGTTGATGTGTGACAAAAAAGAATGTGTGATGTGTAATTGCATGCCTCAGCCAAAGGGCCATTTTTCTGTGCCAGGCACGCAGCAATTGGGACTGCCCCAGAGCCAGACTAGCTGCGGTTTCCATGGGAAACTGGCAGCAGGTTGCCTCTCAGAAAGCATTCACTACTTAAGTGTAGGAACACACAGGTTAGGGTGTTAAATACTGGGCAGTTTTTGACTGTAACTCAGGGGTCCTGCACATTTCTCACTTATGGCTAAATTTGGGTGGGTGTTGCTCAGAGCTGTAGGTCCGCATTCGGCACTGCTGGTGCTCTCAAGGAGAATGGCAATGCCTGAAGAGCACTTTAGCAAGGTTCTGGGTCTCCTCAGGCTCACTCTGGCTAAGAAAAGAATTTCAAAATATCTGAAAACACTTGAGATCTGTGCCCCAGCCCATCCTACTGATGCCTCCTGGGCACAGTGGTGTGTGTGCCATGTACTGCTGGGCAGAGCAGAGGACACCAAGAATTTGTGACCAGGACATATAGTGGGGGGTACTGGAGTACTCTGCAAAGTGAATGAAAACCTTCCCCAGTCAAACCTGTGCCTGCTACAGGGACACTTACAAGCCTATCTAAGTCTTTCTTGCCTATAATTTAGGGGTGCTTTTAGCAAATTATACAGTAGGTTCATGATATACAACAGGTCAAGAGCAAAGTAGTTTAGACAAGCAGGGGGAAGGATTTGGTGCTTGTACTCCCCCTAGCACTTACACACACACTCACATCCACGCATGACTGGGATAGAAAAAAACCCCACTTTTTAGCGTCCAAGGAAAGATGTTAGGTGGCCAAGACAGACACAAAATTTTTTGTGCTGGACAGGCTTATGAGGTCAGAAAATGGACATGATTCATCCTGGCAAAAAGCAGCTGGCTTTGGAAAGCCAGCTAGACAGTACAGAGCTATGCTGCTCACAACTGAGCTTCAGAGGAATATTACAAGGTCATGCTGATTCATCTGAAGAGTGCAGAGAGATGCAAGGCATGAATTTTACAGCAGTGACATGGGGTTGGCAAGCATTAAGATTATTTAGGCTTTTGTTCTACCACAAAATGCTTCTGGGAATTCTTGAAACATCTGATGTGGATATAAAAGACTTAAGTAGTTTTTCCTGAGAAAGGATCCTAACCACTCCTTTGTCTGCATCTTTCCTGAGATCTCTTGCAATTTTATTTACTAGTATTTCATGGTCATGGGTGTGAAATTTATTAATCTAAAAGAGGCTGCACAAAACAATTTCAAAAGTTGTCTACATAAAACTGGGACCAAGTAGATGCAAATCCAAAGTTTGAGGATCAGACAGAAAGCAAAGTCACCACATGATGCTCAGGCCCTAAAGGGAAGGGTGAGAGCCAGGCAGACTGAGGACACACTGCTGAAGTGGCTGAGTAAAACCCTGTCCATCACCACTTCCCTGCCTTCTTAATCTTGCTGACATGTGAGAGTTCCCTCATTGACTTCAGTTCAAATAGGGTGAACTTCAGATATCTGAATTACTTATGATCAGTTTGATTGCAGTTGCCTGGGGGGCAATCACAAACTCAGCTCAGGGAAACCCAGTGGGGTCTGGACTTCTCCTTCAACAAGTCTTGACAGTGGACACCCATTCACTGCCCATTCACACTGGACTCCCACTTAAAAAAAAAACAACTTTTCATATCTTTATCTTCCTCTTTCGCTGCTACATTGTGGTTATTTTTCTAAAAAAATCAGCAAAAAACCAAGTGGTTTTTTTTCCTGTGTTCTTGAAGGATTTTTTTTTTGAGTTCTGATTTTCCACATCAGCAGATCAAGCCTAAAGCTTCCTTGGAGAGATAATTGCTTTAAAGTCTCCTACAGCTCCTTTTTTTTTCCAAAGCCCACATATTGATAGATCAGGCTTTGCTCAGACAGTAGAGTTTTACTCATCAGGTCGCTTGAAATACTTATAACCATTAGTGCTAGTCAATACTCTCGCATTAATGCCTTAAAACCTTTTCTCATTTTAGGAAGTTGATTTCCCCCACAGGTCACAAATAAGCAGCACAGCAGATGCATGCACATGCAAAATCCCTCTAAAAAAGATTTTAAATCTATATTATGTTCTATGTGATCCAGGAATCTAACCTTGAAAATCATGCTAAGAAGTATCCATTATACTTGGAATTTTTTAGTTCAAAACTCAACCCTACATAAAATTCCATAAACATTTACTTCAAATGATTTGTGTATTAAACAGAAAAGGGTGAACAGATTTTTTTTCTCTTTTCTTTCCAAGGTCCAGATTGCTATCTGGCTCAGAAATATATCAATTCCATATGTTTATTTTTTATAAATGGACCAGAGTGGAAAAAGAGATCGTCAATTTTCAGAAAGAGAGCCTATGTCTGAGAGCTGTCAGCAAACAGAATTACTTAGAGTTTTTAATTTTATTTTCTGTCAAAACAGACTGTTGTGGAAATCTTCCACTGGAAGACTTGCAGTCTTCCATCAATATGCCAATATTCTCTAATCCTTCTCCCCAAAAGGATGGGCAGAAAATTGCTTATAATCTTTGCTAAAAAAAATGAACTAATAAAAACATCTTTTGCAGGGGAAAAAAAAAAAAAACAAAACAAAAACTAACCAAAACTATTAAATCAGTACTATTATTGGTTTTCAAAGGCTGAAACTATCTCTTAAATCTCTAATATTTTTTCACTTAAGGTAAAAAAATTGAAGACATTCCTGCAGCAACCAATTTGGTCAGTAACCAGTGCAGCACCACACCCACAGGCAGGGCAAGGCTGCTCCTCGCATGGTTTCTGCCTTTTCAGCACTGCTCAAACGGGATAATGTAAACAATTATGCCTTTCCCCAAAACTTTCTGACTGTTATGTTGGTTAAATAAAAAAGGAAGAAATACTGTGCGTGGATATTTTTATCTTTCCTACATTGTGCAGTTTATAAAGTTACAGCTGTGGAAGTTTTGCTTTATTTGCCTTCTATAGAAACTATTTTAGTCTTGTCTCTCTGGTTCCTTCCTCTGAAATGTGAAAATTTAAACTAATGAAGGCAGAAAGACTCACTTGGACAGCTAAAACATAATTTTAAAACTGAGGAGGAAGAAAGGTGCTTTAATGCTCAGCTCTCCAGTCACAGGGATGAGGAATTCACATATATGACAAGGACAATAAGTAAATACGGGCAAAATTGAACTTACTATTCTTAATGTTTCTCAGGTGAAACAAGACAAACTAAGTCTTTTTCCTGGTTAAAGATTTTTCTTTGTACTCCATAAGTAACACAACTCTCCCCAGCCCCTAAGGAACAGAACCAAAAATCTATGCTGCATATTTGGAGAAGTCAAGTCACTCCTCAGATGACAGCCTAAGAAAGATTGGTCCTTTAATGTGCAAAGATTCTTTTTTCTGTATATGCAGAGACCAAGGCAGCTTCTCACATTTCATTTTCTAATTTGAGTATCCTAGCTGACATAAGCACTACTTGTGCCCATGGCCCTGTCACTGGTATTGTCATATATTACATGACTTCTATTACCATTACATTGCAAGGGTTCCATATTGCTAGACTTTCGTACCTCCTTGATGTGTCTTGTAGGCAGCTCCTCTAGGCACTGACTCTGCCTTGTCCTCACAGCAGCCAACTGACTCCAGTTCTTCCTCAACCAATCCACTCTTTTATAACACTCTTATTGGCTACAGGTGTGACCTGTTAAAATCAGGCCTCTTCCCAATCTCTAATAATTGGCTCAGCTGCAACTCTTTAGGGGTGAGATTACATTCTATACCACTTTCATTTACCCATACTGTATGCTCCTACACACTGGGAGTAAGGAAGACAAGAAAGAGTCTTCTCTGAAATCCCAGTGTTACTATTCATGGAAGACATTTGGCTGACACTAATTTTAAGACTTCAGACTGTGTATGTGGCAGAAGTATATGAGTAAATGTAAGAATCGGGTGAAATTGCAGTGCCCCATCCACCCCTGTAGGACATCCAAATCAGGTTGTTGGGTTTGCATCTGCTTCAAAACTTACTTGATTTTCAGGCTAACTTTGCAGAAAAATGTCATAAAGAAACAGCAAATGCTTTGAAAACAGCACTAGGAAAAAAACCAAGAAAAATGTCTGCAAAGCATCTCACCTTTGGATAGAATAGTGCTTAGGGAGGACACAAACTTCAATTAATAAAGTAAGAGTCTTCTTGGCAGAGAGATACCTGTAGGTTTACATGAGTGAAAGCTGATTTGTTGTTATGTTTTCATCCTGCAAAATAATGAAAATGGAATATATAATCAGCTCCAGCAACTCAATCACTCTGAATCATTTTAAAAGCTTAATCTTACAATAAAAGCACTCTGAATGGTTATAAAAGCTTAATCTTACAATAAAATTAAGAGATATCCATTGACTGAATCACCTCTCCTGAATCATTGTCATGCTCTGGTTGGAATTCAAGAGAGAAAAATGACACCTGGCAGACAAAGACCTGCAGCTTCCCCTTCTGTGGCAGCATTGTGTCAGGCACTAATTGTGGCACTTTCCATAAGTGACTCCTAAATTAATGAAGAATCCTCATGCTGAATGAATAGAAACACAGTGCAGTGCATCGTCTTTTCCAAGCATACTGTTCAAGTCCCAACTTTTAGAAACACTTGGATGAACCTTACCTCAGTTCTACAGGTCTTGCTTCTTGGAGGGAACAGCTGGGCTCTTTTACATCCTCTAGTGTTAGTGCAACATTTAGGCTGGAAAACCCTTAATTTCTTCCAGCACAAAGTACAGGTAAAGGCGACTTTGCACCACAAGCCCTTTGTCAGACTTTGGATGCATGTGAAAACACATAGCTCAACTTAGCTGGTTTTTCCCCCTCTTCACCCCCAGCTCAGGGAAAGCTCTCTGCCGACTGTCATCTCAAATACTAACAATCCTATGCAGGAAAATGTAATTATGTGCTGCCGTATTTCAAAATATTTTCTCTGAATTCACACATTGAGTACTTGCCATCGTCGTGTTCCACTGCAAAGGAATCGCAGAGGGATTCTTTTGAACAGATTTCTTGGCATAAATAGAGAAATATTGTATCACCAAAGGTGGATAGAAAGGGGAACAGAGAGGCAGGGAAGACCACATGGCTGAGGCAAGGCAAGCGGTACAGCGGGGCAGAATGAGCCAAACCTCCAGAGGAACCTCCTGCTCCCCTAGAAATGGAGCCAGCAGGGCCTGGTTATGGCGCAGTTACCTGCATTTATGTGCTAAGGCTCCTCCTTAATAATAATAATCCCATTGAGCACTTTGGGATTAGGGTCTAGTCAGGGAGAGTTGTCCCCAGGCAGCAGGAGTTTCACCACCTGCAGCCCAGTGGTGGGAGTTTTCTCTTCCCTGACTGCCAGGCCAAGTGTTCCCACATTCAGAGCTTCCTGCCATTTTTTTAAGGCCTTGTCCGCGTAGAGACCCTAAAATGGCGGTGGCCTCTGCCCCCATCACGTGTCCCAGTTACCTCCTGTGTATAGCATGCAGTAAAGCTCTGTATAATTTTCCACCCCATGACAAAAAATGGATATGTAGCATAAAACCTGGACAATATTGAGGCATGCTGCCAGGCGAATCCCACCAGAGCTTCCCGCCATTTTCTGAGGGCGTTGTCTGCTCAAAGACTCTAAAATGGCAGCAGTCTCTCTTGAGGCATAAATAAAAGTTAACACGTTCCTCACATGCATCCAGGTTTTGGTGGCTGTTACCAGCCTGAAGAATATTTTCTTGTCCTTTGAAGGCAGGATTTTCCAAAAGAGAGATCAAACACTGTTCCACTAGAGAGCCCAGCTAAGTGCTGGTGCTTAATTTTGCTGAGGCTGGGCATGCAGGACCAAACACTGGCAAGCAGAGGCTGAGTGCTTTGGGTGCATGCATGAAAATCAGCCTGAGCAGTGTCTAGTCTGCCAGTGCTTTTTCTCTTCTGTACTACTGCTATCTGAAACTCAGTATTTCAGTTCCCAAAAAATGCTGGTTCCTTCCTGGGCTCCATTTTTAAACTCTAATCTTGCCTGAAGTTTTCAAATCGATTGCTCAGTCCTGCTTCAACTGGAATAAAAGCATCCCAAGTTCATCAGGAAATACAGTATCTCCATAAAGCCACAAACAGTTTTAAATAATTTGAAATGTCATAAAATTTTTAGACACTTGTAACTCTATCATGATTTTTTGACCTGTGAGTAAAATGGCAGAGGCCAACTTTACACATATTTGACATTCTCTCAGATTTCCTGTTTGATTTTGTCACTGAGTGGCTCCAAGTTTAATTTAATCATGAGATCCATTAATCTTCTGTTTAAAGGTATGTTAAAGCCAGTTAAGCTGGCTTTCAGAAAGTCACAGAGGAAAGCTGGGAAATCAGCTAAGCAGGTCAACAACTTTAAAGTATTAAAGCTAATTTAATAGTAAATTTAAATCTGTTGAGTTCATGGCTTTGAAAGCTGTATGCAGTGAAACTGGGACCGAAGTGTCAGGAAAATCCACAAATACTAGAGGTTTATGTCCGAAAAGGAGACACAAAAGTCCTGCAACTTTATTCGAATAAAGGGAGAGATTCCACTGGGGTGCATGCCCACAGGGTTTTCTCTCTTGAGGTATCAGAGGGCACAGCCTCCTTTGATCCTAAACTTCTGGCCACATGTTGCCCTCTTCCTTTCCTCACTGGTTGAGGTACTAGAAAGGTACAGCCGTCCTGAATCACCTACCACATATTCCCCCCTTGAACCTATTATTTTAGCCCAAAGTTCAGAAACTCAGGCTATGCAGACCCCTGTCTGTTTCAGCAGCCAAGCTGTCTAGGCTCAGCAACCAACCTGCAGCCCAGAGTCAGTAGACACATTAAGACCCATTTCAAAGACTTTAACACCCACATCTTCATCAAATTGTTCATAAAGACATCATCTTTCCTCTCAGAAGTGCTGTCAGTGTAGGACAGGGCAGGTGTACAGGGCTGTCCCAGCCATGTATTCATCAGAATAGGAATTGGAAAGACACTGCTGAGGTGGCAGGTTTATTGGTGGAAGGTAAATCACCCCCTCCTGCTTTTATACACACCTGGCTTTGCAATGAACTTACTTGAACAGATTTAATTGCATTAAGAAGGTGGATAAATACCTGCAAGTCTGGGCGCTGAAGTCCACCCACCAGACTATCTTTCAATATTTCTAAGCCATGACTAATCTAAAAAAAGAGAAACAATTTTAGATAAAGATTTTCCTGCTCTCCACCTCCCAAAAAGTCTCCAACATCTTCGCTCCAAAAACCAACTCAAAGACACCAAATAGATATTTTTCCCCTAGAAATGACATTTTTCAATAATTCAGTAATTCTGGGTGGTTTAAATGGTTTTAATTTGTTCCTCATCATCCTCTCTATAAAACACACTGGGGAAATGAGGGAGAGGAGGACAAGGGAAAAAAACCCCTAAAACCCTAACAGCTTACTTTGTATGTTTGGCAAAAAGCTATTCTGAACACAACCATTTCTTTCATGTAGAAACTTATCTGTAATTGTTTAGGAAGCACTACTCCTGACATTTCACAGTAAATATAAATAAAAAATAAAACCTACAAATATTTACAAAACCATGTTTACAGTAAACCTATAAAGGCTTTTAAAACATCACGTATTTTTAGTAAACTCCTTGTAGAGTTGGTTTTAGTTTTGTTTTTATTTTTGCTTATGGATGGAAAAAAATCACAAGCTTAGAAGTGCATCACCACTACAAATACTTGATTACTCCTTGTGATGTGTTCATTAGAAATTTGTTTAGCTTTGCTTTAGACAACTCAAACAATAGCTTCCGCTGCTTCCTTGACAGACAAAACTATTCCATTGTCTATCACAACAGGCAGAGAGACTTGCTAATCACCAGCCAAAATTCCCTGAGTCTTGACATCACTTCACTGCTCTTGACTGGACATGCCTTTGTGTACAGAGAGCTCCCAGAGTAAGAATTAGGCTCTTCCAACACACTCACCTACTGGAATGTTCAGGCCTCAGCCATCTCCGGCCCTCTCTCTGTGTAGGTGTCCACTCCCTCACAACTGCACCTTATAAATCCACTATTCTTATGCTTTTAAATGTCCTCCAGCTGCCAGCAACTATTTGCTAACCCAGGGCTGAGTGGGTGAGAGGCACCCAGGAAACAGGAGCCATGTGTGAGTGGTGCAGCAAGTCCAGGGCACTGGGACTGCTAGGGATGTTTATGGAAAAAATCTATGGACACTCCTAAAGAAGGGAAACGGACACTAAATCAGGCATTTGCTTGTCTCTAAAAACCTGAAAATTAAGACTCAAGGTTTGGGGTTTTTTTCCCCTTTGGCTCCTGAATCGCTGTCATGAATCTCAAATAACACATGCTCTTTTAAAAATGCCATTCCTAGCTCTTGAATGACAGCACCAAATCAGAAATAGGGAGAAAATGGAAGAAAATCCTGCTATGATCTCATTCTCTTTTTTTACATTAACCTTCTAGACACATAACCAAATTCATAGTATATAATAGTATATTGTATTATCATATATAGAGCATACCAAGTAATAAATCTGGGTACAAAATTTGAAAATGGAGTAGTCAAGCTCTGCCACTTACCTAAAACTTGCTTGAAAAAGCTGGGTTTATCAAAATTTCTCTCCTTAGAGAGAGAAGTGGTTGCACCTGTAATCTGTGGGCTGCTTTTGCCAAGCAGTAGAGAAACATATTTTCCCTTAATTAACACATTTTTAAAAACTAGTCACATCCTGATGCAACTCATTTCACCTGGAGCCTCTCTCTTTTATACTGTGGAAAAGAACACACTTGACTTAATTGTAATGGAATGTCTTGTTTGGAAGCACTTGTAGATGTCTCCATTGGTAATTTTCCAGCTCTCTTCCTGCTTCTCTGCTAGGCCATTTGACATGTTAAGTTTCCATTCACTAATAATGTGAATCTCCATTCACTAATAATTCACTTCTGAGCCTGCTGCGTGCTGTAGGGCAGCAGATAAATTTTACAATGAATTAGGCAGTCTCTAATGAGCTTATTTGCTGGATTTTTTTTGTTTGCGATTTCTTTTTGCTTTTGCTACTCTGAAGACAGAAGGTACGTGCTTTGACTTTAGAGGAACAAGTGGCAAAAGCAGTTTGCTCTTTTCAGAGCTTCTCTGTCTACAGTGAAAAGCTCATTATGTATTTCCTCAAGCACATGTTTTCAAGGCAAGATGACTAAGCAAAGGGTTGTTCTATTGTGAGATTACATGGTAGCACTTAGTCATGTGAAAAAGAAAAAAAAAAGAGTTCCCTTTCTATTCTAGGGCAGATGATCTGTCTTCCGGGCTTTCTTACAAACATTCTGAATGTGATGCATATAAAAGAATGGTAAATGCAATGTCTACTTCAAAGCAAAAATGAGAAAGGGCTCTGCTGTGGGTGAGGAGGAAGACGGTTGTTTTACTATCCTTTCCCCAGCACATTCAAATCTCAGCTAAGCTCTCTTATTAAAGTACTATGTGTAAATTCTGACCTTTGGTTTAAAGCAGCCTTATCTCTTCACCTTTCCTGTACCATCCTTGCTATATAATCAAATCCTCAAATACTATCTTTTGTTGCCTGTTACCCTGGGAAACAAGTCCTGTAAAGTGACTCCTAACTAGAACTGAAAGGAAAAAAATTAATTACATGAAAACTTAATAAAGTAATTTCAAGATTTTTTTTGGCTTCTGTACAAAAACTGAAAATTCAAGGATGATTTTCTCAAAACAACACTGTAGCCTGGTTTCCGTAGCAAATTTTTCTTCTAAAATAACTTTGGGTGATTGCCTATACAACTTCGGTACTAACTGATGCAAAAAATCACAACAGTTTGGTAATTCTCATGATTTGGTCTTGGATGAAGGTCTCCATAAGCAGTAGGGGCTGAGCAGGGCAGGTCTGAACAAAATTGCTCCTCGAGATAACAACTGTCTTCTGATAACAGAAGAATAATATATCTGGAGAAAAAAAACAAAACAAACAAAAAAAAAATCAAATCAAAAATCACTTTATAGATGGCCTGAGTTTGGAGTCACAAGAGAAATAAATGAAAACTGAAAGTTCCTATTACATCTGAATTAAAATATAAAAATCAAGTCAGCCTTCAGGAGTCACTCAAGGAGGAACTGCAGATTCAGCTGTCTTTGTCCACATCTGGACAAAGTGAGGGCTGTGGCTGACAAATGGGGAACAAAAAGGTGTGAGCAACGCAGCAATTGCTAAGTGCAGTGCACCAGGACTTGGTGTAATATTTCCTCTGCATTGTACAAGCATGTCTGTCAAAAGCAAGCCGACAGAGTGTTTTTGTAGAAAAGGGAGTTGATTTAACCCTGTGTAAAGCAGCTCTGTCTCCCTTCCCAGCAGGGTCCAGCATGCCTCAGTACAAGCTCACCTACTTCAACCTGCGGGGACGAGCAGAGATCAGCCGCTACCTCTTTGCCTATTCGGGCACGAAGTACGAAGACCACAGGATAGAAGCAGCAGACTGGCCCAAAATCAAGCCAAGTGAGTAGCACTTACAGCCAAAGCTCCACTAGAAATGCTGGCAAAAAGAAAAGCAGTTGAGGAGGTACCTGTATGTTTTGTGAGCACAAGTACACTTAACTTCTGGCTTTAGTTAAGCCTGTGCGAGTTTTAAGGTGAGACAGCCAAAATGTCATTGCAAATGCTCTCACAGGAGACTGGATCCAAACATTCAAACAATCTGAAATGCCCTACCTGCTGTCATCCAGCTGGGCTTTTACTCCTTATCAGTTCAGTACAGCTTATGTGTACCTAAAGATAACCAAATGAGTGCTGATCTCAGCTTCTCTGGGTAATTTCATCTTAAGGACCACACCTCAGACTTCACCCTGGGTTTAGAAAGCCAAATTGGAGAGAAAGGTCAGGAAAGACACTCCTTTGCAACCTGAAAGGTCTTCAGAGAGGAAAAGTGATGAGAAAACAAAGTCAGTTACTATAGCAAAGAAAAAAACCAAAAGGATCAAAAGAGGTACTAGAAAAATAATTGTTCCTAAGAATTAGCCCTACCAACCCTTCCAGAAGTACCCTTCAGACTATTGTACCCCATTCATTTTATGTCTTTTTGTTTAAATAACCTCTTTTCAGCTTTTAAAGGTATTTGTTATTTCTGTTCATTAAATTAGCCTTAGTTCAAGTGAAACAGATCCTGCGTTTCAAGACTCTGGGTAGGAACTCAATGTCTTCATTTCATGGATTAGGCTTGTGTTTGGCTACATGGGCTATGACTTTTCACATTCAGAATGAAAAAGCACGGCTTTAGTTTGGGGGAAAGACACAACCAATTCACAAAGTGACTTCTATTAATGAAGCAGTGTTTCTTGATAAGCTTTCACACCATTTAATAAGCTCAGCCTGCAAGCTACCAGATTTTTGCAGGGTGCAAATTTTGTAGGTTTGGTCTTTCCTGTTTGCAGTGACTAGAATGATAAACACTCAGACACAATTGTAATCCAAGCGGCAATTGAAGCTTTCAGTGGTGGTCAAGTCTAGAAAACACTGGCAAAGATCCACAGAGAGGAATAAGAAGCAGTGGAACAAGGACACTTTCAGCTAGGGATGACTGACTTTGGAAACCTTTTTGTTATAAAAGCTTAAGCCAGTTAACCACGTGGTATAGCTTATTTCTCTTTCACTGTAGTTCTCAGGAAGCAGGGTAGAAACTGAAGGTGAGATTAAGAATTCAGATGACCTGGTGTAAGCTCTGCAAAGGCTTTTCATACTTAATTGCACACACATTCACATGTATGCACACTCACTTTTGTCCTGAAACAAAGTTGAGAGTATAAGGAAAGTATATTTTTATGTGGCGTTTTCCATACTGATGAAGTAAGACAAATTAAAAAGACAAAGCATAATTAGTCACTTAAAGGGTGCACAGGCATTCACATTCTAGAACAAGATGTTCTAACAGCAGATTTACCATACAAGGTAAAAGCATTGCATCACTCTTAGAAAACTGTTGATTATCCCAATATCTGAGCAGTGCAGGAAACAATGCAGGAAAGTTCTTCCTGTGCTTTGCTTCAGTGCTCATTCCACAAACCTCCCACTGGAGCTTTATTTTTACAGGATGTGTGTACAGTAAATGTGCAGCTGCAGCACCTAAGTATTCTTCTTCCCTAAGTATTTTTTATCTTGTTTCATCATCTTTGAAGCTTTTAAAAAGAAGGACATCATGTTGTATTTGCAGACTGCAGTCAAAACTGGTTCCAGATCTTTCATAGGCAAGTGGGTAAAGACAAATGTGATATATGCAGATGTACACAGCAATTTGTCTGGTATTTCTTAATCTCACCTCAATATGTAATTATGTAATTAGTTCAATTAATTTGACAAATTTTACTGGTTTTTGAAGGCTACAAAATAAACTGCATACTAAATTGCCTTACTTTAACTGCTGTTACATCAAATGCTGCTGTAATTCCCTCTACCATTGCTAGACCATTTACCATCCTTTGATTTTCACCAGGATGAGACTGACTGGAATCTGCTAATTTATTTCTATTCTTTCTAAGGTAGACACAGTTCAGAAAAAATAGAAGGAGGAAAAAAACTTTATATGAAGGATGTGACTACAGATACAAATGAGAGTTGTGCAGAAGAATTCTCAGCAGAGTGAACAATGCCTGTGTATATGCAGCGGGTTGGATGGATCTCCTCATTTCACATTTACTTTTGACACAGCAGTAGTTTAACTTCTTGGGCAAGAATCCTGTTACCCAGTGCTTTTTCCTCATCAAACTGTGTCTCTGTGGAGGCAGCTTGAGGCACATTTTTAAAACTGAGGATAGCAGAGAATGCAAGGCTTGTTTTCCATAAGGCAGATGCTGTATGCAACACTTAGAGTGTGAAGGCACACAAAAAACCTATACAAACCTACTCCCTCTCCAGGAGACAACCATTTCTTGTGTTGAGTCACAGCCTGCAGAGTCAGGGTTTAGGTGCCCTAGGGCAGATTGGGGCGCTGGCTATTGGTCTTGTTGTACACTTAGGGCTGTTTGTTCCAAAGCCTTGTTGCTACCTTTGATTCAGTGTTTTTCTGAATGATTTGCCTGTGGGAGAGCATTTTGTCTGGAAATACTGTAAGTAACTATGAGAAATGCCTCACAAAGGAGGAGGAGATAGTCATCAGGTGATCTCCAGACAATTTCCTTAAGCAGCATTACATTTTTATGCATAAAAAACCCTTTTCCTCATGTTTTAATTAGCAAACCTTTTAACTGCTTGTTGTCTGCAATGTGCGCGTCAGTGGTGGCAGATGGCACCATTACTTTGGTGCTAGAGCTAAGGTTCAGGGAGATTTGAAGAGCAAAGCTTTAGCCTGCTGCCATAAGATGTAAACAGCACTTTCAGATATGCACCCAACTGTTTCTGTGTAGGTGTATGTTTTCCTGGTCAATTAGCAGATACATTCCCGTTCCCATCCACTGATTGGGTGTCTACAGATGCCTGAAATTCAAAGAACTCTTAGGCCAGTATGAATTCTGCACAGATGACCTCACAAATCTTCGAGCAGCACCTCCCAAATTTTTCTTAACTTCTCATCTGCCATGGAATTTCATCTAGGGTTCAGTTACAAAGGCTGCTGTGAAAAGCCATTTTGCAGAGAAAATGAAAAACTCTAATTAACCCTTGGTAAGCCTGCCAGCAAACTTTTCAGAGCACAGAAAGAGAAACAAAGTCCAAAGATTAATGATTATTCCAGCGTTTGTTAAAGCAGCAGATGGAGTTACAAAGTGTGTAGTTTAGGATTTCTGGGGTGTCTCTACTCCCAGTGTTTTTGTGGTGATGGTGCCGCAGCTGCACACTTACTGTACACACATCCTGTACAAATAAAGCTCCAGTGGGAGGTTTGTGGAGGGAGCACTGAAAAGAAGCGTAGGAAGAACTTTCCTGCATTGTTTCTTGCGCTGCTCAGACATTGGGATAATCAACAGTTTTCTAAGAGTGATGCAATGCTTTTACCTTGTATGGTAAATCTGCTGTTAGAACATCTTGTTCTAGAATGGGAATGCCTCTGCACCCTTAAAATGACTAATTATGCTTTGTCTTTTGTACAAGAGAACATTTCATGTTTCTTGAGCTAATAAGGAAGAAATGGAAGAATTCAAGTTTGTCCAAGAGCTCAAGGAGTCATGAATGAGATCTGAGAGGATAGGTTTGCTTCAGCAGTTTTCTCAAAATTGAAATAAGGTTTTGCAAGAAATACCAAGCTGTCCAAAGCATCATACCCTATAAACCAGGAAATACTGACATTATTCTGAGGAAAAGACTTAGTTCTGTAAAACTGATGGGAAAACAGAAAATCTGTGCATAAAGTTCAGTGTTAAGAAACCCCATTGAGAAAGCAGACAGGCAGCTACAGCAAGTTTAATTTTTGACCTGAACTGAAGAGTGTGGTGGGTTTTGTTGGGGTTTTTTTGGCATTTTTCATGTGGCTGCCACCAGTAAGCTGTAATCCTAATGTACCTTCAGGCAAATAATTAAGTTCCTCCTCCCGGAAATATTGCCCCACTTGATTTTGTTTACACCTAATGGTACTTTTGTTGTGTTTGAAAGGATGGCCTATTCTAACGCAAGAACTTCTGTTACTTGGCTTATACACTCTGAAATTAACATTTCTGTGTGTCAACATTTGTTTTTTTCCCTTCTGACACTAATCAGATCATCTTTGGCAAATTTTGCAGCTGATGATTTTGGGCAAGGACTGCAGTTTAGAATATAAACAAATTTAAAAAAAGCCAATGTACAAGTATTAGCATTGTCTTGTCTTAGCACAGAATTTTAAAAATCAGACAAGTATCAAGCAGCAACTTTCCCTAGCGCTTCACCATATGTAAGTCAATAATTATTTTAACAAGTAAACAAACTCAATCTCAACACACTCTGACTTTACAATGCCCCTATTTAAAGGGCAGTCAATTCAAGATCTGCAACAGGCTCATACAAGATCTGTACTCCCACACAGTGGACTGCTCACAGAAAGCATCTTTGTACTGACATAAGTCATGATACAGCAGAAAATCCGCTGTAATGATGAACTAAGTTTCCACCACCTTCGATATTGGGCTGGCAGGGAGCAACAGCTTTTGATCTGTGGCTCCTAAAGCAGTTTGAAGCAATGGCAATAACAGACTTTATCTTCATAGCAAAGGATGCTTCTCCTGCACTGAGGGCCATAAACATCCCATAAAGAGTTTAGGATGTGTAGAATGGTGCTTGGAAGGTCCTTTCTGAAACCTGACAGACTAATGGCCCTGAAAAGACTCCCAAGATAACAGATAAATCTTGAGAAGCACCTGACACCAGACAAAAATTCCTCAGGGGAGCAGTTGTTTTGCTTCCCGAGTGACTTTCTGCTATGTAGCTCCACTAAAATGTGTACATAGCTGTCTTTGGGTAAAAAGTAGGGTTTGGCAAGAGCTTCCAAAGAGAATATGAGTTGTAATAAAACCAAACCTGGGATGAGATTAAATCACAGCATCCTCCTCATAATCCCTTTGTAGAAGATTCAGATTCTAGGTACCTCTGCCTCTGGGCCTACCATTTCCCAAATGTCTTGCTCCTCTTCCACCATTAAAAAAATACATATTGCATGTTCTAATAAGAAATACATGAAAAGTATCTGTTTCTCATGGTCCAATTTAAATATGAATGGATAGGAGAAGCAGTTATGGTCAGTTTTCAAGGCAAAGGAGAATTTATTTTGACACCGATATTACAGTAAGAAGCAGGTCTCTGACATTTATTTGCCCCCACATTTGACTAATCCAGCTGCCTTATTATGGAACCAATCTAAGCTTGATTACCAAATAATTAATTATTCAGTTTTGGAGCAATAATCAAGCACTTAAATACAGGTTGCATTGCATCAGAGCCACAGACAATTACAACATGGAGAGGATGAGTCATGAGCAGGTCAGCTCCGGAAAAAGGGGGGAATGTATTGGAAGGACAGACAGAAATGAGGAGAACAATAATGGAGAAGTTAAGATCAGTGAAAATGGAAAAAAGAGGTAAGGGAAGGAGAGAGTTAAGAACTGTATCTGCATGGGGAAGAAGAGCAGTGAGAAGCACAGCACCAGCAGATGACCAGCCTAGGTGCCAGGACTGGACAAAACTGTGCTCAGCTCTGTTGTGTGTCCCCTCCCTGTCCCTGACAGAGGAACAGCCCCACAGGAGCACCCTTCACTGGGTCATGGCCAGGAGGATGAGTGAGGAGCTTGTGTTCAAAGGGAAGGCCTGAGCACCATGAGAGCCTACAGGCATGGCAGGATACCAGCAGTCATCACAGCCCTTAGGGGCTTGATGGAGTGGAAATTAATTAAAGGGATGGTCTTGCTTATAATACACACCATCTCCCCTGCTCAGCATCCAGCAGAGACCTGTATAAATCCACAGTTCTTGTCACAAAAGCCAATGAAAACAAAAGTAGTATGAAAAGGAATTAATCCAATTCCTAAACACTGTACAGATACTTTAGTGAGATCTTCCTAAATGAGAAGAGAGATTTCAGATCAGTCTGAGGACTTGTCCTCTGTCAAGGTTTTCTTCATGGCAAGTGTAGACTGTGCAGATTTCATTCCAGTATGCAATGCAAAAGGCCAATAAATAATCAACATAATCTGAAAAGCAAAAACCTGCTGATAAAAGTTCAATTTAAAGAGGAGTACAGGCTTAGTTATTCAAAAATGAGGCTTTTTAAAAACCTTTTTCTTCTTTCAAGCTAAATTTGGAACGCCAGCATCCACCAGCTTTGTGCTTCAGATGCGTGGCAAAGCAGGCAGGAACCACACAGGAAAGGTCATCTTTTGTGCATGCCTGAGAAATGACAGTTTGTGTGGTGACAGCAATAGATTTTCCTGCTTTTCCTTCTCAAAATGCTTTTGCTCAGGTGGGAGTTGGAAACATTGTAAGACAACATTGCTTTGAAAAACATGGAAAGCACATCTGTATGGATACACAAGGGTTTAAACTGACATAAGTACCAAGCAGCCCCCAAAACAACAAGGGTGAGAGAAAAGCCAGCAAAGTGACACTAACATCCTTTCAGCCAGCAGTACACCTTGGCTTTGCTGCTCTTTTGTAATTGCTCCCCAATGGATGTTGTTTCATGCCTTGCCCCTGTGACCTTGATTCTACCCAAACATCTCTCACACAGAAGCTTTTCACTTGCTCATCTAAAGTAGGGGCCTGGCAGGAGCCACCCTACCTGCTCTGCTCATCTGCAGTCACACAAGCCATGCCTTTCACCAAAACTCAGAAAGCTTCAGCAGGTTTAGTACCATACTTATGCACATGGGGCATTTGGGCATCTCCTCCAACAGGTCAGTGAGCAGAACTGGGCCAGAAGCACCACAGGAGGTCAAAGCAATCCACAGAAGCCCATATTCATTAGTGTAAGGGTAAGACTGCTTAAACCCATGAGCAGAGAGGTTTCTGTTTTGTTTGGAGCCCCTGAGAATATGGCCAACGTGTGGTTTCTGCGACTGGCAAAGTTTCTAGAGGCCACATCGAGGTCATTTGTCAAACCCTAACCTTACCTCCAGAAATCAAACTGTGTCCATCCAGTGTGAAGGCTCCTCACATCGTCCCTTAGGATGAGCTGTGCAACAAAAATCCACTCCTCTCTTTTCCAGCTGGAGAAGGAAGACGCCCAAGTTTCACAGAAAATGCATTCTTCCTCATAAGAGCCAAACTCAGACATACAGTAACAAATCTTCTGGGAAAACTGTTATTCTAAATTACAAAAGGAAAAAGGTACTTTACAGCAGGTTCCAAAAAATTTTGGTCATTACATGAATTTTAGACAATAACATTTCCAAGGCAAAGATTTTTTTTCCTAAATTTATCCAGACTGAAAACACAGCTTTGTAAGCCATTATACCTTCTCCTCAGATATGGAGGAGATGTACTATAAATATTTTCTTCCCTCCTGACTAGTCTTTGTTATTTTCCTCTGTTGTAAAGCAGCCTGAATATTTGCTGTACTTTCTGGTGTTCAAGAACAGCCTGCCCTGCACCCAAGAAGAAACAACAGATTTTTAACATTATCTGCACAGCACATGTGTACTTTCTTCAAACCTCTTAGAATTGTACTCATTTATAGCTTATTAACTCAATAATCAACAAAATCAGTGTATAATTATATACATGCGCTCTATCAGCTGTAAAAAAAAAAAAAATCAATGTTTACATTAATCCAAATTTTTCCCTGTTCTTGCTAAGAAAAAATCAAATAGCATTTTGCATACACAAGAAATGAAGGAACATCTACCATTTACCATCTGTTACCTTTTAAAGAGTCCATTGTTCAGTAATGATAGCAGTAGATTTGCTACCTCCTAACAAACAAGCCCCAGGTCTCATTATAAATCGAAGCATAAATCCTTTTAGATATTATGGGATAACAAAATAAAGTCTGCTCTCATTTATTAATTCATAATTGTATTAAGAGTCATGCAACTGTAGGTACACAAAACAAAACTGTCTTTGTATATTTTAAATTGCAAATTCAGTTTCTCTTTCAGAAAAGAATAACCAGGTCTTCAAGAAGGTAGCTCAGCACTTAGGAGGCTGATCTTTGTAGACATTACTCATGTTTTCCAGGAATGGATAGCAATTCCCTTGAACCCAGAAATGACCAGATTCCTGAGAAACAGAACATGACAGCTGACTACCACTCTACCTGAAAGCTGACTTTGACAATATAATCCATGTTCCTTAACTTTCAGGAAGATGTTTCCCTTCTTTAGTTGTAATCAAGAGTTTCTTAAAAAAAAAAGAAAAAAAAAGCCCATAATAACAAACCGGCTTTAATTTTTCTTGTAGTGACCCACAAAGTGAAACATCAGTCAAAGCTGGGATTTATAGATGACTTCTCCTGTATGTAAACACAGCAGCAAAAATATCTGTGGGTTTCTAGATGAAGCAATCCCAGTCTCACAGTTTCCCAACCTAAGCAGTGAGTGACAGTGTGTTTTGACAGCTATTGCTACAGACTGCCTTAGTCATATTGACCCTGCCAGAGCTGCATCACCCCAGAGCATTCCTACCGGGGCCTCCAAAGGAGGCTGCTTAACTCCTTAATGGGCGGAGCCCTTACCCCTGCTCTGGCTGCACTTTTGCTGTTTCCTGTTGTCAGGCATTGTTGTACATCCCTGTGCAGTCTGAGAGGTTGTGGAGCAGGCTGACCACCCTGGCACACCCAGCAGTCACACCTGCTGTCATCCCCTCTGCTTGTGCTGGCCTGAAAGATGTGCTTCATGTAAGCAAAGATTGTTACACGCCTCTGCAGCTTTGGGGGAGTGATGCTCAGGGCCCTGTGCAGCACTAACCCAGAGCACAGAACCAAGGCTCTTCTCATTTTCATAGCCAGAGAGCTTTCCTGTGAAGCATTCAGGGGATACAGCTTGTCATCTCTCAGCGATTCTCAATGGAACAAAATATGGACTTGTCAGGACCTTGCTGCTATCTGGATAATGAAGATGGGAAGTCTTCTGTGCAACAAGTCTTATTGCTTCAATAACAACCAGCAGAGCCTGCTTTGTCCTGGGGTACAACAGCTAATTCTCATTGAACTCTCTTGCTTCATCTCTTGCTGTTCATCAGCATCCAAATTCATATTGAATTCCCATGTGCTAAAACTTTAGGAAAGGAAAAGGCATCATGAGTACTGTGTTGAGATGCAGGGGAAAAATTAAAACAAACAGAAAAAAGGCACAGAGGAGTCCTGAATGTCTTGTGAAACTGCAAAATTCATGTTGCAGGTCAGGACTTAACATCTAGGACCTGGTATCTAATGTGATTCCCATACTGCATGCTAAACCACAGAGCAGTGTTCATCCTTTATGAAGCTGCCTTGCTGAACAGTTACAAATGCATAGGATTTCACTATTGTCCCCTTTTTATTAAGAATTAAAAATGCTCATGGAGTAGAGATGTCATTCCTGCTGCCCTGTAAAGACAGTTCTCCTGGGTTTGAAAGCACTTTGCATGCTTTCAATGGCCAGTGTTCTCACTTTTCCACTACCACCTTTTTACATCACAAAATACTCCTAAAGTCGATATAAATCTTCATTATAGAAAGTGTAATACAGATGAAAATTGGGTACAAAGCATTTAGCTGTGGTCAGCACTTGTAGTTACATACTTGGAAACAGCCTCCTTGGGAGTGCAGAGATGTACAGACCTGATGCTGTTCACTGATTCCCTCAGTGAACAGCATCAGGTTCCCACAAGCAGATTGTCACTACCCTAAACACAACTGTTTTCCCCAGATTAAGCCCTTGCTCCAAGGCTCCAGTTCATTTCATACCACACAGGCAGCTTCTCCAAAGCACAGCAAAACAGCAGTCCAAGCCTCCATGTAACTCCGAAATTAACAACAGAAAACTAAGACTGATTTCTTATCTCAAGTTCCTTACAGATATCCACGACACCTGCTTAGTTTGTCTTTCCCTAAACTTAAAATCTGGAGGCTTCTTCCCCATAACTGGCAGATTTTTTTTTTTTAATGCAAGCCACATCAGGTGAATTGGAATATCTTTTTAAGATTTGTAGTGCAGTGTGAAAGAAATATTTGGGTCAGTGATGACTGCCAAGTGAAATTCCTTGTCATGAAGTAAGTTCTGAAATTAATCACTGCTTCTGAATTTGCCCAGTCTCTTGCCTCATGCCCCAGCTGCATCTTGCCCTATGAAATCTTCATAACCTTGGCAGTCACTTTCCTAGGGAGGAAAAAGCAGGATAGAGAAGGAAAACCTAATACTCCCCAGAAAAGTTTCTCTTTGTAAAGAATTCTGGATATATAGAAGCATTCAGCTTCTACAGCACAAAGCCAGGAAACAGGAAATGCACCCCTGGTTTCTGTGCTGTAGCTGCCTTCATGCAGTGCACTCTGATTACATCCTTACCCTTTTTTATTTTTAGTCCATGCATTTCTCCATAAAAACAGTGTGAAACTGTTAAGTGCTATTACACTCCTCCGAACGGTATAACTACAGTTGTCACAGACTCCCACTGTTAATGGCTATGATTTAACTTTTGGTTGTTTCTTTTTTACTTTCCTCTCCAAGCTATCCCATTTGGCAAACTCCCTATTCTGGAAGTAGATGGAGTTATCATTCACCAGAGCCTGGCGATGGCAAGATACCTTGCCAGAGAAGCAGGTAATGCATCTTTGACTATTTTCTTTCTCCCTTCTGAGTTCACATTTAATGTTCAGGTAAAAATATATCCACAGTAAAAACAGAAACAAACCAACAGCCTGGCAAGCCTAACCATGCAGAAATCAACATCAGCATGGCAAAAAAAAAAAATAACCAGTGCCTGGGGTTTGGGCTGACTTCTCCAGCCAGTACACTTTATCCACCTGTCCCTGCACGACAGAAAGCACATACCTGTGGTTTCTCTGCCAGGGTGGTTTTCCCTAAAGCTCAACTTTGACCTGCCAGGCTAACCAGAGAGATGACCAGGAGGAGGAGGTTTTGGAAGCATTAGAGATTATCACAGCAGGCAGAGAACTCTGAAGCAGATTTAGGCAACAATTCTGGGCTAGCAGAGAGATTAGATGTTGACATCACTTGCATCTTTAAATACTTACATGCTGTGGAAGTACACAACCAGTTAGATAAAATGATAGGAGACTTAGTAATGCAAGTAATCAAAGAGAGTGGCCAGGCTTTGCTTCAGGTCAAAGAGCTGTCATTCAACACCATCTGCAAAACTGGTCTGGCTGAAGGCAGATGTGCCCATGGCATGCTGGACATCAGCAAATTGAAGAGGGGGGCTGGGAAGCAAGTACTATCCTACTTTTTTTTACACTGTGAGCAAACGGATGTAGCTTGCCTTTCATAATATCTCCCATTTTCTAACTGAGGAAGGAAGCAGAAGTTCATAGCATTATTCTTCAAGGCACTAACACAACACATTTCAAGCATGTCTGCAATACTCTGTCCCAGCCCATTTCCTTCAGCTTTGGTATAACCTCCTCTTTGCAAGAGAAGAGAATGAGGAAAGCCCACCTGGTGATGGATAACAGTGGGAAAGCCTGCCTTCCACCCAAGATTCCTGCCTCCCTGGCTCCTGTAGGGAGGCTGATCTGGAACCACGCTCCTTTTTCCAGTCTGAAGTTCAGATTTTTTTTTATTCACTTGCACCAGTGACAATGGCTTGGGATCTGGAGCATATTCCGACCATGATGGGCTCCTCTCAGAATTAGTCATGCTGTCAGCTACAGTAGGAAAAAAAGCCATGCATGGAAGGGAAAAGATATCTTTTCATAGTGAAAACTTGCTAGATCTGCCATTAAGGCTGCATACACATCACTAATCCTTTAAAATTAAGAAATAGCATTTTTAGGTGCCCAACACCAAGAGCTCATACCTGAAGGATCACAGAACCTGAGGCCCAAGAGGAGAGGCACAGCCCTCACCTTCAAAAGCACAAAGTTCCAGTAAGGGAGATGACCTGACAGAGGTCAGGCATGCAGTCTGTGATCTGAACCTGCACGGAGGTGAAAGCATAGGTCTGTGAAGTGACAGCTAGGGAGAAAAAGTAGAGGCATTAAGAGAACTGCAGGAAAGCCAAGGAACTACAGGGGAGAAAAACAGATTTGTAAACAAAACAAAGTTTGGCTGAGGTCCCTGATTACAATGAAAGAATAA
The DNA here is from genome assembly GCA_024362935.1 of Setophaga petechia. Classification (NCBI taxonomy): domain Eukaryota; kingdom Metazoa; phylum Chordata; class Aves; order Passeriformes; family Parulidae; genus Setophaga; species Setophaga petechia. Next base: position 49,001,417 of record JANCRA010000001.1, read on the forward strand.
AAAGTAGGTGGAATGTCATGAAAACATCCTGAATGGGGCTGAGTGGGCAGGATATAGGGAAAGAGAAGCAGACTTTAACAAGTGCACTTTTGGAGAATGCGTTGACCAAAATGGAAAGACTATGAGATGGAGAAGGATGCGGAAAACTGGGATGGGCAAAGATTAAAGGAATTTGTGCTGACCCTTGTTGAATGTGTGGTGGAAAGCAGAGACTATACAGAAACAATGTTCAGGCTGGAGGCTCAGATAATGGATAGAACAACTCACTGCCTTGGGTGGCTCTACAAGGCCAGAACTAGGTAAAAACAAAGGTAGATACAATTGCACCTGAATGCAAAGAGCCAAATCCACATTGTTAGCATCAAAAAGACCTGGAGAACATGTATGTTTATGAAAATATTCATAGAGTTTACCTTTGGGGCATCAAAAATTCCTGCTGCTGCTGTCTCTAACATCCCTTCATATGCTTGCTTCCCACAGGTGTGGCAGGCCAGACCCCTGTGGAACAGGCTTTAGCTGATGCCATTGTGGACACCATCGATGATTTCATGACACTGTTCCCTTGGGCAGAGAAAAACCAGGACGTGAGAGTAAGCCAATCCCTAAATTAAACAAAGATATCTTGTAAGCCATGATCCTGTATCTGAGCATGTGCTCTGGAGACACTGATGGGGGTCAGCCACTGGGTTCATCACCTCAGCTCAGCAAGGCTGAGCTGGTGGAGCTCTGTGGTTCTTCCTTGAGGCTGATCCCACCTCCTCCTTCAGCAGGTTGTTCTCACCCTTGGTACAAACTCTGAGGCCATCAGCTTGAACCAAGGATGGGCCTACACCAAACTGCTCTTCAAAAGGGCAAAGACAGGACACTTCCACCCCAGCTGGCACTGTGGAATTTCTCTCTCTTGTCGCAAGGAGCCTGTGCTCAAATCTTTCTGCCAACTCAATAAGATAAATAGGCCCACTCCATCCTTTAGCGTTTCTGCATTTTGATTTCTTCTAGGTGCTCAGTAAGTATCAATTTTCAATAACACCAGCTGCCAGGGATGACTGCTTGTCAGGACAGCAGGCACTGCTAATCAGGGCAGGGAGCACAGCCCTCACTGTGCTTTTCAGATGTCACAGCCCACCTTGGTCCTCTGCAGTGCTTCTGACACCAGGCTGTGGTGCCATGGCTAATTTAACACATAGTCACAGGCTTGTCCTACAGCATTTGGGGTTCCTTTGGCATCAGGCCAGTCCTCTCACCAGAATCCCCAAAGCAAGCACACAGATCAGTTTCTGAGGGAAGAAGGTGATGGATGATTTCAGTCCAGCATTACAAGGGCTCTGCACAGCTCTGCTCCGAGCAAACAACCTGACCCTCCTAGGGAAGTGGAGGTGTAACAACAGCTCTCACCATAAACTGCTAGTGCAGCCACTTTCCATTTATTCAAAGGCAACATTATCTGAATGGTTAATATGGTATCTTATTAGGGTTATTATTATTAGGGTATCTTATTATTAGGCAATGAGGTGCCCATTATTAGGGTATCTTATTGCAGAGACCACAGAGTAAAAAATGGTTCTCCAAACCCATAATAAATAAAGAAACAATATGAAAGTGGTTTGAAATCTTGCAGGGGAAAATCTGAAATTTGGAGGTTTAGTACTTTAAAGTGTGAATTACTTACATGTCCAAGTGATTTCCTTAAGTTTCCTTGTCTGGGGAGGGTAAGCTGACTCATGAGTTTTAATCATTTCAGAAGAGCCACACTCCACCAGATGTACTGGTAGCAGAGTGGGCTCTGCTGCCCTTCCATGGGGAAGCTTCTGCTGTAACTCCCACGTGTTCCCGAGCACTTCTCCAAAAAAGGACCCAGATCGTGTCACCAGTGATTAATTTAAACGGGAAGAGCTGGCAGCCAACCCAAATGTGCCAATCCGCACGTATGCATGCTAAATTATGTGCTGGGGCCAAGGACGGTCGGGAATCTCACTTTCCCACGCTCCCAACATTGTCCTTCCTCCCTCTCTCCTCTCGGATCTGCTACCACCACCTTGTGGTCAAAGCGGCATCTCACGGTCGCACCAGGCCAGATTTAAGTTTTGATTTTTGCTTGAAGCCAAAACACCTCCCCAGGCCTGACCAGTGCTCACAGGAACACACACCCAGGGAATAATGAGAGGATGTGTTACTGCTATCTAGCCAGTAGCAAAGAGAAAACAAAGCAAATTAGGGGAGCAGAGCTGGAAGATGCCTGTGGAAGTTCCCTCCATGCCAGGCACAAACTCCCCCCTTCACCCCACGTTCCCCTAAACACAGCTGGCATTGCAAAGCTTTTCACCCACCACTGCAGAGCTCCAGCGTTGAGACGAGCAGGTTGTGCCACTCCAGAAGAGGGATCCTGGCTGTCCCCACCAGCTTCACACCTTGGCTGTGCACTCTGTACTTGGGGAATGCTGTTACCATCACAATCACACAACAGCTTGGGGTTTTTCTTTTCTTTGGGGTGGGGAGGGGATCAGTTACCTAAAAGAAGGGAAATACTACAACCCAGGGCACAGATATGAGATTGCTGGACTGCAAACTCCCAGCTGATACTTGCAGTCACCTCATCCAGTTACTAAGCTCTTAATGAAGCAGAAAATGATGTCAAATCTTCGATCATGTCTGTAGAAACACTGATTCGATTTCAGCCTGCATTTAGGTTTCTGCCTCTTCCAGTTTTGTTTTTTCACATTAACCTCGGTTAAAGCTGTAGAAATAATTCCATTCCTGTACACCAGTGCTTTTATTTACCCAAGACTGATCGTATTCCTCCAAAATTAGGCCAAGCACAATAACTGCAAAAAATGTGTCATGTGGGTTGACTAGATGATCACAACAATCTGCAGTCTTAATTATTTCCATGCAGGTGAGAAGAGAAATCCAGAAGCAGTTTTCTTCACCAAAGGAAACAGCTTAGCCCTTTCAAAAGCAGCCTTAAGGCTTTCTGCTATGGGGAACAGCCTGTAGAGAACCACCACCATAACCTCACACTTCAGTCATTAACATACACACACTGAGGCCTGAGCCTTTTGATCATCCTTTAAAACAAGTTTTAGCCACCTCAAATCCTACTGCTCTGGGGACAAAAGAGAAAAATAACATGAACATTAAAGCTCAAAGATAAATCAACCCCACCTAAAGCTCAAAACCCAAGTTCCTTGTCTCCAGTAAGAAGGGTTGATAAGCAAAGATAACTGACCAGCATCTGACTGACTGCATGGAAAGACTGAGCACAAGGGATTCTGGAAATCTGAGCCTCTGCACACTAGAAAGGATGACACTCAAAAGAGTCCCTTGAAAATTGCTATAAGATATTAGGAATCCATCTTGTAGCTGGACTCTTCCCAAATCTATGGCTGAGCTCCAGCCTTGCCATGGCTGCCTGCTTTTTCTGTTAGCACATCACCACAAATATCATGTCAGCATCAAGGAGCATTCAGGTGTTCATTAAGGAAGGAATTGGCTATAAGTCATGGCTCAGCAAGCCACGAATGCCATGTTTTGGTATCTAACCTTAATATTTTTCATATTTCATCTTTCTTTTTCATAATAAAACCTCAAAAATTCAGTTTTGCTGACTGCTCTGCATCTCTGTGTTTTGCTCTTCCACCAGAAAAAAGCATTTGATGATATCCTCACCAACAAAGCACCTGAGCTACTGAAAGATTTGGATACTTTCCTAGGGGAAAAGAAGTGGCTGGTGGGGAATTCTGTAAGTATAATTTTTGTTTCTCCCATTCCCATCAGATTGCCAGAAAATTCAAGTAATGGACTATTGCTGAATTTCTGGGTTTCATGTCAGGCCATGAAGGAACTCTCCCCACACTTTATTCTTACCAATACACAACAGGTCATTCAATTGCAAAGTAAAAATTGTTTTCCACAATATTAGAAAAGTGAGGCAAACTAGGACTAGGATCTGCATTTACTGAAGCAGAAAATGCATTTTCATAAGTATGTTGACACAAAACATTTTAAATGCCTTTACTGTTGTGAACACAAATTCATGAGTACACAGAGCCGTGTTTATCATCACTGACTTATTTATAAGGCAATACAAAAAAACCTCTATATAAACATTGTACCTTTTTTACCCCAAACTCTTTTCTGCAGGACAGTTTTGGCAGGAAAGACTAATACTGTAACACAACTAATATCTGTAACCAGGACTTGATTTGAACCAGTATTTACTGAAGTCAAGCCTTGCATTGCAACCTAACTACTAGCCCTGTAATAATGGGCTTTAAAAAAACCCCAACCCCAAAATGAAAACTTAAAACAGATAAATTCAGTTTTTTGAGAATATTAGTAGTCCTGGCTTTTGAAATTACCAACTAAAATTTACTGCTTTCTGTTCCATTTCCACTAGGTAACGTGGGCTGATTTCTACTGGGATGTGTGCAGTACAACACTTCTGTCCTGTAAGCCTGACCTGGCAGACAAATACCCCAGGCTTTTGGCTCTCAGGGAGAGAGTGCAAGCACTGCCAGCTATTGCTGCCTGGATCCAGAAAAGGCCAAAGAGCGTAATGTAGATCAGCTGCTCAGAGAAACAAATGCTTGTTTAGTTTTCAATATGATAAACATCCTAAGTTATTAACTTCTAAATCATTTAAATTAACTTCAGATGGCTGTGGTGCATTCAAATCAAAATCTACCACTTGTATCCACTTGCAAGAGAATCTAAAATACTGCTTTAGTAGAGTAATAAATATTGATTCACAGAAGTGTAGTTGCAATCACATTCTCCATCTACTAACACAGTGCTTCATCAAACCAAATCATGTTTTGTGCAGTCTTAAAAGGGAAAAAATATTAATACACCTTCATTGAGAGGTGCAATCTCAACAACATTTTGCCTACTGCAGTCTTCCAATCTGGAGGAAGTCAAGTTAAAAGGAGAGGGCAAATGTGTGGAACACAAGGCAAAAAAAAAAAAAAAAAAAAAAAAAGAGAGAAGTAAAAAGACCCACTTAGTCAGTAAAATTCAAGGGCCTAAAAAAAGTGCTTGAGAAGCTAGAGGTTTATGCTGTGCCCCTGAAAAAAACCAAATAAAAACCTCCAAAACAAGCCAAAAAGCAGTTGCAAGCTGAGCTGGTGCCCACACCAGCAGCAGTTCTCCATAAACACACCAGCTGCAAAAACATTTAACAGCTCAGTATTTACGCCAATAAGCAAGAGACACAAACTGGGGGTGAGTGGTGGCAGCCAGGTTTAGAACAAATTAAGGGTTTGCTCTTCCAGGACTGGAAAAAAGGCAGGTGAAAATCTTGGCAATGTGGACTGCTGTGGATGAAAGTGGTTTACACAAACTCAAGGGGAGACAAGTGCTTGTGAGAGGTCTCCATTGTGTGGTGTAAGCAGATGAACCACAACAAACTTGGGCAACACTCCGTGCTGGAAATCGCCACTGTTGGGAAAGTATTTCCCTTCACATTTGCTTTCCCCTCCCACCTCAAATATTATTTCATTGTATCATGAATGATGCCAAATAACCCCTCAGAGAGACAACTCAGGCATTGTCAGAACAGAAGGAAACAACCTTTACTCATTCCCATCTTCACCTGCTTTGCAACTCCTTGCATGCTTTGCTCTGGCTCTTCATACACTTTTTCTTCTTTAGCTCCCAAAACTCCTCTCTTCTTCAGCAACTGACTTCAGAGAGTGGCTTTGTGTTCCTTTCTCTCTGTACATCTTTCCCAATCAGAAAAACAGAACCATAGAATAGCTGAAGGGACCTCTGGAGGTCCTCTGGTCCAAGACCCTGCTCACACAGGGCCACCCAGAGCCAGCTGCCCAGGACTGCATCCAGTTAGTTCTTGGCTCTCTCCAAGGATGGTGGCCCTGCCATCTCTTGAGACCCCCTGCTACGAACAGTAGCAACAGTTACAAGGAGGAAAGGCAGAAACACACGAGCTCCACAGCACCTACAGACAGATACTGACCCCAAGGGTAACCACTGCTCCTCCCAGAGCTCAAAACAAAAATCCCAGACACATCCAGAAGACCACACAACCCACCCTGAAGGGCAGGGATCTTGTTTCAATCCACACTTGAACTAAGAAAGTGAGAACATGCAGGTACAACTGGGTAAGATTTGGGTTAGCATCATGCTCAACAGAAACAAACAACCTAATTACCTGTAGCATTAAACACCAGTGGTTCTCTGTTAAATCCCACTATTTAGCTCAGCAGAACTAGCGGAAATAAAGAAGCGTGGAAAACTGATTCTTACCCATATCCCTTCTCAAACAATAGACTACATATTCACCTAGCTTCAGTTGTGCATTTTGGAACAGACAGCACAGCCACAGAACATTTCTAGGAAAAGCCAAGCAGTTTAGTCCACGCTTGGAAAACAAGTTTTAATTGTTTAAAAAAGCTTTAATTTCCCACCATTTTGAATTTGTAAAAATCATGCACAGTTGACCACAATACCCACAGACTTGACCAAACCATTTGGCAGCAGTTCTGTTTTTACAATCAATATCCTCACACCACTGTAATTAGAGTATAATGACACACTGGTAATTAACTACTGCTGGACAAAGCCAGGGCAGTTCAATTGGAACATTCCAGCTGGTTTGAGAGCTCATTGATTTTTAACATGCACATTATCATCTGCTCACCTGCCCCAAACCACTGCAACCACAAAAACATTTTGTCAATCTATGGAATTTTATTGGAACAAGTTGATACAAAACCAGTACGGTACATCAAATGAACCAAAACAAGCAGAAACAGACTCGAGCATTGTCAAATAAGGCACATATAAAAAAATCTACACGCGGAATCCAGTGAAACAGACAGTTTATATATATATATATATTTGGAGGTAGAAATAATTACAAAAATACTGACAAATCTTAAGCAGTAGCAGATTTGTTAATTACTACTTCGGTCCCCATTTTCAAAATTGATCTGTAAAACCTTTATTTAGCATCTGAGGTTGGCACATTTGGGCCATTTATGCTTTTAAGCATCAAAAGAATGCTACTTGTGTTAAAAATTTTCAATACCATGAGCAATAAAACAAAGAAACTACAAAAAGTTATAAACGTTCATAAAACTCCGGTCAACAGTAATGTAAGAGAGTCCTTGGGGTGTTTCATCACATTTCTTCCTTAAATTTCACAACATATTTTCATTTTAGAGACCCAATGAAGCTTTTAATAGTGTGGCTATATCTGCTGGAATGGTTCCTTCTTCTCCTGAGGAATAAAGAAAAGCATTAGTACAGCTTAAAATATTTTGCATAAACAAATAAAAGCCTACATCCTCAAAACAGTAAAAAAGTCCTCTGCTTGTAAGACTTGGTCACTGATTTCTTGGTCAGACTCAGAGGGCACCTCCTGTCAAATAAAAGAACAACAGCAAAAAAGCCATCTTTCTAGTTCAGCATAAAAAACCCCAAACAAAAAAAGGCTTGTCTACATGAAGAACATTCTTTTTTTCAGAGTAACACATGGCAGCTTTAATTTACTTAAGTGGTCATCATTATGTGCAAGACACCTACCTGATTCTGCTGCAGTCATATCTTGTTCTAACTTCAATTTCTGTTGGCTGATTTTGAGCATGGTTTCTTCAATAGTCCCCTTACTGATGAGCTTTATGACTTGTACTTCTCTGAAAAACCACAAAAAAATCCATTTGCCTAGTTTGGATTAATGCAAAAGAGAAGGCCTTGGCTCAGCTGGCTGGGGTTTAAAGCAAGGATGGGGAAATGAATGAGAGGGCAATACCAAGAGTTTCTAGATTTTTCTCTGGAATAACTGTGCTCTGTATTGCCAGAAAACATGTCTTCTTCTGCACTCCCAGCTACTGCAAATATCTGGACAGTCACAGAAATATCCATTAATATAAACAAGTCCAATTCCCCCTAATTCCCTATTACTGTTGAATACAGTTGAAATTACAAACATTCAATGGTTTCACTCTCTAGGATAGGGTGACACTTAAAAGCTTAAAAGACTCCTGAAGAGAACAAATAGCTTGCCCAGGCAAGCTTGCCCAGATCTACCTTGGAATAGTTCCCAGCACCAGAAATTTGAAAATTATGCACAGTTCGAGAGTTATAGTGAACTAGGGAAAGGAGGAAAGCGTAAATAAAGGTTTGTTCTGCCAGCAACAAGCACTAAGACAATTACAGCTCCTAGCTCTCACACAACCCACAGCTGCTCTACAGTTCTAAGTCTCTGCTTAGAACTTTTAATCAGAAATACTGTCCTTTTAGCCTCCTTTGAAGGCTCTCCTCCAAGGAAAACCAAGCACTGTAATTTGAAAAAGTCTTACCGTGTCTGCCCCACTCTGTGGCACCGGTCTTCTGCCTGCTTATCGTTGTAAGGGTTGCAGTCAATGTCGTGAAGGATAACAACGTTGGCTGAGGTCAGATTAATGCCCAAGCCCCCAGCTTTGGTGGACAGAAGGAATACAAATATACCCATGTCTGTATTGAACTCATCTATCAGATGTATCCTGCAGAACACAAGACACCATGCATCAGGCCTTGGAAAACACTCCCCACCGGCTGGCTCCAGAGCTGAACACAGAAGTTGGGATGGTCTTTTGGAAGAGAGGACAATGGCACTGCACAGTAGCTCCAAAGTACAGATGTTATGCAGCAGGAAAAAGGGTACCAACAGTCCTCTGCAATGACCAGAGAAATACAGAGTGACAGATGGATAGCAAAGAGAGAAAACAGGGTTAGAAAAAGATTTTTGATGATCACAGAACACAAAGAGTCAGTTGGAGGACAATGCAAGACTGAAACAAATGAATGGGGAGGCAGGGGATGAATTTTGCTTCATGACAATCTCCTGTACTAACTGCACATGCGAGTGCAGAAACAGGTATCAGCTTGACATGGGAAGTTATACCACAACAAGAATGACAGATTTTTTGAAATGAAGGAAAAAGCGTCCAAAAAAAAAAAATCTTCAAAAATTCTTTTTTTGAAAAAGAAAGAAAACCAGCTCAGCTCAAACAAGAAAAGCATTCAAACATTTTCAGCTGCAGGTACAGACAGAAGGGTTTGTCCTAGAGAAACAAAGGAGTGCATCTGCCCATTGTAAAAGAGATACACTCTACTTCCAAGGAATAGCTACAGGAGTTATGACAGGCTGACACACAAATCAAATAAGCAGGAACTGCTGAAGACAAATATTTGTCATTTCCATGGCTAAGACTGTTAACCCCACCACCTAAACCTCATATTTCAGCCTCACCCTTACTAAGGTGATCTGAAATTCAACATTAAACACCTTCTTTGGTCAGTGTCCAGTGAGCACAGACTTCTGTACACTGGAAAACAAAGTAAGGGTCCAAAGTCACCTCCACCTCTCCAACGCATTCACTTTCTCTCATTTTTGGCAAGAGTCACATACCTCTCTGAAATTTGTGTTTTTCCATCCAGCCTAATGTATCTATGTTGCCAGTGTTTTAGAAAAACTTCCAAAATGTCCAGCATCATAGTGAACTGGCTGAACAACACAACTCTGTCACCCTGAAAAGGACAAAGCAAAGCAAAAATTTTGAAACGTGTCAACTATGAAGGATAAGAATTCTTTATTGATGCGAATACGCTATTTTACTGTCAGAGAAGCCCTGTTTTCCAAAATAAAAGACTAAGCTGAATATCATCAAGTCAGGATTGACTTTCAGTGCAGATTCCATATCCAGTTCTGCTGCATTAATTCACTGTGTGCTATTGCAGTAATATTTTAATTACTTTGTACTTAGGTCGCTCAAACAAATCACATATCAAATGCATAAATGACAGATCACTTCATCCATAAACATCCAAATACGTTCATTTAAAACTTAAAATTTAAATATTTCATGTAATACACAGAGTAGCCCTATTTTGTCTGAAATAGTCAGATCCACAGCACCCCCCTGCTCAAATTCAGGATACTCTGAAGCAATACAGGCACACAGTTATTTGCAAAATAAACCTGTTTGAATCTCAGGGCAGGATTTCAAGTAGGGACCTCCTTCCACCTTTCCACGTAACACTCACATTATTCTAATGTAATACAGTTATTACATTGCCAAGAGAAGATCCAAATTCATGAGGTGTGAAAATTATGCAAGACCCCATATATTAATAGTTAGCTTGGGATGAATACTCTGAAACCTGGTAAACTGGGAAAATTCATTTCAGCTGTCTCTGAAGTGATGTGCATACACAGGGCTGCACATTAAAAGCTCTAAGTGTTGCTTCTCAATTCCGCACATGCACTAAGTTACATTGTAAAACTCCACAGCAAAGCAACTGGGTTCATAGAGAGCTGGCAGATATTAATTTAACCAGTTATTTAAAGACACTCTTTAGACAGGAAAAAGCTTCAGCCATCTGTGATACCTTCTCTTTAAGGTCGGAGAGAATGCATTCCAATGCTCTAAACTTTCCAGAATCCAGGATCTGATCCACGTCTAACATGAAGTCATTGATGTGAGAATATTGCTTACAAAGCACATGCAGCTCAAAATCTGTCATTACTGTCATATCTTCAAAGATAAGGTCAGGGTTAGCATCACAATGTGTGGGCTCCTATTAGCAAAAACAAAGGGAAATAATGCAATACACAATCTCACCAGAGAACTAAACACAAAACCACCACACAGTAACATCCATAATCTCTGCAAGAAAAAAGCAGCACACCTAGACATGGACAAATGCTAGAGCTTGGCTCATGCAAGCAATGAAAGAGGAACTCTCAACTTCAGCTTTATAGAAGAGGATAATTACTTCAGTGTTTAGCTCTCACAAGCACTTACGCTGCCAAAAAGTTAATAAGGATATGCTAAACCCTCATAACAATTACCTACTTCCCAAGCCCTATGACCTTTTACCCCTTTATCAGACCTCCTCCCCTGAAGACATTTCCTAAAAGGGAGATCCAATCCTTGGATAGATAGTAGAAGACATGGAAAGCCCAGCCCAAGAGGTAGGACGGGTAGAGGGATGTCATGCCTGGAAGAAAAAAAAGGCACATCCGGACAGTATGATGGTATGGGAATAAAAAGGGATAAAAATCCTTCAATGGGTCACTTCTTGCCTCCCCAAGCTTGTCTGGCTTCACTTTAAAACAAAGCTGAAGAATATTCAAAGCCAGTTACAACTTTTTTAGAACACCTGCTGCATGCTGGGGTTTTTTTTTTTAATATTTTAGACATTAGCAACAATTTTCCCCAAGCTCCTCAGCCATTAACCCCATACAAATTTAAAAAAAAAAATCCTTAAACAGATCAAACTTAGGCCTTCCCTATTTTACTTCTGTACTATTCAGTTCTTGCTACTCAGAAAGCTACTAAACTCAAGTGCCCACCTAAAATTTTTTTCCATAAACAGTTCGGGTTTAAATTCTGGGGTGGAGGGAAGAGGTGCTAAGGCAGAGTTTATGAAAAGGAGATGACTGCAGACTCACAACTGTTCTCTCCATTGTGATGATACAAAAATCAGTGTTAAATACCTACAGAGCTTGATTAGAGCTCTGATTAGATGCAGAGAAATAAAAAGCACCAACAATGATTTAAGTATGGCAAAGACACATTTTTGACCAGAAGCCTGACAACAAAACACACAAAGAAACAAGTGTGCACTAGAAATTCTGAGCAATGAAGTATTGCTTCTGAATCTCATCCCCTTACCTTGAGCATGAGGGTGGACATTGTCCTGAGCTTTTCATTTGTGTAGTACTGACGATGCAAAAGTGGGTGATTGGCCATTTTTCTAAGTTGCATCATTGCATTTCCCATATCAGAGTTTTTCTCTGTAAACAAAGAAGGCATCTTTGAATTACTACTGAAAAGAACCATCTGAAACACTTTTATTTCTCAGCAGAGCTTTGTTTGCAAGAACTCGGTTTCAAAATCCACCTATTACGTGAACTTCAAACAAATTCATAGAAGGGATGTGTTGCCGTGGTCACAGGGGTTTGTAGATGGATGGAAGAGACAGGATCTTGATTCCATGATCAGAAGGCTAGATTTATTATATTATGATATATATATAACATTATGACTATGCTACATAAAGATAGAAAGGCAGAGGCTTCTTTAGAAGCTGCTATGCTAAGAGAGAGATAGAAAGGAATGAATAACAATGTCTGTGTCCCAGCACAGAGCGATAACAGTCCTGCCTGTTGCATTCCACACCAGCAGATAATAATTGTTTATAGTGCTGCTGAAACCTTTCAGCTCCAGCAAGGAAAAATCCTAAGAAAGGATTTTTCAAGAAGAATGTCGGTGACAGGGATGTAGACTGTTTATGAGCATTAGACATTTCTACAAAGCAAAGACTGTAGTCATGGTCAACATACGTCTCAGCATGACAAAATCCACCAAAAGGAAATGAGGCCCTAACATACCATTACTGTTAATGGTTTTCTTGAGCTTGTTTAAAAGAGCCAAGTAGAGTTGTTCCTGATTATCAGACATGGCACACAGTTCAACGAGATCTTTTTTGGGAGGTAGTTGTTTAAGGACCTGACAAAACAAAATGATACCAGATAAAACCTGTATTGTTGTGAACCGTCAGTAATTCTGCACTGTCTTGTAGCTGTTATGATATTCTGGTAATTCTCCTCATCCCAGTTCCTTTCACTGCTTGCAACTTCATTAACTCAGGCAGCAATTGAACTCAGATCTTGACCTAGATTATACATGAACCTCCCCATCAAGTAACACAGTCTGCACACTCCAGAACTGCATGAAATAGTATTTATTATATGCAATACTTGGGATCTACTCCCCTGCTAATCAGCATTACCCCCTTCAGACCACTGAAGTCTGCAAGTGCCCATTAACATTTTCTAGGATTAGTAAGTAATTTTATCTCCTATTATGGTGCTGGGTCTCAGATGATCAAGCTTTTTGATAACTCAAACCCATAATTCTAAAGATAAAATGTTACCTCATCTTTTACTCTTCTCAAGATGAATGGCTTTATTATCTGCTTTGCATGTGCAATTCTCTCCTTCTCATATATGCTTTGTTCTTCAGCACTCTTCTAGGGAAAACATTGAAAGAATTCAACTGCAGAGTGAAGTTTTCAGCTGTAACACCACCATCTTAACTTCTCTAACTTGATGAAAACTCCAGCCAAAACAGACATACTTGACCTGACCATTAATACTCCAAGATATCTTGTTGCAGGGTATTTTAGTTTAAAAGGTTTACTCAATTATTTCATTTTCTACATTTTCATAATCACATTGTCTTTTTCCACAAGATAGCAATAAAACAGAAGTTACGCAGCAATAGCAGTCTTCTAGCAAAAATAAATTATTTTCAAGAAGAGAATTCATGGTACTCACTGTTTTTGAAGAGAACATTCTTCGAATTTCACTTGTGCTACTGCTGAACATATGGGGCATGACAAAATTCAGGAGGGACATCAATTCCAACAGATTATTTTGAACTGGAGTCCCTGTTAGCAACAAGCGATTCTTGGCCTGTTTGTTGAAAGTGCAAAGAGCAAGGAGAAACATTTGTCAAACGGGCTAGAAAATATTATTGGCAAAAAACCACAGCTATGGAGAAGTGAGAAAATGAACTTGGTTTAAATGATAACTATTTAAACTTGTAATATATTTGGAACTCATGCAATAATTTCCTTGTTAAGTCAACAAAACTGTTTACAGATCTGTGGGGAACTGTGCACCAATTTAAGACAATTAAAAAAGCATTCCTGGATCTATTAGGCTTCTTCTTGATTGTTCTGTTTAGGCTTTGTTTTGGTTATTGTTGTTGGGTTTCTTTTGTTGTCTGGGGTATTTTTTCTTCCTCCTGATGACTGTGCTAATTGCTGCTCCCATATCAAGTTCTCTAATGTCATACAGTACTTAAGCACAAGTTTTGAATTGCAAGTACAAGCAAGTTTTATTGCTTAAAGATTAGCTTTTTAAAAAGGCTATTGATGAAAACAGGATCTTGAAAAGTAAGTTGCAGTAGTCCTATCAGAGCAGGTCCTTAAGTACTACAAGGTTTCAGCACAAGTCATCAGAACAGGGTCTTTAAAATCTTCACTACTATGGGATGTAACTGGGAATTTGCTTAATACTGAAACTCAAGCACTACCATCATTGTAATGATGGTACAGGAAATTTATTACATTTCTTTGGGAGCTTATGTCCCAGAAGTGATCACAGTGCAGGATCTATTCTTTAGACCACACCAACACTTAAATCCACTTGCATACTGTAGTTCCTCTAAAGTTAGGTGTATTTGAACATTACAGTTAATATTCCATTTTCCCCTGCTTGTAACTACTAAACAGAAATGCCAGGAGCTGTCCCCTCTAACCCAGCAATAACCAAACCTCTTACATTAATTGTCATGAGGTGCTGGTAGCGGATGGAGCTCATGTTCTTGAGCATATGACCTTCATCAAAAATTGCATAGTTAAGCTTCAGCCTGCGGAACAGTCCTCGATCATCTGAGCTGCTGATTGCAGAGTTGTATCTGTCAGAGACAAATATCACTTGCACTTAGTCTCCCTCTGAAAATGAATGCACTGTTATCACAATCAAATTAAATTCTCTAATATTGATAAGAGTTATGGAGAAAGTCCATGAGGGCAGTAGAACTGCCTGGAAGTAACCAAACACCACACAGTTTATTACTGGCAAATGATTTTAGTTTACTTGATGAGCCAATGCTCTCAATAACACTTCCTAAAATCTGCTGAAATCTATTACAATGTAATATAATCTACAATATACATGCTGGCAGACACATATCTGAAGCACCTACGACACAGTATCTTTCACATAATCATAAAAGCCTAGTTAACCATTATGTGAAACCCAACTCCTAAAATTGTCTCCTTTCCTGTACCACTAGAGGTCAGCAGGCCCTCACTAAAGCTCCCCGTTTGTGGTGTTTTAATGGTACTTACGTAGTCACAATCACATTGAAATCAACGACTTTATTGTGAATGTCCAACCTGAGATGTTTCCTTTCTTCTTGGGATCCTAAAGAAGGACAAATCATAAAATAAGTACAATTACATATATCTATATACATGTAACAAAGACACTGCAGAGAAATCACTCATCAATAAATCTGTGTACTTCAACAACTGTCTTAAAACCACACTGCCATGAGCAATTCATCTTTTCTTACACTGATCATGGCAAGAACTGCATTACCAGATTCACTTCTTAACTAGATTCCTCACCATAGTAAAAGAGGACATTCAGTTCAGGACACCACAGATGAACTTCTCTTATCCAGTTATCTGTAAGACAACATTAAAGCAAAACCCAAGTCATTTATAATTTATTATGTCCTGCTGTTTCACACCTCAGCATCAACCCAAACATCTGATTTTAATGCAAATCCCTTTAAATTCTCCTAAAGGTTAAGAGACATTCTGCCTTAAAACTGGAAAACTGCTAAGTAAGAAACTGAATCTGCTAAGTAAGAAGCTGAATCAACCCCAACTGGGCTCTAGTAACTCAACCAGATTGCACTTTAAACTCCTGCAGGAACAGGCCCTGCACGGTCTGTAACCACTGTGTGAAATATATACAATGTGTAACTTTGCAGCTTGGTTTCTTCCCTAGAGAGTTAAATCCCCAGAAAGCAAATCACTTAATCTGTCAGTACTTGCCAGCAGAAGTATGTCACCAGGACAGACAGTGCCTCTGGGAGCAGGCAGAGGCCTGACATCCCTGCTGTGCAGCTCCAGGTGTGCAGCAGCACAGCAGCCACAGGCAACACTGCTGCGCCCAAGGGGAAGCTGCTTGACAGCCGACACAAGGGCTGGCCCCAAACCACAGCAGAAAGGGGATTCTGCTAAATGCCACTTGGCAAGGGGAGGGACCCAGCTCAGGGGTGAGAAGACACCTCTGGAATAGTGTCAGGAAAACTGCCAGGGGACTGCACTGCCCAGGCATTTCCAACCTGCCTCTACAACTGGGACTCAGACTGACTTCACAAAAGCACCTTTGTTCACGTACTACGTACACCTCAGGTTTTAAGTAATATATGCATTATTAAGAGCTGTTTTTAAAAGTGGGCTCCAGTGGAGTTTGAAAGCACACTAAAAATGAGGATTTCAAACTTAAGCTGTACAACTGGAGACTTTTCTGATGCATCAAGGGAAATTTTTGAAGCTCAAGTAAGTACTTTATATTAAAGGCAGCATTTACTTTCTAAATACAACTTGTTACTTCCCTCATATCATTCAATAAATCAAAATTTTACTCCATCAAGAACCATTTTCTGTTCAACCTCATCCACTTTACTAACATTTAATTCCACCACACTCTCTCCAATTTCAACTGAGGCCATAAAACCATCAGAACACACAAGTAAAAGACAGCTTCATCATTTCAGGATTTGCATCTGCTTTGACAGATGCTGTGCAGTAAAGACTGAAAAAAACAGTGAATATTTAAAATGTCATGAAACCTAACCCTAAGCACAGCCTGAAGACTAGCAAGTTCAGCCAATATTCAAAAAGTAAAAAGACTACTTTGCTACACAAGTTCAGATTGTAACAAGCAGCTTCATTTTTTTTGAAGCAGACAGATTGTCTAAAAAAGTTCCATGCTAAGTCTAATTAATTCAGAACAAGCATGCCCGTAGTATGGTCTGCATTCCAATTCAAAACACTTAAGGAGCTGAGTACCATCATAAGAAAATCAAATTTTCTTTCATTAAATTATCTTTGCTTTACAGTATGTCCATGATTGGTTTGGTTCTTTTTCCCCTAACAAAACTATTTTTGAAGGTTGTAACTTACCTAATGTTGAAGCTGGCACAACTATCAAATGGGGACCTTTATTGCCCTCTTGGTAAAGATAAGCCAGAAATGCAATAGCTTGAATTGTTTTTCCTAAGCCCTAAGAGAAAATAAAAGCATTTAAACAAAATTTACAATCTGTGTGACATAAAATTGTTTTGAACTCATACAACAATTACAGTGTAGTGACGGCCCAGTAAAGATGAAAAATCTGATTAGAAAATTTGTTCTGACTAACCAATTCTACAGAAGACAATTCCTTCTTAACACAACCTCAGTCAAACTTCATTATCATTTCAGCACAATATTTGAACAAAGATTCATCTTTTCAATTAATGAAGTCTTTCATTTTATTTCAAGTTCATCCCTCAAATTACCTCCAAAAACTTACCTTCCTGAGCCAATGGTACAGAAAAATGATGACTTGAAAACTAAATGTTTATTTCCATTTGAGCCACTTGTACAACTGGCTATTCCAGCCACTTCTGAAGTGGAATTTAATATGGGAATCGGATTAAAGATTAAAGAATCAGATTACATTTCCACCAACACTCATTTTTCCTATTTTCTGCATCATGAATTAAAAAATTTTGTGTATTTACCACAAAACCCCCATATTTTCACTAATATGAAACATAGAGAAGTTGAGAAACACTGCCTAAATAACAGCAAGGCAAAGCAGTGCTTTCATTCACGGTTCATCAGAAGAGAAACAACAGCCAGGATTAAAAACAACAGACCACAAATTCAGCAGCTGCATCAGTAAGTTTTTTCCTTTGTACAGCTACAGGTGGTGTCAGCATTTAACAAAACCTCAAATCCATAAGCTTGTGTCTCTTAGTTCAACGTTGATGAGGAGTGTCATGACAAGAAGTGGTGGAAATGCTGCTTCTGGAGAAGCACAGAAGGTTTCTGTGCTGAACTTGCTAGTCTTGGTTTTTCCAAAATCACTTGGTTTTTCCTGTATTGTTATCTGCCTGTTTTGAAACTGGTGAAGAAATGGAGAAAAAGAGGGGTCACTACACTAAATGCTGTAGAATTAATTATATTTTTGGGCAAGGAGCTGTTAAACTCAATGGTTTGAAAATAAGCTGTTGTGGTAGAAACTGGTTCCATTGCACCAGAAGACACTATATGATTTGTAAGTGTCCATCAATCTTAGGTTACCTTTGATTTCCAACTGGAAAGGAGTTCAGCAGCTTCTAAGATCTTGGAGAACTCTTTGCAATTTAGGATTACTTATAATCTCCTGGAGGTTTCTAGGCAGGGATTTAAAAAGTCTTTTTTGCAAAATTTTAACAATTCTTAAATAAGCAGTTTCACACTCACCATTTCATCAGCCAAGATGCCATTCAATCTGTGCTTATACAGCAGTGCTAACCAGTTCAAACCAATCTTCTGATATGGCTTCAGTTTCAAACTGTTAAAAACAAGCAAGCTTATTACCACCTTTTATTTGTTTCTCCTTGAAACACAACTTTACACTTATGGTAATCACAGACTGGCAGACTTAACACTGCCTTTATTTTAATGCACTCCTGACCTCTTTGTGTAGTGAAAACCACAAACGCTCTTAATCAGTCACCTGTACACAACTGAGTTGCTTATTTCCATTTTCACAAACCTTAAATGATCAAAGTGAGTGACACAAGAAATACTTCTCTTCTACAATCAGTGATACACAACCAGATAAAAGCAGTTACAGAACTACTCATTACTAAAATACACAATTAATTAAGTGGCATTTTGCAGCTGCACCCCTAATATTGCTCTGTTGTACAATTACTGTTTGTGTTTACCAAAGAAAAACCCAAACACACTCAACAGCGAGTCACTCAGTTCAGCACTTTTTCCAAAGAAGAAGCATCACTGACACCCTTCCTCCTAAGACTTCCTGCTTCCTCCCAGGCTTTATTTTCACACAGCTGAGAATCTTCTGCTTCTATAACAGCATCCAACTGGAATTCAAGCTGCTACTTTAGCCTTTCCCACTACACCCCTACATTTCCTACCCCTTAGACTAATACCCTCCACCATATCTATATCCATTTCCATTCCTCCTAATATCCATTTGGAGATCCTTACTGATTTTACCTCTCTGAAAGAAATCCTTCCCCACAACAGATCCCAGCTGCCACTCTGACTGGATACAGAGTTCCAGATTACTTGGTACACCTGCAATTCCTGACCAATGTCTTTCATTCAGCTGATAAACCTGCCCAGTTTGCTCAGATTTGTTCCAACTAAGCATTCTTGAAATCGAATCCTATTTGAAATCTGTCACCCATTACAGACACAGGTTTGCTTGGGATTTTTTTTGAAATAAGTTGACAACTCATGATTCCATTGCTTAAGGTTAGCTGTTACATTCACCAGAAACTGGAGGAAATAAAACACCATCACAATTTTTAATGCTGTTATCCTGCCCTCCAGCTTTCCTGATACTCTTAAAAAATGTGTTAGATTCTCTCACTGAGAGCTACTAAGTATCAAAAATCTGCAACTCTACTTTTAGAGACTACAGTTCTGAAAATCCCAGTCTTCAAGTACACCTTATTGTCCAACACCCTTCTAAAAGATAAAAATGAGAGATACCTGCGATTCAGAATGGAGGGCTGCTCTATGTTCCATCCACATCCTCCATCTCTAGTAATCCTGGTTACCTGTTTTGTCAGCTTATTGGAAATGTCTTCACATTTATTCATGAGCTTCAGAACCACATCCCTCTCCTTCAGCAGTATCTTGCAGTTCCACACTATATCCTCTGACAAACCAGCAGTCTT
Source organism: Setophaga petechia (assembly GCA_024362935.1). Lineage (NCBI taxonomy): Eukaryota > Metazoa > Chordata > Aves > Passeriformes > Parulidae > Setophaga > Setophaga petechia. The sequence continues at coordinate 49,020,982 of JANCRA010000001.1, forward strand.
TGTCATTTTTGTAAACTGCAAAATAATAATAATTAAAAATCTATGAACACTGCTAATAGCAATTGCAGTGAAAATCCACAGATGCTGCAGGCAGTAATTCAAGTAGTAGACAGCAACAGCATCCCCATCTTCTCTCAAAATTCAAAATACTCCTTACATTTGGCCTGCTGCAAACTGTGTGAATCTATACTGAAGGTCATCACTGAAGCTCCTCACATTACGAAACTTGAAATCTTAAGTGATAAAAATTCTCTGAAGAGTTACTAACATAAAATACAAATGCTTTACACTCAAAATCCTCAACAGGAGGCAACACAGTGCAAAGGCCAGCTTTGAAAGCCAGGCACACTAACAGAACAAAACCCCAAAAGGAAGCAAAAAAAAGCACTGATTCTCATTAAGATGCCCTTTCAAACAGACCCTATTAGACACTAAAGGTAGAAGATGGAAGCATAATGTAGGCATCAAGGCAAACAAATGGATCTATAATGGAGGTTGTTACATTTGGTTATGGGTCTGTCTGGGGCTCAGCATTACTTGGTTCCAGTTCTAACTCTACCACAAAGGTAGTCAAAGGGACTTAGGCATTGTGCCAGGCTTTTTCTGGTCACCAAGCAGTGCCAGTACAAAGAAGCCTTACTTCCACCACTTGCTTCCTCAAGTCCACACTATAAACACAGTGTATTTCCTTCCTCTACATTTCAGATCTTCATCACAGTATGAATATTTTACGTGTCAGAGACAAGCAGCCTCACGTTGTATCAAAGCAGGCCCTTCAGGCCCATCGATTTCTCCTAAATTCCATGCAGAGCCACCTGCAGAAAGTGTAAAACCTATCACTAAAAATATTTCTGCAGTAACTGGGGTCATATTTGTAATTATGGTATTTTCTCAAGTCGTTATGCATATTTCACTGTAAAGAAAAGGCTGCTTTTTTTTTGTTTAATAATGGATTTAAAGAATTGAAGAATACAAGATGCTTTGGATTCGGCATTCTTGTATTAAAACAGAAGTACTTTTCTCACAGATTTTTCTGAATTTTAGACCAGGCATCTGTTCAAATTTAGCACAAGAGTTCTTATGTACATACCCTCCAAGAATTCCTTCCATAAAAAAAGGAGTCATATGATCCAGCTATTATGTGTTAAGTAACTCACCAATCTTGTCATATTGCAGAGTAAAGGCAAGATTTGTTAATGTGAAGACTATGACCAGATTAACAACAGAATTTAAAAAACAGCTTTCATTATAAACATATTAAAAAAATAACCAGAGTGAGGCAATTACAGTCCAGGGGTATGTTTTTGTGTTTGTGCTTTTTTTCTTTATTTTAAACAAACTCCAGAAAGTTTACCAACACTCCTAGGTTAGACCAGGTTAAGGTACACATTTCAATACCTGTAAAGAAATTTTCTAAATAGACACCTCTATTTAGAAATAAAGAAGAACCAAGTTTTAAATAGGCGCCTACAAAATTTCGACATTTGTTTTGATGACTAAAGCTTTGGTTGGCATGAACAGAAATCCTGTAATCCATAAATAAAGGTGTGGAGAATTGAGCCATCTGTTATTAACAGGAATTGTATTGTTTCATGTCAGCACATTAACATCCACGTCCAAGTTGCAACAAGAAATACTTTAGCCACTGGTTTGCATGTGAAACACAGAGTGTTACCCTGCTCAAAACTCAAAGCAGATCCACATGTGGCCTTTGCTTTCTAGAGGTTCTGACACCCTCTCAAGTTCAATTTTTCTCAAATGAAGCCCAAAAATGTGAGGCCATCATGGAAACCGAACCCATGAGCTTTCCCAGCACACCTGGAATTGTCACACCAGCACACTCTGCCTGAGCTTACTCCACCTGCAAGATGATGAAGGCTTTGCCTTTAATGCCCAAGGGTGAAAGTGAGCCTCCATCAACAAACACCACTTCCACTGTAAGCAGTTTTCCACTGCTAATCTGATGCATTTGCTGCTTCCCTTCAGCTGATTTTGGTGCAGTGTGGTTCTGGAGTTTGGCTTTTGGGGCAGTTTGTACATGTGCAGCCAAACAAAATGAGATGACAAAGGTGGAGCTACCCTCCCTTGAGTCTGTACCTCCTAGCTCATATACTGCTGCAGTATACAAAATAGGATGGACAAGTACAGCAACCTCTGACAGCTCAGCTCTCCCATTCCCCTGAAAGTGATGTACTGTGTCAGCATTTCAATGCAACACTTTCCTTTACATTTCCAGAATACACACATTAACTTGTGTAGAATTTCTGTAGACCACAAAGTCTTTAAATGCTAAGTAAAACAGCTTACTTTGTGATAGAATAATTCTGTGAATGACAAAAATGAGAGGATACAGCAAGTCTCACACTGATACATATGTTTTTACACTAAAAGGAAATCCAAACAGGTAACAGTTACACACCTTAAAAAAAAATCAAAGAGAACAGCATTAAACCCTTTACAGTTCCTCTCCCACATTTACCAGAAGAAGCAGAAACCTGCAAAACCACCAACCCAGACCCCAAAACCTCAGCTGAGCTCCTCTGGGAGCCAGACTAGACTCTGCTTTTGTTTCTTGGCATGCAGTGAAGGCAGGCAATTCCACAGTTGGGAAATGAGAATACATTAAAATATATTAAGCACCAACAAATTGTATAAAGGAGTTAGGATGAGGAGGAAGGGCAACTGGTACCCAGAAGTGCTTTCATCAAGGAAAGAAACCATGCTGTCTGCTGGCCCACAATGTGTGCCAGTGGAGTATCATCAGGACCTCAAAGCAAAACAGGAGAGAAAGGTGAGAAGCCAACACAGGAGACTGAGGGGAGACCTCACTGCAGTTACAACTTCCTCACAAGGGGAACCAGAGATGCAATCAGATCTTTTCTCTATGGTGACAGGGAAAGACCTGAGGAAATGGCCTGAATCTGTGTCAGGGAAAGTTGACGTTGGATATTAGGAAAAGATTCCAGGTTTCCTCCTGGAAAATGTACCTGACCTACAGTGTAGGCATTTCTAAACTGCCAAATGAATTCATTTTTGTAAGCACTGACAATTTCAGGTGTCTCCCATTATTTTGAGAACCACGTCTAAGTTTTTTCTATGTGTTTTAAGCATTACTAGATCAAGTTAAGCACTTGAAATATCTACTCCAAAGAGTAAGTATTTCCAAGTGCTCTTATTAATCTTATGAGCTTATGAAATTAATTCAAATCCTCTTGAAACAAAATAGCTTAGTCCAACTTAAAAAAAAAAACACATCTAGAAAAAAAAAAGACATTCTCATTTATGTTTTCCTGGAATAAAACATTCAAATTACAAATAAGTAGGCTTAATTTTTAATCTCAGACTGAGAGTCTTAATATCTTCCTCAATTCTAATAATGAACAAGTGCTAACAACTTGTGGTACTTCACATTGTGTTACACAAGATACCATTACAATAAAAAGAGACTTAAAACCAAGCCAATTTCTTTAATGCTCTAACTGAATCAGCTCTCCCTATTATTCTAACCACCCTTATTAATTGGTAGGGAAAACACTGGGTTACTGAGCTACTGGATCTTTATAAACAATTAAATCCACACTGATACAAAACATCTGCTAAAATCTGCTGCAAACCACTTCTACTCTGGGCAAGTATTCACAATACTACATAAACATGTGGCTGCTGACAGCAGCAATCTTCATGAAAGACGAATTCTGAACGCAAACAGGCCCATGCAGTGTTTTTTTTACTGTAAAATATTTAACACAGAAAAGGAGAAGAGCCCTGTAGCAAATACTTCTGCAAAGAATTAAGCTCAGACAAAATCCAACAAGTTTAGAAAGTAATAGCTGTATGACAGATGTTCTGTGAGAAGCCAAAGGCTCGGGGCAAAACGGATTTCTTTTGCAGCATACCAGCAACTCATTTTTTTCACATATCGTCCTTTTGTCTCCCCCCTTCCCTTACAACACAACACACAAAGATCACTTTGTTTTCCTTAAAATTCTGTTTAGTATCTCTTACTCTTTCATGGTAATATATTTCACACACTGAATAATAAATGTTATTGTTTTACACATATTGAAAAAGTTCTTGCGTACATCAGCGGGAGGGTTCAGAATGCACACTGATGAAAAACATCAATTATTCTGTAAAAAGGCCTGTGCACAATTATGGCTTTAAAATCCAAAGCACCAATAAATCAAATCAAGGCAATGTGCTGTAACAGATTGTAAGAATACAAATTTCTTACCGGGACATTGCCCTTAGCAGGTCTGAGGTCTTGCAGTTAACTGAAACTGTATGAAATGTGAAGTCTACAAACAAGTCATGGTAAACATCTGAAAGTAACAACAGAGCGACAGTAGATAATGTACTTACCAGCAAACACTGCTTTCCCTTCCGTGGTGGATTGTGGCTTAACCTTCTGATGCTTTACCTTTCATTAATAAAACACAGCAGCTCATTCCACTAAAAATGGCTGCATTGCTTAGCTAGCAAAACCTAAGCTGCAGTAGAATAAAGGCACAAAAGGAAAAAAAAAAGAGAACGACCATTTCTTGCCTGAAATTGAAAATATCCATGCTGGCTTCTTCAATCATGGAGCTACCCTGGAAGCTGCTGCTGCTGCTGCACAAGTGTCTGCAGTAAAGGTCCTGCCACATTCTTCCCTCCTGCATGGGTTTTCAGCTACAAGAGCTCAGAACAGGCTAGCAAACACCTCCTTCTCAAGTGAAAGCTCTAATTTCTCCTTCTGCAGTGAAATCAACCAACTTTCTGTGCTACAGAGTGAGTGACAGTAATGTCAGCCAATCAGCTTGAGTTTTCCAGAAAAATCACCCCTTAATTCATTCAAAATCAAGTCATATGACACTATTTGAAATGCTATTGGCTTAGGAGGAACATAGCATTTCAGCCTAATGAGGATAAGGCCACCCATCTAAGCCTCCCTAAGCTGAAGCCACCTTGACTCTAGGCAGGCTGGGGATAGGAAAGGAAGAATGCAGACCTACCAGAGCCTCCCAGCTGTTAAAGGGCCGGAGCGCTATTATCTTCTGAGCCTTTTTCTGAGAACACTGGGGAATCAGAGTCAGTTCACTCAGGGAAGCATCCTGCAGGAAGCTGAGGATTTTGGCTTTGTAGCCGTCCTCCATCACTTCGTCGCCGCTGCTGTAGTCCTCATCCAGGGAGCTTCCGCCATCTTCGGAAGCAGACTCGTCCTCCGTGTGCTCTGCTTCTCTCTCAGCACTCCAAATGCTCCTTTTGCCCTTGTCCTTTTTCTGAAAGCCATTCTGCTCTTTCTCAGAAGTCTTCTGCTTCAGCTTATCTTTACTCTCCCCACTCTGGGTTGTGGTGGAGGCTTCAGTCCAGGCAGCAACTTTGCTTTTGGGAGGAAATTCTATACCTATGCATGCAACACAGAAGGCAACAAGTCAATGCATACTGGTGTGGGGCTGATGAAAACACAAGCTGTTCTTCCAAAATAAAACCTACAGATCTGTAAAACACAGTTTTAGCATTTAATACACAAGAGCATTTAATACACAAGAACTCAAAGCAGGTGATCCTAAGACAACAGAAAAGCAAATCTGTATAAAATATACAAATAGCTCTGACTGTGAGTACAAGATAAGTAAAGCTCATTTGTAGAATGGTCAAATAGCAGAAGGTTTTAAGTAGCTTAAAATACAGATGATCAACATAATGTAATATTTGTGAGGTGCAACAGTTCTGAATCAGAGCAAACAGTTAAGAACTCTGATGTATCCTTCAGATGAGATACTGGTCCCACTGCACCTGACTGCAGAGATACTAATTCTGCAGTCTAATTTTAATTGAGAAAACAAGCTTTCTTTCACCAAGAAAATGATACATTTTTTCCATTTCAATGCACTCTAGGTACAGTATTTGGGGTGGGACAATGAAAACATGCTAAAAAACCTCATATAATGAGGCATCTCCAACCAAAATAACTCAGCTCCCTTAAAATAAGACAGGAGGTTTTTAAATGAATGCAAGAAAGTAATTTTCAGAAGTGCTCTGTAAGGGTTTTGATTCCTTCATTGCAAGAGAGCACTTGCAGCACAGAAGTTTCTCTTATCTCCAATCCCAGCCTGCTGCTGACTGACTCCAAACCTGACATCTGCCTTCTCAGAAGCAGCAGCAAGGACACAACTTGCTGAGCACTGCTAGCTGTCTCCAATTGTAAAGAATCCAGTTAAGAACACTACCCTGACCCAAGAACACTTAAATAGCTGATACAGCAAAACATGTACATATCTGACAGCTGCGTAACACACTGAAAAGTAATCAACTCATTAAATAGGACTTAAGTTATAACTTGCAGATTTACTTGGAATCACTGGGTTTGCTCCCTACCACATTTAAAGCAGTGGGATTTACAGATGGGTTGCATAATTCAAGGCCTGCTTCTAGGATGTTCCTCTCCTAGAATACATTTTAAAATTGACAAAATAGCATATATTACTTGTTACCTATGCAGTTATTTGCAATTACTGTGAGTACAAGATAAGTAAAGCTGGTTTGGATACCAGTAATTTACAAATTGTGTAGTTAAATTCTTTTTTTTAAACAAGCAGGAAGGGAGCAGGTATCAGCTTTGACACGTACCAAAATATATTTTAAGAGATACCCATAGGTAATTACAACTTTTTATACCTATCTGTATTAGCAGGGCAAAGATATTTATCCCTAGTTAGAGAGCAAAAATAAAATACAGAAAAATTAAGCCTTCTTTTATCCTCCCTGTAACAAAAATTTCAAGTATAAGTGTTAAGTTGCTAGGCATGGTGCTGTCAGGACTGTCATTGCTGAACATTCAAAAATATTTGCATCACAAGTCTGTTTTGTGTTTGGATAAAATTAATTATAAACCTGTCTTTACCCTCCTCGTCGTCTGCAAATATTTTCAGGGCCTCCAGTGCATCATTAAACACCCAGTTATGTTCCTCAAGTACCTCTCTCAGCTCCTGGTAAAAAATAAGACATATGCATTGTGGTGAGATAAGCACAAGCTGAATTTCTGTGCCTAGTAACATCAGGCAAGAAAAACCCTTGTAAATCAGATGATTCAAAATAAAAGGAAATCAAAATGAGAAAACCCTTCAGCTTCTTTGTACACTCAGTTTAGGCAGAGGTGCACTCCACTTTTCCAAAGTGTAAGAACCCACACAAACAAGCCAGGCTTCCAACAATTTCAAGCACAGTACTGGAAGGGCTCAAGTAGCTGCTGAGGACCATCAGGTACTGAAGTAATACAAAGTGCTAAATATATTTAGCAGTCTGGGGAAGAAGAATGATAGAGGGAGGGATCATTTCCTCTCGCATTTTTACAGTAAGTCATCAAATTTGACCATGCTAGGCTTGTCACAGGGCCAGAAATGTGGGAAGAGAAGGTCCCTGTAGTCCTAACTACATCCCAAAGCTCTCACCTCAGGACAAGGTATATTGTAAAAGCAGGAACAGTAAAAAACTTCCTATCCTGGGCTGTTCCTGGAAGTGCTGTTGTAAAAGAACTGCTTCATATGGACTATCAACAGCTGTAGTTTTCTTAAGAACTCAAAACCTGAAGTGCTATAGGGAGACATCAGCTCACCTCCTTATCCAATCCAGGGAATGTACTTTGCAACTTCTTCACAAGCACCTCTTGCCTCTCCCATTGTCTTTTGGGTTCTGAGTCATCCAGCTATGTTAAAAAAGGTACCTATTAGGTTTAATATTAATTACAACTACAGAAACAGAAGAAAACCTCATCAGCATTGTTTATCCTTAAAGAGCTACTCTAAATGACAAAAGCACTTAAAACAAATTCAAGTTTAAGTGACTCCTAGCCAATGACCAAAGACCAAAACTTTCACTAACATAGAAAATCAGCTTTCATCTTCAGTCATGAAAGCTGGGACTCTTTACTTGATAAGCATACACAGTGCAAAGTTATGTACCAAAACACAAATAATATCCAACAGTCTAGTTTATTTTGCTTTAAAATCAAAAGTTATTAGCAATTCTGGATGGTACTTAAGGCTGATGATGTCCGGGTGATGATCAGATGAGCTTACTAAGCATGTGGTGTTTAACCCACCACAGCCCACAAACATGTCAAATGGTGTGTTTATATTAAGATTTACGGGTAAAAAATTCCACAAATATTATATGGAGTCAGCATCATGGAGTCACATCAAAAACTGGTAAAACTTTTCATGAACAACAGCTTCACTAACAGCTACTACCATCCTGCAAAATGGAAGTTTACAAGTGCCAAAACTTCCATGGGCCACAAGCTGCTCTGCTGTGTATTCACCACAAAGAAGTACACCAGCTCCTTCCTAGAGCTCTGAATGCAAAGTGGTTACAGAGCTACTTGTCTACAGCAGATACCAACATTTACTTGGCTGAAGGAGCACAAACCACATCACCCAGAGGCACTGAGTAACAGAGGACATTATTCCTTTCCTCAGTGAATGTTAGTGTCACTAAGAGAGCAGCTACAGTCCACAGAAGAGCTGCCCAAGTACACTCTGGTCTTAGGAACCACAAGGAGAAGCAAAACTAAAAAAAACGTGCAAGTTCTCACTGTAGTTCTCTAGAATGAGTTCCAAAAATCCATATTCCACATTTGGTTTTTTCTAAACTTTCCCACTTTAATTTTAATGAAACTGTTAAGAACAGAAATCAAGTTGATATATAAAACCAGGTCCAGTGGAGCATTGTTTGCTAGACCGCTGGTTAGTAATTAACTAAAGCCTCCTTTCATACCCAAACCCAGGGGACTGGTAAGGAGGAACAAACCCATTCACATCTCTCTTTCAGAAAGAAGGAATTACAAATGAGTTGTAATATTTTTGCTTTAATAGAAAACTGTTTTCTTTAATTGGTTCTGTCTGAGGACAACAGTAGCCTAAATTTCAACAGTCATCCTCCCTCATCCAGCCTCCAGTATTTATGTATAATTCCCTTTCTCTATATAAGTGGCTTTCAAGGATGTCTCCTGGGATGCCCTGGAGATGGCCTCATGGCAGCACTGCAGCACTGTGCAAATCTGCCAAATACCACCCTGAATGCACCAGGATCATGACATAGCTCCCATTTATTAGCAGAGGTCAAAGCAGTCATTCCTTTAAATGCAACCAACTCATTATTTTTAAAGATTTCCCCAAGTCATAGTTCCAAATATATAAGCAACATCTAAAACAAAGAATAGCAGTAGATATAGCAAAATATGTTAACTTCATGTGCTTGAGGAAATATAAGGAATGACCCAAGGAGGAAAAGTGATCCAGAGCCTGTAATTCTCACTGATGCTCACAAAAACTCAATGGTGCTCTGAGCCTCCCACGCTCCTACCTGCCATCAACTACTTTCACCAAAAGCAGTGAACTGGCTGGTGTGATACAAAGCCACAAGCACTAAAGAACATAGCAGGTAATTCCATTCAGAATGTCAACAATTAAAAAAAAAAAAAAAACCAAACAAGAACTCATCCAGATGGCAAGATTTGACTTAATTTTCTGATAAAACACACCACTGTCACTGACCCAGACAGGTAATTCCACTTACTTTACAATGCACAAAGAGAAAAGCACAGTACTTACATAACTAACTTTTGACTTTTTTGCAACTCGCTCATTTTTGGTTTTGCAATTTGTGGGAGAATCTCTTTGTTTCCTTTTACCAGAGGCAGCTTCAAAAAGAATTGAGATGAAAAAAAAAGAATTAGTTCCTTTCCTTAAGTTCACTCCAAAACAGCAGGATATTTTACTTACTACAACAATGCAGTAGCTACTTGTTATCTGCACAATGTTTAGCAGTCTCCATAAGTTTCCTACTACCGAGCACAGATACATTGAAACTTGAAACAAAGCAGCTGCTTGAAGGTACATGTTTATTTACCTCTAAGTTATCTTCAGCTGTCTGGCAATTAATCAAGTCATTACCTCTCATATACAACAACTGGAATAGCACTTTATTCTTCTTTTTTTAATAGTTACCACATGTTATTACACACAAGTTGCAAACAGGTGTATCTGTGTCTGGTTTTATTCAAGCTGGTATTTCTTCCAGGCTGAAGCCCTTCTGTGTGTTGGAATATGTACATCACTGCCAATCTGGAATCACTGGTGACTGATTTCTGGCTCAGGTGCACACCAGAGCAGTTACCAAATGCTTTTCAACATTAAATCTAGACATCTCAAATAAAACTATGCATATTAAGTCTGTGATAACCTTATCACTTACAAACAGTCCACGTGAGCCATAACTTTCTGACTGTCTTTGGGCCCTGGTGATTATCAAGAGATTATCATCTCAGCATTAAGGCCTGCCCAAACAGGTGCACTTCCAGACTGCTGCTGTGCATGGCTCATGAAGGCAAGAAGACATTACCAGAATTTCTGAACACCAGCTTGGCTTGAAGCAGCATTATCAGAACAAATTATTGTGAAAATTCCTAGTCTATGATCTGAAATACTACTGGAAGTTAAATCTTCTCTCGAACAGCAAGTGCCTGCAGAGCTTTGGTGTCTGATACCAGCATCTCCCTCCCAGCCTGCCCTGGGAGATCAGTGAAAAAGAACACCCACACACTCACAAAAAGCACATTTGCTTTCCAATCCAGAAGACTGGCTGGTTGATGAAAATAGTTTTAACTCTGAAACATTACATAGCCAAATCTTCATATAAGAAGACACTTTGTGTAGAAATACTTCCAAATAAATTTTCTACTATAGTCATTCACTCTGACATCAGAGAAGTGGCATAAAAATATTGAAAAAAATTAATTATTAAAACATCTCAAAGAAAAGCAAAGTACTAGCAACTCTTCCTTACAGTAAGGATCGAGTAAGAAATACCAGAAAACATTGTTAAGATTTTTTTTTAAGTCGATGTATTTATATATATTTAGATTAAAATATCATAGAAACATATGTTTGGGTTCGAAGGGACTTTAAAGATCATTTAGTTCCAAACCCCTGTGCTAGTCAGGGACACCTTCCACTAGACCAGGTTGCTCAGACCCCCATCCAACCTGACCTTGAACATTTCTAAAGATGGGGCATAATTTAAATAACGTAAACAATATTGCCAGGAAAATGCCTGCTACTAGCTGAAGTCTGAGGAATGTGTGGTTGTCTTGATATCCAAACTAGGAGCTGTCAGGCTGCTGCTGGGCCAGGTACTGGAAGTCACTGGAGGCCTTGCACTATTATTTCTTAAGTTCAATTAACACTGTATTCAGGATGGATAATTCTGAATGTGAACAGTGAGCCTGCAAACCCTTTTGCCCTAAAAAAATACATAGGCTGGATATAAGAGTATTTCAAACATTTTCCTGCTTTTGGGTCATGGGCTGAGCACTCCAGAGCCTTTGAAGGAAGCCCCATCATGAGCAACTTTATAGAGGCAATTGAACTGAAACAAAGGATCTGGAAAACCATGGTATCAGGAACCTATAAACAATTATTTAAAAATCAACCTGTGGTCTTTGGAAGCCCACCACATTTGCAAATGATACAAAAAATGCCTACTTTCTGAAGACATCCACTTTGCAAAGTACACTTAACTTTTTCTTCCTTTGCTAAGGGAGTATATGGCTGAACGGATAAAGAAACTCTTACTGTTAGATAGGAATCATCCTCAGAGTGCAGGCAGGGTTATCCAAAGGAATCCTTGCTCTCCCCATAAATTTTGTGACTAATGAGCAGTGAGAAAAGCAGCTTCAAGGTCTCAGACTTTAGAGGAGCATCTGTCATTATTTCCCGTTACTTGCTGCTACCTCTAACAAAAAAAATCCCTTTTATTTCTGTGACTTCCCTCGTCATGATAAAAGAAAACTACTTTCTGACTGCTCAAAAAGGAGTGAATACCAGACAGATTTACATCAAGCTTCAGCTCAGAAGCACATCCCCCACTTTTGAGGTTCTCAAGAAAACAACACCAGAAACAAATCACAAGCAACAGGTATTACTACAACTTCATATCTTAGACACATGTTTTCAATGTGTCACATCTCATCTTCATACCTTTAAAAAATCTGCACTGTTTCTTGTTTTAGCTCTACACAGCTATTGAATTCAAGCTATAAAGACAAGCTTTTTGTCACTGTGACAAGACAGAAAAATTCAAGGATATTGTGGTCCATTTCTTTCACAAAGCCAAGCTTAGCAAAACTGTATCTTGCCTTGACCTCTCAGACACCCAACATTTCACAACAAGTAAAGCATATCTGAAATTGACACAGTTAAAGCAGATGTTCAGTAATGTCTCCATATTTAAAAAATGTGTCCAAAATGAGGTGATTTATACCATCACTGTCAGACATGCTTACTGATAACTAAATATTTTATACAACAGCTGTGATTAGTGAGAATTTTGCTGCCAAGATTTTTCTGTGGCTCATACTTAAAGGATGTGGAACAACATTCTTAACTCAACATAAAAATGGCCAAAAGGCAGGGCCTACATACCAGAAATCAAAGTGATTTAGTTCAAACACTGTGAACTGCAACAAAGTTTAAGGATATATAGGAGCTTAAATTGGATTAATATTTATCAAAACCCTCAAAAAGTAATCAGTCTTCAGGAACAGCAGCACTCTGTATCTCTCAAAACATGCCAGCCTTGTTTCCTATTGCCAGTACCCAAGAATTTCCATCTACAGAATCTAACCATGCACACAATGATTAACTCAAAATGGTTTCAAGTTTATCTTTCGTTGGTTAAAAAAACCCCATCAAGCAACACAAAAGCATCCCTTCACTCAAAGTAGCCTAGATGTTCTTAAAACTTTTTTGAAATTGTTAAAAATCTTTTTTATACGAAAAGAAGAAAACGAAAATACAGTAAGTACAAAGGGGAAATTAAATAAGCAAAAAATTTTGTACTCTAAAAGCAGGAGTACAACAGTTCTCCCTCAGCCTACACTCCCTCCTAGACATACTGTTCCAAATCCATAGGATCCTCCATGAAAAGATGCATGAACTACTATCAAGAGTGATCAGAAATAGCTTTTTCCATCATTTCCATGAAGATCCCTCAGGAAAACCTTGGACAGCTGATCTGTAAATAGATGGTTGATCTGCTTTCTATAATATCAGAATTCCACTCTTCCCTGACCAACTCCAACAAATCAAAAATACAAGACAAGACTTAACCCTGGACTTGGGTGATGTGAAGAAACAAACCCAAAGCCCAAGAATTACGACCCTTTAACACATCTAACACTTACAACACACTCCCACAAAATGGGTTGGGTTTTTTGTCTAGTTTTGTTTCTTTCTTTTGGTAACAGTATGAGACTGCATAAATTGAGGTGCAAAACAGACACCCCTAAATAAGCTCTGAGGGTTCAAAAACATGATTTGGGTGATGTTTTGCTAGGGAACAGGGGGATCTGTCTAATGTCTAAGACCAACAGTTGTTATTCAGAATTACAAGCATCTCTTGAAAACAACCAGAAGAAAAAAATGCAATGGATCTTGATACAAACAATATCTACTTATTAGTAACTACATACCCAGTGTACTTTTTCCATACTACCAGACTGCTCACCTAGAACATTTAGAATTACTTCTGCTAAGCCCTCACCATTTGTCTCAAGTTCTGGACAAAGAAGGAACCAGCAAGAACAGAATCACTTAAAAACCCACAAGCAAAGCAATCCTGAGCTTCACAGAAAAAATTCTCCTTTCTGGTTTTATTTACAGATTTTGGTTCACATTCTCTTCTCGCCTTTCTCCCTGCAAAACCTGTAATTTCAGTTTTGTGTTATTACAATAAACATACAATACTGTAACTTTTAGCAGAAGCTTTACCACTTTCTAAACACTTCCCAAGCAATTTCACTGAATTAGCTACAGTTCCTAAAGTTTGGGTTTTGTTTTTGTTTTGTGGGGTTTTTTTGTTAAACATACCTTTGTCATTGAGTTTCAAACCAGCAGTTACTGCTTCATCCATTGTGCATGTCGATTCTATCAGCTGCAAAACAAAAAAAAAAGGCAACTGCTAAGTGGAGAAATTTAATCCAGTTGAACAGAGGAAGACAATGCTGCATCAGCTGTGGCTGAAAAACACTTTTACACCAACCCCCCACCAATATATATGTATTATAAAAATCCAAGAAGCAAAACCAAGAGGTATCAAATTAACATTTTGAATACAATGTCACTTATTATAACTTTCTTCCCTACTTCACAAACATACTCCGCATATTTACGTAGAAGCTTTTTTACAAAGACTATTCCATGTTACTATCACAAAACAAGATAATAAAACCCTCTAATTTACTAACTCATTAAGTATCTGAATACTATTGTGATGCACTGGTCCACTTCCTGTAAGTACATGCATGAAATGTATAAATGTGTCTCAAGTTTTATCAACAATACATCCTTGCAGTCCTAGACTGTTTCTCCATCCACATGTAATCTCAACATAGATCTGTTTCACAAACTGCATGCTGAGACTTTCAGAAGGCTTTCTGCAGTGAGGTAACAGCAACAAAAGCAAATGGCTTAAATGTTACGAATATGAAAAAAAAACCCCAAAAATAAAGTTATGAGGAATCCTGATTCCCAAGTATCAGTTCACATTTGGAAACAGCATCTTACAATTTTGCTACAGTGGCACAACCTCCCTTTCAAAAGACTTGTGATTTCTTTCCTTAATAGCATTCATCAGTTGTGTCAAGTTTGTCAGGGCAGCATGCTCCAGATCCTTCATGAAGGAACAACAGATTTGCCTGATACTCCTCTGCCCTCCTTAAAAATGTTGCAGCTATGCAAGTGCAGAAAAAAATCTGCACGGCCTCCATTTTCTACAAAGTTCTGCTGATACAGGAGCTATCTTGCATTCTCCTGAAAACAAACACCATCAGCCTCACATGCTGCTCAGTAGCTAAGTCAGAAAACAGCAGTGAGACACACCACATAGCATTTCTAGCAAGTCACTAAACTACAATGAACTTTCATCAGTCTTTGAATCAGATAAATTCTATGCACCCAAAAACTGCAAAAGATAAAATCTGTTGTGCATGTCCAGAATGTAATTCTAATGTTAGGAGAAAAATTCAGAAACTCCTACTTGAAAACCTTTTGCTCTTCCCAAAATAAAGAAAGTCTAAGCATAAAGCTTGATTCACTTAGAAACAAAATGCCCAGCAAGGAGCATCAGTAAAATGTCTGTGTTTCTTCAATGCCATTTCAACAACCAGGAAACTTTACAGACTAATTTAAACACATTTAGCTTTATAAATAAGAGCTAGTGAAAGCCTTGTATGGTACTAAAGGTATTTTACTGTAATGAGTTACCATATCTCACTTGCAAGGAGCGACCTGCAGATTTGCATTGTACACTGGACAATGGCCAAGAGTTCCCACATCTGCTTAATCAGAATACATTACAGTAAGTTCAAACCTACCCTTTGCCTCACTAGAAGTACTGAAATCTTGGCATGTTAAATGCCAGAAATACAAGCTTGCACAGTGTTTCATCTACTGGAAGATGGCAGTGATTCCACTCCTTCTGCATTTCATCAGCTAGCTCATTCCAACAACAGCAGTTACCAACAGTTATCAAGTGAGACAGCCATAATTAAGCTTAAACAACAAATAAATACTTGAAAAAATTTCTATACACTGGAGTTCACTGTTGTTGAACTTACCTAAAGGTGTTTATTTGATGTGTGTCTGTCTCTATATATTCATTTTTATAGATATTCAAGTTCCCATGCACGTGGAAACATTATATAGCTATACTTCCTCTATAACGTTTTTTTCACCCTTTTGCTATTTAAAAAAAACAATTAAGAGCTGCATTGTGTTCGCATGGCAAGGCTTGGCAGCAACAGGGGCGACACAGGTGACTTCTGTGAGAAGCCACCAGAAGCTTCTCTCACATCCAAAAGAGCCAGTGGCAGTCAGCTCCAAGACAGTCCTGCTGCTGGCCAAGGCCAAGCCCATCAGTGACAGTGGCAGCACCAGTAGTTAACAGCTTAAGAAGGAAAGGGGGGTAGGGAAATGGGAAGGATCAACACACCTACAGCAGGAGAGAAGAAGGAGAATTCATGAGAGAGAAATGGCCCTGCAGACACCAAGGTCAATAAAGGAGGGGCTGGAGGAGCAGAGATTCCCCTGCAGCCAGTGGTGATGCCCATGGTGAGGCAGCTGTGTCCCTGCAGGCCAAGGTGGAGCAGAGATCCACCTGCAGCTCATGGAGAACAGCGCAGCAGAGCAGGTGCCTGCCCAAAGGAGGCTGTCACTACATGGGAAGCCCCTGAAAGCAGGCTCCCAGCAGGACCCAAGGAGAGAAGGGCCATGCTGGAGCAGGTTTGCTGGCAGGACTGGTGACCCTGTGGAAGGGACCCACAAGGGAGCAGCTTGTTCCTGAAGGACTGCATGCCATGGAAAGGGATCCAATCTGGAGCAAGGGAAGGGTGTGATGATCTTCCTGCTGAGGAGGGCTGATGAACTGACTGCAGTCCCTATATCCCATTCCCAGGCACCACTGGTGTGAGGGGGAAGGAGGTAGAGAAAATCACAAATACAGTTAAACCCCAAAATAAGGGAGGGGTGGGGGGAAGGTTTAAGACTTGTGTTTATTTCTCATTACCCTACTCTGATCTGATTGGTAACAAATTAAATCTTTACTACAAGTTGAGTCTGTTTTGCCCATGACAGTAACTGGTGAACTGTGTCTCCATGTCTTTATCATGATCCATGAGTCTTTCATTCTATTGTCTTCCCTGTTCAGCTGAGAAGCAAACTGACAGAGCAGCTTTAGTGGGTACCTAGCATTCAGATAACATTAACTCACCACAAGACTGTACCCTGTAATGAAGTCAGAAGCTTAGAAAAACTACCTATAAAACCCTATAAAATAATCATCAAATAAATCAAAGAACTGAGCATCATTACTTTTAATAATTCTTGGTCACTTCTTTGGGGAAAATGTTCCTTCATTGTTTGCAGCTTTGAGTCCCTGGTATCCTTGTCTACATGCTCCTTCACAGCTAGCTGCTGCTCCCCACCATTTACAAGTGCCTGCTGGGCCATTTCCTCTTCAGGCTGGTCATCACCATCAGATGGTTCAGAGCTACAATGTACAGAGGAAGAAAAAAGTAACTAAAATTTATTTTTGCTTATGAATGTTTTACTCTACCAGAACATTACAGTAAACTAACCCACCAGGATTGCACAAAATGCACTGAGATGCATTCAGTAACACTGAATCAACTTGTATACAAAGGGATACATTACTCAGGACAAAATCAGGCATGCATCAAGTACAGTATCCTCTTTGCACTAAACAATTTCAACTTGGCAAAGGAAAGAAGGGAAGAATGGACCACCAAAATACCATCATTAACCCTCAAATTATCAAAGGTTATTGATAATTTAATAACAACCACCTTAATACAGTTTAGCTCCTTGAACAGATTGAGCTACCTGAATTACATCAGACTACCCCAAGTTTACTTTAAACAGCCTTGCTAGTGTTTATTTGCCCAACAGACAAACAGATGTGGATTAAGTTTTTTGTAAACACTTGCCAGGTGCAGTATTAACTCTGCCCTAGCTCTTGGCTCACTGAGAAAGAAAATTCAAAGCTCCTCGTGCAGCATCTTAAATGTATAAACGTGGCAAGAGTCTTTATCAAAAAAAGAGTGTTCTGCATTTACTGAAATATTATTAACACTAATTTGCAGGAGAAGCAACCCCCATGTATCTTTCAGGATATTGAGTTGCACAGGTAAGACTGAACCCAAGCATGGGTCTCCCATCCTCCTTCCTCCCATAGACACAAAAATCTCCTTTTGGGAAGGCAAAATTAATTGAATCATATGGAGTTTGTCATTTAATAGGGATTTCACCATCAGAAAGGCCTGCCTGCAGGTATCTCTACATAAATATAGGTAAAAGACTAAAAATAAACCTGGCTTTCTCCACCATATCTTTCTTTAGCAGTTGCAACAGGCAGATTACATTAGAATTCTGGAAAAAAAATTGATGTGCGTCATGTACATAAAGATATACACAGGTAACTATTCATCAAAGAATTATTTCCTCCCTTTTCAAAAGGCACACACAGCTACTAGGACTCTCTAGTTGTGCCTCTTAAGAGTAAGGAAGTAACAAGAGAGAATCCAAATTATTCTTCAGTCCACCAAGGCACTGAGTTGTAAGCCTCAAAACCTCCTTCCACTTAAAAAAAAAACTTAATGAAGTATCATATTAAAATCTACTGGCATTTTTCTGATATTTTTACCTTGATAAGGACGGTTTCTTGTAAAAAGTGCATATAAAAAAGAAAAATCAATCCAAATGAAAATGGTGACACTGCAATTATCCTATCCTTTCCTATCAGGGAATAACATCTAGACGCTTTTCAACAAAGCCAGAGTTGCATACATCATAAATCTTGTCCTGTGTGTATAATCACATTCTTATCAAGCATAAAGAAACATTCATTTAACTGCTAAGCAACTCTTCTGTTGATTCTGCTTTTTTTTCCAGACAGCAATCCTCTGGTAGCAAAAGTCGTGGCACATTTTCCTTAGGAAAGATGTGTTTTCTACTCTAAACTTTCTGCTTTCGGTTCTGTGCCTTGTTCAGAACGAGGGAAGCTAGGACACTCTGCAAAAAGGAAGTAAAACACCCAAAAAACCCACAAACCCCGCAAACTAAGTAACACATGCACTAAAATGCAGACAATGAATTGAGTGATTCCATGCAAAGTCAGAATTCAGCATGAGCCAGAGCTCCTAAGCCTGGACAGATCCCAGCTAACTCCTGCCCCACTCTCCATTTGTTTGTTAGCTCGACCAGAACAGCCACTTGTGCCACAGCTCCATGGGTTCCGTACACATCAATCGGCACCAGAGCTGGCACCCTGGGACAAAGTGTCAGGCACTGAGGTGTCTGGTGGCTACACAGGAATACTGAGGAGCACAAGAGGATGTAGTCTCATGGTCATCAACCCCACCAGGGAGTCACCTTGCTGTCCATCTCTCACTACCAGCAATAGCAACACAGTATAGGAACAGCAAGCAGTGGCTCTGCAAGTTGCATCCTGCATGGCTTATCAGCATCAGCACCATATGATACAAAATCACTTAAACTGCTTCCAGGTGGGATTGATCCCAGAAGCAGAGTAACTCCATTTAACAGCACTGCACACAAGCCTACTTGCTGCATGCAACCAGCTGGCCACCTCTGTCTCCTTGCACAATCTACAACTTAAATCACAGGCAGAAGCAGGAGCTCACTTGTAACTGCTAATACTTTTCTCCTTTTCAAGTAGCTCCCTTAAGTTGAAACTTTGGGTGGGGGGCAAACACTAAAAAAGAAACAACACAACAACAGAATTTCAGGTAACAGCAGCAGGCAAATGCATTATTTCACTTTTGCTGTAAACCCCCAATAACTCCATGCTCTGTGTAGGACTGAAAACCTGATGAGAGACAACACCTGTTAAGGTTGCAATTCCCACAAAAGTTTTCTGCCCATTAATTCAACTAGACTATCAAAAAAGCAGGTAAAGCCATCTTGTTTTGCTTAGCACAAAACATCTAGAGGGCACAATTACCAAACGGACATAACTAGCAGGGGTTCCTTTACACTGTTGCAAATGGCTGCAGATGTCTGGCTACATCTTGTGTCACCTGCTCTCTCAACATTGCCTTTTTAGCACACACACAAGCGACTCCTGCACAGTGACTCTTCCCTCCCAGCACATTCAAAAATATAAATTTCCAAATCACTTAGGAAAGAAATAATTTTCACTATGGATAGGAAACACATCATACAACTCATACTTAAATTAACTCAGGACTCATACAACACACTGAAGCTCTATTTGCTTCTCTGTCAAATATAGTTGCACATACAAAAAAAAAAAATCAACTCCAACAGTTGAAAATTAGTAAAGTAAGTGTTTTACGGTTAAGTTTTCAAGTTGCACTAAAAGGATTTCAGAAGGGCACAGGCACAAATGTGTAAATGAACAAACATCACATTTCAACATCACAGAACTCCTCCCTCTGAGAAAATGTTTTAGCAGGATACCTTTTCCCTGGAAAACCAGTCAAGTTTAGTTAGGGGCAGCTGAATCCCAACGGAGCAAACAAGAACCCAACCTAGGCTCTGATTTTCAATTCAGGGTTTCAACTGAGAACAGCCCCCAAGGGTGCAGAGACAGGACAGAAATGTGGCTCAAAGCGTACATTAAGGCCACCTTTGCCCTCGGGGCCTGGGTTTCTTTTCTTCTTGGCTCCTCATCCTCGCTGTCAGACACATCGAGGAACTGCACCCCTCGCTGGCGCTGCCGCTTGAAGTAAGACACTTTCCTTGTCCTCTGGGCTTCAGGAGTTTCTGGGATGGTGGAATACTCTATGCAAGACATTTCAATGGGAGAAGAAAGAGAAGACAATGACTTACGACTTCAAATATTTATTTGTACTCAGAGCATCAGGTAGCTGTGATTTTTTTCAGAAATACAACAGTCAGTTAAACATAACTCACTTTCTCATGCGCACAAAATTCCTGTCAGCTGCATTTCTTTAAGTGAGAACTTACCTGGCAAAAAGGATCTTCAGCCCTCTTACATGAAACAATTTTTACATTACAACATTTAAGAAAACATATATTTTAGGTTAATAACTATTTATAAATAAATAAATACTTATTTTTAGGTAAATGAATAATTAGAAAAGTCCTCTGAGCTACTTCCAGGCTTATCAGTACATGGACAGAAACTGCTGTGGTGTCAAAAGCATATTTCTCTCTTTTCTCAATGAAGAGAGAAAAATTGATGCATAGAGCAGAGAACGTGACAGCTGCAGAGAACATTTTCTGTATGAAAGAAATCTCGTGGAAAATAAATTTTAAATAACGTACTGTGGCAGCACCGAATGAAAGGAGAAAAATGATAAATCCTAGAAGTACAAGATATTTGCTGACACAGGAAACTGCACAGGCTTTGAAAGGCAAAGGCACCCAATAAACTAAAAAAATATGGTACCAAATGTTACAGAGTACACTACAAAAATAGAAGAGAACAACTTTAAAATGGAGCTTAATAGTGGTTAAAGGGATGGAGGTGAATGTAACTCAGTGTCTATAAGGAAACATCAACAAGGGTTCAATGACAGTTCAAAAGAGTGATCATTGAAGGCTTAAGACTTCAGGTTGTTAAAAACCTTCCTCGTCCAACCATCCAGGAGCCACTCTGGCAGCAGCATCTGAGCTGGGACCAAGACCCCTTTGCAGCTACAGATCCCACATTCACAGAGTCACACCCAGTTTCCCAGAGCACCCTCAGATGTCTAGATCCCCAATATCATTTAATCACAGTACAGTAACAAAACCACAGCTCCAGCTGCTGCCTCTGAGGAGAAACCCCAAACAAATAAATCCTGGGCTTTTACACCCTCACAGTCTAAGTGCAGGCAAGTCTGGAGCCATCAGCTCCTGAGTGTCCTGTGCCCTGGCAGGGCCACGGGCACATGGGACCTCTGTGCAAGGGGTCAGCAGTTCCCTGCCTCCCCACCCACAGCTCAACCTGAGCCACACACTGAGCGACCTGCACTGAATGGATCCCTCAACAAGGTGACTTTAGCCACACGCAGGAAAAATCCAGGATAAGGGCAGCAGAGTCAGCCACCAACTTCTGGGAAACTTGTGTTTTAGTGATACTACCGTCACTGGAAGTCCTCATGTAAAAAAGATCTTAAATTCTCATAACACAAAAAAAGGATCACAGGCATCCTCTCCCCCAAAACACACCCATCCTTTTGTAAAACTCATGTGCTTGTCAACCAAGCACCAGGGATGCTGCTAACTCTGGAACCACAGTTTTGGCTAGAAGTAAAGATGGTTCCTTCTGTCTCCATTCAGTAATGTAGAAACTTGCCGAGTCAAATTACTAGAATGTAACATCAGTTTGCAAGGCTAATTTGCCAGCAGACAGTAGACACAGATGAAGCTAGAATAAATTAATCTGATAGTCAAATGCAGAGACGAGCTACATGGCGTCTAATTCCTTCATCTGGGATAAAAGACCTAGTTTTAGTTGAGTTATTGAAATCCAAGTCTTTGCTATCACTTTCAAAACACAATACAGGATTATGTCAATGATTTTTAGAAGAGGCAAAAGTCTCACTTTGCAAATTAATCTTATTTTGAAAAGGTTATACACATACAAATTTAGGAATGCCTAAAAATTATTAGTTCTGAAGCAGTAGTACATGGTTCCAAGACAGACCTCCCTGCATCCAAGATCAACATGCTGGCAGTGGAAGCTTCCCGAGCAGTACCTTCTTCTATCTGTCCATTTTAGCAAGGAGATGGGTTGTCCTTGATGCACTTGCTTCATCTGAAAACTGATTAAGCTTTTGGATGAATACAGGAGAGGAGCAAAAGAGACCTTTGGGAACATTATGAAGTTGGGTTATCAGGGCAAAGGCTATCACAATAGGATAGAAAAAATGCATTAAAATATGTTATTCAATATCAGAACAGGTCTGTTAGAAACATGAGAATTTCACATCTATACTGAATTAACAGAACAGATCAAGGCAGTTTTCATGGATCTTTGCCTTGTAGATTAGACTAAATTTCAAACAAATTCTCCTCGTAAGCAGCGTGACATGGAAATGACAGGTGCTCATGACAACTTTGCTAAGAGGCATCCTTACTGAATTTAAAGGAAAAACACAAGGAAATTTTACAAAAATATGACAGTCTTAAAAGTAGTTTTATTCTTTACAGTATAAATCTTAGATAAGATTTATAGTTAAATAAAGAGTATTCACTGTTTCACTTAGTGATTTCTCATTTTATTTTTATTTTATTTAGCAATTACAGTCTTCATGACAGCTCCTAACTCCCATATTTAAAAAATGCTGAGTTACCTGATGGAAAAAAAAAAAGGATTCTCCCTCTCAAAAAAAAGCCCAGTCTTCTGCCCTTCCTCCACCTATTCCACTGAACAGAGTACCCTATTAAGTGGGGGGAGAAGCAGAAATCACACATTTAATAAGGAATCCTAATATTTAGAGCGAACTGTAACCTTGTAGAGTAGTAATAGATTAAAGTTATAGCAACAACATGTAATTGTTGGAGGCAGAATTTTCTGATTACAAGCAATTCAAAAGAACTATTAAGGAATGCCGGCAATCATAAGACCAGTTTTTGACTCTAAGGCCAGAAATAGGAACACTTATAAGTATCCCTATATGCACACATCAAAACCAAAACCCAACAACAACCACCAATTTTTGCTACCACAAAAAGAGAATACACTGCCCTGTAATTCTAAACACAACCTCCTACACAAATCATACACCTCACTCTGAGAAAGCCAGCTTCTCTCCCCAGTAAAAACAAAGGTAAAACCAAAGCAAAAACTGAGGCAATACTTAAGAGGCTTACCACTTTTACTAACACTGTCCAACAAGAACCATCAAATAAAAAGTAACTTCCACCTAGTTTTGGAAAGCAGCATCAAGCACATGCTTCTCGAGCCTACATGGTAATAAGAATTCCCTTTTCAAAGCAAAGTCTTTTCCATTGGCAAAAATAGTCCTAAATGTCAGTATTACTCTAAGGTACTTCTTAAAGCTGCCCTTTTAAAATGATGATTACTTCAACATATATTCTTATAAACCCTTAGAAAACTTCACTTGATACTGCAGTCATCACTTCTTTCCAGAAACACTCCAAGTAGAATTACACTCTATGAACTGAGACATAAGTGAAAAACAGGACTTCCTCAGATCCCAGAGAAAATGGCAACAGAACAAAAAAGAGCAGTGCCAGTGCTAGTGAGCTCTGAGCATTATAATCTCACAGTGTAGTCATTTAGGATACATATTCAAACAGTAGAGAGAGGATAACAACAAAATCAGCTATCAATAATGGGGTAATAGATTGTAGTTTAATTTCTTTTACAACTTTTATTCCAACTCTTTTTGGAAGCTTAGTAAGCGTGCTTTTTGAGACCTAAATAAAGGCCTCATTTTGAAATTCATGTTGGTAATTATTCTAATTTGTACACTTCTGGTACAGTTCTGCTCCATTTCTACAACACTGTAGACTAATCTCATTAGCTTAGTATACTGAGCTATTTACATAATTAAAAACATCTAAACGAAAATTAAGATGCTTCTTTCCTAACCAGATTAAGATATTCAGTAAATATTACTATTCAGTAAATAATATTCATTTGCATGAAAAACTGTAGTAAGCAACTCCAGTGTATTTTTCCAACTCTTTTTAGAGATATCTACCATATATAATTTGGTAACTGTCCCCAGAATTAGTTTTTATCCCTTAGTAAATGCAGTGCAGAATTATTCCCTACAACCTGGCTGCAAAGTCACTGCAGGTCTGAGTAATTTTGAGCACAGACAAGCGTACAAAGATGACCGATTCTTGTGGCCATCACACCACAAATTCCTTATTAAAGCATAAGGGATGCATGTTCAACACAAAGGAACGAGAAGCATGACCTACAGACATATAGGGGGTACAGAACCATCTACCAATATTAGTTTGTTCTGGGAAAACAAAACTAAAGAAAATAGCTAAAAAGGTAATGGTGGTTCATGACAACAGACAACATCTTACTATACTTCTTGAAGATGGATGACATTTAGACAATCCTATACTTTGTTAGATGCATATTTCAGGGCACTTGATAAAACAGAAATATGAAGAAATCTCTTGGAAATTATACTGAACTATTTGTGCTCCTAAAGGATAAAGATTTTAAAATTCTTTTTATATCCACACAGTGGTTGGAGTATATCAAAGTGGTTAGTAAAAAAAACCCAACCAAGTTGTTAGCTATTTAATAGCATTTTTGTTTGTATAAGTGATATAAAGATCACGCTCCTCTCCTTTCCCCAGTTTCTTGTATCAGTATTTTGTCAATCACTTGGTCTTCAGAAGAAATCTGAGTAATTGTTGTCCTCGCGTGATTCACTGAGCAT
Organism: Setophaga petechia; assembly: GCA_024362935.1. Taxonomy (NCBI): domain Eukaryota; kingdom Metazoa; phylum Chordata; class Aves; order Passeriformes; family Parulidae; genus Setophaga; species Setophaga petechia. The sequence continues at coordinate 49,045,970 of JANCRA010000001.1, forward strand.
TAGGGCAAGTTATTTTTGGTGAGCCTCGTGTAAACTGCTTCTCACACAGAACAACTCCATAGTCTAATTTGTTGGTGCAGTTAGCTGCAGAGAGTACACAGTGCCATAAACTCAGCTTTGGGCCATTCCATGACCACTCAGCAATAACAAACCCAACAAAAAAAACCTGACTGTATTATTTGACCCAAACCAAGAAAAATTCTGTCTTTCTGACATTAATTAGGAAACAAGAAAGACAGGCATCTGCTAATCAAATCTAGTCTTCTCTATTACATTTAATTGCCTCATATCATGCAGACAAAATCTGAGTATTTAATTTTTTGTTAACTTCTGTAGATGTAGAAAATGTGATTTCATTTCTTAAAAGGTTATTAATTCTTTAAAGGGGTTACATAACATTGATGTGCAAATAAGTAGGAGAAAAAAGTCACTAAACCACCTGATCTTCTTTAAACACTCAATATCTGTGAAAGATGAAGCATTATGTATTTGCAGAGCACTACTAATTACACCTCAATTTTAAATGTTAATTAGTGCCCCAATTCTCCACCAGCATCTGTGTCCATGGATGCTTATTTCAGTTGGACACCTGCTGTAGTTTTGCCTGCTCTTGCACTCTACCCAGTTTCACTGTTAGCTACCACCATCTCCCACCAGTTTTCCTCACAAGTACTCAGCCTCACATTACATGTTTTTTAGGTTGGCCTACACCTTTCTTTTTATTACCTCGTATCTAAACTAATGCCTCTAAATTGGGTATTACATCCCTATTCCACAGTCCTACCCCTGCAGAATTGAAGTCAAGGGAAACCAGCATTTTGAAAAACAAGCAGTGAAATCTGTTGGTCTAGCTACATGCTTTCACTTACAAAGTACTTACTTTACTTATAAAGTAAATCCCCAAACCACTAAGCCACAAAACAAGCAGCACCATGCATTGCTGCACAACTACACTCACAGTTCAAGAAAGGCCCCTGCACTCAGTAACTCCTCCACAGCACAAGACAATGATTTACCACAATCAGGAAGGGAACACCTGTTCCAAAGTGCACTTCTTCAGAGTGCCCATTGTGCCACACAAGCACTACAAAGACGCATCGGCAAAAACCAGAATTAACAGCTGCTCACTTCTTTTGTAAAGTCCTCCCTGTCACCAAAATTCTTTGCAACAGGTTACTAGTTCCAGACTGGCAACTTACATGTTTTATACATTTAACACAGAACACTGCTTATTATTTACTAATGTAAACACAAGAGCACTCCAATCAACTGACAACAGTCAACTGCACTAAAGCAAAATTTAGGGAAGAGTACATATCCACCTCCTGTAATTCTGACTTCATTCAGTTTTAAAAGAGGAACTCCTCCTCGTGCATGAATGGTTCTCTATTATCATCTAGATAAGGCGTTGTGAAAAACTGCCTTGCACCAAGAGAAAGTCACGTGCAAAAAAAGTAGTTAAAACAACATCAAGAGACAAGGTTGTTTCATTTTTTGAATAAATGCACAGTCAATGTCTGATCTCTCCCGTAACACCTGTAATTTGACAACTATACCACAATTATATGGTACGTTTGAGAAATAATAAAATAATCAGCAGCAGATACTGTCTGTTTCTCAAATCCCTCAGTAACAGGAAAAACACACTGGTGAATGTGATTACACAGCCAACAGCAATTTCAGTTCTTAGTATTAACCAACAAATCCAGACAGGAACAGCACATCCCTACTGTCTCAGCCAAAGGAAACTAACACACTACAACACAATCAAGGTTTTGACATTTCCATGAAAACCCCAAGCTTCTGCCCCAAAAGAGGACAAACACTACAACAAAACCAATTAACAGAGTCAGCTTCTGAAAATCAGTAACAGGTCTCTCAGCTCTTTACAAAATCAGGCCCAAGTAAAAAGAAACTGTTCCCTATCTTTTCAATTCCATCTGTAATGCTCCATGATACATAAGACAAGGACTCTACTGAGAAAATAAAGTCTACAGCATTGCATCTATCAGGCAATTAAAAGTAAAAGCCAATTCTTCCTTGAAAACACTGAAACGCTAGCATAAAATAAGTATCAGTAAATACAGTTTACAAATAGGAAAGCACAACACTCTTTCAACATTTAACCTGAAACTTACTTAATCAATTGAAAAAAACAAGTTATTTCAGAACGTTAACGACTTGCCTGTAAATGCACATGTTCAATTAGAGCATACACTGCTGCAAATGAGGATACTTTTGGGGAAATTGTTGTGAAACGTTCACACAGAGAAATACATTTGTAAAACAAGCAAAGGGGGCAAAACCCAAAATGACAAACACCATAACAAAAGATAATTACTTCATTTCTAGACATTAAGGACTTCCACTGCCCTTCATGCAAAACACCAGACTCACCAGCTCTCTCTGTCACGTCCGAAGCCGGAGTGCCTGGCCTCTTGTCATCCGCACCTTCCTCCTCCTCCCCTCCGGGGGCCCGGACGGCGGCAGCAGTGCCAGGCGCCTCGGCGCAGGCCGCCGGCGGGGACGGCGACACCTGCTCCGCACCCTTCCCCTTCCTCTCGAAGCGGAACCGGTCCAAATTGTAGAGGCTCATATTCTTAACCTTCCTGTGGGAAAAGCCAGGAAAGGGAGAGAGCCGGCAGGGCCGGTCTAATACAGATAGTAAAACGCTGTCAGAGGAACGAGCGGCCAAGGGCGCTGTCAGGCAGGAGGAAGGCTCCTGCCCATCCACCCACCCGCCCACAACACCCTCTCTCCCTCTTCCCCGCGGTCCCCCGGCCTCCCTCCTCATCTCAGGACGGCGGGCCGCACAAGCACCTGTGCGCAGCGGGAGCGGTGGCCGGGAACGGGAACAGGGAGCGGGAATCAGCGGCGGGCAGGGAGGGCCCGGGCCGGCCCCCGGGGCAGCAGCGCGGGCCGGCGGCAGGACGCGACGGGGCCCGGGCGGCGCGAGCACGGCGCGCTCCCCTCAGGAGCGGGGCGCGGGGCTGCTGCCGGCGCGCGGCGATGACGTCACGACAGCTCCCGCCAATCGCCGGGCCGGGCCGGAGCGCGCGGGCGCCTTTCCTGTGGAGGGAGGCGCTGCCCGGAGGGGCGGGAGGGCCGGCAGGGCCGGCGGCGCTTCTGCGGGCTCTGGGTCTGTGGGAGTTGTCGCCGGGAACGAGCGGGTTCCAGCTCCACACACCGCACCTGCGAGTGCCCGTTTGTGATTCCAGATCATCGCGTGGTCACACCCCGTCCCCCAGTTCCAAGTTGAAAAGTTTGGGCGGAGACCCGCGGAGAGACCATAATGGGAGATTTGGAATCCTAAAATGCGGGGTCACGCAGTCGAAGAATAACTGGGGTTGGAAGGGTCCTTAAAGACTCCTCGTTCCGAGCCTCTGCCATGGACAGGGACACCTTCCACTAGACCAGGCTGAAAAACTCATCCAACCTGTCCTTGTGCACTTCAGGGACGAGGCATTCACGACTCCTTTGGGCAACCTGCTACAGTGCCTTACCAGGATCACTGTAATGAATTTCTTCCAAATGTCTAATTTAAGTCTACTCCCTTTAAGTTTGGAGATATTCACCCTTGCCCCGTCCACTTACACACTCTTGCAAAAGGTCTCTCCATCTTTCTTGCAGGCTCCCTTCAGGTACTGGAAGGCCACCACTAGGTCTGCCCTAAGCCTTCTCCTTCACACCAAACAATCCCAACTCTCTCAGCCTTCTCTCACGGGAGAGGTGCTCCATCCCTCTGATCATCTTGGCAACACCCCATCCACCAGGTCCATGTCGTTCCTGTGCTGGGACCCCAGAGCTGATGCAGCCCTGCGGGTGGGGTTTCACCAGAGCAGAATCCCCTCCCTCCGCCGTTGCTCACGGTGCTTTGGATGAGCCCAGGACACGTTTGGCTTTCTGGGCTGTGAGTGCCCACTGCCACATCACATCCAGCCTTTCATGCCCCAGCATCCCTGAGTCCTTCTCAGCAGGGCTGCTCTCAATCTGTCCATCCCCCAGCCTGTATTGGTACCGGGGGTTGCCCTTACCCAGGTGCAGTACCTTGCACTTGGCCTTGTCAAACTTCATGAAGTTCCCATAGACCCACTTCTCAAGCTTGTCCGGGTCCCTCTGGATGGCGCTGTAACAGCACACATTGCCGTTGAGATGGCCGCAATACACAGAGTATCACCATACAGCTCCAGAAGGCTTCAACCCATACAGAGTAACACCAGACCACTTCAGAAGGCTGCAAGCATCTGCCTTCCCTGTTCTTCAGCCCAACCTTTCATACCTCTCATATTGATGCATTGCACCTGTGTGCCCTCTGTTCCCTGTGGTGGTTGGTCAGTGCCCCTGGGCACTCCATGGCTCATTGCTGTCAATGCTGCTCACCTGCTGCTCACAGCTGCAGCCCACTGGGGATGAGGCTGGACATAGCCCCACCCCAATCACCACAAACTGTGTACCTACATGGTACCTCATCCTTCAGGTGTGGATTTAGGGCAGTTTTCAACTTAGGTTCCTCGCCATGTTTCCAGCATTGTGTTCCTTTGGCAGAATAGGTGGGAAAACACCTCATTTTGCTGTCTTGGGTCAGGACCTGCTGCCACGCTGGGTTTCAGTGGATGTGGGGCTACAGAACATGTGCAGCCGGGTGTGCAAAGGCACCTGAGGTTACCTGGTATTGCACAGAGAACCTTGCCAGGGCTGAAATGGTGACCTTAAATGGCAAAGAGGTACTGAAACTGCCTTTACCCCTTTAACATACCAGCCAGCCATGAAATAAAGTGCTTCAAGGCCTGGCAGAAATGAATAAACATTATACTGGTGAGCCAGGTGCAGCAGCTAATAAAGACATTCTGGAGAGATCAGGCTGGCTAACAGGAAAACAGAAAAAGAAGCCACTTACCCATCCATTGTGCCAGCTCTGTAGTTCTGGGCTCACAGGATGTTCCTTCACCCTTTAAGTTATTTGACTTTTAAATTGCAGTAGTCAAACACCTGGGAAGCAGAAGGATTTGGAGAAAATCAAGCTTCAGTGACAATGTCTTGCCTGCACATCAAATATTAATCTACAATTTGGATAATAGATGAGTTTAAATTTGTTTGAAACTGCCTTCTGCAAACCCCAAATACAAATAATTGACAGTGTAAATGGAGCAAAAGAGTGATTTTGCCCCCAGAGGTGGACGCCAAGACACAGGTGGATTTGCAGACTGGCTGGTGTCTGAGCAGGGCAGTTCAGAGATCATCTGAGGTTATGCCCTGAGGTTATCCTCTGAGGAGGACTAAATTGTGCTGGAGAAGGAGTGCCTGGGCTAGACTCACTGTTGACATATAAAAAGGCAAGAGATCAAGGGTTTTCGTGCACAGAGCAGGTCAGTGTGAAAATGGAAGAGAGTTTTGCCTGTCAGCACAAGCTCAGACTCCTACCAACTTGAAATTCCGCCCACTTAAAAGGCTAGTTACCCCAAAAATGGGAATAAAGAAGCTTGTAGGTACATCAGAAGTAAAGCTGGGTGTGGGTTAGAGGAGGAAAAAAGTATGGTCCACGAGGACACTTTTTTCTTTAGCTCAGAAAATTCGGCTCTGTCTTGGGATTTGATAATCATGGCAAAGCTCATGACCTTCTCTGCAAAGCATTAGTACTGCTGTTAGCACCTCTGGTGTGCTTGCCTCATACTGACTTATCACAGCACATTGAGCATCTAAAGGTTAAGGATTCTGACAAGACTTTGACCCCTTTTTCCATGAGGAAAGGATGACAAACTGTGCATGTGATAGATGTCAAGTCACGTTTTTTTGACTGACTTAGAGGACACAGCCAAACAATGCTGTTAAGTGTGCAGAGAAAAATTGGCTGTGAGGCTGCAAAGCTGAACAAGTAATATTGGAAAAGTTAAGAAAAGAAAGATGAAACTGGGGAAAGTAAGCGTAAAGGGGAGCATACACTCAGGTCAGTCTGTGTTTGCGACTCAACAAGGCAGTCAGGAACATTAGTCTTGGGCAAAAAGTAATAAGAAAAAACTCATAAATTCCAGAACTCGGAAGAAAAGGCAAGTTCAAGATAAGAAAACAGTGACAATTAAGGGGATTAAACAGAGCACTCCGGAACATGCCAGTTTTAAAAGCATTTCGTTTACAGGAATTAGCATGAACCTAGAAAATGCTGCAGCAGATTACTTCGGTTTTTACAGTGCTTTGAACTTGGAAAGACTGGGTAATTGGTAGGTATTAATATTGTTAACAAGCCATTGTGAATTCCTGGCAAGCAAGGCAGGCAAAATGTCTTTTTTGAGGTGCTAATGACACTGGTTAGACAGCTCATGCTCACTGCAGAACTGACAGATTGCTGTCTGCTATTGTTTTGAAGGCTAATTTGTGAGATTTTTTTTTAAGAATGGCAGCAGAAATTTGAAAGGAATCTATTTATATACTGATTTGCTTTACATGCAACATTAGAGCTGTTACATTTGAGTTGTTTTTACTTAAGACACAGTTTTGTTGCTATGCCAGTGATAGAGGAGCATACCAGATGGTATGTAGGCCTTCAGAGAACTTTATGAAGGTTTATAGATCAGTGAAATATAATAATGGCCTGAACACTGAAAGAAGCCAAAGAAAACAAAAATATCAGTTTAAAATTACTCATTTTGAAATTGATGCAAATTGAATTTGCATTGTTCTTAGTAGAAGGAAATTCAGTTTTAGGAGTTTGATAATAGAAGTTAAAACCTGATGAGATACAAAGTCACATTCTGTGTTACATTTTACAAGTTGGCAAGGCAGTAAAATTGCAGTTCACTAGTAAATAATCAGCCAAGACAAAATGTGTCTACAGCCGTTCCTGACACATCTCTCTTGTTTCAACTATTGTTCCTTAGATTCATGCCCTTTTTTGTGCCCTGTCACTTCATCAGCTTTGTATTAAGGGAAGGTCTACCTCAGCTACATCATGAGAACGCACTGAAGTTGTACTGTGGTGTAAAATCAACAGGGTCTGTGACAGATAAAGCCTTACAGCACCTCTGTTGGGGCTTGCCCCCAAATGTTGTAGAGGATGGGGACATTTTTTCTGCTTTGTGAGCAACAAACCCGGTGGGTTTGTACCTGATTCTAAATAATAATAATTAAAAAAAAAATTAAAATCTATTAAAATGTTAAAACTAATTCAGCTGCCACCAAAAAAGCAACTAGAGTTGTATGTAGTACATGATGTTGCTGTAGCAACATCACCATACCTAAATAATGAATATCCAAACTATTTTGTTTTGGCTGCACAGTGATGGCAGAGTAAAGCCTCAGGTGGAAAATGCCTCTTCTCCCTTAGCCAAGGGTTTTTTTTTTCCTTTTTACTGTCCATTGAATAGACAGGGATTTTTTCTACTCGGCGAACAATAAAAAAGAACACTCTTTGGTAAAGAATAAGAGAATAAGACTGGTGTTGTTGTACAACAGGTTTTATATAGGTATTACTTTATATAATTTTCTTGTGTGTGTATGAAGGTACTTTAAAACTGTCTATTGTGGTTCATGTTTTCTAGGAACATGAACCATTCTACTACTCTACTACCTATCCAGAACATTTCTACTTTTTTCTTTTTTCTCACCTGAGGTTGTTTGAGGTAATTTATTTCCACTACCGTTATTTCAATATTGAGCTTATGGTATATACATATATATATATGTGTGTGTATGTATGTGTGTGTGTGTATATATATATATATATATATATGTGTGTGTGTGTATATATGTGTGTGTATATATATATGTAGTTTTACTTGTTAAAAAGTAAACACTTTTTAGTTTATGTTTCTCTATTTCTCTAAAGTAGTTAGCTGCTCTTTTTTGAGTTTATATGTATTTGATTAAGAAACAAGAGAGAGAAAAACTTGAGTGTATAATTTCAGACAGTGTGCTTGCTAACCATTTCATTCGTTTGGTCAAATGCTCTCTCGGAAATCAAGCTAACCATAATCAAAGGTCTGGCTAGCTCTGAAAAGGCTGTGACTTATCAGAAACCATGCATCCATAATACTTCTACTGAGGTTTTTTGTTTTAACTTTCAGTGAATATTACTTACAAGCACCTGCTGAATTGTGGATGAATCTGCCAAAGGATGGAACATCAGTTTCACAGGGACAATCATGGAGTTTCCCATTTCATTCTGCTCCCACAGCACATCACCATGCAGAGTTCACCACAGGACTGCAGGCTATCTTTAGAGCCTTTAATCCATTCATGATAACATGTGGATCATCATTTGCTGCCCAATTTGCTCAACCCCCCTGATTTAATGGCATCCTAAATATCCTGAACACTTGGAGTCTGTATTGAGTCAGAAAATTATTCTAGAACGGAAAGTAGTAGCTGCTGTTTATTTAAAACCTAAGGAGTTAAAAACACTTGAAAAAATGCAGCTTCATCAGAACCATGTTTGCCTGACATGCTGAATATATGACTTTTGGAACAAAAAGAAGTGTCAGAACTGTGGGAACATGCATCATTATCAAGGATTTTGGTTTGTCACCTGCGGCTGAGACTTCCCATATTGTTTGAAAATCACAGACAAATCACTCTTTTGCTTGCAGGAACCATTTTGAGAGAAGCATAACCTCAAAAGTACAGGCCAAGAAGTATTTTAGTTCTTCTGAATCATACATTTCCAGTGTGTGCTTCCATACTTATTTTTTTGCTTACTTCTATCAGGCTACACTGTTGTAACTCTTCTATACTGTTGCATTTTTGATGTCACAAAGTATAGAAACTGACAGAGTAAAAATGAACAGGAAATTCAAGTTCTTTGGCCCTAGCATTCATATTACTGTCCTCATAATCCACCAAAACAATGTCATGGGGCTTGCATAAATAAATACACAGGACCAAATACATATTTGCACCAAAGATTTTTACAGGGTTTTGTTTTGTTGATTGTTTTTTGTTTTGTTGGGGTTTTTTTGTTTGTTTTTTTCAAATTGTATTTCTAAAACCTGATCCAGCTATTTTTCCCCAGATACTCTTGAGAAAGAGAAGGGCTGAACTGGACTTCTGAAATAGTATCTTTCAAGAACAGAATTTGGTCCTAAGAAAATAAAATTTGTTCATTAGCATGTTATTAGTGCATAAGCAGTAGCAGAGTTTTTTCATGTACTATTCTGAATCTCAAAGGAACTGGAGCAAGGTGTATACACTCTTTCATTACATACATTCATGTGTCATTTTACACCACCTTCTGTTTAATTCATGCTTTTAAATTATAAACCCTCACTTTACTGCAAATAGAGTGCTAAACGAATCCATGCCTGAACTGGTTAAAAAAATAATCTGATCCTAAAAAGACATAGACCAGTTATTTTTTTAAGAGGAAAAATTCAAATCCTCCTTTGAACTGCTTTTATACTTTCTTTGGGTTTCTTTATAAACTACTATAATTTTTTACTTCCAATCTTGACATTTAAAAGCTGGAGTAATGGTTTTTGTAAATGCACACAGAGAAAGATTAAGTACAGGTACACTTCCACTCCTAGGATCAGAGTTCCTTCCTTCATATCTGTTCTGCAATCAGAAAAAATACACTTTGTTTCATTTTATTTTGCATTCAAAGAAAATAAGCCTCATTCCTAAAAATATATCTTGATATTAGAGAAATATTTTTTTTTCTTCCAAACTTGAAAATCTCATTAAGAAGCTATCTTTAAAGCTTTGGGACTTAGAAAGGACACACAGGTAAATTGGGATTTACATGACATTTTTTAACTGCTATTTAATTCAACACTGTCATATTATTATAAGCTTGCAGGAAAAAAATACTGTTACTAGGCTCTATTTAACTATTTGCACACAGTAAAAGCTTCACACATTTGGGGAAAGGATGACAATTTCCTGTCCTATCTCTGTAGTGAGATTTTATATTTACTGTAAAGTGAAAGATAATTTTCAGGGCTGTGACACAACCAAGCTTGAAACACTTTTAATGAGAGAGAATTGTTATGCCAATAAAATGCCAAGAAGCGATAATCACTTAATGCACACCCACATCCCTGCCCCCCACACACACCCAGGGAGCAACAGCCAGCACGGATTTGTGAAAATGTGCAATGTCAAAACTGTTTTGAGGCACAGCAGGAAGGCTCACTAATATGGAGAAAACAGCAAATGTTTTCTATGGTGACTTCAGTAAGGCTTTTGGCAGTGTGTCATTATGACAGATCCATGACTTGGGGTATCCTGTGGCATTCCCATTAGCCATAGAAACACTATCCAGATCAATCTCCAACACTGATTAATGGCCCAATAGTGAGTGGTCAGTACAGAAGAATTTATCTTATGGGGGCATGATCCTGTGGCTTTTGTCCAATTCTTTACAATATCTTTACAATATTGTCCAATTCTTTACAATTCTTTACTGTATTTACAATACAGTTCACAGGATGCAAACTGCAGATGACACCAAATTTAGACAGGATTGTGAGCATGCTGGAAGCGCTGCACTGAAATTAAGATTGAAATTCAGAGGGATCTTGCAAATTAAAGAAATTGTTAGAAAATAATTATGTGTTACTCAGCAGCAAAAATCACTGTTCCATACAGGATCAAAAAGGAAAAAAATAAAGACTGGCATAAATACAGATAAAACAGATAAGAAAAAAAAAAAACCTACATAACCATTCTGGAGAAGCAGAACTGGGAGTGATAACAGGTCACACCACTATGAAAAATGGAAATGCCGTGTTTTGTTGTGCCCCCAAAACAGCTGCTTTCTTTGAGCAGGACTGTTATGCTCAGTGCACAGTAAGACAAGAGCCTTGTGTCCAGTTTGGGACACAGTTTGGGATATACAGCTTGTTTTATTGTGGCTGAATTGGAGATAGTTCAGAAAAAACCTCTATTTATTCTCATTTCTTGAGATCATGGCCTTTAAGGAAAGGTTTAATAAATGGGATGTGCTGAATATAAAGCAGAGAATACCAAGGAAACATGTCTGCAAGTGCACATAGAAACACTGCAAGAGGTAGACAAACATCTGTCCCCTATTTTCATGAGAAACAGAACATGCAGAGATGGCATTAGGCTTAAGAAATTCTTTCAAACCATAGACATAATTAAACACTGGAGTAAAACATCTGGTGAGATTGTGAATTCATCATCATTAGAAACTCTCAAGAACCAGTTAGGCGAACATCTGTCAAGGCTGACATAGTTATAGTTGATCCTGCCTTCAGGCAGAGAAAGAACTGGATGATCTCCTGCTGCCTCTTCCAACTACATTTTAAAAATCATTATTTCTCCTTCTTTCTCTGTTTCCTTAGTGTGCTTTCCCCACCTCCCTAATCTGTTTTCTTGCACCCAGTTTTAACAAGAACAACTTGGGACAACTTAGAAAATCATTCAGACTTCATGGAAGCTTTCCTTAGTTAACCCTTTTAATTAATTTTTACCATATGAGACAGAAATATCATGTGAACAAGCCCATGCAGTTGATTTTAACACATTACAGTTTTCTTTGGTCAATAAGTACATATGTCAAATGAGAAAAAACAGTGTCTGAGTCTATTTACAATATGGGTTGTAATGAGACTATCAGGGATGTAAAAACCCCCCAAATTCCCAACTCCTAATTTCAAGATAAGAACCAAAAGGGGGAAGAGGCAAAGGCTGAATGAAGGACTGGATCTCAAGCTGTGATGAACCAACCTGAAGGTTCTAGAGATAGATGCTACTGCCTCTAGCCACGTGCTGCTTCTGCCCCCATGGTCTCTGCCCCTCTGTAGCTCAGGGACAAAAGGCAGGACAGGCCATGGCTGCACAGACAGACTTCCCAGCCTCTGGCAGTCACTGCAGCTGTTGCTGAGCTCAGGGATCCACTGGTCTGCCAAGGGCTGGGGCTGGCAGTGGTTCTCGTACCCTGCTGCTAACTACACTGTGTGATGAACATCAAAAAGACAGACAGACAACCATGGACAGCATGGAAATGGGCAACTTTCCTTCTCCTCCTGCCATCCCAGCAGAGCCAAGAGCAGATCACAGAGATCACCCAGCCAATGCATCTCCAGCCTCAGAGGTGGGGAAATCCAGCTGATAAGCAGTCCATAAAGCAGTTATCAACCAATGGAAATGACCCCATATAAATACCACGTTGTCCCTGGTTTGTTCCCATACAATGTGTTTTTAAAGGTCCCTTATTTCACTGTAAGAGCCAGCACAAGAGGAGCTTATCATCACACAAAATTAATCTCTTGAGATTTTTCAATTTCTAACTGATTATATTTGCTTCTTTTTGAAGGGCAGGGCAAGGGGAATGGTTAATAAGGGCTCCTGAAGACTTGCTTCACATTTTAAGGCATTGTTGACATTTTCAATTAAAAAAGAATAAACCTTTTGAGATGGAAACAAATGTGCCTTTTAATTGGCATGGCACATTAAGAACAAATAAACACAGTATATATTGCCTGGATAGCATGAGCTATTTACTAAGTATTCCCTAGCAAGTACTGTGGTGCCTTATTTTCTAACTTTCTGGTATGCTGACAGCTCAGCTTTCAAATACTTGTGAAGTCATTAACATTTTAGCCCCTTCTGACTGAGTTTTACAAACAAATTATTTTAAAGTACATTCTCTCCTTTAAAAAGACCAAAAATAATAAAATGCATATTCTTAGCCTTCTCTCTTTTGTGGGACTATTTGGTGAAACAATCTAATTTTGACAGATTTTTTTACCAGAGCAAAGCAGCTCCCTCATCTGCATGTCACAAGTTCAATTACTGCTCCGTTGATGTCTTGAGTACCACTCTGAAGAATTCTCTCTCCACTTCTATCAGTAACAAAGAATGACTCGTGTGCTAAATAATGGCCCACTACCGATTTTAATTTTGGGCAGAAATCTCCTCCTCAGCCTCCTAAGGAGGGAGAGCAGTAACAGGGATGTTGCTGATTTAGGAACCAAAGCAAGCTCATTCTCCTGGCCACCAGGGGGAGAGAGCTGCCATCGGCATTTATAAAGTGCTCAAAATCGACTTTAAAGATGCAGATTTTTTTGCTTACTAAGGCTTTTTCAGAGACTTAGGTCTATCATTTGTCTTATTGAATTATTTATGAGGAGACAATTAATTTTAAGGGTTTTTTTTCCTAAAATACTGCAAACACCATAATGTAATACAATTTTAATTAACAAATGTAAAATAGTTGCTATACAGATCGTGTTCTCTCCTTAGGTTAATGTTGCCTGCTACCTTATTTTAAAGCTAATCCTATTATTTCTAATAGAGCTAATTGCATAGTAAGACACAACTTAGCATAACTACAGAAAAATACTGCCCTAAGTGAAAGGAACAAATTTGTTCAAAGCATGATGACACTGGATGACGCATACTCACCCCTTGGCCTAGTATAAACTCTGAATAAGAATAGAAAAGTGAAGAAAAAGAAAGGTAATGCATTTAAATGTTGACTCGGTACTCAGGAGAGTAATGTGCATTCAAATTACCTTCAGAATGTAAGGAAAGAAGTTTGAGGGGGGTTTGCATGTTGCTGGAACTAATAAAAATATGTTTATGACTAAATCATAATGCAAATTCTTCATATAGTTCCTTCTATGGATATTGTATCTTGCATCTCTCCTTCAGAGCAGGTATTTAGTACGATTCCCTCACATATCTTCTAATATTGATTTTTTTACACGTTTACATTCATTGTGGCAGAAAAACCCACAGAAAATAGGATTTATGTCACAGAAGCAAGTTCCATGAAGGAACTATTCATAATAGAGCTCGACTTGCTAAGTGGCAGCTGACCAGATTTAAAAGTAGCCGTGAATTTTTAATCACAATTAGATCAAAAGCTGACTACAGCTTGCAGTCATGCTCACAAACTTAAGGTCAGGACAAGTTTTTGGATGGTGTACAGGTAGCCTCCAGCCCTACTAACCAAAAGGCAGAAGTGATGCAACAGCTAGTGTCCACTAGATGCCAGGCTTCCTTTGCGGAGCAGAGCGCTGGCTCCGGTTTTCCGCATGCTTTATCCCCATGGCCTCCGAGGTCCCCTTCTCTCCAGCGCCGTGCAGAAGCTCTAATGTAGCAAAAGGCTTCCCAGAAGGACTGAAAATAGGAGTTGTCACTGAGAAGAATTGGGCGTTTTCTGAGTCCCTCCTTTTTGCACAAGCAGAAAGATCCCAGTGAAGAGAATGGGATGAGTTCTGTGATTGACATACTCCATCTGCAAACAAACCTAGCTGAACAGTGGCAGGGAAGAATGCTGGCTGCCTCCTGTGCTCCTGCTGCCATCATCAACAGGTAGGTGACCTCCAACCTCTGGCTGCCATCAAACAGGCCAGGCAGCAGCTCAAAATATTGACTTAAAACTTCATTGGGGCAATATTTGCTTTCTGATTATCTTGCTTCTGTAGCTGAGGGAGGCTTCCAGAGCGCAAGCATCTCTCTGTATGGGGGGGAGAGGGGGATGGTCGGCCAGTAGCTCTCCATCAGTACCTGGAGCAGGGCACGTTCCATCACTCATGATGGACCAGCCAGAGCAGCAGCAGGACTGCACACACCTCCAGGAGGCCAACAGCTGTTGGCAGTGCTGCCCCCACACACTTGCACAAATCCAAGCTTTTCTGTTGGGATTTGGGTTACCTCTAAAAAAATGGCAGGGCTATTGGAAGCCCCACTGGTTCCAGTTTCTGAAGACACCAAAGTTGTATGGTGTTTGTGGTCTTACTAAATGGAATGGTCTTAGTAAATTCTAATTCATCCTTAGAATCATAGAGTCATTTAGTTTGGAAAAGACTTCTAAGATTAGTGAGTCCAACCATTAACCCAGCACTGCCATATCAACCTCTAAACTATGCCCGGAGGTGCTACATCTACATGACTTTTAAATAGCTTCAGGGATGGTGACTCCAACACTCTCTATTATATAGGCCACCTATTCCTATTCTTCACAGCTCTTTCTGGCTTTCTGTGGGTTTTTTTCCTAATATCCACTCTAAACCTCCCCTGGTACAACTTGAGGTCTATTGCTTGTTACCTGGGACAAGAGACCAACCCACACCTGGCTCCAGCCTCCTCTCAGGCCGTTGTAGAGAGTGATGAGGTCTCCCCTGATCCTCCTTTTCTCCAGCTGCACGCCCCCAACTCCCTTAGCCACTCCTCACAGGACTTGTGCTCCAGACCCTTCCCCAGCTCCATTGCCCTTCTCTGGACATGCTCCAGCACTTTCTTGTAGTGAGGGGCCCAGAACTGAACACAGAATTTGAGGTGCTGCCTCAGCAGTGCTGAGCACAGGGGGATGATTCCTTCTCTAGTCCTGCTGGCTACACAGCTGCTGCTATCTTAGTTCAGATCACTAGTCTGCTGTGAGTAGGCACCTTAGTTTTAAAGAGTTGATTGCAGGAGACAATACCTGATTTAAGTAAAGACCTCTGACAAGGTCTTAGAAGCTACAGTAGTTAAATTAGCTATTGTTAGCTTAGAATATTTACTACTCAAAAATGACTAGCTATATTATTCAGAAATCCCTTTCTTGAATCCAAAATAGGGTAATAGATATGAAATCTTTCTGGAAAACATAACAGACCAATTAATTTTTTAAAAATCACAATGATAAATGATAATAAATGTATAACATACTCGCATCTCTGCAGCTAACAAAGTTTCATAAAAATAAAAACAAAAAAGAGAAACTTTTTGATTCATTCATTAAAATCAACTTTGGTAAATGGACTGGCTTGTAAGCATTCAGTTTTCATGTTCATTCTCTCTGCTCTCAGATTTTGTCTCTGTGGGCTCTGTGTAGCTGTGCGGCAGGATCTGCAGTGAGCATCCTGTGCAGCTCCTACAGACTCTGAGCAGAGACCCAGGGGTTTGAGAAAACCACAGAGTGAAGCAGTTCTCTGCTCACCTACCAGCTCCTCCCGATAATCCTGCCTTACTCTACTTGCTGGAAACGATTTGGGGAGTAGAATAAGGCACTGTGCCACTTTGCCTGTCATCAGTTTCCCCGTTGAGATCAGGTTGCATAAATGTTAACGGTCCTGCCTCTCCTGCTCAGCACTGCCATCCCTAAATTCCCCAAAACTTCGGGTTTCAGTCAGAGTAATCAACATCTGTGGAAGGATTACTGTGGTGTTAAACTTTGTGAGCACCACGAGTTGGGCATTTATTTTAGAACTCAATGTTCCTTGTGGGCATAAAGGAAAAAGGATGAAAAGGGCTGCTAGCCCTTTTCCATACAGGAGAAAATGTTACTCCCTACCCACGTTAGAGGAACCAGCCATTTTACACTGGGCAGATCCTCGCAGATAGAGACATTTCTTTATTCATGTAGCTCAGTGAGTGGTAAATGAGGCATGCTCACAGAAGTTATTTGGGATGGAAATGAGTCTAATTAGTCTATCCAACTTAGGAATAGCACTGTGAAGCAAGTCCAGGGAAGTTGGGAGTTTAGCAACAGAAACAGCAGTGAAGAAACAGAGTTATGTGCTTTCCTCAGTTAAGCAGAATATTTATTTGAGGTTTCATCTGACAGAATAAACAACAGATAAGGGGACAGTTCAAGCAGGCAAACATTTCTAAGAAACTGGCTTAAAATCATCCATATTTTAATTGCATTTTCTGTAAGTAGCCTCTTACATATTCCTGCCTTAGTTTTCGACTTCATAATTTGTTGTACAGTAAACAGTAAAAAGTTGCTCAGTTACTTCAGAGCTTTCTCAATGGGGCAGATGTACTCCAAACTTAAGTTATACCAATAAAAATTGGTGCCATTTGAGGTTAGCAAGGGCATAACAGCGATTTTTAAAATAAGCTGCTAGAATATGTACATGTATTTTATGTACTGACAAATCTTTTAATGGGAGAGAATCACATCTAGCAATGAATCACATTCTTGGAGTGAATAATTCAGCCCTTGACGCCAACCTCTGAGGGAGAATATTGTGGTCATGGTGTCTGAACAGTGTGGTAGCTATGGCTACCTATATAATTCTTAGCAATGGAAAAAAAAGTGACAATGACATTAAATTTAATCAGGTTCCCCTTTTCTGTGGTTCCCACTGGGATGAGCCACTAGTGTCTTGCCTTAAATATTCAAAGCCTTCAAAGTTTGCATGTGTTCATATACTGGGACAATATCCTGCTAATACAGAACAATGGATCTGTCATGTATTTCTCCTGTGGGTAGCCATAAGTCTGAATTTAGTTAGTATAGGGTATTATGATTGCTGCTTCTTTAGTGATTGTCTTTACATTAGTCTTCACTTAGAAGGAAGAAGAGCAGTAATGAAATGTAGCAAAAATACAATGAACTTGGCTGTTTTGGTTTGGAAATATGGAGCAAAGGACTGTGTCTTCTTAAAAAGATCCAGCTTTATTTCCAGTCACACTTCATCTGATATGAATGAGCTGGTACTACATATCACATGGCTGAATACATTTGGGAAACATGACCTAACATATATTTAGTAAAGAGCTTAGAATCAAGCTAGAGTAGTTAAATGCACAAATTATTTGAATTCTCATTTCATAAAATTCACTAATTCTTTTTGTGTTTTGTTGGCAAAGCTGTGAAAATGTGACTTTTATTAGTTAATATTTACTAGTGCAGGAACTTTCCTTAATCTGCAGTAAAAGCTAATAGTGAAAAAGTTTAAACTGTCTAAATATTTTTGAGTATTGATTTGAAGCAGATATTTTAAAACACAGTCCTTGGAAAACATTTGCTTTTTTAAATTTTAATTGGGAAAGAAAAAGTAAAGGAGGGGGTTTTTTTTGCTGTTAATTTGAAGTTAAAAGCTTCACAGCAGGTAAATGTGCTATAGGAAAAGCTGGTGCCTGTACAGTTAAGCACATTTGACAGAAATTCTTTCCCTCACTTTATATTTCTTTGAAGAGTCCCTGTGATCAGAAAATTACCAGATCTATGATGATTTAATATTTTCTCTTACTTTTTTTTGTAGTTTAATGGTGCTTATCTTTGTCCTGCATAGTAAACCAAAGCCGACTGTTAATACTTTTTCAGAGCATCAGAGCCACAAATTTGAAAGCATCCCTAGTAAGATGTGTCTTATCTCACACACATCCATAAAGGACTAAGGAATACTGGTAAGTGAGTGAACATGTTTCACCATTTCCACATGCAAACCAAAAAAAAAAAAAATCAACCTTGATAAGAGGTGACTTCCTCTGCACACCACATTCTTACAAATTGTATCTCATTAAATGATTGAAAAGAAAACAAAAAAAATACTAAAAAAATGCCACTCTCTTCTATGACATAGTACATCATAAAGGAAACAGGATGTCAGCCACCTTTATTTATTTTTCTAGGTTATTATAGAGTCATATATGCTACTCATGATCCTGCTGCCTGAATGCTTCTCATAATTATGATTTGCTCATGTGAAAGAAAAATAAAACAATTTCTCTTGCCCTTTCTTCGCTTTGCTTAGGACAGAGCAAGCACCCAGCCCTATGTTATTTGGTTTAGGTAATTTAACATTAAAGAGTTAGATGTCTATTAAGCATGCAGCAAGGACTACATACTTTTAGTTTTACATCATAAAATCCATTCCGTATAGGGGGAAAAAAAATCCCAAAAGCTTGTTGGAGCGACTGTAGTCTGCATCCTAACTAAAGAATCAAGCTCTATAGTTTGATTCAGGCCATCAGTATCATCAGCCTCAGTCCCTGAAGCTGCAGCACACCAGCTACAATCTAACAGTAGAACTGAACATTTAATTTTAGTTGAAACAACAACCTCTCTTCAGGCACAATCTGTCACTGTGGGATCACAGAAATTCTTGCCCAAACAGTAGCAAGAGCAGGACTGCCCACGTTTCCCAGACACACTAGGAGATTTTCTCCAGGTGGGATGCAGGGACTCTGGCCCTTTGTCTAGGTCTTTACAGGCTGCCCCACTTGCTCTGAATGCAAATTTCACACCAGTGGCTTTTACACATGCACAGGCTGAGGACCCAGCTTGTGTGCAGCAGTTCCAGCTCTTCCCCAATTTAACACACACATGAAGGTTGGGCATCTTGGGCTCTCCATGGATGTCTGCTGTAGAGCACATGCTTCCATCCAGGAGATGCCATATAAAAATGGAAAACTTGCCCAAGGCTTCTGGGTGCCTTCAAGGATGAAGAGAGGGATGGATTCAGCTTGCATGAATTCTCTGTTCCTCTTTGCTCATTGCCCAGATGCTCTTGGTGATTGCCCAGCCCTGTGTACAGATTTTGTGTTGAGATTCATCTACATTTTAATCCTGTGTTTGATCCTGTTGTATGAACCCTCATTCAGACTCTATTGTATGCTTACATCTAAAAGACTAGCAATCCAGTTCTATTTTTCTGTTTTACTTATGATTTTCCTTCAACCTCTCCTCACCAAAACCAACTTATCCCTCTCACTGCTGCTTCAAAAGCTTTGCTTTACAGATTGTATCGCTGATATGATAATGCCAGAAAAAAAGGGCTTAGGAGAATAGTCACCCCAAGCCTGCTGACACCAGAAAGTGATGTCTGCTCTAATTAAGGCCTAATAATGAGCTACATGTTAAGATATGAAACAATACAAGGCAAATGATGAAAACCAAGTTTTACCCCTTGCTGTGTCAGACTGTTAACTGTACAGTCAAGTGGAAGAAATGACACCTGCTTTGGCAAATTAACTTTATATCTCCAAACAGTGGCAACCAAATTTCATCTACTTAAAGGAGTGCTAGATCTTCCTCTTAAACACAGCTGTAGCAAAGACCTGACTAATAGGTGACACATGAAAGAGGTCAGCAAATAAAGGGCTGAGCTAGTCAGTTTAAAATTTTTATGCTCCCAAAACTGGCCACAAGCTTCCAACCTTTGTTCTGCACCAGGGCTTCACTGAGAGCTTGGGGGGTGTAAGGGGAGTCAGCTCAGTTTTCTGATCTGACTGAGACCTGGGATAAAAAGAATAATTTCACACTTAATCTCAATCCAAACAGTTATTGTGTTTTCCTTCATCTGTGTATTTTATTAACACTTGGAAATATAACAACTAGTCACTATTCTTTAAAGAATATTTCTATTAGCATTTTCCCTTGGAATAAGTAAAAGGTGGGTTCAAAGTAAATTACTACCAACAAAACATTTCTTTACCCAGCCGTGTAGCAAACCTACAAACTGGGACACCTAAATGTGATACCTCCTCCTAGTCTGTATGTTTTCAGATGAACCTAAATGATAAAAAGTTGTTTCCCCACTGAAACTGTAGGAACTGCTTTAGGAGCAGGTATCCCAGAGGTTGAGAGGAACAAGAGTCTTTCCAAGGAAGTGATGACAACGGAAGGGTTCACCAACAGCCAGCAAGGTCTGAGCACCACCTCTCACATCACAGGGATTCCAAGAGGAAATAGCATAATCATGAGAATATTTCATCAGAAAAACACTATTCTCTCTCGCTTGGATAGATCATATCACTCATGGCCAAAGCACCACTCTTGCCTGCCTGATGATCACTGATTGACACCCAGTTGTCACAACTATATATCTGAGGATAAATTTATCATAAAAACTTTTCTTCCCTGCAATAATGTCTACTGAAGATAATACGCACTGATAGGCTTAGCTGTCATTTTAAATTGAAAGATATACCACCAAGACCAGGCAAACAGCCAACCACAAAAAGAACAAAATTACTGTAAGAGAGAGCAGAAAAGCAGGTTGTGACAAAATGTTGCGCTCAATACAGAGACAGAAATTCAAATATTGGCATTTCAGTTTGAATTTTGTCTGAGAATCCTACAGAAGTTAATAATAGGAAGCAAGAAAGCTACCATAATCAGGTTTCTCTAAAAATTAGTAGTGGACCAAGAGAGAAATGTCAGGAACTTTTTATTTTTCCCCCTCCTCTTGAAAGCCAAGTTAGGATCTTAGCATTAATGCAAAAATTATCATTTAATTATCAAAGGAGTTAAACTTCCTTTGTGCATGTAGGGAAACAATGATGCTACCATCCTGCCTCTTCTTTCTGATTCCTGTTAGATCCTGCTGCAGGGCTGTACATATGTATTTCCCAAGTAAATACAAACTTTAAGGGACGTTTAAAGAATACAGCTGTGAAAACATTTAAACTAAGTATGGAAAGTGGGATTCATTCTGCCATAACATGATAACCTAAACTTAGGTTCGATGCACATTCAATTTCCTCTGATTACAAGAAATAGTCCACATGGTTCACTTATCTTCAGTTGACTCTTAGAATTTCTTCACTGATTGTTTTATTATCATAGCTTTTGACTTCAAAGTCTTGTGTGGGTCTGAGACTGAAATGAACATCAGTGTACATATATTTAAGCTCTAGAATCTGTGCATCTGCATCAGTATTCAGTCCCAGTATAGCAACTTCACTCCCTGCATTTTCACAAGAGGCACAAAATGATTTAGATAAAATACCATAAGTACTGAAACTGGCAAATGTGAGCCCCCAAGAAGTAAAAGCAAATGAGATATACCCACAGTGACCACTTCCAAAGGACTGTAACAGAATTTAAAATAGTCACATCATCAGTAAAGCCATTTAAACCAGAGGGAAGACTGATCTTCTCAGGATTTGGTGGAAGAGCTGTGTCACTAAATAACATTACCAATGGATGATAAAAAGCCCCAAAAAAACAGAAAGAGCCTTTTGAATCAAAACAGGTAACAAGAGCCAAGGGACTGAAGCTGTGCCACAGGATAAAATCATGTTATGTAAAATACAGATTTCAGATTGTGTGGTTAATGGGCCATAAATTACCACATTTTTCCTTCAAATGCTAGTTCCTCCAAACCTTTTGCAAAAAACATGCACATACCCATGCCCCAGCTATCTCACTGTATTTTAGGTGCAAACTCTATCATGAAATTTTATCTGGATATGATTGAAGTAGCAGTTTGCCCTGGCAGTTTATATACAATCACGAACGGGACGGGACGCTCCAAAATCAGCGTCAGAGTGGTTTATTCCTGCATCAGTCTCAGAACATTGTTACGACAATGGAGACAAGAGATGCAACCAGCTCACTGATTCAAACAGAATGCCAAAGAAACGTAATGTTACAGCATATCATAAAGCCATTTCCATCTGCATTTCAGCCAATCACACATAGAGCACAAGCATATTGACAATACTTCTACCCAATCACTTAAAGCACACGTAGCTTTGGTTAAAACAATCGCGGCCTATTTTCAAACACAATAGTTCGTTCATAAGAAACAAGGCACAGAGCTCTATTCATTTTTAACCTTCTAAAGATACACATTAAGTAAACTTGTTACCACCTAAGGCAGCACATTACATAGGACTATTGTTCTATTTCTCACGTCTGCATTACTAATTTTTCTGCTGCTTTAGCATCTCACTGTCTTTGCTGTCACTGAGGCCTGTCTTTTTCAAACTTTCTCAAAACCCTCTAATTTTAAGGATTCCAGCACAGTTGGCCAAAATTAAAAGGTTTTCCTTCAACTTTCTGCATTGACCATAGGGAAAACACCTGCCCCCCTTTCTGGGGTAACTAAAGGTACTAGTTAGGTACTAACTAAAAAAGATGCTGTTACAAAGTGAGCCTATGTGGGCTTAATGAAGGTGTGGCTTTTTATTGCTCCATTTTCTGGATCCCTGTGATAGCTCTCCAGGGGGGAGCAATATAATAAAAAGGGTAAGCTGATATGGCCCTTTGGAATAACAATCTTCTTAATTGCTTTACTCATCTCTTGCACGGGCTGGCCTCAGGAGAGCACACCCTGTTGTCAAACAGCAGGTTCTGTATCACAGGTATTAAACACTGATTCCAAAGGGCACCAGCTTGAGAGTGCCCAGCAGAGCCCAGCTGATCATTCATCAGCTCAGCACAGGGGTGATAAGGTTAGTTATCATCCTGGGGCACAGCAAAGGTAGATGTAAATAATTCTACAACATGTTCCTTCATCAGTATAATATATATGTTATTGAGTGTCAGAACCATGTTAAGCTTGGGAGGATGCCAGAGATGTCCTGAGCTAACAACACTCCTGACCTGGTGCTAGGTGTGTCCCTGTTAAATATCATATATCCCTTTCAAATGGGGAATAGCTCTCCCGGGGCGCTGGGATGTTATTGTTGTCACAAACTGAAACGTACAGCGTGACGTCTGTGGAGCTCTCTTCTTGGGCAGGATTTGGTGACAAGCAAATATTCTACCTTTGTCATTATGACAAAGACTCACTGTTCTTCCCATTGCTCTAAAATAAACCAGCCAAGTTGGCACAGTTTGGTTTCAGATTCCAGGGGACAGTGAGCCTCAGTTGGGAGAAACTGTTTTTTATTTCACAGACTGAGGGACAGAGACATTATCAGTTGGAGACACATTGATTCTGTTTTGTTTTCCTGGTATTTGCAAGCTGGCCTGCAAACTCTGCTCACTTCACAAGCCTGTCATTCCAGAGCTTATGGGAGATGCAGCTTCTACCATTTCATCAAGTACCAAAGCCCCAAGCTCGCCACTGAGATGTGAGGAACTTTTAGCTGCAGTGTTTGAATGAAAAGAATCCATGAAAAGTCAAGGAACACCTGAATGAGTTATGAATAGCTAACACCATCAGATTAAAGAAGGGTCAAAGGTGAGAGGTATTTACAATGTGGAGTGAATAGAAGAAATATTACAGGCTAAGGATAATTTAATACAGTTGAAATTCTGCTTTATGCAGTTTGAACAGATGCCACAAACACATCAAGGAATTTACAAACCCCATCCGGCCAAGTACAAACTCCACTGTCCTTCAAGAGAGTAACCACTGGCAATTTAATATTCTCACATGTACTGTTCCCCAGGCAGCTGGCTGCAACCACCAACCTCCTTAACCTTGCACTAAATGTACTTTAAAGAGAAAGGACAAAAATTTTTCCTTTTCTTGATGGATACTTTTGAGACTGAACACAGCATCTGTATTTTTCTCTTTGAGACTAAGAAAGTATTCCATGCGTGCTTCTTTCTGGCTTTGGGAGAAAGTCTGCTTTAAATTGCATTTTAAAATGACCTATTCAGGATTGGTGCCTGCATGGATGGCAGAAAAAGCTATTCTCACTCCTCCTGGTAGCCAGAAATAATGTTTGCACTTTCCAATGAAGTAAGAGGGCAGAGCTGTGACTGAGTGATGACAAAACCCTTCCTTAATTCTTTTGAACAGACATTTTATGCCCCAGTGTTTATGTCAGTTAAATTGTGAAACGTTTTTTGCAGTTTTCTTAAATTGCTTCCACACACCATAGTTCAGTATCAAATGTTCATACACTCCTCATTCCCAAATAGATTTTCCTTTCTTCATTCCTAATATACTTATTAGTGTAAATTCCATTGAGGAACAGGAAAAAATTTTCTTGGTGAGGATAAATAGAGAAAAATATCTTTCTAAAAAGGGTGGGCTCTTAAAAACTCACCAAGGATTCACCAAAACCCATAAATCCTTTTTTTCTTATCCTCTAATAGCTTGCTGATTTGCAAGGACTTTCATTTTTCTTCCTTTATGTCACTACACATTACCAAAGATATTTGTGGTTTTTCCTACATGTCTATGAGCTAATAAAAATTAGGAATGTTTGATCTATTCCTATATTGTGCTGATCGTGTGATAGAGCAGACACACATAAACAAACAGTGTCACATTTCTCATATTCTGCTTATCACAGCCTTTTAACTTGCGCCTTTGAAAGGCACGGGTGATGAGGAGCACAGAGAATCTGTGTCAGGCAAAATTACTTGTTCAAGGAGTTCTGGTTTTTGCTAAAATGTATTGAGTCATTCCAACCCAGCTTAGAGCTTTTGTATGATGACAGGGAAATTCTTACCAGTTAATAATAAACACTTCGCAAGACTCACACAGGTTGGCTACTTTGACATTTAGCTGTTAAACATTTTGAAATGGAATAGGAGAGAAGGGGCTCTCTTAAGTTGTGTTTCACAAGACAG
Organism: Setophaga petechia; assembly: GCA_024362935.1. NCBI lineage: Eukaryota > Metazoa > Chordata > Aves > Passeriformes > Parulidae > Setophaga > Setophaga petechia. The sequence continues at coordinate 49,070,913 of JANCRA010000001.1, forward strand.
CTTGCATCACCAAAACCGGTGAACACAGAGCCTGTGACTTTCTGCCGATCCTTCTGGTGGTTTTCACCCTTTTTCCCTCTCCGGATTGTCCTGAAGTGCAGAGATTAATGTGAGAAATCCCGTGGCCGAGCGGCTCGGCGTGCGTGCACCCGGAGAAGCCGGGGCACCTGATCCTGCCGGCAGTGGCAGTGATGGATGGATGTGCCCGGGTTCAAGGGCCGGGATCACCCCGCTCCGACCGCGCCCCGCTCCCCTCGCCAGGGCCGCACCACCGGCTAATGCGGCGACATGGCGCGCCAATCCCCGAGGTTCGGTGTCTGCTACTTAGGCTCATTACAATTAGTCAACTTGATATATTGTTTACAATTTACACCAAACAAGCTTGGGGCTAATTATGACTTAGCTAGTTTGTCTCTTTGATGTCAAGATCCTCTGCAGGAGGGCCAGCTACTGAGCAGCAGCTACGTTTGGTCTTAAACACAGGTACAGGGAAGGAATAGGGCCCTCTAATATGACTGCAGACATGCAAAGTCCTCAGGCATTAAGAATTATATTAGCACAACTAATAAACTTGCAGCAAATAGATTTATTTCTGTGTCCTCTTAAAACACCTGCTATGCAGGAAAGCAGCAATTAAGGAAAGAAACCACAAAGTTGTGAATTTCAAAGCCATTCCTTAGGGTGCTCAGACACAGCAAGGCTTGGCCCACACAAAATGCAATGAGAGACCAATATTCCTTAATTGCACTAGAATTTATGGATTGTTTTTCTGGTTTAAGTTGAATCATTATGAAAGCTGCAGCATAAAAGACAGATAGTTTGACCCTTTCATGTAGAATTCTAGGTTTACCATTGTGTTGCTAAAATAATACTGTATAAATGAAAGCCATGTGATCAGATGCACCAGTGTATTTCATGCACAATTTCAAGTTACAGAAATGCATCGGTAAAGTTTTTAAGGGAGAAACTGTATCTAGTCAGAATTGGTACAGGAAGGAGGGTTTTCAACAGAACATGATGCTCCTCCCGTCCACAGGAAGAGTGAACCACAAAAGTCCCCTTTGCCTTGGACACCACAGTCACATCACTGACCTTGACTCTCACCCACACCTTTGGCACTGGGTGCGTAACTTGTGCTGGAGCCAATCATCCCATCAACATGTCCACAGAGGCAAGAAATGTGGTTAGAAAGGTCTAGCATCATAACAGGCTTTCCTAACAACTCCTAGGTCAAATCTCTGCATTTCACAGCTCAGTTGTGGGTTGGTTTTTTACCCTTAATTTTTTCAGCTCAGTATAGGAAAAAAGCTTCATACTTCTTATAACTTGGTAGCAGCAATAAAGGAGCTGCACCTTGGTTTTAACCAACGCTGTGGTGGTGAAGTGCCACCAGTGTGGGAGGTGAAGAGACTGAATTCAGTGGGAAAAGCCTCATATGTCTCCCCAAATTGTTAAGTAAAATGTAAAAGTAATGACTTAGGATTTCTCAGTAAACTCTACCATGTTCCTGAACAGTAACTTTATCAATCAGTACATAAGTATTTTTTAAATGAAAGATGGGTGCAAATAGGTGTTAGAAACAAATTCTGTATAGTCTGATTTATGGAGTATGTTCCCAATCACTTTGCATTCATTTATCTCTATCTACATTTTTCTGTAACCACAGCAAAATTTGCTTAACTACTGAGGCAAAATGAGGTAATGGATAGGTTAAAAACTGGGATCAGGAAAACATTAAAATAGGAGTGGGTGATCAGACAAGATTATATCTGTAAATGCCATTTTCCTTGTGAAAGTAACCACTTGGGAGTAGCAAGGATTGAAGGACAATCACTGCATGAGTACCTCTAAAAAAGTCACATACCTAACAGAAATGAACACAATCCTGAAGACCTTATTTTTAAAATCTATTTAAGTAGTGGGTTTATCCCTTCAAGAGTTGAGATATGCCTCAAACTTGCAGTCTGAAATTAGCTGCAAACTTAGCCCACCATTTTAGACAGTCGGTCAGCTTATCCACCGAGATGGACATTAACTGCAACTTTCAGACACTTAACCCATCTCTGCTACACAGAGAAACCTGCAAACTGAAACACCACTGTTTCAGAGTCCTAACCAGCTTCCTCATAATCACAAAAAAGGAGCTTTCTATTGGATCCTTTTGGGGAATCCCACAGAGAATCAAACTCTTCATGGGGCCAGAAGTCCTGAATCCCCATGTGCATATCTGAGAGGATAACTGCAATCACAGCAGTTATGTTCAATGTGGAAAGAGATGCAGTGCAAAGTTTACCAGTTACAGATGGGATTTTCTGTTTCTTTTGAAGCTGAGGGACTATTGTGTGGCAGTGATGGCTGCTGTTATCTGCTATGTTTATGCCACTTGAAAATCTCTGACCTCTGCATTCCCTGTGTCATAAAAAGAACAAAGCAGTGAATATTGATTAATAAAAGTCTTTGATTCTACCAGAAAAGCAGTTACGAGCACTGGGAATTTGTTTGAGTTGAAGTGTATGTCTTCCAAGTCTCAACACCTCTTGTTTCAACTCTTTTGGCCTACAGGAACCTGTTTCTCTCTCCCTCCACTAAGTAAATTTACCTGGCTGGGCAGCAACAAAATTGTATTTCTGTTCCTCCTGTTACTGAAGGATAAAGTTAAGGGAATGCTATAATGCCTTTACAACATGAAAACCAGTGGTGAATCTGAACCACCTGAGTCCTGTCTCGGCAGGACAATGACAAATGTCCGCCTGAAGTGCAAAGATCAAGTGCTGGGAGAGCAAGGTCAGATGCTTTACATGACATCTAATGTGACTGTCATTTCTCAGGCTCGGTAGCCGATGGAAATGTGGCGACAGGATGAGCCAATCACTAAGGTACCATGTCTGGCATTTAAATAGAGTGCAGCAATTCCAGCAGTGCCAAATGATTAGAGATCTAATTGCCATTGTCTAATGAATTCCTCTGTGGTGTGGTGTGTCTTCAAAAAAGCGTTAAGCTAAGTCCAGCAAGGTGTTCCTAACCAAAAATGAATTTTTAAAAAATTAAATTCTGGCTTTCTACTCTTAAATAGTCTCATGAATTAATAAAAGGTTCCATACAGGCATATCTATAAATAATGGATGACCATTTTGCTGTTTTATTGGGAATTACCTTTCTATACATTGCAGCATTTGGCTCTAGGGAAATACCACTGTCTGTATTAAATGCCCCTCCAAGATCATGAGAATTATACAATTCAATCTTTTTGGTTTAAAAATCGTTATCAACTTCTTTCCTTTGAAGACTATGTTGCCTTAGGATTGTCTCAATTTACTAGTGAGGAATACAAGGTATAAGATATCTATTAAAGGAGTGGAAAATATGATTTATTGGGAGATTGAAGACCTCCCAGTTTTCAGGTTAAGGTGATTTGGTTGCACCCTTGAGTACTTCTGGGGGAACAGGAATTTGGTGACAGATTGCTCTTCAGTTGATTTAACTCAGGCCATTACACTATCCTGTGGTGTCTTATAATGAGGGGAGCCTGGGTAAAATCAGATGTCCCTTTTTAAAATGGGATAGCTGCTAACCAGTCACACAGTTCCCAAGGACTATCATCATCTTTATGTTCCTGCTGATGTCTAAATACAGAGTGAATTGTTATTTTCCATGAAGCTATACTCTCTTTCATAGAATTACATCCAAAGTCAGGCAGTTCAGTGGCCTGCGTAATCCAAGGAATCCTGTGGGCTGCAAGCACTGTGATTCCTGTCTGTGTGTGGAGCCTAAACATTCTCACTTGGATTCAGATTTTCATACTGGTCTGGGCCACCTCCCATTATAAAAAAATGTTCTTCACTAGAATTGTGATTTCAATTCATTCCTATTCCTGAAAACAGTAAAAATCATGGAGATAACTAAAAGCCTTGTCAGCTGATTATCCACTGACAGAGGGCTTCTATCTACCACCAAAGCCCACCTTTTTCATAAATGGGGATGTCTAAGTTCCTCTCCATGTCACTTTCTGATCTCCTCCTAAAGGTCAGATAAAAATGAACAAATGTAGGCAGATAAAGTTGAATGTGAAGGGGTCTGAGGTTTTTTGCCAATCCTGTGATTGACAGCAAAGGCCTTGCACAGTGACAATGTCACTTGAGAGACCCTACCCTTTTTTTCCCAGGTTTTCTGCAGTCTCTGGTGTCACAGGGGGACAGCCCCCTGTGGTAATGCCAGGCTCCTCACTGTCAGGGGGCTAAGACCTGGACTAATTCATTGCGGTGCAGTTTAATTAAACTGCACCGGAGTTGTTTCCCTGGTAAAATAAGTGTGGGAAGAGAATGTGTGTCAAAAGAGACATGCCTCTTACTGTGTGTGCTTTATTGTTACACCACAGCTAATATATTGTGGGAATTCCCATGGAGTCAATGATAAACTATATTATCAAGCTCCATAAAATAGGCATTCTACTAGTGAGGGTTACTGTAGCCTACAATTCCATTAATCCTCCTAATTTATTATATTATAGCTGTATGTGAGGTCTCATAAATTTATTATACCCCTTTCATCTTGATAAAAATGCTTGTTTCTCCTCTCAAATAAAAACCCTTATTATTTGTTGTGTCTGTCTCTAAAAAATAAATGTATCAGCCCCTTGCAAGAAAATGTGATTATTGACTGAGAAATGTAAACTGCACTTGACATGTCTTCTGCCATAAAATTAAAGAATTTTATTAAACCTTGCTTTCTGAGGACAAAAAACAGTATATGAAGGCCCATTGAATTTTTATTTGCTTTTGCTTTAGAGCATTGCATTGTCTTGTATATAAATATATATATATCTTTACAAGGTTTTGTAATTTAAAGCCACAGAACCTGCATCTGTCAGCTTTGCCTTTTATGAAGAAGGCAATTTTCTGAGACTCAACATTACATGTCTCTTGGAAATTCACCTGGGTGGCAAATAAAATCATTCCCTCTTTTAGGGCATTTCTCATGAGTAGAATGTTTGTTGATAGGTTATGTTGCAGTAATCTATACTGAAACATTTACTATTTGGTAATACATGTTGGGTAAGTATAGATGATGAAAATAGCAAACTTTTCCCTGGGAGCTTGTGTCCCTGGAGGGGGTCAGAGTGGCCTCTCTCTTTCACTGGGACTCAGTGGGTGGAATAGAAATTTTGCTTCAGCCACCGTCTAAAAAGAAGAAGTCCTCTATCATGGTTCAAAGCAAAATACAAGCCATCAGTGGAGTCTCACAATGAGCAATATCAGGTTGGGATGGGGAGCACAGAAAAGGCTGTGCTGATTCAGTCCAAGGGCCCCTCTGGGCCATGTCTCTGACAGTGGCCAGAAGCAGGTGCCTGACTGAGAAAAGGGCAAGGCAAAGGCCCCTCCCAGCTACTGTCTCAAGAAATCTGAGCTGAAAGCAGCCTGAGAGTGATGTGGTTTGTCTTATCTGCTAATCCACCATGGAACTGTCGTTTGAACATTTCATTCTCCTCTTGAACCCATGCAAAATTTTTAAAATGCGCAACATCCCTTAACAAGGAGCTCCACAAACCTCCTTCAAACCAGGATGAAAAAATCATCTCCCTGCACTCATTTTTACCCTGGTTCTTCCTAGATTTTATGTTAGATGAAGCAACAAACAGCACATCCCTGTCCATTGCCTCCATGCTGCTCCTGACTTTGTTGATCTCTATTGTCCTCCCACTACATCCCCTCTGTTGTGAGCCTGCTCAGTCATTCCTCATACAGAAGCCACTCCTTGAACACCTACATTTTAAGGACAGGATTCCCTCAGCCTCCTGTGTCTTTGTTCCTTTTTTGGATTTTACTTCCAGTTATCAAATTACAAGGTTTGTTATGCCATGAAAATCCTCTAATCCATCTCTCCCTGTAAATTGAGTGCTAGAAAATCTGCAATGCTCGTAGGAGTTCTTTACCCTGGATACAGTTCACTATCAGGGAACAGTACCAAAATATGGTGCCAAATCCCAGTTCAAAAGCTTGAAGCACAAAGAAATGATGCTGGAATCCTACTGAATAGGAGACTTCCAATACATGGAATAGGGTAGTCTAAATGAATGAGCCAAATGCAAATTTCCCCCAGGCCCCATTACAACAAGTGTTAAAACTAGCATGTCATGTGTATCTATAAGCTGTGAAAATTTGCTAGTGCTAAAGATTACTTTTAAACATAAACAAAAAGGCTGAGTGAAAATTTTTGAAATTTTGTGATATGGTCTTGAAGGAGGAATGAGGGAAGGGTAAGAAGATGAAGAAATCCTCTAAGCAGAAACTATTGTGGAAGAAGATTCAGTGATACCTCAAAAGCCACCTAATTTTCTCTTTCAACACATTTTCCTGTCCCAAGTTAGAAAAAGTCTATTATTCAAAAAAAAGAGAAGCTGTTAGAAGTGCCTGCTTTGGTACAAATAACCACAATTCAAGGAATGAACATGAAGCAAATTGTTTCTTTGGGGAACCAGGAAAAAAAAGCATTATTTTCCAAACAGCCTGAAAAATAACAACTGGCAGGTATAAAAAAAATAAATAATAAATTACAGGTATTTCCCAAGAATGCCTGTTCTAAAATACTTGGGGAAGAAAATGATAGATTTTAAACTGTATAAAGAGTTTAACAGCGCAAGTCTGGGTAATTAGTGACAACAGAAATGAGGCTGAGAGAGCAGGATCTGGTATCCATGCTGGTGCTTACTGGGCTGTGTGTATGGGAGATGGGAGTTGGGAAGAGCTCCTGTTCCTCAAAAGAACTGATAGGCTTTTGTCATAGTGGGGGAAAAATTCTTTTCCCCTCAAGCTGTTTAGAAGAGTCTGATGAGAGCTGCTTTCTATAAATCTTAATGTAAGGCCTCAATGTGGAATGTGCAAATCCAAGGCAGGGCTCAATCATTTCTATACCAATTTGTACTACAGAGCACATTTGGACAACACTACTAAAAGTATCAATTGTGGGACTTTCTTGGCAGTAACAGAAATAAAAATCTGCTCCGTATCATAAAATTTGCTTCTCTCCACTGCAGCCACTAAACTGCACCAGAGTGCACTTAAGGACTTTTAGCTGTCTTGAAATAACATCATGTTTGGTAGGGAATGAGCTCCCAACTGGTGTCGCTTCCTGGGGTGGCCAGACTGTTCTGTGTCTAAAAGTTTCTGATCTCATAACAGAATAAAGAACTTATACATATTAAGCCAAGAATATATCAGTACATTTAAACTCTTGGGCCACATTTCTGTCCTAGTTCTGAAACCATCATGAGATGTACCTTCCACAGCTGCCTTAGGCACCAAAGGTTAGAGAAATAGTTGTGGAAACCTGAAGCATATCATAGGCAGGCTGTGCCATGACATGTGATATCCTTTACCTCAATTCAGCTCTGTTGTTAGAACTTCAACAAAAATTGTAAATCTAAAGAAGACTGAGATTTTAAGCAGAAAGCTAGTATATCCTGGGACAGTGCTTTGTAGAGAAATTCACTGTTGAAGTAGCAAGATTTCACACACTCTTCTGCCCTTGACCCTTTCCTTTGTGTCAAAAAATGGTCTTTGTTCTTCCAATAAATACACTGCTTGTGATGATTTTATTGTGCTAAGTTGTTTTCTCAATTAAGGAAATCCTCCTCCATGTTGAGTATGGATTTCTACCTGCCAGTAGGTTTGTTTCCTACCTAAAGATGCCTGTTTTTTAAAATGCACGTATCCATATCCTGCTTGTAGTGACCAAAAAAAACCCAAAAAACCAAAACTCTATGAGCTGGCAATGTGAGACAGTCTCTCACAGTCTCTCATGTCACACATTCTAGACTGTATAAAATGATTCTTTAACACTGGACAGTCTTCAAAAGCTATTCTTTATGCCACAGTCTTAAATTTATAGTCAGTCCTATTTTCAGTATTTCACTTAGTCACATTTAGGAGCTAGGCGCTAAAGACAACAAAAATCTTTAAGCCTCTTCACAACTGGTATCCTCAAACATGAGCAAATTTGTTCTGCAGTGTTAAAATTATGCATTTCATGTAGGAAATTGATCCATCAGAATTACAACATTGGAGGTGTGCTTCAAAATCAGCTTAGTGCAATTACCATTAACACAGCCACAGTTTATGACTATCACCTTAACAGTCTTTTAAGCAGTAGGTATTTGCCATCCAGTTGGAGGATGTGTCACTGCTTTCACAAAGAACATTTACTGCCTGTACGGTTTTTTTATTTCTCATTTTTGAGCTATGTGAAATTTAATTCTAGATTTTGACTAGACAAAGTCTGGTACTTGAGACAGAAGGAACATGGACCTGAATATAACATTTTATCCCACTTACCCTTTATTAGCAAGATGCTAATAAAATTAACACTGCCTGTTATCAATGGGCATTGCCTGATTTTTGTGATTTGCATTGCTCGAGTGCTTTGAGACACCTGTGTGACCATCACTGTATAGTGGCAGAGGAAATGGTCTTCACATAAATTGAGGCTTTGCATTTTTCTGCCTTAATACAAGAGTGATTCAGCAAATAGAAAATTAAAGGCTGGAGAAGTGCACGCTCACTGACCTGCCTTGCCTAACACTCCATCAGTCAGTCACAGGTAGAGGAGATGTGCTCAGGAGAGAGTTTACCATGCACATAATCCAGTGTAGAGACAGGAATCGGACTGAAAAAGGTGTTTTGGACAAATGCCAATAGATGTGGGGCACTGAGGTAGCACATGGATGTGGGTAGGGGTACTTCTGTATTGAGATTAATGAATATGTAATGGCAGCAGGAAAAACTCTACAGAACAGTTTTCTAGAGGTCTAATTAAGTAAGGAGTGTAGTTTAGAGGGAGACTAGAACCAAGTGGAAATTGAAGCCTTGTTTTCTCCAGAAAGAGAAAAGAAAATGCAATAGGATTTACTACACACAGCTACAAAATCACAGTTAGTGATTTTCACATAGGTCAGAAATAGAAGGCAAACTGCACCCATATTTTTCACCAAGTGTTTAGCTCAGCCCACTGAAACTTGCACATTATTTTGCTTCTCAGAACAGATCCTATTACTAGTAAAATAACTTAAGAAAATTCATTTCTTCAGCACCCCTAAGTTTGTAGGCTCATGGGACCCAAACTGAAATTAGGGAAATAAAGAAGATAAATAAGATGTTCATAGAATGAATCCATCTTTATCACAGTAGGATGAATTGATGGAGTTGGTTAAAATGGGAGTTAACCTGCTGTACAAGAAAATTTTCCTTAAATTCTAGTGGACAAGTATGAATCCATCACATGTGCGGCCTGTCTTATTGGCACATTGGGAAACCACAACAGCTGCACCTCTTGTTAAAAAGCAGAAAGGTGCCAACAAAATAATGAAGTTACCTCCAGTCCAGACAGCAATAGGAATCTCAAAGCCCACCTCACATGCAAATGTTTGCAAGAATGTATTTGAATCATGGCCAGAGGGTTGACACTGGAAGGCACAGAGGGAAAAGTGGATGCTGACAAGCAGAGTATTTCAGGGGAACAAGCAAGGTTCCTTGTTCAGGAAATTAAAGCTTCTGCACTAAGCCTAACTTGGCTAAACTCAGATGTAGTGTCAAAGGGTGAGAAGGGATGATGCAGGCTAACAGTACAACTTTTATATTGCTTTCTATTTGGAGTCCAAAAACATAGTTGGGAAAAAAGATCAGAGCTTTACACGACTTGGAAAGGAAATAGAATGTGGGCAGAGAGGTGTGTGGGCAGGGAAAGAGTCCAGATATGAATTACTCTAATAAAGTTAAGAAACAGTTCATTCAAGGTTCTACCATGTTGATTGGCAGCAGTCCTGTGTTTACAGCATGTGGTGAGGCTTGAAATTAAATAGACTCCAATGACAGCAATTGGAAAAGGTTGCTCGAGCTTAAAACAAAAATAAAGCCATTACACTCTGTCTGGAGGCAAGTTCAGAGGGGAAAAGGGGATGAGAAAGCAAGGTAAGGAAGAAATAAAATCACAGACACAGTTTCTCAACCTGAGGAATTGTTTTTACTCTGCTTCTGTAGGGACTTTGTTGGACGTTGATTTTTTTTGCAGCACTGTTGTAACTTGCAAACGCTATTGTCATGGCTAATGCATAGTTACCAGGTACCAGAGGTATCAGAGCTGCTTCTTACGCTATTTTTCCTTATTTTCCCCTTTCTTAAATACATTTTTCCAGGAGCACAGCTGTGCCCTGCAGTAGATCCGTAGGAGCTGGCTGGCAATACCTGTGTCCAGTACAGCTCAGCCTCTGGCCTCACCCCACAGAGGGTGCAGCCCCCCTCTGGCAGTGCCTGGGCACCTGTGCCCAGTGCTCATGATATTTCAGTGATAAAGCCATAATTAGAATATTTTAAAAAACCCCAAAACAGAAAAACAAACCTACAGAACAGCCAAACAGCAACAGTTAAAGAGAGCATATGCCAAGGGACAGAAACCCATTTTTATATATATGTGATATGCAACAAATAATAATGAAAGATTAGCATATTAGCATCATATGCCAAAGGACAAACTCATATATATACACACATATATATATATATATTTATGTGATCTCCCTCCAGCACCTTCTGCTTTTCCCATGCATGACTGCTTACATTCAATATTCCTTTTAATAACTTAAAAAGGAAAATCTTAACACATTTGCCATTGATAACAGACCCAGGCAAAGCAATTAAAAATGATAACTGCAGGTGACAATCCTGCCTCTTGGCATTCAGGGAAACCTCTTCCAAAGGCTTTTTAAGCATCTCCCTGTGAGCCTCAGTCTTGGTGGGGGGAGGAAGGACTCACTGCTGGCAGCTTCTGTGCTGGCCTCAGGCAGGATCCATTCCCATACTCAGTGCAAGCACAGCCTGCTCTGCAATAACCCCAAACCCAAACACACCCAGTGCAACCCAAGTCCCTCTGGACATAAATTTTACTTTCACATCTCCAGCCTGCCGCCGGGGCTGGTAGGAGCCTTGTGTCTACACTGAGGATGTGCTTCCAGGGGGTGGTGACAGCTCTCAGAAGAAAGCAGTGACTGAAAGGAGAGCATGTCAGGGGGCCCTGTCTGACATGGACCTTAGCAGCATGGGAGAGGTTGCAGGGACGGCGGAGGGAGTCAGCGCAGCCTGGCAGGGGATGGGGCAGCCAGCATTAATTCTCACCCTTAGACAGACCCTTCTACCAGCAGCTCAAATCAAAAAGAAAAGTTTGCTTCTAAATCATAAGGAAAGTTGCATGGTGTTAAAAAAAAAATCTCCGCCATAAATAATGCAAATTACAATAAAGCAACATTTGAAGTGGACTAGCAGTAATACACAACTCTGATCGAAACAAAAACTATTTACCCCAAACTGCTTACACACAAATCAGGATTTTTTGATACCAAGTTCACCTTCTGCCTTGACTGTTTATGCGTTTTATTGATTTGTTTGAAACTCTGTTTGGGGACTGTTAAGAAATTGCAGTAAAACAATGTTGTAGAGATCAGAAACACCACATGCGTTAAATAACCAAGAGTACCCCTTGAAGCCTCAGGAGCAGCCGAAAAGATAATGTGAACATTTCCAAATGTTAAATTTCCTATTTCTATAACTAAGAAATGCAAATTGAAGTCAGAGATTGTGGCCAGTGTGTAGTTAAGAGCTGAAGCTCAGCTTTTACGCGTGGATTAGCTTGTGTGATTGATCACCCAAGTCAGAGCAGTTTTGCTTCTGTCATGAGCCGGCTTCATCACTTACAGAATTCATCTCTGCTTCAGTGAGAAAAATGCCAGTGCACAGGTAACAGCTTAACCCATCCATACACACTCTGGAAAGTGTTTTCTTTCAGTGTGATTGAGAAGGCAAGGGCAGCTTTCAGACAGGAGGACCTGGATTCCCAGGATTTTGCATTGCTCTGAGTGATCTCACAGACAGAGCGGGCTGGGGAGCAGTGGCTGCTGAGGATACACACTCCCACATTTGTCCCACAGACACTTGCTGGCTGAAGAGCAGCTAGCTTTATTAATCCAGCCTTGAATGGAGAAGTCTGAATGCTATCCCTTTGTCCTTTTTTCCCTGTTTTTTTTTTTAATTTTTTTTATTATTTTCAGGGAAAATACCAACACAGATCTAGCATTTGTAAATAAAAACTATAGTAATAAAACAGTAAAGGCTGGTGGTTTTCAGTGGTTTGGTCTGAGAATAGGGGGAGTTGGCAGTCATTTGAGACAGTAATATTTTTCAGAGATGCTCTTGAGGAATACTATTGTGAATTGGCCCCTGATGATTAGTGAAGTACATCTAGGACTAATTGTCTCTAAAGAGTAGCAACAGAAATTTCACTAAGTTTTCAGGTCAGGGCATACTAGAAATATGGACTTGTTCTATTACGAAGCTCAATTAGAACAAACCAACAGTTTGTCATGGAGCAAAACAACGAGTGTTTTTAAACACAAACTTATGGAAAATTAATTGTAAAACAACGTCCAAAACATGCATATGCTCATATATGCAAATCAAGTAGTGAATTCTTCATTAAGTGCAGAAAACACTCACAGTGGGGAAACACTATTAGTGATACTGAATAAAAAACACATTAAAGAATATTTCAGAGACATAATGGAAGTTCAGATTTGAATGTGGCTCACATTGCCACATTCAGAAAGCCAGATTGAGTCCCAGGTTACCAGACTGGTAAGATCTGAACAGGGCTAAGATAATATCTCAAGGTTGCAAGGGAAAAAACACATCACCTATCAGCTATCATCTTTAGACAGCATCTATTATAAACCGAAACAGCTCTCTAAGGGGCTTCATATAAGCCTCCTTTGCCACAATGGTATAAACACAGGAGAAAGGGCAGGAGAAATTGTACAACAATCTGGAAATCTGTGGGAAAATAAGCAATTCAGTGTAAGAAGCAGCTGTCAGTCACTGGTTGTGCCATCAGTATTTTTCTGAGCATGTGTTTGAGATTTATGTGTCATATCTAGCATCCCCAAGTGTTTTGCTTGGGGAGAGAGAGTTTTAAGGACAGAAATTCAACTATGAAAATAAAAATCATGGTCCATCCTGAATAATAAAGAAAAAACTCTCAAACAATCCAGATTCACCAACCTGGTAACTTTCCAGAGGCTTCCTGTTGTAAACCAAAATGAAAGAGAGCTTTGAAAATTGTTACCAGGAAGAATTACAGGAGTGGTAATTCTGATCATTAGACACACCCTCCATGGACACATTCTCCTATTAAGGGAGTAGGGGAAGGGCTAATTCTGGAGGGTTTTTTGCTCTGGCAAAACTTGGTGCAGGTAACTCCATGCTGACTTCTGAATTTCTCCAACTGCAGAGCAGTTATTCTTAAAAGGCAGGTAATTATTTAGCAATTTGTTGAAGGCAAAGAACAGCTAATTGCCTGTTTTTACTATAAAAGAGTGCTTTAGGCAAAAAGTGTGATTTGCCATTAATTTCTAGCTCAGTCAATGTGGAATATTTGCAGTACAAAGTGAATATGGACCCCTGTCAAAGTGCAGTTTTTTCTCCTGTCTGTTTAAAGATATCAGAGAGGGGAGTGCAAAGGAGCAGTGCCCCTAAGGAAGGCCAGATAAACTCTGCTCACATAGAAAAGAGCCTGTACTACAACGTGGTACCAGCCCTTTGAGCCAATCTCTGCGCAAGGAACTCGATGTTAAGGCTTGAAATGGGAAACTGAAAGAGGTCACTCTGCTTTTATTGAGCTTCTCCTTCATGTCAAACCAGCAGGTTGTGTGTTCTACTGCTCACGGGTCACTGAGAGCCTATCACAAAGCCTCTCTGTTTGGATGCTATCCCCCAAACCTCACCAGCCAGCAGAGCAGAAACACTAAGGTAGAGCTACCATCCAAAAAGCTTCCCAGCACAATAGCTGCTGCTGTCATGGCAGGACAATAAAGTGGATTTTCTGCTGGTATATTTTTCTCATCATATGCATGACAGAAAGTCTAATGGGCCTTACTAGTTTCTTAGTGGCTTTTAAGGCCCTATAAAATAGCCTACTATCAGCTTGATCTGTGTTCTCAAGATGTCTGCCTGAACATCAGAGAACTCCAGCAGGAGCTGTGTTTTTATTCCCCCAACCTGCAGGGAAGAGATAAGCTAATTAGCTGAGAAATGAGAGAGGGAAACTATTAGCATCACAGAAGTGAAAATGAAAGCACTATGAGAATTTATAGATGGGGAAGACCTACCCCACCTACTGCTCTCTAAGGTCTGGAGGGGTTTTGTTAACATACCCTTTATTTTCCAGGGGAAGGCAGTTCCTGCCAACAGTCCTGATAAGAAGGGACTCTTTTAATATTGGTGGAGAAACACTTTGTCCTTCAATATTCTACTTGCAGTTGGCTCTCTGACTTTATGTAGTTTCAAAAGGAGCCTAGTTCTAGGGGACAAAAAGGTTGTGCTTCAAAATTACTGATGACAGAAGCTACAGACAGATTTAACAAGTGGAAGGGGAGATGTTTCTCTTCTGACCAATACATCATGTCTGGTCACTGAAGTCATACCCCTCTTCTTTCTTTCTCAGCAGCCTAGGACTGTCCTATGTCAATTCACTTGGTGCCAGCTCCTTTTGGGAGACTGGTAAATCCTCACCACTTCCCTGTATCGATTGTTATCCTTGATTCAGGACAAAGTACAAAGCACATTAGTTTTTCTCTGTCTTGGTTATACTGGTCTGACCAACTGCAGCAGAGTCCACAGAAATAGTACTTCAAGAACAGAGGACAGATGGATTGCATAATCTTTTTGCAGTCTAACTTACAAACTTCATTCTTGGAAGACAAAGAGATTGATTTCTTCTGTTTTCAGTTTTGCACAGATCCAGATTCACTGTCTTGCTTCCACCCAATAAAGAACTTATTATTGAAAAGATGCAATAGGCAAATCAAAACCACAGAATTGGAATAAGTCCACCAGGTACTTCACACAAACCAATCACATATTTACAAAATCAGCTACCAAACAATTTATTTTTAACTTCTTCCCTGAGAGTCATGGCTGTTCTCAGGACGTCTCCTGGAGAGACATCCTTGGCTTCAAACACTGCAGAAGTCAAGGCTGAAGGTAAGAAGGAACAGAGAGATTGGAGCAGACCTTGTTCCCCTAAAGTAATTTCTCTCAGAAGTTTTGTTCCTGGTTCTGACCACATTTCTGACTGAGGAGATCACTTTTCCCATCACATCTCCTGATACATCTCTTTCCTGAGTTACTTTTCGGAAGGTTCCAGATCTCTAAGGGAGGGAGTACTGCCAGACCTGCTCCAGACTTCTCTAGCAGCACTTCATGGTGACTATTCCCATGTTCCCTTATTGCTGCTGAAGCAGTTCTCTTTGTTCCTCATTGTCTCACAGCAGATGCTTTTCCATAAAATAGGTAAGTAGCAAACTCGCTCATTTTAGGAATTTAAAAGAACTAGACTTCTGAATGAATAAATCTTTTAAATTTCCTGCAGATACTTTTTTGGAAATTTCTATGCATAACAACATGAATGCAACATCAATTTCCACTAGATGTTCTTTTAAATACCTTGCCTTAGAGAAGCTGAGCTTTCTCCAGGGCCTGTTCCTAGAATCTCTCTTGCCTTCATGTGGTCCCACAAATGGAAGTGACCATCCAGGGAGATCCATGCTCCAGAAGCCTGTTTACATAGGCAAAGACATTGTTTTGCTGCAATAGTGAATTTGACCACCAACCTAAAAACCCACCCCACTTGTGTTTCAGGCTGAGCATGTGTATGGGTGCTGTCAGTGTGCATGAGGCTGCCCAGCTCAGGGAGGCAATTCCAGGTTAATTTTGCACCTCCATGATGGGTACTCCCTGTGTACACAACAAACCCCTTCAGCCTGATCAGACAAGGCACAGGCAGAGACATCTCTGTTTACCCAAAGTACCCAGGTCAGGAGATATGAATATGCATCACAGACAGCCTTTCCTGGTGCACCCAGGCCATTTTCAGGACAGAAAACACTTGTTGTAGTACCTAAACATATGTATTACAGCAGTACCTGGCTCTGTCACAGACATCTGGGAACAACCTGACTTCTTGCACTGCCCACCCCTCTCCTATGCATTGCAGTGTAAAGACATGGGATTATGTGGCCCAATGTCCTACAATAGTTCCTTTGAAGAACATGGAAAAAAAAGTAGACGTTAATAAAGCTCTCTCAAATACCCTCCTGAAAAGGCAAAGTGTTTCAGCAGCTATTAAGGAAATACTCCTTCTGTTGACTCGTACTTTCACTAAACAGATATAAATTTACATAAACATTTTGTATATTTACTGTTGGCATTGAGAGACATAATACATGTGTCACTGAGGTCAATAACATTTTAATTCTAAAGAATTTTTTTTTTCCCCAAAGCCACCTGGGAATGGTTAAAACAGGATATGGGGCTTTTATTCCTGCCTGCCTTCACGAAGGCAGCTCTATTCTCTGCTGTACACATGATAGTTGCTATGCATACTGATAGAGCCCCAACAATACTATTCTGACATTCAAGCATTTCACGCTCTGTGCAGGACAGCCTGTTTGTATTTTTAAGCTTGGCTCTTGGGCCAAATGCAAAGAGGCTACTGTGTGACTCTGAGCTTATCTTCTGTACTCCCATCTAAAAAGTAAATGCTTGGGTGTGTCAGGTATCACCTGGGGATTTAAGCAAGAGGCTTTTTGCAGTTAACCCAATCCCGTGACCTGCTCTGTATTACCTTTGATTTGAAGGCAGTTTCGTTAAGTACCCGACTGCCCCTTCCATTAATTGGAATCAAATTCTCCTGAAATGTGGGTGCACAATAATTCCTATTTTACCTCCTTAATGACTTCATACATACTCTATTACACCTCAGAGCAGAGGTATTGGTGAGACACAGGTGGAGAAGGTCGTTTTGCTGTGCTCACCTTCTTGAATCTGATTTTATTTGCTGAATGTTTGCAGAGTATCACCATCTGGTTAATCTGGCAGTTGCCTATATGGAGGTTATGGAGGTTAGTGCTTCCTTGATAATAGTGCTTTCTCATCAGCAGACAAACAGTTTATTCATTACTGTTTTCTGTTTTACCAATATTATGATCACACTCATTTTTTGCTCATCTCGCAGAATTTGGAAAAGGAGGGTAATAGGCACTAGCTTTGTCTCATTTCTCATCATTACTGATTGAAAAAGTGGTATGCAACCAGTGTTAAGAGTGGTGGCATGACTGCCTTGCTGGCTAAATAAGACCTAATATATGCCTTCAATCAAGAGCTGCAGCAGGATCTTGCATTGATGTCCCAAAGGAACTTAGCAGGTAATAGAGGAGCACCACCTTAACAATTATACTAGCAAATTATATTAAATGGCATAGTCAGTGGCTAAGTTATTAGCTGGGGTTTGGACTCTGGAAGAGAGGACCTGAGGGGTTTTTCTGAAAGGATTACTGCTCCAGGGATGCTGTGAGCCAGGCTCATGATCCCACTCTGGCTCATTCCATGCTGTCCCTGTGTTGGCCCACAGAAGGCACAGGCAGCTGCGGCTGCACTGTCACAACTCCTGCAGTGTCCTACTGCATCCATGAGGTCAACCCTGCCACTGCAGCCAGGATCAGCTTCCCTTGCAGCTCAGATGAGTCCATCCCTCTGCAATCCCTCCTTAGCTGTAACCATGAACTGTTGCACTGTGCCCAACAGGCAGTCAGAGGAGGATCTGTGAAGTTATGTTTCAGAAAAAAAATGTATATTTTCTATGTGATGCAACACCAGTGACAGTTACTTTCAGCAGTTCACCAAGTTATAACTGTTTCATAAATTCTTAGTTATTGTGAGAGTAAATAGCAACTGAAAAAGGAGCATCAACTGGAATTGTGCCTGGGAAGCTGGTATGTTTCTTGTCTCCAAGCTTTTCTGTATCTGCTGGTTTTGTCACTGCTATCATTAGACTTTCAGAGACACGTGGCAGGCATGCCACCTCTTCCTAGTGCAGGCTGACTTACCCACTGAGGCAATGGTGTCTGTAATAGATGTCTCATGTCTTACTTGCACAACTGGTGCAGATAGAGGCTTTATAACAGAATCCCTTATTTTGACCCAGGGGACATGTGGCCATGTGTGTACATGGCAATTGTTATAATTTTGCCACTCCAAACATTCCTTTAGGACTGGTGACGTTTGCTTGCTGTCCCTTAGGTTTTTAGAAGCAAACAGATTACTGGTAATGTTTAAGATACACATTGGATACAACTTTTGGTAATTGAGCAACACCTCTTGAAAATCCTGCTAGGAATTGTCCCCAGGGCGTTTCCTCTGGGGCAGCCTAACTCAATTTTTGTGATTTAATGGTTCTGTCTAGTTCTTTTAAATATTCCTTTGACGTTGTAGTGCTCTGCTTGTAATAGATTGTTATTGCCCTATATTGAGTTTGCAGAGTGAAGGTAAATCTTTTGTGATGTGATTGTGCTACCCCAAACTCAATATTGTTCAGAGGTCCTTTATAACTCTCTGGTTTCACTGCAACAAGCGGGACAAATTTTCATTTTTACTCTTTTAGATTTCTATTCTCTGTTCTGAAACTGTAAGGGACAATATTTACAGGCAATGTCTAGTGCACTTTTCATGAACTGAGAACTCAAATGTCGTGGTGGGACTGTGGTTATTCCCCCATCTCAATTTACAATATACTTAGGGACAGAGAAGGCAAGAGAGACCACATGTGAGTCCTGCCATCCTATAGTAGCATTTCTAATAGTATAGAAAACAGAAAAGACTTCCACTTCTGATATCAAGTATATCATAGCAGCTCTTGCTTTAGAAATACAGAACACACATTTTCATGTAATATCACCAGCCTAATTCCCTATAATGGTACTATAGGTAAGGGAACCAGCTATACACCACAAAAGCCTGGTAATCAGTACACTAATGATCAACAATCAGGTAATCACCCATCAGTACCCTATAAAATACATAGCTATGTTTTTCTACACTGCATCCATACATGCAAATGCATATACAAACTCACACAGAGTGGAAAACTTACTTACTTTTATGTCTGCCCAAGTGTTTTTTATGAGAACTCTTCCTGAGCGGGTGAGTCAAATTTTGCAAGCTTGATGTCAGGTCACACAATATAGGCCAGGAAGCCTTTTCTGTTTGATGCTATGGGCACAACATATCTCTGAGAGCACAAGTCTCTGGCACAGGGCTTGAATCACTTCCCAGGCTGCATGCATGCAGCCAGCAAGAACAAGTCCCCAGCTCCTGTCCCAGATTGCCAAGAACTGTCTGGGGCAAGTAGAGTAGCCCTGAGACCACCTTTGTAGCAGTCTTTGCAATCGCATTACAGCAGGTGTGTGTGCCAACCCCACTTCAAGGGCACCATCCCTTTGCTTGCTCTTGTTCCTCACACACCTTGGGAGGGGAAGGCTCCCCTGCTGCCCAATTTCCTCACAGAGGTTTAATTATAACCAAGCAAAACTTTGCCTCATTGAAGAAATGTGATCTGCCTCCAATCAGCTTCAAATTTCCTCTCACATAATTTTCAAATATTTGGTAATGACAGTGCATGTAGGATGGGGATTTAAAATTTTGTCAGAAAATCAGTATATTACTGCATGAGAATATTTTAATTTTGCATTCTATCAAGTAGCCTTCTAGACAGAAAAATAAATTAAGGACAATTCTAAGCTGACAGAAGGATTTATTCAAACATCAACTGTCCCCAAATCCTTATGTTTCCCTAAATGCTTTGATTGCTTTTTAGCGTTCAGGTTTAATTTGGAAAGCCACTCAGACTGCAGAGACAGTGTTTCATCTGAGGAAAAAAAAGGAGCATTCTTTTTTTCTCATCGTTGTACTAGCAAAAAATATCTGTACTGCCTAGGGCTATTTAAGAGGGACTCAACATTTATGCTGGTTAATAAAGCAAAGCAAGAAAATAGTTTGTCACTATTGTGTAGCTCATCTCGTTTCATTTCGGTTTTCATTTGGGGTCTCTTTTTTTGTGTGCACACATACTTCTGGGGAGGTAGGATTTCATTAGAAATGCTAAAGAAAACCAACCTTAATTAGTCTGAAACACACCAGTAAACTCAAGCTTGCTGGCTCAGAGTCATGTAGTGTGAAAGGCCGATACACTGGGGTCAGTCATGGTGAGTTAGTGGTTTAGTAAGACTCCCATGAGTCTACCTCTCCATACTCTAAGTGGTCAGCAAGACAAAATAGCCTTGATCAGCATTCAAAGTCATGCCTCTCTGGACAGGACGGTTAGCTACAGTTTTCTGCCTACTAATGTTGCAATTATTTGTGCTGCCCTTTGTATCCTGGGTCTCTTATTCTAAAATGTTTGGCTCAAACCCTTTTCCCAGGTGAGTGCGCTCTGGCTTTCTCTAAGTTAAAGGTCCTTTGTGAGATGTGCCTTTGACTCAGAGAACATGATCTGCAACCATTTTATAAGACATTTTGGGCTAAAATCCCCTCCAACGTTCAGGCAGACACCCCATGCAGTGCAGGCAGTGCTGACTGGGCTGACAGATGTACCTGCAGTGTACCAAAGACCTTGGGGTGAACTAAGCTGAATTTCATTGGGACTGTCAAAGCATAAATAATAAATGCACAATAAAAAATTGTCAGTTGCTTCCACTGGGGGTTTTTGTTTGTTTGTTTTTTTAACTTGCTGAGATGAAAAAATGAGATTTTTGGCTTGGTAGAAACACTTGTAGGAGAGTGGAGAATGACAGGCATCAGGAAATGGAGAAGCCAGTGAGAGGGAAGCCCCACGCTGAATGCACTGAGGGTCTCTGGCTTGGCACCATGAGCCACTGATGTTACAGAAGGGGGTACTGTCCTCACTCAGAACAGCAAGTTCTCCATTTCAAATAATGGGATTCTAGTCCAGCAACAACAAGGGATTTAAAAACAAAAGTACCTTGAGGGTATAGTTTCCCACTTGGTGACTTTCCTCTGGTCACAAAACTGAAGGTCTCTTGGGAAGGAGGATTAAGAGAGAGGGAGATTGCTAGACATTTGGAGAAGAGGATTGAAAGTAGAAGTTTCAAGGCTATTCTCAAAAATTCTAGGTTCTGCAATAATGTAAACGGAAATGCCTGGCATCAAATAAAAAAAAAATCAACACTGTGCGACACAGAGCAGCACTGCAAAGCATTGGCACCTACAGCCTAAACAGACCCAACTAAGATAAGCATCCACAAAACCCCATATGTGTTCCAATCCTGTCTATTTCTTGAACAAGAAGCAGCCCACTCAACAAGAAAAATCCCAAACCAAAATGTCCTTGCATCCTCAAGAGCTCCTGCTTCCCCTAAGAAGGCAAAGAAAGAAAGGGCATGTTCCAGTGCCCCTGCTGACTGGCCAAAGAAACCTTTGGAGACAGTTCAGGAGGATGCTTATTGGATTATGCCCAAATTAATGCAGGGAGCAGGGTAAAACTGCAAGGGGCTATTGGAGACAACCCCAGCACAGCCCAGGGAAGTCAGGCTCCTGGGAAGGCCAGGAGAAAAAGGGGCCTCAAGCCCAGTTTTGCCTATTTTGTTGTTTTGTTTTTTTTTACATCTGTATCTATGTGCAGATCTCTCTGGCTGATATTTAGCTTTCTTTGTAGCGATTTTATCGCTGCTACATAACACATCCCAAGGCATTAACAAAGGAATAAAACTTCTGGGACAGCCCAGCTGATCACCAGGCTCTGATACGAAGAGGTGCCATCATCTATCTTTTCACTGAGAGCCTTGGCTGAAAGGAGGCTGGAAATAGGAGGCGAGGAGCCAGTGCCCAGTGACATTTCAGGCACCACAGGAGGAAGATCACCTAACACATTTTGCTTTCTCATTGTTAGCTTTGTCTGTTCCCGAGGTACAGGTGCTAGTAGGGGAGTTTTCCTGGGGTCACTCCCCCTCTTCACACTCCACATTAACTCCTTTGCTGCCCTGTGCTGACAGCTCTCAGACACCTCACCCACAGCACCTTGAGAAGTTATGTGGAAAACTGAGAAAGAATTTAAAGAAAATCTTCCAGTGGTAAAGCATTTGGAATGGAAAAAGCATACTGAAAATAGGAAAAATTATACTTTCAGTCTTCCTGGAGCCTGGCTCCTTTGGGTCAAATATGGTCACTAAAGTTTAGAGATGCCATCTCTTACGGAAGATCGTAGCTTAATTTATACAAACTAGAATTTCTGAAGCATGAAATTATTATTTCTGCAATGAGCAGCAAAGAAACAAAATCGAACACCACCTTTCCCTCTTACATACCCTCTCGCCCTCTTCCCCAAACTTTGTGATGCTTTTCCCAAAGAGTTAAACTGGGTGTTTCTCAGGGGTTTACAACAGGCGTAACTATTGCTGAAAAACAATCTGATACATTCAACTTAGCAAGGCCCTACTCTTTCTCTCTAATCTTTCAGCAGGGCCCAAGGGAGGCTGAAGCTGAGACCGCTCTATTCTCCCCTCCAACTTTGATTCGCTATTAAATTCCGCCTAATGACGATGACTCTGCCATCTCACGTTCATCAGCGGGCCCTGCACGGAACAATGCAGGCCCAGCAGCGTATAGAGGGACATTGTTCCTGCCTCCTGCTTGCTCTGTTTGAGCAGCATCACGTGGGAAGCCTCACAGAGAAGGGACATGTAAAACCAGCACGGAGTATTACTCTCCAGGGTGCGACGGTAACTCAAGTCATACCTTGTGCATGGGCGTTGGTATTTGTGTGATCTCCTGTTGAGTTTGGAAAAACAACAACAAAGCCTACAAAAGGATAATGTATAAGGAAAGACCAGAGCTTGGGAGAAGGTGACATGCAGTGCTGTGATGAGGGAGTCCTGTTCATGTCTGCTGTCCAACTAACTTAATGATCTGCGCTAAAATCCTTTACTTGAATTTGTACAGCTATGCATGGCAGAAAAATACTTTTATAACCTTCTAAATCCCTGATTTCTTATCTGTTTACAAATAGCACAGCCTTCAGCAAGTCAGCATGTTCACCGCCACTACTAAACACTACACAAAAGTTCACATGCAGATTTCTATGCCATTTTACGGTTCCCCAGCCAGGATCAGCTCTTGTAACTCCTTGGTTTTCTGTCAGGTTACCAGTTATTGATGCTTGTTTTACATTGGGCCCTTCTGGGAGCTCCTTGGATGGGAGAAACTCTCTTGTAGTAGTTTTGTGTCAGGAAGGAGGAGATGTACAGGACTTTTATGGTCTTCAGCTTGTTTATTGTTATTTAAAGTTTTGCATGCTGTCTACACCAGCGCACTGAAAAAGCGCCACAAAATGGCCCCCAAAATGTACAGTTTTAAGATCTTTTAAAGTTGTCTCATCTAATTAACTCTTAAAACATATATTATTTCTACTTATCTACTAATAACACATCCATTGTCTGTGTAACCTCTGCTCTGTGCTTTCCTTGACCAATCACTCTGTGCCACTAACACTGCAGAAAATTGAATAGATGAAGAAGACAGGGACTACACTCAAATTCCTCCATCTTTCTTCCTATTGACACTATACTAAAAATTCCAAAACCTAAATTTCTCATCCAAGTGACATACTGTAGTACTCTCTATTATCTCCCACACTTTGGTAGATTTTAGTCTGTCTCCAAGTCTTGGAAGTCCCCTCCATGGGCAAAGACTAAAGGCAGTGTTTTTCTGGGGGTCAGCACACACAGCAGCACCATTCCTGGGGTTGGGGGACATAGAGAAGGTCAGAAAGTGGCCAAAATGCATTATTTCACCTGCTCTACCTTACTGTAATAAGCACAGCAGTTCTCAGTAACTGTCCTTTTGTTTTCTACATCCCTACAGAAGGAAAGAAAGATGAGGAGAAAGAACAATAAAAGCCTCGCATTTGCTAAATTTGCTTTCCTTTTCACACACTAAATCTTCCACTGCTCTGCTCCAATAAATGACATGACAAAAATATTGTAAACTCTCTAGGGAAAACCCCATGACTGGAAAGATGTAGTTCAGGTATGAAGAATTCTTGATGTTAGAAATTAATAGAAAACAAGGATTCTGTTTCTTTCCATCATTCCCTTAGTTGTCTCTTAAGACAACCCTACAGCTCTACAAATTCAATTTCATTATTTCCAATAATTTTCTAAACTTTTACAGATTTTATCTAAACTAGTTTAATTTTTTCATTCACTGAAATATATACAGCTACTCAGACTAGTTGTTCTTTTGAGCTTATGCCCAAATATGATAGTTCAATTTTTTTCAATCCAGCTCAAAGAGAACCCACTGGAAACAGGAGTCATGTGCCCTTTGTTTGTCTTTCTGCTTTTTTGTACTAGAAAACACATTTTTAACCACTTCACACAAGACATTCAGTCCAATGGAGCAGTCCACTGACAGCAGCAAAGTATGAAAAATGAAAAATAACCCCTATGCCACATATCAAAAAGTGTTACAAGTTTCTCTGCAGGCACACACATCAGCCTGACTCAGGAATACAAGCTCTAAAGTCATGCTGGCATCAGCATTGCTTAGGGTTAAACCAATCCATTCCCTAGTGCAAAACTTAATCTGATTTTTCTAACAAAGGCTACTATGAGGTTTTTGCTCGAGTCAACAGAATAAACAGTTGTGGATATCAAATCTGGTACTTGACACAATTTACTGAAAATCAGATATTAAAAGGTTTGTGGAAGCTTGGTATACAGTAATTAACACCCAGAATAAATGATCAGAAATAACTGGTGAAAATAGAAGTTTATCCATATCACTAGAACAGCCAAGTCTGAGGCTACCTGCTCATTTAGGAAAGGACTTCACCTAGGCTCACTTTGCATGAGGACACTGACATTTGTGCCCACCAAAACACAAAACACTGTCATGATATTACCCTCACAGGGGAAAAGAAACTGAACTTCAGAAGCTGGCAGTTTCTTATTATTGACTAAAAGGTCTTTTAGTCCTTTTTCTGATTATCCTAACAAAAGAACAAAGAAAGATCTGAGTACTGGCAAAGAATGTTTTAACCCATGTTCCTGTCAAAGGGAAACAAATTACTCTGCTCTTATCTCTGAAAGGAGATCCAGTCCCAGAATAACTTGGCCTCATGCAAGGATGTACCAAAAAGGAGAGTTTCAGAGTAAAAAGGAAAACTTTTGGGCTTCGTGATTACTTCTATTTACCAGCAACTTTCTTCTCTATATCAGGCATACACGTTAGAGTTCATTGACCTAAGTGGTCACAATTTCTTTGCTTTTTAAAGACAGTGAAAAATACACCTCAGCTCATTTTGTGTGCGCCTCTCAGCCATTTTGAAAGATAAGCCACAGCTCTCCTGCAGGATTACCACTCAGGTTTGTCCCATGGTTTATCAACCAAACCCCAAAAGAGAAAGCATGTGGGCTGCAGACTGCACTGAGAGCAGAGCTTCACTACAACCTGCTTGGGGGAGGAAAGTGAGAGCCTTGGGAAACACCTCTGCCTCTGTGCTTGCCATTTCACTCCTCAGGGTGGCCTTTTCTGCCTGGTTTCCCAACTCCTGCTTCACAAGTCTGTTCTGTGCTCTGCAGGGTGACTGCAGGACACCAAGCAGCCTACAAGACCTGTGGCCTTCCCATTTAAAGCAATTTAAATTGGATACCATGCAGCTCTAGTGGAGCCCTGGCTCTGCCAGCTTCTCACAGATGAGCCCCTGCTGGTAGTGGGGGAAGTTTCCTCCCCACCTTGTAAGGGACAAGCAAGTGCCACCCTCATTCCCAAAACACCCCGAGTTCAACCCCACTCCCAACAATTTTATAGGCAGCCTGTGATGGGTTTCACATCAAAAATTAAATTCCAGTACATCTTGTATGGAAGCAGTGCCCCATCCTACTCATTCAGCTCAAACCACCTTGAGCCATGCTAACTCCCAGACTTGCCATTGTGACAGGGGCAGAAACTGACATTTATTTACTACATACAAATATTTAGATAGGAGTCTAAACTTGTAAGTAATAGATAAATCTTTTCTCAACTCCTAAAGCCAACTCACACTGTTGATTACATTCACACAATTATTCTGAAGCCAGGACAGGTAACAGACACAGGAAATCCTGTTGCTGGCCCATAGGAACCTATGTACATTTTAAGTATAGGCTGCTATTAAAAATGATCTGTGAACAAGATATAACTGCTTTAATCAAAAAAATTTTTACTCTTTTCTTGTATTTTCTTTCTTTGTTGGCAGAAATGTTTGCAATCAATAATTATTTCATAAAGCAAATGTTATTTCACATAGGAGGTAAATTTCAAATCTCCAGCTGGCCTATTAATCATAAAAATCTCAAAATCCTAAACTTTGGGTCAATTGTTCAGTGTGCAAGAGAAGCAGAAAGATTGCTGTAATATCATGTTTTCTTCCATCTTTCACTCATCTTTCAAAACTCGGATGTGAATGCATTTTTCCCCTCTCAAAGCCTCTCCCCTTTAAATGCTTGTTGTCTCTACCACTGATCAAGTTTCTGAGAAATGACTTTATGTAAGAGATTGAGCAAGATAAAGTTGCCACATTTCGTTTTATCTTTTTGGTTGAATTATTAGGACTTAAAGTTGTGGTGACAAGACTGCTACCTTCTAATAGGCCTTGTTGCCATGGGAGTGGGCTTTTTGAAAAGAACAAGACCCGCGGCCACCAAGACCTTTTTTACTATTATTTCCATCCTTGGCCAATACAGAAATCCTTAGTCACAGACAGGAAAATGTGGTGTAGTATACCCAGTAACACTTGCTGACAGTGAAAAACAAAAGGAGTGGAAACCAATACTGCAGAAAGCTGAATTGCATCACAGCCTACAAGCAAAAGCATTTCTCTTCTGTAAAAGAAATGCTTTGTACATCCAAACAATTCCCTCTCTCTGGGACTCTTCAGAGATAAAAAGGAAAGAAGGCTGTCATCGTACAAAATAGGCATTCCAGACCTGGTAGGAATTTGTTTTCCTCAGGAAGAAGGAATGAAGCAGAACCATAGAGCAGAAACAGGCAAACAAGCAAAAAGAATCTGCCAGTGGTTGCCAGCTCTGGTGCCTGGCCACTACCTACACCTGGGATTAGCCACATGGAGAGGATGAGCAGGGAAGGATTGCTGTGGGCATGCAGACCTGCTTCTGCCACCCCCATACAGAGAAGTGCCAGCATTCAGATACAGAGCAATTAAAGCCCAGCTGGTGAACTCAATCCAGAATCACCCACAGGAATACAAAGATCAGGAACAGGTTGGAAAAATCTGGTGTCTTTATCTAGGTAAAGGTTTCACAAGCTCGATGTCTGCACAGTTAAACCTTGAATTAAAGAGGTCTGTCAGGTAAAGCACTGACTAAAACCAGATTTTTGTGGTTTAGCTCTTTCTACGTGGCTGAAAATCCTGAGATTTGTCTGTAGCTCAGCAAAGCACCCTGCTGACTGCAGGTGAAAGCTGTGAACAGTTTACCTATGTGACAGACATTCCCTATTGTTTTCTATTCCCAGCTATTAAAAAAAATAGTTTTATCAACACCTAAGAATTCTTTTTGAGGGAAATACTAATTTAGCTGCAGTCTAAGACAAAGGAGAAAAAAAACCAGAAAGACAGAAAGTGAACATCTCCATGGATCTGAGTAGAAGTGATATGTAGCAAGTCACCTCTGCCTCCTGTGTCTTGAAGCATGATTGTCTAGCTAGAAATTCAAGTCCCACAACTGTGGGAAATGCTGCTTGCATTCTGCAGTGCATCTCCTGCATTTTCTACCAGGTCCTCACAAACTGAATTGTACACAATGGCGTTACTACAGTTTACAGTACAAGAGATTGCTTTGAATGTCCCCAAAGAGCATAGTCCTGAAGAAGAGTTTAATTGGGTGAAATTACTGCTAGCTGGTAGTGTGCTATAGGAATTCCAAGAACATGCAGATCTGTAGGTGAATGAAGCTGTTCCCTTGTTTCATCTGTGGGTCTATGCTACTTTAGTACTTTAGTTTAGTACTTAGTCCTGAGGAGCCTTTATTTCCTATGAGCGAGCTAACAGCTGTGCTGACATGAGAGAATGCTTTTACTTGGAGAGAAAGGTGAGGGTACAGGCCAAGCTGGATGACTCAAGATATCTCAGCAGCTCTGGAGAATGGGCCAGAGCAACTCTCCTGGAGAAGTCAGGAGGTAGATATTGATGGTCCAGGGGAGGAATTCAAGGGTCTCTAGTCAAGGTGATTTCTTTTCCTTTCTCTCCCCCTTTCCCACTACTAATCTGCACTGTTTCTGCAACGCCCTCCTCCTAACCTCACGTGCAGAACACCCATTTCAGTCAATGTCTTTTATTCAAAGAGGTGCCTGTACTTTCACTTACACCACTACAAAATGCTCTCTTCATTCTCAGGCTTCAGTATATCCCCCAGTCACCTGCACACATCTGCCAAGATTTTGGGAAAAAGGTTACTAAAGGGCAAAATGACAGATACACTGTCAAACAAAGGACTGGGACCAAGGAACTTTCTACTGCTGCAGCCATAGGAAAATGGATGTGGTACCTGTTGGTGTTTGGGATAAAATGTGAACTACTGGTGTTACTCTCAGATGTTATATACATGATTAATTCTTGCTATGAGTGTAAAAAGGTAGCTCATAATGAAACAATTAGCTGTCTCTGAATGCCTGTTTACTGTTTAATGTGTTTACATTTGAACTCCATGATCTCAAGGGTCTTTTCCAGACTAAATAATCCTACGATTCCTTTCTATGACTCTATGAATGCAATGTTGAATCAAAAAGCGCAAACAAAAGTAAGATGAAATAGTTCTGATGGCTCTCAGGACCTATTTTCAGAATACATTAAACATGCAAGGAAAATAAAGTTTCTGGGTAATGTCAAAAAACGACAAATAAACAAAGCTCATAAAACATAGATAAGTTACTTAAAATATACTGAAGGAGGATATACATCAAATATGAAAAGATTGTATAGGAAATTGAGGATTGGATGGACCAGTAAGATATTCATTTGCTGAAATATATCACAGTTCTGTACTTATTCTTCTACTACAAAGGAAAAAAAAATTTCCTGGAACATCTATATATATAATGTTATTTCTTGTATACAAATGTTGCTCTTCCCACTGCGTCATATTAGAAACACTACTATCAACAAAATGCCAGCACTTTTTTTGAGAGGCACTGGGAAGTGCCTCTAATCCTAAACTGCATAGACATCACTTCAATTTAATTTATGTAGGAGAAATGTCAAATGTCCATGAGAGTGGGCCTCCTGGGAAGCATTCAGAAATGTAGATGCAAGGCCCATGCCTGTTCTGATTTAACCATGTACACCCTTAGAAGCAGAGACTTGAAACTGAGTTAGGGGCATGCTTTTGATCATCAGCTTTTTCCTGGCATGTACTTCAGAACTGGCTCCATTTTTAGTCTCAACTTACACTAAGTGCCTGTCCCCTAAAGTAGTTTCATCAGGGTCTGCATACAGGGCTCTGTAAAGAACAGTGTAAAGCAGACATCTCTACAAGTATCACTGAAATAAGTCCCAGCAATGTTTCCAGCTATGCTCAGGTGTCTGAATGTTTATATCAGACTCTTCCTCAGTGACCCCAAGCACCTCCTGTGCAAGTAAACAGCTAAAGAGATCCACATTTCCATCTTACCTCCTTCCTCCCCACCCCTACAAGCACGTGTTTTTTACACCAACTTTCTTCTTTTCTCTGAGGGGATGGTGTACTGGGGGGAAGCACAAATAAAAAGCCATGGTCTTTAAATTTGATTTGAAGGTGGCAAGTTTTGTGGTGGTTTTGATCTCCTCCAGGCATTCCATAATCGTGGGCCAAGTTGCCTAGAGATCTTTGTCTCCCACACTTCCAAGTCTCTCTGTTGTGGCTGACAGATCCATTGTTTTGGAAGCATGTAGCTGTCATGGGAGGTCATGATCTCCCAGGCGTGAGGCAGTCCCTTCCCTACTTTGGGTTCGGCTTTGAAGATAAAAATGGTAAATTTGAACTTGGGTGTGAGTGTCTTTGACAGAAAGCCTTCCCTTGAGCTTCTTCAAAGTTTGTGCCAGCAGACAGTGGGGACTGCAGCAGCAAACCTCAGATTACAGTGATTTTTATTAAATATTAAGGTTTAATAGCTGAATCCAGCTGGGTCAGGGCCCACAGTGCCCTGGATAATGCAGACCCATAGTTAGTGGCAGTCACTTAGCCAGAGCTCTTACATTTGACCTTGTATCACTTCCACTGCTTCCCCTCACTTGTCACCAGAATATGTCTGCAGTGACACCAGTGTAATGCTGATGTAGAATTGACTTATAAATTTCATCTAAGAAAGTTCCTGAAAGTGAATCCTATATAAGCACTCAAACATAGATCTGAGGGTTTTGCCTGCTCCTATATGACAAAATTAAAGAGAACCCATGCCAAATATGTTTATATTACAGCCCTGGTGTGGATTCTGTGTCTTCCTACAGTTTGTCTGTAACATACACCATTGCAGGGCATATCACCTCCCTCTGCAGAGGAGAGAACACAAATATAAATACAGGCAACATTTGCTACCACTGAGCTGACAGGCACATGCTCAGGTGGTCCTGACTGAGCCCTTCCTTGCTGTTTTCTCAGGAACCAACCTCGCCGCGTGGTGTGTGACTTCAATTATCAGGGTTTTTTTCCTTCCTGCACTGATGCTCTGTCATCTAATGGGTACCAGCAGAGTGGATTAGAACTGCCTGTCAGCTTTCTGTGCCCGTGAGAGCTCACAGAATAGCCTGGGCTCGGCATGCTGGCCCTGCTCCTCTTGGCAGAGAGCTGGGCTCGGGTTTCTGGCAGCGCATCCCCCTGGCACACCACAGATGTGGGGCTGCCCTCACCCCAGTGCAGCTGGGCAGCCTAACAACAGCACTGGCCCTGTGCTTGCCCAGCTTTTTCTGCTCTTATAGTGGAAGGGGAATAAAGAATATTTGTGGGGATATATCAGCACCTGTACGAAGGACTGTACAGCAAAACCGCACTGGAGTAGAACAACGTAAAAAAAACCCCCAAAACCCAAACAACCCAAAATCTTCAGAGTTTAAGAAAAACATCTTTCAAAGCAACAGAGTTATGTTGCTCAAAGTCTGGTTAACAATGCCTGTTCCCCAGCCTGCCTCAGCAGCTCAGGCTTCAGTTGCATGCTGGTCATAAGAGCAGAGCCAGGACCTGGGAAAGGCAAGCCAAGGGAAGCATTTGTGCTCCAGCACGCTCTAAGACACCCGAAGGAAGCTGCAAGACAATCCCCCTGCTGACCACTGTCACACCTGAGAGCTGCTGGATCCCTGTTCCCAAAATAGAGTCCCTCAGCATTTACCCTCTTGGATTAAGGGCCAGAGCTGGACACATCAATCAACAAACACTGCCTAAAATGTAGATACTGCTGGAAAGGCAACCTGTTGCTGGCCTGTCAACTCAACAGGAAAATCCTGTGGGCCATGCTGGGGGTTGTGCAG
The DNA here is from genome assembly GCA_024362935.1 of Setophaga petechia. NCBI lineage: Eukaryota > Metazoa > Chordata > Aves > Passeriformes > Parulidae > Setophaga > Setophaga petechia. The sequence continues at coordinate 49,102,353 of JANCRA010000001.1, forward strand.
GAGGCTGGCAGTCAGCTGGAATGTGACATCGCTGCCCAGAGCCTCCATGGGCACACAGTGCAACTGTGGCAGCTCTGCACCAGAGGGGGTTTGGGAATGAGCTGGTTGCTGGAATCTCTCTGTGTCCTCGAGTGTGCCCTGAACAGCAGCACACAAAGATCACATTCCCCCCTTAGACAGGCGCTGCTGCCTCATGAAGCCAGGCAGAGGAGAACATGAAATGGGTCAATGCAGTAATCTCAAAGGTCAGTTTGGGTGAATCAGGTGGAAAGGAACCTTATTAGCATTGTCTGCCCCTTGTTAACCCATGAAATGTTTAAATTAGATAAGATTCCATCCACTACTTATTTATATGGTTTACAAAATCCAAGCAAAAAACCTTGCTGCTCAGAGATGGAAGAATTCTATGTGGTAGATGCTGTTGGTGGCTCAAGGTACTAAAGGAAGCCTTACTGAGTCAAGCAAAGCCTCCTGGGAAGTGCACTTGCTAAGAATTCCAAAATAAACCCGCATTCCTAACATGAAAGTAGATTTTGTGCTGCTTCTCCTTCCTCAAGGGCATTTCTGCAGAGATAGATAGAGCTGCTCTTACAAAAGCCCAGAGCAGCCTTTGCCCTCACTGGGCAGCATTTGCAGGTCAGCATGCTTGAGATGGGGCAGTTCCAGAACTGGGGAAGTCTCCAACAGGAGCTCAAAGTACTGAAGCACAGTGGTGGAGCAGGAGGCACTGGTTTGGAGGCAGACATTGTGGGTTTAGGTTTTAATTTCACAGAATGCCATAAAACATACTACAGGAAATATAATGAAGACATGAGACCTTAAAAAACCTAAATCATTAGCATTTCTTGCCAAAAGAGGGAAATAACAGTTGTGCCCAGCTTTACTTGCATCACTATCAGGTATGAACAGTACAACTTTTCTGTTTTTTCTCCTTACGCAGAACAGAAGTGCTAGTACTTGCAAGTACATGAGAAATAAAGAGCTGCTAGTAAAAGATTAATATCTTAAAGTGCTGAATTACTCAGTGCAAAAATTGTCATTCCTGCTAGTAATGTAATGATTTTTTTAATTTTAACTAAATAAAATGATTATTTTTAGGTTAAAAAAATTGGTACTGAGTTAAGGTTTTAAAAATTAAAATTCATCCATTATTCAAGTAATTAATCACTTTGATGAGTAATACTGCCTGGAAGCTACTTCACTGCATTATCATTGTTTCTCTGTTATAATCATGCCTCCTCCTGATGTTTTATGGCATAGGGAAATGAGGCACCTTTGGTTAGCCCAGGGTCTGGAGTTTTCCAGGTATGGGAGAAGACAAGAATTACCACCCATGATGGAAAAGGAGCCTTATCACTTGGGAAGAGGATGGATCTGAGGGGCTGAAGAGCATGGGTAACCGTGGTGGGGAAAGCAAGGAAAGAAACCTGATGCGGAGGAGACGACGCCTTTTGTGAGATGCTCATGTGGGAACAAAGGGAAGGGGCAGCAGGGACAGCTCTCAGCCACAGCTCCCAGTGACCCACTTGCTCCAGCAGGGTCTGAATTTGTTGACCTTCAGTGCCTAATTCAAATGGTAACTAAACACTTAGGCTGTGTGTTTGAGGAAGGTTTTTGGGGAGCTGCTTTCAATTTTTATTTTGCTGCTTTATTTGGTTTGCCCTCTTTGGGTTTATAGCACAGGCACTGCTGAAGATCACTACTGACAGGTTGCAGTGCAGAAAGAGAGAGTTCAAAAAAATCCTATTTTGGAGCAGAGGCTGGGGAAAGGGAGCCTTCAATACTATGGAACAGAAGAATGTAGAAAAAATAGCTTAAATGTCAACCATGACAGCAATAAAAAACTCTCTTAGTCTTTAGTTTCATGTATTTAAGTGCAAAAATAATTTTCAAAGTTAAAGTCAAGAAAGCATGATTATTTGAGAATCAGGTTGAGACAAGAGCTCACCCAACAAAGTACAGCAGAGAAATTCAAAAAAGAAATTAAAGGGAAAAAAAACAGAAGAGATTAATCGGGAAAGGTCTTCCAGTAGGACCAATATTCTGAACATGTGTCTTCTTAGTTGTTCTCTTTTATGTAGATTTCAGATTTTTTTAACTAATTCTTTTATAGCCAAGAGGGCTTAGGGAGTTTTCATACCCAAAACTCAAGATAGACAAAATGCTTTCTCCCATTTAAATGGAGGGGAAATAAATGCACAGGTGCAATCATTTGTTCAAGGTCCCCCAAGGAAGTCACTGACAAAGTCAATTAATGTCTTGCCCACTCAACCACAGGGCTCTGCAGCGAAGGCTCTTCCATGTGATGTGGGCCAAATTCATTGCCAGAGCCATGCCCACAGATACTTCGAGTTTATTCCTCAAAAAGATGGGTAAAGCACAGATAACTTATTTTTATAAGTGTTCTAAAACTCCATCCTAGCTCAGAGCTTCATCTTGCAGCAGCGCTCTACCGTCACATGTTACATTTATGTAGATGTATGTATCACTCCATAAAATATCTCGGTGATGCAATATTTCCATTGTTAAGCTGTCAGCAAAACCTTGACCTTTGCTCCTTCCGAAACAAACTTTCCTGTCAATCACTATCTTGTTATACATGGATATAACATTAGACCTGCAAATAACAATCTCGCTGATGGACAGCTCGTCTGCCACGTCTCTCTCTTCAAATTGCCCAGAGTTTAAAGCCTTGAACAGCCACCCAACCACACTTGCCTTCAACCTGAGAGCTACACTTGAAAAAGCACAATTAATAGCCAAACAGATTAATTTTCCCAAAGCAAGCAAGCAAGTTGGAGAGTTGTAAGCATCTAAGGCTACACCTGAAAAGTAGGGGAAATAGAAAATGTGCAAGAAAGCAGCAGATGACTAGGTGAAGCTCTTTTTTCCCCCTCCCTAAGGGGGCTGATATTTAAACTGGGAGATTTTCAGCACATGACTTTTAGCAGCTACCAGTTTTGGGGGGGAAGTGAAACAAACATTAAAACACAGATTTAAAAATAACTGATTTCTAACCCAACTGAGTCAGTGACAAAAGTCAGAGTCATCTGGGAGCCACTGCAACTCCCACCAGCTTGGTGCAGTGGCTCTGTGGAGACCTCACACCTTCTTTGCCACAAAAGTGGTGGTAGAGAGCCAACACCATTGTTTCATTTTGCATTTTTACCACCCAACAGCTGAGTGTGCTGTTACAGACAAATGCCTTGACTTCAGGTCACAGGGTAATTTGGGTTGAAAGGGAGAGCAAAAGGTGTCTAATCCAACCTCCTAATCAGATCAGGGTTGGCTAGGAGATCAGACCAGGTTAATTATCCAATCAGGTATTGGAAACATACTCATTTTGGTTGAAAATTATCTCGAGTACTTTCATGGAGTGTGACTTCCAAAGAACTCTGCCACTCCTACCTTTTATCAAATAGGAGCACCAGAAATTACCGTGATACAGAGGAGGGAAAAAAAGATTTATTCATCAGGATAAATTAGAGAGGATATGCTTGTTTGAGCCAATCATCCTAGCTTCCAAACAGAATAGATTTTCTACCATTTTGTTCATTCTGCTGCCAAGAGGGCATCAAAAAACCTAATCTGTTTCTGTCTATACCATTCATGTGCTCATTCTAACTAGAAAAGCTTGAGATAACTAGCCAGCCATCATTCAGGCTTATCATCCTCTTTTAGAGGCTCCAGAAAAACAAATCCTTGCAGAAGTGCAGAATGGCAGGGGTCAGTGTAGCAGAACCTGTTCACACCACAGCTCCCCAAAATTCACCCACCTCCTGGCTGCTCCTGCCCAGCCAAAAGATCGTGCCCCCTCCCACATACCAGACACAGGCAAATGCAGCAGAAGAGAGAAGGCTATCACTGCCCTTTAGTGCACTGGAAGGGCTTTGGAGCAGAGCACTAAACACCAGAGGTGAGCAGAACGCCATGCTGCTGGCACCTATGGGAGGTTTTCAGCACCACTCAGTTTAACTCATGCCCTGGCCAACAGGATTCCAAAGAGAATAACTCTCACAACACACATTATGGAGAAAAAGACCCACTGTGTCACATGCTGAATGATGCAAAGCAGTTATTAAAGCACCCTATCAGGCACTCAAATCAATATCATTTACGTGTGCCAAGACAATTTAACCTCAGAGCTTCCTTTGAAGTGCTGAGGATTTCCTTCAGGTGCACTGGGATTAGGAAGTGGATTATCTCCCAAGGGGCCACAGTGTAGCTTTCCCTTCTGTTCTTGCATTGTCTGTCACACATGCTCCCTTAGCTCTGACGGCAGCACATACTCCAAAGCCAGGGAAAGGGAAAGCTTTGGATAGCAGAACACAGCTTGCTGATTTGTTTTCCTCCCACTTCTGCCAGCTTTGCAAAGGTAACTGGCTATTTCTGTGGTAATGTGACTTCTCTAGGTGCAGGGCAAAGACAGCACTCCTCAGCTTTATATAGCAAGAATGAGTGTCCCTGGGCTCTCTGAAGAATGAAGGATTTGGGTTTAGGGGAAAGCTGAAGTTAAACCATCCACCTCCCTGCACTGCAGAACTTGGTGAGCACAAGAACATCACTGCCTTGGTCAAATTCTGGAGTACAATGGCTGGGTATTCCTGTCAAGTTTTGACTCAATACACAGTTGGAAACGACTTTCTGAAACTGCTAAGAAACTGGATTAAGGGACAATAATTGTTACATCAGTTTAGCTTTTGCTGTATGAAGTACTAAAAGTTGAAAAGCACTGGTTGCTCTTTGACATTACCAGACCCATTCCTGCTTCTGTGCAAGGCAACAAAAACTATGTTCCATCAGCTACAACAGGAGCAGAATCAGATAGAGCCAGGTGGTTTGCAGGACAGGTTTTCACGTATCTCCCCAAGAGCTTAGCCACAGGGCTCCTCCAGTCACACCTCTTCCCTTTCTGCAAACCTCTTAAAAAAAAATATCTCAGACAAAAGAGGCTCTACATTATTCATCAGGACCACACCACAGGTCTGTATGGTTTATGGATCCCCTAATTTAGGAGAAGGCAGTGAACAGGGAGGGGACTGAAGATGGAATTGAGAAAGAAGGGAGCATTATGCTAATCTACATTCAGAACCATAATGCTGCAGACACACTACTGTAAGGAGCAGTATTTTGATGTCACATCAGAGAAGGTGCACTCTTACTAAGCAAAAAGTTTTGAATTAATAGAAGAGGATCATTTTGAACTATACCCTGCAAGGAATCCAAAGGAAAAAAAAAATAAGCTGAACCTACTGAATGTCATACTTGAAATTTTAGAGACAAAGTTGTGTTGTTTTTCCAGGTGTCGCTTTCAGATTTGGGATATTACAGGCCCTGTGATAAATATTTCAGGCAGTTGATTACAATGAAATGTAATTAACCCAGCTACAACAACAGGTGTTGTATGGGGAAATGCTGGCTTTTATCATGAAGTTGTGGGTGCATGTGCTAAATGCATTCGTCATTTTCTCCTTTCTTTTATTCAGAGAATGCCCTGGGGAAAGTATTCTAGTGCCAGCATTTATAGGATATAATGAAAACCCATTAAATATGTATATGACTGCTAACAACAGTGCAGAGAAGGAGTAACTTAACTATGGTTATGTAAGGCTGCCTGCTCAGCTGGCTTTGGTGGTGGTGGTGGCTGTAGCAATCCCATTTGAACTCCTTCACCCTGTGCTTAGCTGCTGGTTTTGAGTTGAGGGGAGAGCTGTTACTTTTTGTGTCATTTCATTTTCCAGCTAGCAAATGCTCACAACAGGATTCAAAACTCAGCTTGCCTTAACAGAAAGAGTCCAAAATACCCCTAAGTATGAACGTGGCTGTCTGTAAATAATTAGGGAAGAAAGTTCAAAGTGGAGAAAACAGCTGTTCAGAGAGCTAACACACAGCTCACATGTGGGTTTGAATTATGTTGCACTTGCTCAGAGCCCGCTCCTGACAGCCAGGCTCAGGCACAGACTCAAGAAATTGGGAAGATGATGTAGCCAGAATTGGATTCAGATTCTTGACTCTTTTACACAGAAAATGCCAATGGACATGTTGCGACGTCCTCCCTCACCCCCCCAAATAATACAAAATAGATGCAGAATCTTCACTCTTCTACTCCTCTCTGCATTTGGGAGGAGATGAAGGAGCTGAGAGTCTGCTTTTCCTGCTTTCCTCTAACCTGATAGAACCTTCCCCATGCTCTGAGAGTCTTGAACAGGAGATGAAATGCAGGTAAAAACCAGAGCACACAGGACGGGTGAGCTGCTTTGGTAGCATGGCAAGGGAAGAACAGCACTGATTTTACTGACTCAAGCTGTCTTCTCCCCCAGTGAGCAAGAATCTCATCCTTTGCTTTTTTTGCAAGAGATGTCTTGGGCTGCCTGGACCTGTGCAGTGTTATGAGTAGAAAAGTTGTCAGTTTTTTTTTAAAGGTTGCAGAATTAACAGGTTAAACTAATTGCTGCTAAGTTGGATTTCTAACCATCAATAACAGATAATTAAAGGAAAACTATTAACAACAGGTGATTACAACATGAAATTATTAACAACAAATAGTTAGAACTCCAACTTAGCAGTAATTAGTTTAACCTGTTAATTCTGCAACCTTTAAAAAAAATGACAACTTTTCTACTCATAACACTGCAGGATTGGAAAAGGGTCAAGAGAAGCAGTTTAGCACAGGGCATCCTCTCTGCCTACCAACTCCCTCACAGCCCTTTGGGAAAGGAAATATCCCAAGTCCTCCAGGAGGAAATGCACACAGGCAGCACTGGTGAGCTGCAAACTCTGATCTCAAGCACTTTGCATTTCCTTTCCCCTTTTTGAGTTATTTCTCATTTAGGACTACACAGCAACATGGAAAAGAAAAACATTAGTATAAATTGCTATCATTCTCCTCACCAACGCTGCATGAATTCCCTAAAGAAAAGGGCAAAGCAAATAACGTTTACAACAGCCCTCATTATTTTTTCTCCAGAAGGAATAGATACAGGGGGTGTGTTTGCAAGGCAGGTTTGTTTGTCTAAAGATAAACAGGGTAGTCTCCCTTAAGCCAGCTCCATTATTTATGAGGGAAGACTTTTCAGCCCCTAAACAGCCTTAACAGCCCCTAAACATGCTCATAATGTGTAATGTTCCTCCTGTCTGAGGCTGCGTGAGTTCAAAAGTCACCTCCCACTTGTGCAGAGATCGCTGCTGCCTCATAAACCCTGAATTTACGGGGAGCAGGTTACATCCACTGACCCCTGGAGACAAAAGCTGAACCTGACACTGATTATTTAATATCTTACTGGCAAATGCAGCTCAGAACAAAAAAAAAAAAAAAAAAAAAAATTAAATTATTTAACTCTGGGCATTTTTAAGTCTAGGCTTTCAGGTTTGGGTTGGACTTGAAAATTGTGATTTTTTTGGTTTTTTTGTGGTGCCTGCTGTGTTATTTCCCATGATCAAATACACAAAAATCATCTTACTAGAGAAGAAAAAAAAAAAAGGCATTTTCCTTATCACAAATGTAAGGTGGGTGAAAAATGCTTCCAGTCACGTGAATTGAGTGTAATGCTTGCAGTGGCTTTGACAGAACAGTTTGGCAAGTGGAAGAGAAAGAGGAGGCAGTGTGAGACAGGTAGAAAATCTATTTGGGGTAAAAGACCTAGCAGCTTTGGCTTTCCATGTTAAGCACCTATCTCAAACCTGCCACAAGCAGCTTGCAATCCGAGTACAAACACATTTATCTGCCAGGTAAGGCTCCTTGGGAAGCCTGTGCCTTGACACCTGAAGATTGGCTGATAATTTTAATAGGGTCTGTTATCTGGCAGGGGCTTGTTTGCCCCTGATATTCAGTAGCTCCTTCTTGGTGTGTACATACACACTCACACCACAAGAGTGCTGGAAGCACAGCTGTCTTCTGGCAGCAGGAGCCTTCCCTTTGCAGGGATTTCAGCCCTGTGCTCACACCCCTGCCCTGCCATCGGCTCCCCAGAGTGCCTGGAGCTGCCCCTGCTTTCCCAGCTCAGAGAGGCTCCCAGGAAGCTGCTCTCCCACCACGCAGTGAGAAACAGTAATGCAGGAGAGCAGCTCTCTGGTTAACCAACCCCAAATCCTGGAGTGAGGCTTCCTGGGAAGGGCGTGGCTCCCCACCATCTCCCACAGCTGAGGCTGTTCCTTGTCTGACCAAAGAAGGTCCTACCCATATCTCTGCCAGGGGTTTCTGCACGTCACCACATGGAGCTGTCAGACAGAAGGGCTGGTCAATATACTTGCTATACCTCTCTCAAAAACATATATATAGATTTGGCATATAACAAAACCAAAATATGTTTGCTACATAACAAAACCATATATATATATATATATATATATTCGCTATATATACTTTATCTCTCTCAAAAGCACAAACAGAAATTAAACCCAAAATTAAGCAAACTTAATTTCACTAGGAAAGCAAAGTATCTGCAATGACAGGCAACTGCATGTCTGAAACTAATAGAAACCAACCTATTTCATGTTTTTTGGGGAGATCTTTCTCCTTGTGTTATAAATGAAAAAATTACAAGGATTTTACCAAGTGTCTGTTTTAGTATTGTGCATCACATAATTTTGTTCCTAGACCATAAACAACACAGTCCCTGTTAAATCTGGGCCTAATGTTCATGGGCAAGGACGATGGCCAAGTTCTTCACAAGCTGAGATACCATTTCTCTCCCTCCTGGAAAATTCTGCTTCTGAAAAGCTCAGTGGCAACAGCTGGAGCTGAAGTAGTGATAGATGCCTGTATGTGCCTGCTACAGACACACAAACATCTTCAACTGAACACCCCAAATTGGTCCAGACTTTAGGAATACCACATTATTTCTCTTCCTGCCTCCACCTCTTAAAAAAGCCCCAATTTCACACACACCCCACTGCTTTATCCCAAAGAGTAGTCTTGGAGATAAACTGGTATCTGGAAAGCGCTTGAGATAGTGAGGGGAAAAAAAACAAACCAAAAAACAACACTGTGGGAAAAAGACTCTACAAACAAAATAATTGCTTTGTGTACAGAGTAAAATATAAACTGCATGCATTAAGAGGCCAACTGAACCATGCATTCCATACATTCAGTAGGCCAGTACCAATGCAGTTACCCAGAAATCAAACTAATTAACCAGTAATAGCATCTTGCACTGAAGAATTGCACTCCAAGATCATGTAATAAAAAAAAAAAAAACAAAACACAAAAACAACCAAACCTCAACAAACCTCAATTTAAAAACAATAAAATCTTAGGAAGTGTGTTTTCATGACAAAAGTTAATCTGACACCCTGTAACTTTGGAAATCTTTGCTTTTCACCTTTTACATTCTTTATAAAATACTTAGGGTTAGTTTTTTTTACATAAATGAGTGCAGAATGCCCTTCAGAGGGGTGCACCAGCTCATAAAGGGGTGCATCAGCTCCCAGAAGCAATATAACTCCCATACACACGGGAGTTATATTGCTTCTGGGAACCAACTCCTAGAAGACTGCAAAACTGCAGAGTTGGGTTTTTTTCTGTCTGTTTATTATAGACAGCATTTTATATCTAAAGAGATCCCTTTGAGGTTGCTTCTAACAGAAATCAAAATTTAAAAAAAAAATCACTTCCATTGGGGTAGGTTTTACTTTTTATTATTTAAAAAACCCCAAGCCAATAAATCGACAAACAATTCTTCTGTGTCACTGCCTCAAACCTCACTTTAGGGAGGCAGCAGACACAGAATTTGTGGCACAAGCTGTAGAGAGATGCTGAAAGTGCAGCCTTGGCAAAATAAAGGTTTGAGGGAATCTATCTGTAGTATTATTTACAGACAGGACAGCTGTGCTGGTGACTGAAGTAAAACACCCTGACTAAATATAATCTGAAGCCAGAGATAAGTGAGTGTTTCAAAGCTGCGTCCCTACAAGAGGCACATGTTTAGCTTTTCATGCATCACAATGGATGTCCCACATGAACTTTTTGCTTCTTCAGGTTTCCTGCAGCCCCCGACTGTCCCTGTCACCCTGTGCCAGATGGGAAGTGAGAGCTGAGCCGAGCCACCTCTTTGTGGTGGAAACCCCCCGAGCTTCGGCTACAGGTTACTGAAGCCTTCATGAAAAATTCAGAGCTGGTATAACAAGCTTGCTGAAAGTAAAATGCCTGTCACATTATCCACCCTCCCTTTTTGCTAGCCCTCAGCTACCACCGCTGAGAGGTGGAAAAACGTGCCTGTAACAAACTTGTACAGGGATACAGATGCAAAAATGAACATTAAACTCAGTGCTCTTTGCACCTTTAATTTTAACAGTAAAATTATTGTGGTGTGACAATTAAGGAGAAATAAAAGAACACAGAAGATTGATTTATAGACACACGAAGTAGACACTGAAAACTGCTAAGTTGCTAAAAAGACTGGGGTGTGGAAGCAATTTGTGCCTTTCCCAGTAGTTAAATCCCTGTTGTTTCCCATTACACGTCATTTATGAGTGGTAGCATGCCACTTAATTTGTAAAACTATTTCAGAGGTAAATTTCGTGCCTGTTAAAGGTGTTATATGCCTTAAGAGATCAAGCAAAACAGTGGAAAGCAGAATCAGCTTTGTCATTTGGCCCAATCCTCCTCTATGTGCTTTTGCCCCACAGGTGGAGGGGACGCACACTCCCAGCAGTTACTGGGGTCAGTGTGCAACCTTGTCCCTGCTTTCCAACACCCAAAACCCTGGGGATGGGCCATGGAAGCAATAAAAACAGCACATGGCTCAGTTCAGTAAGAGACTGTGGGCTCAGGGAGGTGGGGAGCAGCCTTTCCCTTTCAGCCAACCTCCTGCCATGTCAGCCCCCCAAAACCTTTGCTTCTTGCCTCCACACTTGAAAATTTGTGTTGAAAAAAAATAAATAATAAAAAAGAGTGATGTGGATCAACCAGAGAGAGGCTGTGCAGGGATATAAGCAGATTTAACCAGAAAAGGAAAGTCTAAGAAGGTGTAACTCCCTAATACACAATGCTGGAAAACTGGGGGAAGGCTGAGATACTCAATCTTTTTTGCCTGTCTACAATGACTGCTTCCCTTCCCACACCTCAAGTGGATGGGACAGCAGGATGGGGATGTGGGGAGCAGAGTCTCTCCCCATATATAAAAAGACCAGGTTCATGGCCACTTGAGTAGCCTGAATGCACATACATCTGTGGGACTCGATGGGATGAGCACAGAGCCCTGGGGGATTCGTCTGATGCTCTTGCTAAGCCACTCTCCTCATCATATTTGGCAAGTCCTGACAGTCAGGTGAAGTCACTAGTAACTGGGAAAAGAGAAAGATTGTACCCATCTTAAAACAGGATGGAAAGATAGAGCCTGGGAACTACCACCCTGTCAGCCTCACCTCTGTGCCTGGGGGTGTAAAGGCAGAGATCCTCCTAAGAGCACACTGAGGCACAGGGAGAGCAGGGAGGTGATTTGGGACAGCCAGAACAGCTTCACCAAGGATAACTCTTGCCTGACCAACCCTGTGGCCTTCCTCAATGGAGTGATTACATTAATGAACAAGAGAAGGGTTACAGATGTCACTTATCTGGATTTCTGTAAAGCCTTTGGCAGGGTCCTGAACAACATCCTTCTCTAAGAGTGATGGGGTTAACGAGTGGATTGTTAGAAGGATAAGAAATTGGTTGTACAGTTTCATCCAGAGGGTAATGGTCAATTGCTCAGGATCCTGATGGACATTAGGGACAAGTGGTGTGTCTTAGGAGTCCATATTGGGACCAGTGTTATTTAATATCTTAAATAATGACATAGAGGGGTCCAGTGCACCCTCAGCTAATTTCCAGGTGGCCCCAAGCCAGGTGGTGCAGTTGCCACACTTGAAGGATGGGATGCCATCCAGAGGGACCTGGTCTAGCCCGAGAAGTGGGTCCCTGGGAACACCATGAGCTTAAGAAGAAAACAAGACCAAGATCAAGGTGCTGCACCTGGCTCAGGGCAACCCCAAATATCAGCACAGGCTGAGGGATGAACAGCTCAAGAGCAGCCCTGCCCAGAAGGACCTGGGGTGCTGCTGGATGAGAGGCTGTACATGGCCCAGCAGTGTGAGGTTGCAGCCCAGAAAGCCAAGCCTTCCTGGGAGAACAAGGTAAGTCTTCAAGGCATTTTATGAGCTGGCTCCCACAAAACCTCCCATTTGCCATCAGTACAGATGCTGAGCAGAGCCTTCTCTGTGGGATGGTGGGAGCCAGGGTGGAAGCAACACTTGCACCATTCTTTCCACACTAGTTCCTTGCAGAGGCTGACATGGCAGACAGAAGGGACCCAGGAAAATGCATTTGCAGCTGCATGAGGAAAGCAGAATTCAGAGGAAAGAGGACTGGGCACACAACAATCAGTAGATTTCAGTAACTATATAAAACACAGGATCTGAGGATGCTGCATGCAGCATACCCCAACAGCAGGATAATCAGTATTGCTTCCCTTGTCCTAAACGTTTTTTCCTGGGAAGCAAAGGTGGGTGCCCAGCTGGGGCTGGAGCCTGAGAGCTCCCCTGCCTTCCAGGCAGACAGCACTGCTAGGTTGGACAGCCCTTGGAACTGCCTCAGCCAAGTCTGGACACCACGTGCAAGAGCAGCCCTAAAAGGCACCCCAGATGTAATTTCCCTAATGGTTAAATTGTGCACGAGAAAGCAGATTGCTGGAAAGCACCTCACTCATAGTGCATACAGGCAACAAATTGCTCCATGTCATTTATAGCAATTAATTTATCCTGCAAAAACAGACCTTGGCTTTTATTGAAGAGCACTTGGATTAAGGTATAATTGCATGCTTGCTTGGAAAGTTTAGATAAGAGGTTTTAGGCTAAGAGTAGACTGTGCAGCTGTAATGTTATTTCTAGTGTTTCTTGCTTTTCCAATTCCTTCTTTTCAAGAAAACTCCAACATAATAATTTCTGCATGAGTACTCACTGGTAGGATGTCACAGAAGACTGCTGTGTACACAAGCTACTGACAACATGTAAGTAGTCTTAGACACACTGGAGGGAAAACACAAGGAATAGAAACTCATATGACCACATCTGCCTTTCAACTCACTACTTCCTCCTTTTGCCCAACACAGACGCTAAAAAGAAGAAAAGAAAAATACTGAGCATTTTTGTCTTAACCTCCTCTGAGATTTGTCACATGTTTTTACTCAAACTTGAGGGTAAAAAATGCTTGCAACAATTTAGCTAAGTTACATCTTTTCTACTGATATTTTGTAAAACTCTGTCTTTTGAAGTCACATCCATCAGATCCTATTCTGTCGTCAAACACTGGCACAATTACGTTAATGGAAGTGATTAATAATTCACTGGTGTTTTCTTTTATGGTAAAGGAAGGCTTGTGGCAGTTATGAACAACATTCAGTTTTGTTTGCTCAGGATTTTTTCCTTATTTTCCCCTATCTTTGTTATCTTACAACATAATCGTCTCCCTACCTGCCCTGGCTGCTTTTACACACCCTCATTGTTTACAAAATGAATAATTAATGGCTGATAACCTGCAGCCAAATCCCTCCCACCCTATTTCTCCTGTTTGGTCTACGCCATTTTCTAGTTTATTCCAGCAGCTTGGTTTACAGAACTTGATATCACTTACATGTTTGAAGAAGAGAAATGGGATCAAATAAAAGTGTAACAAGGTGAGAGTTCACATAAACCTGAGCTACAGTACTTACCTACTTGTAGGTCATTTTTGTAGCATTTGTTATACAGCAAAATGAAATAGATCTAGACTTATTTTGTGAAGTAAATTAAAAATTCACAGCCCTTCTAGAGCAGAAAAAAAATCACCGCAAATGTCTTGCCCACTTTCTGAAGCACTTCTTCCATTTTCCAGCACCAGCCTATGTCACCCCTGTCCCTCAGTGCATCTTCCCAGCACCCACAAATGCCACTTGAATTCTCCAGCTCTCCTGGCTCACAAAATACTCACATCCTCTTATCACTCATATTATCATATTTTGTCAGTCAGTGCACAAGCCTCAAATGTGATCTTTGCCCCAAACAGTGAGGCACAGCTCCCCAGGTCCACGGAGCAGAGCCATCTCATGGGCACACACAGCCCTCCATGCGGGGATGGGCTTATGCTTCCCTGCACAGCCCCAAAAGCTGGGTCAGGGGATGCTCCCTTTGGCTTCCTGGGATGGCCTTGACTTCTGAAGACTCGTTTTTAATTTGATTTTCCAGCTCAGCATCTAAACTGAGACCTGACTGTCTTCTTGCTTGCATTGCTTTAGCTCTAGCAGCATTTTGCTGGAGTCACACGTGGGCATCACGGTGCATGTACTCAGCCAGCCCAGATGTGCCCCTCAACACCTGCACAAGGAAGCTGAAGCTGTCCAAATTGCAGGTGAACAAGAAACTAAAATAAATAACAATAAAACAATAAGTTCACGTGACCCGGATTAGGCATGCCATGAAACTCAAATATTTGGCATCTGTTTTTCCTTGTCAAGCTGAAGTTGCATGTACTTCTTTTGCCATCAGAGGCAGCCAAACTCTGTAACCAGGAGCACCCAGATATCTGTGCTAGCAAAGAGTGCACACCAGTCTGGTTCAAACCTGCTGAAGGGGGCTTTGTTACAGAGCAGTGCTGATGAGCTTCATATTTTTCACAAAAATATACCCATTCAGCTGTGAGTTTATGAGCCAGAAGAGAAAAGCAAGTGTCACTGTTTTTTTTCGTGGGTCAAAAAGTTAAGACAACATGTCTTTACAGTTCTCCCAATGATACCTTTCCTGCAAGCAACTACAAAGCCAGTTAAAATTGTTAACGTGTATATAATAAAATGCATCACTTACTGTAAACTTACTGACAAAAAGAACATGAAGATGAAATAAATTAAATGCAAAAAGCAAAGCTAAGAATTAATAAAATGCACATGAACTGTAAATCTGGCAATTTAGAGTTTACAGTTTTTTGTGAGAAAACCAAATTAATGGCTGCTAACAAATAAAAAAGGAAGACTGTCTTGATTCCAATTAATTTGGGGCCTTATCATCTGCGATGGCCTTAGCAGAGAGCAGAATCAGATTGCTGGGCATTAGCAGTACTTTTATCAACACAATGAGTTGGTGGTAAATCCTCTGCCTTTTGAGAGATGGGAATTAGTCAAGCTGGCTGGAAGGTCATTTCTTTGAGACTTGATTTTGTTCCAGCATCCACTCACTGGAAATTCATAAAGGGATGATGTTTTCAACCTACCACCTTCAGATTTCTGAAATGAAATCTATTTTGCAGGATGCCCATGCAATGAGAGAATTGAGTGTCTGACAGCAACTGACTGCAAAGTCCCAGGCTCTGGGCACATCATGCTGGGTCCAGACTCTGCCACTGCTTCAAACCACTTTTTTCAGGCTCTCTCAAGATAATCCAAGAACCCCAGACTATCCCTAGGGGATTTCAGGGACTTTCACTCCCCCAGGTTAATGATGATTCTGGCATTAGTGACATCCCCCAGAACCATTCACACTGGAAGGTCTGAGTCTCTGTTTCTCACAGCTGAATTCTGAAGGGCAGAGGACCTTCAAGCCTCAGAACCTTTGACAGAAAGATAACCTACCAACATCTCAAGGAATGGTACTTGAACCTGAGGGGTTTTCTGCAGAACAGTTTGCAAAACACACTACAAAACAACATTTTCCCCCCCACCAAGTTATTTAATTAGAAAATTCTGAAAAGTTCACTTGCTTAAAATTAGATATTACACAGAGGGGCACTTGAAGAGATTATCAGGGCAGGATTGTAGAAGATAAAGTAGTCAGTGGGGCATAAACAACTGGCACTATGTTCAGGTTATCACGAGCCAAAACACCATTGCTGGTGTCTGATTAAAAGGCAATATCAACTTCTGATACTTTCTGCTTTCAGAAACCAGCATGCAGTGGTAGGATGTTCAGCTATGAACCAGGAGATGTTGGCTTGTTCCTGACAGAATCACAGAGCTTACAAAAGCAGCTCTGAATCAGATCTTCCATATCTAAAGCAGAAATGCTAATTCCAAACATAGCAGAATACTTAAGCGTTCTCCATCCAAGCACATCACAGGACTTGTAGTTTAGCATGACAAGTGCTATGAAATACAAGCAAAGTTTAAAGCAATTTGGTGGGACTGTTGAGAGGGAAAAAGCAGGAAGAAGGTAGAAAGCTTCCTGCAGTCACAGGTAAATGAAAGAGGTCAATGAAAGATGGCTTGGGCTTACAGCAGATGAAGAGAGTCTGAACACTTTTGTATGGAAGGTATAAAGAGACACATGAAAACTTATGATGAGATTTGAGGACATAAAAAATAGTTGGAATGAGGTAACTACAAAACTGCTACATGAAGTGAAGGGCAGGGAAGGAAACTTTAGAAGGATTTCAGAGTAAGCAACACCATTCTAGTCTAGTCCAAGCACTACTTGTCTGATCTGGTCCAGGTGCTCAAGAAGAGTGTGGAGAATCAGGAGAGAGATAAGCACTGAGGAAAAAGAAAGGAGTTATGGTACCATCATGGCTATATCTTCAATCAAAGATTAATACATTTCGTAACCTATCAGAGAATGAAAGTATTTCTGTAGGAAGATCTCATACTAAGAAAATAAATGGCTCTCTAATCTCCAATTAAGTCCAAGAGCTAAATATTTCTATTCTTAGCATTAGAAAACTAAATATCTACAAAACACCTTCTAAGAAATATAACTCTAATCCTCAAGAGAGGTTTTTATAAAAGGGTGCTTAGACTCATCAGTTAAACAATTTCCACTTACAAGACCAGAAACATACAAAGACATTTTGAAAAATTATATCGACCTTTGTGTTGCATGCAGGATATGGGGCTTTTTTTTCTGTAGTCACACTATTACCAAAGTATCTGAGAAATGAAAGGAACCTCTCAAGGAATTAAGTAATTTTTATCTTCTTTTCTGTGACAAAAATTATGCACGAAGGTTCAAAAGGAAATTCTTCCTGTGTGTTTTATTCCAGCCATAAAATGCACTTTATAGTAGCACTGAAATGCAAGAAGACACTTTTATGCTGTGCTCACATGGCTTTATGCCACCTGGCCAGGAGACATTGGTAAGGCAGTCGAGCACACACCCCGTCATGCATACTCAGCTTTTATTGCCCAGTCAGAAAGCCTTGCTTGCATCATTTTGAAAGGGAACAGAGCTCACTGCAAGAAAACCCCAACCTGGACAAAATTAGAGCCAAAACACAAAGGATCCTGAATGCCAACTTATGGTGGAAAAATATTTAGCTGTTTCATTGACTTTTGCATTTCCACACTCTACTCCCCTGTTACAAGCAGAACTACACCTTTCAAACCTCTTGATACCACATGAAGGTGCTCTTCAGTTATCCAGTTTAAAGCCTTTTCTTAAGTAGTATTTAGTGCATCTTTTCAGGCTGGAAAGCAGCACACACACACATGCAGTGACCTGAATTTTCTAAATGGGCCCAGGAATGAGCTGGGCTCAGTACCACATGCCAAGCTCTACCTGCCCTCCTGCATCCCCATCTGCCAGGTGTATGGGTACTAATTCATGTAGGAGGTTTTTGGAACAGCCTTTCTGGCTGTGTAGGAGAGGGCAGACACCTACTACAAGCACCATTGGTTTGGGGCCCTCAGGAAGGAGTTTCACACAGAGCTGGAGTAGCAGCCCTCTCAGTGGGCAGCTCCCATGACAGAAGATATTGTTGCGCTGGCCATTTAGCAGTTGGGTCTGCTACAGAAATGGGAATTAAATATATTTTTAAGGGAAGGAGGTGATTTTTCCTATTATGTTTTCTTGTTTTTCTTTTTTTACAATGGGGATCTGTTCCACATGACACGAACAACAGAAATGCTCCTGGAAATAGGTACTCTGATACTTCTGTAAGTATCTGTCAAAGGATCTACTTCATCTTGTGTTTTATGACTTAGAAGATCGCCCAGTTTTCAAAGCCCTTATGGAAAATATTAGCTTGTACAAGGTTCTGTCAAAACACACCACAAGTTGGCTCTTGTGCAGTGTGGAAGAGACCCTTGAGGCACTGATCCCGTGGGTTTCACCTGCTCTAACTGCCTCGGGATACATCAGTACATGGAGTGCACAAATGACTACCACAGTCAAAGCCAGGGCTTACCACCCTTATCTGAGTGATCACAGACTCCTAAATGAGGCACCCACAGGCCTCCAGCTGTGTTTGTGTTAGAAGGGCTCTCCAGGCCCTAATGATGTCCATTTGAAACCACCAAACCTGGAATTATACAGCAAAACATCAAGTGCCAACACAGAACATGCTAAGATTCTTTTAATACTGTTTTATAACATCAACGACAAGGGATTTTGCTTCATGCATGGGATCTTTGTTTGAATTGCATTACATGGCCTGTTTTAGTTTGGTTTATGGGCACATCCTGTGCACTCTAGCACAGTTGAGCAATCCCATCCAATTCTAAAGGTTTATTTATGAGCATAAAGATGACTTACAGTAATAAAGAGTTACACCCTTGTCGTTCCAGCACTCACCTGCTCACTGAGGATCTTATCATAATACAAACAATGAAAAAAATACACTCAGATTCCGTTTTGAGCCATGCCTGAGCAAAGCAGAGAAGGATAAACAAGGACCCTCCCACAGCTTCCAATTCTTGTAGTGGTTTGAGGAGAGAGAAGAAAATTTGAACTACAGTTCTCAGAAGGATGAAATATTCTTGTTTCACAGTGGATTCAAGATTCACACTTCTGCCATTTTTTCTTTCACAGAAATGAAACACCTGCTTTCAAATGCCATATTTGTGGGTTTTGTTTGGGGGTTTTTGCTGGTTTTCTTTGGTGGGCCTTTGCTTTGCTTTGGTTGTTGCTGGTTGGGATTTTTCTCACACTACAAGTATTTCTTTCTACCATTATATCAAAACTAAACTCTTATGCAAAACAAAGTAACTTTATCAACATAAAATCCAATTGCTTTGGAATATAATTGCAAATTTAAATGGATTATAGGGACGCAGGAACCAGGGTTGTCTATTTCCACCAGTGATAAGCCTCCATGTTTCTGTCCCACTTTTTTTTCTTTTCCCTACAGAAAGTACAGCCAGCCTGTGAAGATTTTCACCCTGTTTGCTTCTTATATCTCTGGGATGGAGGCCCTGCTGCAGCAGAGGACAAATGAACATCCTGGGGATAGAGCCAGCTCAGAAGGAAACTGATCTTTCCCTACCAGTCACTTACTACTGGGAATCTCTCTACACAGAGGCAATTCAGGGAGAGGTTCCTGCTAGTATAAATCTAACTGGACTGTGTAAACACAGAGAAGGACGAGAGACTGTGAGCTTCAGAAAGAGATTGCTTCCTTGTGATAAACTAAGCTAATAAAGATGTCTAATGTTGAGAGCTTTAAAGAAGGAGCAGATTTTTGCAAAAATTGTGGGTGATATTCTGAAAAAAAAAGAAAGTTACTTTGCACCAGCCAAATACATCCTTTATTTATACTGACAGGAATAAAATCCTTTTAAGGAAAGAAGGAAGAGAGCAAAGGCCTTGCCTATAACACCACAGCTTACCCTGCCAATGCAAAAGGCTACACTGTAGTACCAGAGCCAGAGAGGGAGACACTGGGGACATCTGTGCCCCAGCATGTGCCATCTGCCAACATCCCCTAAGCGATGTTAGCTGACAGCAGAGAGTTGCTGCTTCATGCCAGTTCTGTGTCTTTCACCACAAGAAAGAATTTGGGGTGCTGGAGGTGTCCAGAGAAGGGCAACAGAGCTGGAGCAGGGCCTGAGTTAAGTCATAGGAGGGAGCTGGGAGTGGTCAGCCTGGAGAAACGGAGTGAGGGGAGACCTTATTGCTCTCTGCAGAAAGGAGATTGCAGTCAGACTGGGGTCAGCACCAAGTGATGAGGGGAAATGACCTCAAGTTACATCAGGGAGGTTTAGATTAGATATTAAGAAAAAATAAACACAGAAAGAGCTGTCAAGTATAGACTGCGCAGGGAAGTGGCAGAGTCACCACCCCTGGAAATGTTGAAAAAATATGTGGATAGAACACTTGAGAGCATATTTTAGTGGTGAATATGGTGGTGCTGCTGGGTTGACAGCCGGACTTGGTGATCTTAGATGTCATCTCCAAACTTAATCATTCTATGGCTGTATGACTTTAGATTGATTCTCAGCACAACTTTTGCAAGAACTACTAACATTTCCTTCTGAGCATTTTTAAAAATATCTCTTTGTCTCTTTGTCGTATTAAACCTCATAAACTGAAATACAGACCAAAACAATATTGTCTGTTTTCATTTATGCCATAATAAAAACCTGTAGACCCCAGAAGAAATCATCCCTGTGGCACCTGTGTAACAAGCCAAGATGCTATGCTTCATGTACCACTGAAGGTTTTTAGATATCGATCATATATTAAAAACACATGCTGCATTAAACAGGGGTGAAAAGGTTTGCACTGTTTGATAGGGCTGGCTTTGCTTTTTTGTATTTTTTATTTTTAATAGTCTGTATTGGCAGGAAGGGACTAAACTAAGGAGAGGAGACAAGGAGGAAGAGTGGAAAAAGAAAAAAAAGACGAAGAAGGAGGGAAAAGAAAAAAAAGACGAAGGAAAAGAGACTGCAAGCTCCCGAGGGCCTCTGGCAGAGCCGGCAGCCGCAGGTACCATGGACAGAGCCCGCCCGGCCCCGCCCGCAGCTCAGGAGACGCCGCGGCGCTCCCGGTCCCGGGGCACCATCGCCTGCTCCGTGCTGGGGCTGCGGGCCGGGAGCGGCTCCCACACGGATTTATGGCGCTGTCTGGCTTGGGCTGGGCTGCCCTGTGTTGATCCAGGGCATCCTTCGGAACACCTGCCTCCCAGCGCCAGCCCGCGCAGTTCAGTTGCAATAAAAAGTTCATAAAAGAGTTTATGGCCGGGTGCGTAAAACTAAAATTTCAAATTAATCAAGGCAGCAGCTCATAGGCAACTTCAAAGGCTATTTTTTAAAAAACATAATAGTGTCCTTCTACGTGCAACACAAAAGCTTTGTGGCAAAATACGTTTTGGTTTAGACAAATTGCTTCCTGCAGAAGCAATTAAAACATAAACTCTGATGGACTTTCCTTTTGGGTATACAGTATACTCAGCACAGGAATTGTCTGCTCTGGATTTTGTAGCCCATTACCCCTGAAGGAGGGTTATCACTAACACCTATTTTTCCTGGATAATGTCATGCAGGGAAATCTGAATTTGGACACACTGCAGTACCTACAGGGAGAAGGCTGTGACTCCATGTTAAGTGCTTGAGAGGAGAGAAGAAATTCAGAAACAAGTTTAAAGAGCTAATAGAAAATACCCCAATGCCCTAGTTTGATCTAAAAGCCCAATTTCAGTAAAAAAAGGAATTACAATTAAAAAAAACCCTGTTATAGTCAGTTGTCATAAACGTGTGCTTAGTGTACACACTTGACACCAAGTGCATTGCTGAGAATGTTATTTCATGACACTATTTACATCCTTCATAGAGTAAAAAATTCTGAATGTATTTTGCTAGATAATGAGATATTGTGTCTGTTAATCTTAAGTAGAGTTTCAATAATGTTTTAAATATTTTCTGAGAATCTCCCTAATTATTAATTCACATCTCCCTGATGTGAATTCCTCTGGTTGAATGAATGGTGTTTGAACATCAAGATTACAATGCTGATGGTGCTTGAATATCAGGAATACACTATTGATGCTGTCAGAACTTTTGATAATGCTTTCAGCACAGTGTGGAGTTTGTAATGCTTATAAAATGCCTTGAAAATACAACTGGTTCAATATTATATTGTGGCTAAATGAGAGTTTTATAGAAACACTAAACTTTGGATGGAAAATACAAAATAGTCTTCTAAATCTTGGTGACAGTATTGAATATTGAATATCCACCAATTTTGTGGTCCTTCAAGTTGTGCTCAGCTCTGGTTAAATATTGAGAAGGCTTCAAAAGAGCTGTGCTCTTTGAAAAAGCACATCCATGCTCTGGAATGTAGCATATTACTCAAGGTTCACTCTTTCTTAAGGCAAAAGTATATATGGAGGTTTGGTTGTACAGAAATACATATTGGGCTGGATGACAGATGTGGCATTGCTTCTGGGGTAATAACCAGGAAACTATTCATGCCTGGCCATGGCTGCTGAAAAGCTACCTAACATAATGGAAAATAAGGGGTGAGGAAGGTAAATTTCATCTGTGGATATACCTTTTTAATCATTATTTGCTTGATTTCACATGCACAAATACTTGTCCACATCAATGCAAGTTGACAGAAGTCCATTACACATGTATTAAAAAACAGGCTTTACCAGTAAAATCTGTGGCATCACAAAAGCATCCCACAAGAGCTGTGTTCTCCATTTTAAAAACCCTAAAATACTATTCTGCAAGCTGGAACAACAGCTGCTGGCAATAACCACAGATTCACTCTCCAGACCATTCTCTGGACATGCTCCAGCACCTCAATGTTCTTCTTGCAGTGAGGGGCCCAGAACTGAATACAGCACTCCAGGAGTGGCCTCACAGTGCTGAGCACAGAGGGACAATGTGAAAACAAGCATTTTCATCTGCCCACAAAAAGAGCATTGGTGTCCCTGCCTGTGTGAGGGGAGCTGGAGCTAGATGATTTTTAAAGCGTCTTCCCACTCAAACCATCCTGTGATTCCATGGTTTGCCAGCTATTACCAGAGCAGAGAGGAAGAACTGCTGCAGAGGGGCTGTGTGCATTCAGAGGGGCAGCCCCTGCACAGCAGGCCATGACATTTTCTGTTAGCACATCTCCTCTGCACCACTTACTCCATACCCATGAAATGTGTGCAATGGCCAGCACAGGCAGATTTAAGCAATGGTCTCACATTTCTTTTGATGTCTCATCACATTTCCTGGTCTTTCCAAAGACAAAGAGGGAAGCTGTTTCTCCCAAGCAACCTGTCCAGTTCTGTGCATGAATATAGCCCCAAATATATACACAATATGGTAATTAACAATCTCCTGGCTTTGTTGTTTCTCTCATCTTTTCCATTTGGGAAACCTCTGGTCAGCTTTCCTACGGTCTATTCTTTTGGTCAAACTGTTTCCATCGTCCAACTTAGATCACATTTCACTTCATACCACAGTGCTGAAGGTGGGAATGCTTTTCTCCAAAGAGGTGAGACCTTCCTGAATGCAGAGAAGGTTTATGCTGATGGAAATCTGCCACACTCCTCTCCTGTACTATGTTCTAAAAGGTTAACATTAAACTTCCACTCAAAAACCTTTACCCATTCCATAAATTAAAAACAAAAAAAAGAAATTAATATCCCTTTAAAAAAAAGTCAGAGATTTTCAGTAATTTCCAGTAACATTTGATGAGAAATTTAGGACATCCTCTTCCAGTGAGGATATTCGAACTCATGGAATAATTCAGTCATTTGTTTCCAAACCTTAAAATGCATGAAGGGGGAAAAAACCCCTGTAATGCAGGAATTGTCAAAAGGAACAATTAGATGAAAATAGCAGAAATTAGGTGAACTTCATATGCTATATTTTCTGTTACATTAATTGATTTTAGATGATTAAATACATTTATGTTGGTACTGTATTAGAATCACAGAAACTGAATATCCCAATTTTTCCAGATTCCTTTTTTTCTCTAGGCAGAATTATAAAATATAAACTTTACATGGGTGGGGGGTGGGGTATGAGGGGGAACCACAAAAAATTTAAAACAGTAGGGAAATTTCTCCCTCATGAAATCCATATTTCCAAAGACTGAGATATCCCAGTCTTCCAACAGCTGCAGAGTCTCCTAATGAAAATGCCTTGTAAGCCATACATAGTGTATGAAGTTTATGTGATGGCAGTAAAAACAGCAGGTTTAATATCTACAAACTGGGTATCAGGACAAACAGGAGAACTTATTCTAATTTTTTTTTCAGGCAATAGAAAAGCTGAAATCTTCTGACACAGCATTTCCAATAACTTTTCAAAAAGCTGCAAAGGTAGAGTAACATCTTGAAACTTCATGTATCTACATTTCTCAGATTTGAAGTACCGAAAATCAAGAAGATTCATCAAAATAGAACAATTCATTAAAGAAGGTGGGGAAAAAAGCCTTTTTTAAAAATAATCTGATAGGTTTTTATTTGAACAAATAAGGAGTCTGCCAAAAGAAGACACTAAGCTATTTGTCCCCAATGTTTCCTGCAGACTTCAAAAGAAGACACTAAGCTATTTGTCCCCAATGTTTCCTGCAGACTTCAGAGAGTCTAATTCAGTTTGCCCTGCTGACCCACTGTGGAGGCCCTGATCCTGCACCACCAATCTATTTCAGGAATCTGCAGGTCAGTTCCCTACATCAGCTCCACAAATATTGGCAAGGCATACAAGAATAACAAGTACAGCTGCCAAATGCACCTACAGATATCACTTTAGTAATCCAATAAGAGTCCAAGTTTTCCCCGTCTGCTAAGCACCCAACTGCCACAGAAACAGCTGAAAAACTCTGAACACTCAGCAACTTTTGAGGACCAAAAACTTGGCTTTAAATGCTCATCTTTCATTTTTCTTATTTCTATTTTGGGGCATAATTTTTTTCTTCTTCCTTGTTTAAGAACACTTGAAATTATGACCACAGCATCTCTAATGTAAATTTGGACCCACTGCTTCCTGTTGGAAGATGCTCTTCTATTTACACTTCTCAGTTATTTAGAAAAACAAAAGGGAAACCAAATATAAAATATCAGGGTCAGCAATCCCAGGCAACAGCAGCATCCAAGTAAAGTAACCCCATTACTTTCTAAGCCCAAAATTACAACCAGCAGTGCTTCCAAGCTTTCACACTCTTTCCCAACAGGAAAACCCTAGGAATACAACAGCAACTCAGAGCCTTTCTTTCCCAGCTGCCATTCTCACAGAACCAGCCTTCTGCTCTTCAAGCCTTTTTACAGAAAAAGCTTTCAGGATATTTTGCAATGCAAAGAGGCAGCCACCAAAAAGTAGAGCAGGAAAAAGGGTTAATTAAATGTCTTAATAGCCAAGTAATAGCAGCATGATTGATTTAATCCAGTAATCTTTCCACAACAAGAGATGAACCACAAAAAAATTTGCTGTGAGAGTACTCTTGCAAAACATTCTGGTAAGCAATGAAACATAACAATGCAATTCAGGCTGTATTCATCATATCTCCACTATAAACATTGCAGCACTGCTAATACCAGAAAAAAATAGGAGACATTCTTCCTACCTGAGAGGTGACTGAGGCTGGTAGAGTACTGCATGTTCTGCACATCAGACTGTGCCTTAGAGTCTCACGTACCCCGAAACACTACAGAGCCACGTTCTCACCCACACCAGTGGGGAAGCTCCAGCAGGAGCAAATTACACAGATTCAAACTTAATGAGGGAACAATCAAGAGAACTACTTGCAGAAGCGTGCATCCAATCACCATACCTCCCAAAATGTGCTCAGCTTTATCCTATATCAGAAAATTTCACCTCTCCCTCCTTCTTGACCCAGCCTAGATAACTGGTTACAGCTGGGGCAGCACAAGCTCCTCTGTGTTCCTGGGGCATCGGGAAAGGATGACTCTATCAAAAACCGTGGTGAAACATGTCCAGAGGTGTAAAGTCAGCCCCTGGCTGAACATTCTTTGATTTGAGCAAAGTCTTGCAACGTCTGGCCCTCATGTCCTTCTACACACACAGGATTCCTCCTAGGCCAGAGGAGATCAATGGCTGAGAACAATGAGTAGTCCCTATATGAGCCCTAGGCAAGCTCTCAGCTGTACCATTTCTGTAGGGTGGTTGTACAGTCCCACCACAGATCATCACAGCTTGTTGACAGTCAGCATTTTGGGGGACCTTCATGTGACACTGGCCCTAAGTTCAGCATTGGTACTGGAATGAGAAAAATAAAATAAGGTCATCTGTGGCTACTACAAAGCAAATGACGTGCAGGCCGTGGAATCTGGTAGCAACAAAGAAGGTTGAGCCATAGACTCTGTCGGCAATGGAAAAGGGTGCTTCATAGTATTCTATGGCTTGTAGGGCAGTGAAGTAGAATCCTAGGATTCTACAAGTGATACTTTTGCCCACAGCACCTGAAATCCAAAGCAGACAAGTTGTATGGAAGTGCTTAGTTCCCTTTCCATTGCTTTCCAAAACGGAGTATGGAGGACCCCACTGCCCACTCTGACAGGGATCCCTGCCTCCCCACTTTGCTATGACCCTGCGCACAGCCCACTCCTGCTCCAGTGGAAACCAACAGCAAGGCTTCTCCCAGCCTCTCCAGCCACAAAATGTTTAGGCAGAAGAGCAATCTTTTCTGTGTCAAAAAACCCCCAATAAATAAATGCACCACCCTCCTCCATTTTAAAGTATACTTTAGAGAAGAGATGTGGCAGGAGACATTGTCATGCATTGCTCTTTCACTGCTGGTGAATTTAATAGATGAATAAATAAATGAAAAGACTGATCTCCTCGCACTGCTCCCAGGAGAAGCCGGGGTGGCCCCAGTTCGTGGGGAAGGGGGGGCCGGTGTCCGCCGAGTGCCGGGGGAGCGGCGGGGCCCGGGGTGTAGCTGCTGGTCGCGGATGCCGCCCCGGAGCCGGGAGCGAGCAGGAACCTTTCTGTGGCAGGATAAAAATGTTGACTGTAGATAAGCGAGGTGCAGGTGGGGACTGAGGGCTCTGCGGCGGCTCCGGCCGGTCCCCGGGGTTTGCTTTTGGGGTTTATGGGAAGCAGGTGATGCCGCCCAACGGCCTCGGCCTTATTCAACCTGTCCCCTGAACCAGAGTTCAGTCAGGGCACCTCGGCGGTCCCGGCATCTCCCGTCCTGGCAGATCCCTTGCCCTGGGAGGAAGGCAGCAGAGAAAACAAATAAAAGCTCAGAACCTTGCAGAGTCAAACGCTTTCCTCTAGCCGGGGACGGAACTCGGAAAGCTCCGTCGGCACCCAGATGTGCCGGGATGCTGGGTGCGGGCTCGGCACCCTCACCAGCCGCCTCCCGGCGTGTCCCGCCCAGGCAGCGGTGACAGTCCCAGTCCCGCACTGCCCGCGCGTCCCCCACGCGTGTCGGGATCCCGCAGGCCGGGGGGCGACGTGGGGCCCGTCCCGTCCCCCCGCCCCTGCGGGGCTCCGCCACCCTCTGAGGCAGAGGATTCTGCAGCGCAGTGTCGCACCACAGCCCGTACGCGATGCGCTGCTCGCTCCCCATCCCGGCTCCTGCCTCTGGAGAAAACTGCGTTTCTGAGCATCGGATGGGAACAAACAGAAACCCCAAGAACAAGGATGTCGAAACACAAAAAAATCAGTGGGTGGCTGGGGCTGAAATGATACGAGCCGACCCGGTAGGGCCGAGGGATTTGCTTGTTCCGAACAGGTCTTTTAAACACCAATCTGACAAGGTGGAGAGGGGTTTACCGCGCCGGTGGGCCGGGTGTCCTGTTTCAGCGAGTCACGTACCATTAAAGAGGCACTTTTACAAGTTTGTGGCGAGGCGCTGAGGCATTCAAAACTGCTCGCTCGGGAAGAAAACCCGCGGCGGCAGCGCTTGGGGAAAGGGTTAACCCGCTGCCCGCCCTGCCTGGGAAATGATGGTAAATTATCCGGCGCGTTCTCCCGGGGAAGAAATTAGACTTCAAAAGGGCTGGAGCCCTTCTGAATATATATCAAGCAGATGGGCTGATGCGCTGTCTCGCTGATGTGCCATTGATTAGCCGCCCCACAAAAGTGCTGCAGTCCCGCTCGCCCACGGCGGGTGCGCGCCGCCGCCCGCCGCTCTCCGGGGCACCCCGGCGGCGGCAGCGCGCCTCGGTGCTGAGCGGGGGAAAAGGGATGGCCGCCGCAAGACACCGGGAAAGAAAGATGGGATCAGAGTGGGGAGAGCAAGGGAAGACGAGGAAGAAAAATAAAAACCCAAACCCAACAAAAACAACAAGAAGAAAAAAAACCACCAAAACCCACCAAACAAACTCCAAACAAACAAAAAACAAACAAACAAACAAACAAAAAAAACCAACAAAAACCAAAAAAATCCAAAAGACCGACGGAAAACCCGGGATGAAATACAAAAAGGAATCTCCTCAGAAACGGAAGGGATTTGTTTTCCCACCCCCAAATCTCGCTTTCCCTCTCAGCCCCACTGAGAGCCCATCCCCGCGCTGCACAAGCTCCCATCCCGAGTCCCAGCTGCACTCCGTGCTGTAGCGGGAGCCACGGGCCGGCACCTCCCCACTCCGAGCAGCCTCGGTTAAACCGAGCAGGGCGAAAAGCTGCGGGCAGCGGCAGAAGACCGGAGCACTTCCCGCTGCCCGACGGGGCAGAGGCGGCCGCTCCGCCGCCGGCACCCCGCGGGGAAGAGCACCGGGCTGGGGGTCTGGGGGTGTCGCATCCCGGCTGCGGCACCGGGATGGGGGGCTGGGAGTGTCGCATCCAGCCCCGGAGGAGCTCAGTAGAAAGGCCTGTTCCCTCCTCCCGGGCCTAAGCAGGGAGGGAGAAAAGCACACGCCAGAAAGTCACCCACTGAAGCGTTTAAATGCTTCACCGCTCAAACCGCCTTTGACACTCCTTGGCTGGGCTCCCGAAGGCATCCCGAGCCATTCGATAGCGCTTCAGAGGAGGCCTTTCTGTCTGCCCCGTTCCGGGCAGCCTGGAGATGGCCAGCGGCGGCAGTGGCAGCGCACCCATCGCACAGGTGCCGCGCAGCCCGCGGAGCCGCGCTCCCATCCATCCACTCCCGGGGAGTCCTCAGGGAGAGTCCGCCTGAAGTTAACATGGGCTGCCGGCAGGGCACCATGTGGCTTTCCGAGGCCACAACCCAGCTCCAGGAGGGCAGCCGGCCCTGCGCCCCATCCCGGCAGACACACAGTCCCGAGCAAAGCCCCTTCCGCGTTGCAATGACTTGGCCAGGGGCGGAAAATTTGACCCCTTGTTCCCCGGCAGCTCCTCGCTGCTCCAGCCTGGCTTGCCCGCGGAGAGGATCCTCCCCACGCGGGGCCGGCAGGGTCCCCGCCTCACCCACGCATCACCCGATTTCTCGCCACTTTCCCCTCAGTTTTCTCTCCCGGACAGGCACGCCACGGGCACATGCGACGGCGGGTGACCGGCCACAAGGTCGGCTCCTGCCACGTCCTGGCCCCGGTGTCCGTGGGTGGCAGTGTCAGAGCTGAGGCCGCGGGAGTCGGGCACACAGACAGACAGACAGACAGACACAAGCCGGGGGGTGCCCCTCGCGGGGACGGGGCTGTGGGGCACACAGCTGCCGGGAGCAGGGGATTTCTGCGTGTCCATCGGTGCTGCAGCGGCCCGGACCCCTGCGAGCGAGTGCACGTGTGTGTGCATGCGGCCACGCGTGTGCGCGCCCGGGCCTGCCGGGCCCCGCGTGGGCTCGCCCATCCCTCTGCGGGCGCCTGCCCCTCCGTGCTGTCGGAGCAGACACGCTGGGCCGTTCCTGCGTATCTTTTTCTCCTCCTTTGTCTCCCTTTCTTTGGCTTTGACTCTTTCAGGTGCCCCGGCGGTGCCCTCGCGTGCTGCTGGTTGCTGGGAGGTGGCGTGGCTGCCACTGCGCTGCTGTTGTGCGAGGGGAGGGAGGGAAGGGGGCTTGAATGCTGGCTGTTGTGCTCGACTGGGGTGGGGGGCCGCCGAGGAGGAGGAGGCCGATGATGATGATGATGGAGGGGAGGGGGTGACGATGGAGCTCACCGCGGGCGCGCAGCTCCCTGGGGAGCCGCCTGAAAGGCCTCTGCGCTCACCAGCTGACAACGCGTGCTCCGCTCCAGACACGGCGCACCGCGGCCGGGAGCGAGGCCAGACCCCCCCTCCGCCCTCCAGTCCCCCTGTTCCCCCCATTGTCCGCCCCAAAGCATTGTCCGCCCCGCTCTAATTAAGAAACACTGGCCCCACGGCCAACTCCCCTTCTAACCCCCCACACCCCCCCCCGCCGTGGTCCCTGCGCTTTTCTGGTCTCCCCTCGCTGGGTTTAATCCTTTCTCCCCCTTCCCTTCCTCCTCCCTCTCCGAGGCCAGAGGTTGAGCAAACAGCAGCCGGAGAGCTGCAGGGCAGAGATGCGCCTCGGCCGCCGCGCCTCGCCCCTCTCCGTGCCCCAAAATCCCCGCGCCAGGACGGCCGGGCCGAGCCCCGCACCGGAGTTCGCGGCCGCGCTTCGTCCGGCTTTGATCCGCGCTCCAAAGCCAGCGGAGCCGCCGTGCGCCTCGCACAAAGGCGGCTGCCTCCCCGAGCCCCCCAGCCCCCGCGCTCGTTTCGCACACCCCGGAGGACAGTCAGCGTTCAGCCAAAATTTAACGCTCGGATAGTGCGCTTCTGACTCGCCCTTTTCAAATAAAAGCCCGTTTAGGATGATAAAACCCCACGAAGCAAACCGGGCGAGACTGCTTCCAGGGGCTGGTGCGCGTCCCCGCTCTTGTTAAAAAACTTTGCGATAGTCTATACAAAACAAACACTGTCGCAGGCTCAATAAAGCGATTTATCCATCTTCATTACTTAAAGAAATGTTGTCTCTTTGTTTGTTTGGGAGATATTAAGCATGCTTAGCTTGCAACACATAGTTGATTCCTTTGCTAGTATCTTGGATACTTGGATCTGACTTTGGAAGGTAGGAGCTAATTGCTAATAATGGAGAGAAAGGAACCAGCCAGCATAGCGGGAGTGGCCTGGCATATGGGGAATGAGCGGTCTGAAATACTCAATATTCAAGTTTCCAAAATATTAATGAGATTATAGCAACCTGCAGCTATACGTTACAGCTTGTTAACGGAGTGCGAGAGAGGGGGGCTGCCAAGCGGTTGTTATGCAAACTCTATAGCTGAACCTTAAAATGTGAATGCTGCTGGGTATCTCTTTCAAAGGAGAGCTTAAAAAAAAAAAAAAAAAAAAAAAAGAAGAAGAAGAAGAAGAAAAAACCCCTCAGACGGCGAGCGCTGCTGCGCTGAGACTGCGAGCACCAGCCGCGCCATGCGGTGCGTTCGTCTGTCGGTGGAAGGGACCCGACCGAGGGAGTTGCGAGGACTTTGATGCGCTCTTTTCTTCCACCACCTCGCGTGTTCGCAGCCGCAGAGGCAGAGCCCGGGACGGCGGGGCGGAGAGAGGCTGCACGCCCTGCTTCCACCCGGCCGGCACCGCCGGGACCCCTCCGCGGATGCTGCCCCTCAGTCACGGCGGCTGCTTCCCCAGCGCCGAGCACATCCCCAAATTAAACCAAATAAACCAAACAACGCCCGCAAAGTTGGTGGTTTTTTGCTCCGCCGCATCACTCCCGTGATGGGACCCCTCGCGTGCCCCCCAAGATGCGAGACCGGCTCCCACAGCACAGAAATCCGTGCCGGTAACCAAAGCTGACGTACCCCGACAAAGCAGGCATTTTATTAGGAAGGCAAATGACCCTCCCGATAAACTTTCCACCCTGCGGGACCGCAGCCCGCTTCGGCAGGTACGGGCGGCGAGCAGGGCAGGGCGACAGCGCGGGGTTACCGGGGGGGCAGGTGCCCTGTTTCTGCAGGGGAAAGCGACACCCTCACGGGCTTCTGTCCCGCGGGGCCGCTGCCCCGGCCGCGCCTGGATAACTGATCACCCCTCCGACACCCCCTGCCAGCGTCACCTGCTGAACCCGGCGGGACCCCGGCACCGGCACGGCTCCGGTTTAGCCCCGGCTCTGGTGTCACGGGCAGGCTGGGCTAAGCGTCAGCCAACCCCCCACTCCCGTCCGGGTTTAAGCTGAGCCCAGGGGCCACATCCTGATCCCCGGCGAACCGCCGCGCTACTCGCGTGTCCCCGAAACCGCTCTGGCTTTTCTGCCCGCTCCCAGTCCTTTCCGCTGGGCTTATACCGAGGAGGCTCCGTGGGAAGATCCGCTCGTGTTTCCGAGAAAGGGAGGACTGGGAAGAAGGGAATGATGTGACCTGAGCGGCGGTGCGGGGACAGGCGCCACAGAATAGCGACAAGCTCCTTACCCTGCACTTGTTGCAATTACCCCGTTCCGCTGGGAACTGCGGGACGGGAACGGGACGGGGTCCCGGCGGGCAGGGAGCGGAGGGAGCGCTGCTCCACGCGGGGCAGAGCCCGCCCCGCACTCCGGCCCCGGGTCCGCCCGTCCCTCTGCAGGCAGCCGGGGCGCCCCGGTGGGAGCATCGCCCCCGCCTCTGTACCTCTCACCCCGCCGCGGAGTTTGACACCACCCTGGCGAAGGGAGGGCGAAGGGAGAAGTTGAATACGACCACGATTAGAGGCTTATTTTGTTTTGGTTGTTTTGGGTTGTTTTTTTTTTTTTTTTTTTTTTCCCACGTTTATTTGATCTCAAAAAATTTTCAAAATTAAAATACATAAAACAATGGCAGCTGGCGTTGCTAAAATCAAAATAAACGATTTTCGTCGTAGAAAAGAATTTTTTTTAAAAAAAGAGAGAAGCAGAAATAACGGCAAACACTGCATAATAAATACGTTTCCTATTACCACAAAAGGAAAATAAAACTGACATAAAAGTTTGACACGACAAAACCGTTTTCGTTTTTAAGAGAGCATTAGGATTAAGTGGCTTAATTAAACATTGGTCTCCAATTGGCAGTTAGTAGCTTTCCTCTTGAAACTGCATCTCCAGCCGCTGATAAAGTGCTTGCGCCAAGTTTCCCCCCAAAAAACGCCGACATGGTGCTCTAAGGAAAATCCAATTTTTCTCCGCTATTTACAGGTTAAGACGGTGCGCTATTGACTTTCGTGTGTGTGTTTGTGTGCGTGTGCGTGTTTCCACAGCAATGCGACCCACGGCAGGATGGGTGTCCTGGAAGACGGGGGTGTCAGGGCGGGTTCACGGCTGGGTGGGGATGGATGGCGCCGGCGGCACCCCCGGCAGCGGGGCCAGGCTTTCTCCCTGCGCATCACCTGCTCGCCGACGGGGCGAGCCAGGCTAAGGCTGCGAGGTGGCGTGTTGGCAGGAGGGAACGGCAATAACTTCTAGGCGAAAGAAACTTTCGAAGTGTAAACTAAAAATTAAAACAAACCAATCGACCCTGACAGACAGGGCGGGTACAGTCACTCGCTAACAGCCATTCCCCCTGGACAAACCAGGGGCTGCCGGGGGTGGGAGACGAGGGGGCGGATTTCAAAGCGACCGAGGGGAGCCGATGCCGTCCGTGGCGGCACTGCGTCCGGCTGCTCACCCCACGGCGGAGTCTGTGCTTCGAGGGGCGGCCTTGCGGGGGTGCCGGGGACGACGCCCCTGCCTTAGCTGGCCTCATCCGAATCGCTGTAGTGGGAGCGGGGCGAGAACTCCCCGTCGCTCCTGTGGGACCGGGGCGACGTCTTGCTCCTTTCCTGCGGCGGCTGCCCGGGCTGCGGCAGGAGGAGGGCGGGGGAAGGGGCTCTCTGTCCCATCAGGGCGCCCTCCGCAAAGGAGAAGTGCAGCGGGTCGAGCTGCACCGAGTAGCCCCCCGCGGCCGGCGCCGGGGGAAAGCGAGTCCGGCCGTGCCCGGGGGGCGACGCTCTGGGCGGCCCCGGCGGCGGCGCCTGCGGCCCCTGCGGAGCTCCGGCCCCGGCGGCGGCGCAGGGCGGCTCGAAGGGGGCCCCGCGGTGCTCGGCCTTGCCGGAGCCGTCGGAAGGGGCGGCGGGGCCGTGCAGCAGCTCGGCCAGGGCGCTGATGTAGATCTGCGCCATCTGCAGCGTCTCGTATTTGGAGAGCTTCTTGTCGTTGTTGAAGGAGGGGATGACATTGCGCAGCTGGTCGAAGGCGTGGTTCAGCCCGTGCATCCGCCGCCGCTCCCGCGCGTTGGCCGCCAGCCGCCGCTGCTTCTGCACGCCGCTCACCTGCGCCCGCAGCCCGGGGCCGCCGCCGCCACCGCCCCGCGGCCGCCCGCCGCCCCGAGCCCCGCCGGGGCTGCTCCCGCCGCCCCGCGCCGCGCCGCCCTCCGCCGCCGCCTCGTCGTCCTCGGCGGGCAGCAGGTAGCGCGGCGAGGCGGCGGCGGGCAGGCGGGCGGCGCAGCAGACGCCGAGCCAGGAGCCGGGCGCGAAGCCGCCGCAGCCGCCGTGCTCCGGGCCGGGCGGCGGCGGCGGCTCTGAGGGCGGCTCGCGGGCGCGCTCTGCCCAGGGCAGGCTCATGGCTCTAGCGCCGCGCGCCCATCGGGCCGCGCGCAGCCCCCGCCTCGCGCGTGGCGCCCCGACGGCTCCGGTGTCGGCCGGGCTCGCGCCCCCCTTTAAGGAGCGGCACGCGCCGGGGTCCCCCCCGCCCCCGCTCTCCCTCCCCTCCCTCGCGCCCCACCCCTCCCGCCGCACGCCCTCCACTCGCGCCGGTCGCGTGTCGGCGCGGCCAATGGCGCGCGCGCGCGCGGGGCCGGCGCGTGCGGGGAGCCAATGGCGCGCGGGGGGAGCGGAGCCAGCGGCCGGCGGCGGACGGGGAGGGGGTTGGGGGGTGAGCCCGGGCCGGCGGCACGCGCTGTCCCGCCCCGCCCCGCCCCGGGCCGGCGCGCGCCGGGCGGCCTCCCCGCGCGCGGCGGGGCGGAACGGGGTGCGGGGACCGCGAGCGCCCCGACGGCGCGTCCGCCCACAGAGGGAACCCACGCCCGGCCGCACCGGGCTCTCCTCGCCGCTGCGTTCTCCGAGGACGCTCCGTCGCGCCCGCCTGGGGAAACATCTTTTTCCTTACAGCCAAACCTCGGAGGCTCCGGTAAATGCCCGCCTTGGCCTCCCCACGCCAGGCGGGAGTAGCCGTCGGTCCGCCCGGCTCTCGCTGCGGCCACAACGACCCTGCCCGGGGTTTCGGTGCGGAGCGCTGCCCGCCCGGGACGGTGCGGACGGCGGGGCACAGAGCGCGGCGCTGCCGTGCGGAGGTTTGGCCGCGAAGCCGCCGAGGGAATGTCCTCGGTTTTAGAGCGGTAATCCCGGGGACACGCGGGAAGCCCGCGCGGGACCCGGTAGGTGAGAAGCGGTGGCGTTTGCAGCCGGGACAGCACACTACCCCCGGAGCTGCCACGTTTTCGGCAGGGTCCCGATCCCCCGCAAGCGAGCCCTTTTGTTGGCCTACAATAGCTGGCCAAAGGTGGTGGAGAGGGAAATAGCTCTGTGCACGCATCTTAACTTCCCTTCCGCGCTGCCTCCCCTCCCGCCACCGCCGCCTGCCTGGAGAGGAGAAGTGGAGGTTTGCCCGTGTGAATAGGCGTGTGGAGAACAAAGTGATGGGCACAGTATGAGGTAGATATGTTTTTTCAAAAGTGAATAACTCGCAAGCCAAGGAGGGAGCGAGGGAGCCCAGCAGCTCAAAGCCGAGCGGCAGTGACATGCAATGAGCAGCCTCGCTAGTTTAGGAAGCTGGCTGGGCACACTTGGCCCACGGCAGGCGCCTGGGGCCCACCTTCCACAAACCAAACAACTGGATGGTACTGAGAAAGTGCAAAGCTGATAGTATGGTTTCTTTAAAAAAAAAAAAAACAGAGGCAAACCTTCTCTATTTTTTTTTTCCTAGCTATTACGCTTCAAAAGCAGAAGCTGTTGTATCCCCCCAAAACAAGTTGTCAGTTTCTGACCAAAATGGAAATGTTTACTCAGTAAGAAGGACGGTAAGGAGCAGAAGTCAATACCTTGTTTCTGTATAGTATCCATAAAGTTGCCAGATCATCTATCTGTACCTAGTAAAAACTTTTATACTCTCCGATTGTCTAACCCTCCCCCCTTCAATAAACGCTTCTATCGTTAACAGGAGAAAAGGCCCTCAGCACTGTGCTGCAGGGTGCTGTTTGCTGGCTAAATTCCCACCCCTGGCTTCTCTTTCAGCCCGCTGTAGAGGGACCACGTGCTCCCTCCCTGGGTGCCCGTGGCACAGGTGTGCTTTGCCAGCAGCCCTGCTGTGCTCTCCTCCCCAGGGTTAATCCGTGTGTTCCCTCTTTGGGCACCGGGTGCCATGGCTGTGAGCTGTTCCATGCAAGGACCGCGAGCCAAACCTTGGAAACAAGTGGGAGCTTTGCTGAGCAGTAGCCACTGGCGCCCATTTCCAGAAGCCCAGCAAGCGCCTAGAATGGGGAGAGAGACAGGCTGGTGCAGTGTTCAAGTTTTAAACAGCCCCCTCCAGCCTGGTGGGCTGTGTGGCTGTCAGGGCTCCTTGACAGCAAGCCCAATCCTCCATCCCACAAACCATCCACTGGCCTCTGGGCACAGAGGGAAGCAGTATCCCATTAGCCTCTTGTGTAGATGCAAGGTGGCTGATGCCCTGGAAGGACCCTGGCCTCTGGATACACCAGGGCTGCTGTCAGGTGCTGGGGACTTCCCTCAGCAGTACCTCAGTGACTGTATGGAGCACTGGGGACAGCAGCCGAACACCTCAGCCTGCTCCTGGGATGGGAAAGTTCCTGGCTGGGAAACAGTAACAGCTGCTTAATTTTCAAGTGTGTGTTTTGTGAGAGGAAAGCATGCACGCTTTGAAACTGGAGGCATCTGAGACTCACTCCACAGCTTGCCTTTGAAAGGACACACACAAAAAGCCATTTTCACCACCAACAGCACTGCTCAGAGGGGGAAAAATGTTTCATTGAAATCCAGTGGTCTCTGTATGCCTGTATCTGCTGTGTGTGCACACTCTCAGAGTCAAAGTCAAAGGCGAAGGGTGGTTTATGTCAGCACTGGGTTTAGCTCTACTCTCCCAGAATAAGATAAATGTAAGTGAAGAAGAACTCCTGGGGCTGGCTGAACTCATTTTGTATTCAACACTGCCCGGCCCTTTTCACTTTCCTTTCTCCCTCTCTTTGTATGTTCAAGCCTACTTGAGTTTCTTTATTTCTTTTGTAGAAGTTGGTTCTTTTGAAGCGGTTCGAGGCACGCCCTGCTGCAAAGGGGACTTCACGGGAGTCGGAAACACAGGCACACCGGTCTGAAACACTTACTGTACAATAGCAGGAATGTAGGAAGCCTTGAAAATGAATCTGCTCTAAGCAAGTGTCAAAGCTTTCAGAGGAAAACAAACTGAACTTATCCCCGTATCTTTATGCATATTTTCCCCCCAGCCCTCCTTTCCTCTCCCCCCCACTCCCAGCCTGGTTAAGAGCCCAGGCAGCAACTCGGGGTCAGAAATGGGCTAGTATTACAGAAAAGTGGGTTACAAAAGGGGGGACAGCAGACTTGCAAAAAGCCTCCTCTATCATTACAGCCAGAGACATTTTGAAAGCACACAAAGCACATGGGTCAGTTCTCAGTTTGTACTCAACAGTCTAATTGCTCATTCAATGCCATTTCAAGATCAGCCAGCTTCTCTGCAGGCATCACCACTGGTCAGAAAGTATTTTATTTCTTCTCCTCCCTTTCCCCACATGTTCTCCCATTTCCTCCTTTCCTTTTGAAAAGTATGTGGGGGGACACACAGCCCTCTTTGTACATTCCCTGGTCTTCAGGCAGTAAAACCCACAAGTGAATCGAGACCAAGATGCGAGTCTTGCTCACTGAGATCAGGTAATTCTCGCTGAATCTCAGGTACAACCAGCCCAGGCCTCCTGCAGGAGGAGGGAGGGGGGATTTCTGCCCTCCCTGTGGCTGGCCTGCTCCCTGGGATGGCAAACCCCAGCTAGGAGCTACTACAAACACAAAAAGGCAATGTATAGCTGAATTATTTTTAATCTCATGGACTGCATCATCAGAATACTCACCCAAATAAAGCGTTCATACTTACTTTATTCAGAGCAATATTGCTTAAAGCAGAAGAGGGTCCAGCAGCAAACGTTTCTTAGGCTCCTCTATGACCAGTGTCTAATGCTTTACTGTCACACGTGTTTTAAATGCACATTAGAAATGATGACTGCAAGGAATGCAAGAGCCCCGGTACTGGGGAAATCACACTTCTGAACACTGCCCCTTTCCACTCAGGACAACCAGGACCCTGCTGCTGCTGAAGCAGATGTGTCCTCATTTCTGCAGAGCAATTTTCCTGAGCAGATCACTGCACTTACCCAATGCCATGTGCTTCAGCACTTGGAGGGTTTGTGAAACTAATTCCCATTTCTTGGTGACATTTACCTCCAAAAATATCTATGCTCTGGGACTAACCCTGTGGACACTTGTAGTTCTGTACAGTTAATTCTGTACAAGTGCAAGTACCTCCACTGCTCCAAGAGAAATGCAAAGCATTGGTATAACAATACTTGCCTACCTCCTGGGGCCATTGTCAGGCATAATGAATTCAGCCTGGTGATACAGTTGGAAATCTTATCTATGGAATTTGTATCTACATTCTGCCTGTTTATTTAAATCTATATAGCTGTTACTAAGACGTTAATTTATGCTTATATTTTAAAAAGAAACTCCTTCATATT
The DNA here is from genome assembly GCA_024362935.1 of Setophaga petechia. Taxonomy (NCBI): domain Eukaryota; kingdom Metazoa; phylum Chordata; class Aves; order Passeriformes; family Parulidae; genus Setophaga; species Setophaga petechia. The sequence continues at coordinate 49,140,619 of JANCRA010000001.1, forward strand.
TAAGGAAGCTCATAATAATTTTCATAATAATAATAACTCATAATAATTTTGATCATTTTGTTTTAAACCCTTTTTTGTTTTGTACTCAGCTTGGCAAGGAGGTTTCACTAAAATTGCTAAATTCCTTCAGTCCCATCAAAGTCTTGCTCAGCTGACTGCTCAGTTGTGGGACACTTTGAACAACGATGTTATTCCAGGTGTAGTTTGTTCACCCTTTCAGCAGGAACAATTCTGCAGGGCCTGTGCATGCTCACAGGCACCACCCACAGGTCCCTTGTTTTACTTTTGAAATGAGCAATAAGAGAACAATAACGACCATCCCTGCTTTCTGACATGCTTTCATTAGGCTGCTAGTTGATATGTTTTACTAGTATAAATCACTTAAGCAACAAAATTACCACCAGAATCAATGGGTTTACAGTATATGATCAATACTTCATTTAGTTTAAGATCAGAGAATTAACATCAATCCATCCACAGAAACAATATATTTCCTTCAAATCACATCTGGTTAGTTCCTCTTCCTCTCAAGGTCTCTAGCACAAGAGCCTAGAGAATGTAAATACTCCAGATTTGTTGGCACTAGATTTATTTTTTTTAATTGATCACCTCAGCATGTCCTTTTTCACTGTCACTTTAGCCTCTGCACACAGTACAGTTATAAAGGTTTGCTCTGGGAAAAGAATCCAGTCATAGCTTGAGGTATGAATGAAAAATCTAGCTTGCAGGCTCTCTGTGGCATAGTAGTAACATAGAAGTGAACAAGAGAGAGAAAAAATAACAGTTGACATGTAAGAAAGAGGGGGGGAAAGAAGAAAAAAAGAACATTTGAAAGTCTGTCTTGCCTCTCAACAGCAGCATTACTTGAGCAGTAAGCTGGGAGCACAGGGGCTGCTTCAATTGTACTGGGCCTTCGATCTGCTGTTCTCACATCCATCACCCATACAGCTCTTGGCAATCAGGCAGCCCAGTCCCTGAAGGAGGTTTCTTAGCTGTGGAAATGCCAGCCTGGAATCTGAACCTTTGTGGGTCTCCCCCTGAGGAGGGAAGGTTCCTAAAATGTGAAGAGTAAATATTTACTGTCACAGAAGCCAAAACAATGTGGAGAACAGTGGTTTTTATAAGGGACCTTCTAAGGGGAGAAAATCAAGTGTTTTGAAGGGGAGAAAATCAAGTGAATGGACACAGTCTGGTGCTGATCAACATCTCACATCAATCCCTAAGAGCTGAGTATTTCCCCAAGAAAACCTTGTCAGCCAAGAAAAAAATACTACCTTGCCACTCATGGGGAATCCTCTCATTTAAGGACTTCTAAGAAGAATCCATTTCCAACACAACACAGCACCAACAGAGCTTTCAAGAACTACCCTTGTTAAAGGTTGTGAAAAGAAACCTTTCTGAAGACATCTTCAGCTGGTCCACTACCTTGTAAATTAGGATGTCTTAAGAATTTCTACTTGTCAATAAAGCAGAACCATTCATTCCTCCACCCCCCCCCCCCTCCCGCTTCCCCCATAGGGTTCAAGAGAGAAAGACATACACAAAAATTAAGTATTAAAGAGCATTAAGTTTTAGGGGTACCTCAAAATTCCAAGCCATGCAGAAGACTCTTCCCAGTCTATTAGACATCAGACAGCTTCAGCAGAGTGCTGCTTGCAGGGCCTGTGACAGTGTCCTCGTGGATTTTGTTCAAGCAGAATGCTCAGCTGCAGTCCTGTAGCTCTTGGGAAGCATTTCTCCTGTGGCAGTAGGCTTGCAAAACCCTGACTGCAGCAAGACTGTACCTCTGGCATAGCCCTGTGCTGATTAGTCTGGGTAGGGAGGGAGACTTAAAAGCATTTCTATTTCTCAGGTATGCAGGATGATTTCACCTCCATAAGAGTTTTAGAAATTCCCAAAGGGCGAAGCCTAGTGTTCATCTGCAATGAGCAAGAGCTCTCTTGGGGCAGAAGGTGAAGCCAGACACAGCTGATGGCCTCAGGTGCTTGACAGCTTTCGTCAGGAGCCCGCAGTCTGCAGCAGCCCGGGTGAATGGCTCTCATGTCACAGGGGTACAGATGAGCAGTGAGAACCTGGGCGGCTCAGTTTTGGAGGGAGGGATGGGCAGGAGAAACCAGCACCCCACCCTGCCTGGTTCATGAAGCAGAAATCCCCTCCTCTTGCTTCAGCACAGTTGGCCTGCCGACGCCAGGAGCAATTATCTGTGCCTTCACACCCCAGTGAGAACACGAGGTGACCTCCATGGCAAAGCAGCACACAAGCAATGTTCAGCCAAAGCTGCTTTGCTGAACAAAACCCTGATGCCTCCACGGGTCCTTGAGTGCCCGGGATGGACAAAAGGACATTTCTCTCCCACCTCTCCCGGCCATCCGGGCTCGGGGCTCCTGCTCTGCTGGTGCTCGGTGGGCACGGCCGGCCAGCCGGGCTGGCCGAGCCCTCACCATGGCACTGAAGGTGCCCCCAAAAGCCTCGCCCTGGTGAGGCGGCGGCGAGGCCACCACCCGGTCCCCTCGGGTGGGGCGTGCGCCCCGGCGCTGCCCCGCTGCCGGCAGCAGGTTGAATATTGTAGGTGTGGGCGATTAAAGTGTCGCCGGCACAATGGCGGTCTGTGTCCCATTCGCCACGCCCGGGCTCCTCTTTGGAAAGCGCACACAAGAGGTGACAGGGCGCTGGCCCCCGCCATTATCCCGGCGGCATAGCGGCGCGGCCCGCCCGGTTTCCCGGGAAATGGCGCTCCCCGGCCGCCGCGGGACCACCGCGGCCGCACCCGGCTCCGCGCTGCCCCCTCCCCTGCCCCGGAACGGCGGCCTCGTGAAGGGGGATGGCGAGCGCCTGGCGAGGGGGAGCCGCAAGGCCACTGCCGGCGCCCCCGGGGCACTTTTCGGGGACAAGAGCCGCCGGTCCCGTCGAGGCAGCAGCGGCACCAAGCGCGGTCCGGCCACCGCCGCCGCCGTGAGGGAGCCGGAGGCGGTGCCGCAGCGCCATCGCCCGGCCGGCGCCAGGCAGCGCAGGGCCGGGCCCGCCGCTACGGCCGCCCGGCACCGCCGCTCCTTCAGTGAGGCGCTGCGCTTCTAAACAGCGACAACCTTGTTCCCCCCCCGTGTTTCCCCTATTTTCTTTTTTACTTTCTTTCTTTCTTTTGGTGTTTTTTTTTTTTTTTTTTTTTTTTTTTTTGTTTTTTGTTTTGTTTTTTGCAAGTGCCCACCATTAACTCAGGAAGATGAAGTGCGTGGCAGTGGATGGAGATCTGCACGCAAATGCACCACACCTGCCGCTTCCTCACGTGGCTTCACCCCGTGAAACAGAAATTCGTGTCTCTGCGCCGGGTTAGTTTCTATTTGTACGTTCCAGTGAATTACTGTGTGCCGTGGATAATAAACCCTCTGTCTGTAATGCCATGAGTAATAATTCACTGGCTGTAAGTTTTGGAAGGAAAAGCTGTTCTTTTGTGTCAATACTTATGGAATAAATATTTAGGAATATTTATGGGCATGTTTTCTCTTTTCAAACAACTCACGTAAGACACAGCAGACTAAGTATACATGGATAGATCTACATTTTTCAGACCATGTAGAAAGTCTTAAAAAGTGAAGACCCCAGTGATATTTATTGAAGACAATAAATGTGTCTTTCATAAGTCAGATTTCCAGGTGTATCCCCTCTACTTCTACCTATCTTTTATCTTGATGTAAGAAAAACAAAGCTCCCTGTGTCCCATATCAGCTCTACGTTCTGTATTGTATAGATGGGCTGACAGGATAATTTTTGAATTATATAAAGGGGTTTGTGGAATTCTGTTTTGTTGGCAGGGAGGAGGTAAGAAAACTTCATCTGCAGTCTCCTAAACCTGGGGAGACATAAAACCAATCCAAGCAAGAGCAGATTTAATTCAGAAAGGTCTCTAAAAGTTAGAGCAAACCATTCCAGTGTTGCCTGAGCACTATTTCATAAAGTGACTTGCTTTCCTGTTACACTGCATCAATTTCTTGCTGTGTTTGCTGTCACGTCACAGAGACCATTCCTTAAAAATGTGTCAGATAGAAGGAGTAGCAAATAACCTCATTATTAGCTTTGTTCACAGTATTTGCTTTCTTTCTCCCGTTCCCCATGTGTAAGCAAAAGAATTAATTAGTAACAACATGGGTCAGCTGTGATTACTCTTACTGTGGTCCACGGTGAATATTCATATCTAGGGAATATTCAAAACCAAACAAGACCTCCCCACTGTGTGTGTGAAGAAGCATGTCCCTGGCCAGTGGGGGAGGAAGGCAAGCTTACCAGCGGTGGCAGGGCTACAATGCACTCACAGAGCTGCCTGCTATTCCTTTTTTTTTTTTTTTTTCTGGCACTTGACAGGGACGTGAACCAGACTGGCAGAGTGCAAATGTAACACACAACCCACAAAAAAAGTGGTGGCTTTTTTTTTTCCAGCCGTGTTTTTCAATTTCCAGCAGTTGTATATAATATTTACCACCTTCTCACTCCCAGTAAAAATGCTTGTGTCAGGATCTTCTGGCTGTGCCGAGTGGGAGAAGTGGGTCCCTGTGCAATTTAGGGGAGCAAGTGACACCTCTGAGTCCTTTGAGTGGCAACAACAATTAGATTCACGTGGAGAATTTTCCTAAATATAGAAGGAGGGTATGATATTTCCAGTCCAGGAGTACCAGTGTGGTGGGCCGGGATACTGCACCCTGTGTATCAAAGCTGCTGCAGCCCCACAGGAAGGGAAAAGTCAACTGACCTATTGGGCAACTAGGCATGAACCCTCAAATTAGGCATGTATATGTCTGGAGAGATTTTTGCCATGAAATAATTCCTTGTTTCCTTTCTCCTCCTGTTCTCCCCAGCCCACCAGGGGAGAGAAAATAGAATGAAAGGCTCATGGGTTGGGATAAGAACAGGAGAAATCACTCACACATTGCCATTGCTGGCAAAATAGACTTGACTCAGCGGAAGATAAATATAATTTATGTCCAATCAGATCAAAGTAGGGTAATGAGAAGTAAACCCAGATCTTAAAATATCTTCCCCCCCACCCCTCCTTTATTCCTGGGCTTAACTTTACTCCTGATTTTCCCTACCTTTCTGCCCCTCAGTAGCCCAGAGGGACCAAAAATAGAGGCTGGGGCAGCTCACGACACATTGTCTCTGCTGCTTCTTCCTCCTCAGGGCAAGACACCTCACACTCTTCCTGTACTCCAGTGTAGGGTCCCTCTCATCTTCATGAACTCCTCCAGCATGTGTCCCTTCCCTGGCATGCAGTCCCCCAGGAACAGACTGCTCCATTGTGACTCCCCCACAATGTCACAAGTCCTGCCAGCAAACCTGCTCCAGTGTGGGTTCCTCTCTCCATGGCTCCTTTCTCCTGACAGAACCTGCCAGGAGTCTGCTGCAACATGTGCTTCCCACAGCATTCCTTTGGGCATTCACCTGCTGTGCTGTTCTCCACGGGCTGCAGGTGGATCTCTGCTCCACCTTGGAACTCCTTGGGCTGCAGGGGCACAGCTGTCTCACCATGGGCATCACCACTGGCTGCAGCTGCAGGGGAATCTCTGCTCCAGTGGCTGGAGCACCTCCTCCCCCTTTTTCTGCCTGACTGGGGGTTTGCAGGGCTGTTTCTCTCACCCATTCTCACCTTCTCTCCCAGTGGCAACCGCTCCTGGGCAGGAACATTTTTCCCTTATTAATTCTGTTGTCCCTGAGGCACTAGCACCCCATTAGTTGTCTTGTGCAGTGGCAGGTCCCTTTTGGAGCTAGTTATCATGGGCTTTCTTGAACATGGAGGAAGCTTCAGGCATCTTCTCACAGAAGCCATCCTTGTACCCCCCCACCCCTGCCCCCACTGCCAAAATCTGGCCACACAAACCCCAGAAAGCTCTTTTACTTTACTGCCATATCAGGTGCTGCAGGGGCCAGAAGAGCAACCTAGGGAAGCACCTGCAGATGGGTCATTACTTCAGGAGCTTGATGACTGTCTCATGCACCCCCAAAACCTTAATTAATGGCCTTGCCTTACAGCTCTTTATTTTGATTTGGAGGCTCAGCCTTTTACTGGATGTTAGCTAGATTTGCAAATAAAGCTGTTGTCAACTTTTGGTTTGGCACTGTGCAGCACTACCTTATCCCATCTTTGTGTTGGTGCTTCACCCCCTTAGAAGAAAGAAAGGGACAGAAATATTTACTTTTTTTTTTTTTGTTTGTTTGTTTGTTTTTTTTTTTTTTTAAAGAAAGGGGAAAAATTATCATGCACAGAAAGAAATTTTGACCTTACTAGTGAGAATTGTCCTGTGCTTGCTGCAGGTAGCTGTCTGTTTCCACTGGTGTGGCAGTTATTGATCCCAGAAAGATTTGTTTTTTCCTTTACAGCAGTGAACTGGTGTGACCCAGTAGTTAATGACTCAACAGTTTAGTTTTCCGGCTGTGATTTTTTTTTTCTTTTGACAAATGTTGGAGAAATAGACTGTAGTACTCACAGAGTATTACACCACTGTGATGAATGGGATTGGAGGGGCACAGATTTTGCAAGTCTTGACAGATAGTATATTTAATTTTATAACTACACCTCTTGAAAAGTATTTTCTTTCTAAATTAGGCTCTTGGTTCCTGAATTTTTGAGGCATTGGTAAAATTTTTATGTTTAGGAATTTGTTAAGCTATGAATCACTTCCCCTGCTCTGACTTTCTTTTAGAGGCTTCTATTTCTGACCTCGTGTCTTGGGTGAGATGTACCAAGCTGATAGATTGTGATGTTGTCTTCACAGTAGCTCACTGCTGTTGATGTGACACATGGATGCGTGTGTTCATGTCCCAGTGTTTATCAAAAAATTTGTTTGTGACTCAGATTAATGGGGAGAGCCTTGGTTTTGAAATGTATTTCAAAACAGCTCTGCAGAGTGAAGAGGAAACATTAATTAGTATTGAGAGAAAAATGGTTAAACAGGGCTGTGTTGGTGTGATGCCTTTGTTGTTTTGGAGACTATTTTTGTTTGGTTAGCTAAGCCATGAGCATGCACAAAGGAAGCTGGTTTACTTTTCATGTCATCAGCTTGGAGCAGAGTTAAGAAATTAAACTTTTTGTGGGTATTAACCTCCAGTAAGCTGCAATGACCCAGCAAGTGTTCACAGGAAGCATCTTCTCATCAGTTCATAGCATCCTACTTAAGTAGGAAAGAAAGAGAAAAAGGTACTCTGAAAAATCTGATTTGTTCAGGGAAACAGTCCTAGCACTTTTTTTGGTGAAGTCAAGAGAGAGACACAGGGGACTTTGGCACTGGTCGTGCTGCAGCTGTGTCCCTCAGTGCTGCAATCATTCACTTGGTTGGCTCAGCAGAACTATTTATCTCCAGGTATTCACTGCTGATCAATAGAAACATCTTTCTAGGTGATTCTTTGAAATCAGATAAAAATGTTTTCTTCCACTACTTCACTTTTTGTTTGTAGCTGGTATCTCAAAAAGGTCATAAAACTGCAGATACCATGCAAACAATTCATCTTTGTAAACAGTTGGCTTGTATCTCCACTGGAGCTACTGCAGCACAAACTCTTGACAGTTTTTAACACTATCACTTCCCTGGAATTTGTTGTAAAGAAGGGGAAGTGTCACATAGCGTTCACCATGATGTAGCCCATTATAGAAACTACATCTGGCATATCTGTATAACTGCCTGGCTCTAGAGAGGTGTGTCTGTGTGTCCCCTGACTCAGGGGAAGATAAATATAATTTATGTCCAATCCATCAAGGTAGGGTAATGAGAAGTAAACCCAGATCTTAAAATGTCTTTGCTATTTGGGAGTATAATGTTGCCTCTATTTAGGTGAATGATCCCCTGAATGCCTGCTAAGGCTAATAGAAAATTGTAACAGGTCAGGAATATTATTTAAGTGAATAAAACACACTGAATGCAAAAAGGCAGGAGATAAACTTTGGATGCTTCAAGTTAAATTGTCATGGCTGATGTTATTGCAGCACAGCTTGCTAATGACTAGGTCATTAGTTTAAAATGTTAATGAAACTTAGAGAGAGACTGAGAAAGCCATCATGAATGAAATATGGCCTGCCTTCTCTCACCCTAAAACTTTTGTTTTAGGCAATATCTGCCCAGTACCAGAGAAAATTAACCTCTGTGCAAATAAAGATGGCAAAAAGTGATTCTATAAAAATAAAGGCCATGCTCCAAGAAAACTCCTACATTATACTAAAACAGATGAAGGTGGGATGCACTATTTCTAAAAATTATGTCCTGTACATGTGCTAAGGAGTTCTAAACTTATTCTCCAAAATGCTGTTCATAAATGCTCTCTGAACTCTAAGCCTGACATTGATAAACATGGTCAATCTTGGTATTTTCCATAGATGTTCTTCACTGAGCTGAGTCAGCACAGAGGAGCACATCCCATCTCCATGGGCTAAAGCCCTTCAGTAGCAGCGCAGCAAATCCACAAGTACATTGCCTTGCCACAGGCTGAAAATCCCAGAGCACTCAGCAATTGCACAGGAGGAAACACAAGTTTAGAAAACAATTTTATTAGACAAATTATTTAGACAAATTATACACAGAAAGCTCTGCCACTTGTAACTGAGGCCTCCAAAAAGTGTTTTGTGTATCTGTATAATAGGCAACACATCAAAATAGGCCTATTTTAAATATTGTACATGGTTAACAGGTTTTTTAATAGCTAAAATCACTGCAACATCTGGTATGTCCCTACGTAGCTTGTTGGAAAGAAATTTTCTTTTTTTTTTTTCTTTTCTCTTTTTTCTTTTACTCAGAAGTGTGGATGAGTTCATGAATGTTACAAGGGGGAAGCAAGTTGTGCATGCTTTTAGACACTTGCTACCCTGGAAACAAAATGGCCTTTTGCACGATAAGAATTTGTTCTGCCTTACACAGTAGACAATATTTGAAGATTTAGTACAAAAAACAGTGACAGTACAAGATGCTCCCCCAGAACAGAATTAGCATCAAAATAGAATAGATCTGAAGAATATACCTTTTAATTTATCCTAAAGCAAATCACATAGGCTGATTCCTATTAATCTTAGCCAAAGAATGAGTTAGATTAAAATAAGTGTATGGTTGCATTAAAAAGAAAATCAAACCAAAAAACTCACAGGATAAACTGCTTGCTTTCTACTTAACTGCATTTTTAGTTTAAGGATTACAAATTGAAAGCTCTTCCTACATTTCTAACAGGTAACAGTGTTACTTGAAAAAGCTGGTGCCAAAGTGGGCACCGGTTTTGCTCTCACTGCTGTTCTTTTTCTTGCTTTATACAGTTGGCACTAATGTAAAAAATACAATGCTCCTCTAAATCTAACTTAACATAGAAAGGGTTAAACTGGGTGCCTGTTCATATTTTTTCCCCTTAGAACAATACAGGATTATAATTAAGGCCACATCTGTGTATCTTGAGGGCTTTTTTTTTTCCTCCACTCACGCCATTATTGTATTGATTAACTGTGCTGACTTGGAAAAGGATTTATTGACCTTTGATCCATGTTTAACTGCTCTAGAGCTATATCAGTTGTTCATGAACATGGTATACCTAAGAGAGAGTTCCATTTCTTTAATTAATTAAAAGGAAAATTATCAAGATTAGCCTTATAGAATGCTCAAAAGCCAATGCAAAACCTAACCAAAGGAGTTACATCTAGGTACAAATGTTAAATTGCCCTGGATGCTCTAATAGAAAAGTATAAAATATGCTCTGTTGGCAAACGATGCAAGTCAGAATAATGTTAAAGCAACCTGTCTTTTCTAAATGAAAAGACACCCTGCACTGTACATCTCTCTTGTATACAACACATTTTTACTAAAGCTTTATTAAATGAATTGCAATAGCAACGGCTGCCATTTTATAGCTATATATACATGTGTATATATATACACATACATGTGTGTATATATGTGTATATATATGTGTGTATGAGATACTAATTTATTTAACACAACAGAGGCTTCTGCCATATGATACAGTTTACTGTACATAAGAAAAACTTTTAACACTGTACAATCACATAAAGGTCATATGCACTGTTGCAGTGCAAAAGTAGATTTAACTGTAGTCTTTACTGGCATAGTAATGGCTTTTTGTAATCCTACAAAATTGCATTCTTATATTATGGGGCCTGAATGATCTTTAAACTTCATTTGTTTTCCTTTCTTTTTTTTTCCTGTTTTTTTTTGTCTTTTTACCTTTTTTTTTAATTTTCCATTTTTCAAACTGCAGGGCTTGCCTTTGGTCCACAGTTAAAAGGACGCACAGCAGTGGAGCGCTGACTGGATGCAGCAGAGTACATGAAAAATACTTCAGTTATTGCAATTATAGTAAAAAAAGGCGGTGGGGGAGGAGGAGCGAATGCCCTTCTGTAAAGTAATCCTCAGGGTTTTCCTATGCATGAATCGCTGCTTGCTTCCTATATTTAAAGTATATGAAAAGCCTGAAGTAACCAAAACCTAACATGGTGATAAACCGAAGAATAAGTGATTCAAGTAGTACAGAGAATAAGGGGAGGCAGAAGAGACCAGACTGTGAAAGCAGAGAAGAGGAGGAGGAAGAGTTGCTACTAATAGTTCTGATTCTTAAATAAAGAAAAAAAAAAACCAAAACAACCCCTGAAAAGAAAATAACCCTCAAACAAATAAAATAAAAAACAAAACAAAACAAAACAAAAAACCAACCCAAACCACAACCCTCAAAACCAAAATATAAGGAAAAGAAGAAAGGTTACATCCATGTTAGTCCCACAATATTACAGCTGCTCCTTGCAAAGGGAGTCCTAAATAGGAAACAGTGAAGAAACTCATTCTGATGCTCAGATGGAGGTGCCTCGGTCTGGGTCGCTACCGATATTCAGGCCCAGGGTGGGAGTTGGTTGGTAAGGGATAGATGACATTGTTTTGATGGGGCTTCTGAAAAAGCCCCCGTTGGGTGCCCTGTGCCTGAAAGGGCCAGTTCGGTGCTCAGGCACGCTGCCGAAGGAGAATCCCGAGGCGGCTTTAGCAGACAGCGTGCGGCTCAGAGTCTGGATCTGCTCTGGTATGAAGGTGGTTGTGGTGATGTGAGTGTTCCTGAAGTCACTGATTTGCTCCAGTGCCTGACGTGTGGGTAAAGTGTCAATGTCCAGCGGGGTCAAGTCAATCGATGAGGTGGAGAACTGTTTATGGGGACTGTCATCGTCTGTGCAGAGGCTGTTCACGCGCCTGTGGAGGTGCTCCAGGTCGATCTCCTTGTCGTCCTGGGGAATGAGAAAAACAAGAGGCACCACTCACCATCGCCATTTGTGCTGGGCTGAAGTTTCACAGGGTGATCAGCACTGCTCGGGGAGCGCAAGGCACAACTGACTAGAGCTGGCTCTTGGCTGACGGTGTCCTGAGTGTCACCAGCAAGCTCCCCACTGCCTGAAGCCAGGTGGGCAAAGCCAAACTGAGGCAGACCCTTACACCACAGCTACCTTCAAACCCTAGATCCAAACAACAAAACTCAAAGCACCACTGGTAGATTTTCAGGAAAAGGCAAGGTCGGAGCTAGGTGGGTTAGACTAGCAACAGCTGAATAAAAGTAAACTGCATAATCTCAAATGCCTGGAATGATGCCAGTTCTTCAACTCTGCAATGAGAACTAAATTTGGATGTCAACATGGGAGGCTCTGAGGGATCAGGTTGCCATCTTTGTCATCCTCTCAGGGTTTAAGGAAGGGCTAGAAACTTCTCAGGTTCCTTTTTGCCTTTATAATGTAAATTGTGGTATAGAAGAGCTGAACATACAGAGAAAAAACCCCAAGCACTGGTGACTCATTGACATCGAACAGAAGGGAGTACACCAGGCAATTTTAAATTACAATGCCAACAGAGGGATTAATTATCTCCTCACCTACAAAGAAGCAATTCCATCTATTCTGATGGAATTATACTTTTGTGGGTGAGAAGAGAAGGCAGACTGATGTATTTATTATAATATATCATTGCTTCTCTTACCTCTGTCCCTTTTCCTTCTTAAATCTCTCTTCCCAGAGAACTCATTTAAACAGGTTTGTTTGTTATAATTGAGAATTTAAATTCATAGAAGTTAAAAAAGAGGAGAAAGCCCTAGGTGACCCAATAAATCACCTGTGTTGTACATACATATTTCTGCTGAACTGCAAAGCTTAATTCAAAGCAGCATTAAGTACACACGGACAGGGATATTCCCTCAGTCTAAGTAGTGCAGCTCATTCAGAACAAAAATCAATTTCAACTAACCTTAAAATTTACCTTAATCTCTGTGAAATTTACTGGCTCTTCCAGGCCACTAGAAATATCTCACACTCTAGGACCTCACAGAGGATAATTAGGCAGCCGATAGATGTGCACTGATGACTTCCAGCCTTGATTACTGAAATTCATTGACTGGCTTGATCCAGAGCTCCCTGAATCAATGGCAAGTCTCCTAGTATACTGAATAGGCTTGAGATCCCTCCTTTCTCTAGGAATGAAGTCAAGCACTCAGTCCACACCTAGAACAAACTGCAGGAGTTCATCTACTTAGCAGAATGGATCACTGAACATTTGCGCTGGCACCACGCCGAACACAGAGCCCAACTAGAAGGAGACTGAGAGGCCAGGTCACCTCCAGGACTGCACCCTCCGAGGGCAGGAACAGGGAGACAAACCAGGGAAAAAGGGGAAGGGAACAGGGCATCAGGGATCTCCCAGGGACTGGATGATCACTGACCACAAGGGTTTTGGTTTGAGCTCATCACAGGAAGGAAAAAATGCAGTGCTCATTCCTCGGACTTAGCTTTCTGTCTATTGTTTATTCACAGGTGGACATAGACATGGATGCACATAACAACCACACAGGTGACATCAAATCCAAACGCATTCACCAAACGCTATCTCCTCAAAAAATTTGGAGCTGCATATGGATGCAGGAGAACTGGGGCCACATCAGAAGCTAAAGAAATATACAGAGGCTCGATTAGCGTGTGCAAGTCATGACTATGTCTCTGAGGGACAGTCCTAAATATTTTCCTTTTTTTTTCTGGTTTGTTTGTTTGTTTGTTTTTAATTTTGAAAAAAACAAACATACAAATACTTTGTAATTTAAAGTGCCAGTTGGGAAAAGATTGGAATTTCATAGTTTCTGAGCCTCTAAGAGTAACTCAAAGTAGTCCTCTTTCTTTTACAGAGATGCATTTGGGGCTAGGGTCAGACCAGTGAAAAGATATAAGCGGTGATAATCTCCCATGCTTAGCCCACAACCCAATCTCCACCCAATCGATACACCAAAATGAGACCCACTCACAGTAAGATTGTGCATATCTCCATAATATGATCTTTCCTCTTCTCTCTTGTGTGATCAGTAGTGAAATATTCAGCAGTTTTCACATTTAAATTATCATCAGGCTTCAGAGTCAACATCCCATTGAGATTACTGGGGCGGTTCATACTTCTCTCAGAGCTACTGTTTAAGGCTGTCTGCAGACTCAGGCAGACATCAGTGAATGGGTTACTTCTGGCACGCGACCGAAATGTTATCTTCGCAACCATTAGACAATTTTTTTTCAGTATAAATGCTTGCATTCTGGAGCACAAGATGGCAGCCACCAGGAAAAAGGGTTGGCTTGCTGACCACAAACTGGCCCAATCTGACCCCCGATTCTGGACTAGTGGCCTGGAAGAGCCAATGGATTTCATGGAAGCTAAAATGAATTTTAAGAAAGTTAGTTAAGATGTATTTCTTTGCTGAATGACCCCCACATCCAGGATAACGGGGACATTCAGCACATATGTCCATGTTAAACTCAGTTTTGAGCCAAGCTTTTCAATTTAATGTTGAGATAAGTGTTTAAATGCTAAGCTAATGACCATATAATAAAGATCAAGGAGGCCAAATTATACCATTTGTGGAAAGTACACACTTGAATTTCTCAGCATTTGAAAATTGAAATAGAAAATTTTGTACTTGTGTAAAATATCTGTGTTGGCATGTTTTTCTTTTCCTTTGTTATTGATTTTCATGTTTTGCACCAGATAAATATGAAGTGTTAAGTTCTGAATATTTGGGTAAACAACAATCAAGTAAATTTTAGTGTTTTAAAATAATTTACCAGGTGAAACTACATGGTTTCTATTCCTGAGAAACCCAATTTAAATTCTAGAGATTCCTTTTTTTTTTTCCTTTTAATAATGGTCCGGTCCAGATCTTGAACAAAAAAGAAAAGAAAAAGAAACAAAGAAAAAAGAAAAAAAAAGCTTGGGAATTAAAACAGGCAAGAAAAGATTAAATGTATTTTAACATCAGTGCCAATGTTGTCTAATTAGGTGGTGTAATTAATCCTGCCTGATTAGACAGCATTAGATTAGCAGGAATAAACACAATGGAGAAACTGCAGAGAAGGCAAGACCACTGCACACAAATTAACATCAATACCCCACAAGCTACACAGATGTGCCTGAGCTACAGAGACAAAAAAGCTGTTTTTGATAGTGCTACATTTATGCTCTTATTTAGGTTTAGGTTTGGGTGTTGCTTCCAAGGATATTTTAATAAATCGTTTTGTCCCTAATTTTCTTTTTAGCATTTTGTAGAGGTAAAAAGTTAATTATGAATAAAAGTAATTTGGTGCAAAGTTGCACAAGGCTCAGATGGCTGGTAGAGGGACAGGTAGATTACCACAGGAAGGAAAGCATTACACATGCAGGTGTAGAAGCAAACTCATCTCAGGTGTAAAATAACATATTTCTCTGTGGCATCTGTACAAGATTTTCTGAAGCAAGCCTATACCAGGTTTCAAAAAAATGTCTGGCCTGAACCTGAAAAATCTAATACAGTCTTGCTTCCCTGGACTTTAGATGAAATCAAAAGAACTGAAGTTCATGGAAGTCTCAAGAGCTTAATGTTTCTGAAAATGGGCACAAGCTTATTCAAGAAGCTAACAGCGGATTTGAGGGGAAAATTTTGCAAATGTATTTTAAATGACGCAGCCACTGAGCTTAGGACATGTATTTTTCAAGAAAAGCCAAGACATCTAGTGAGAATTAGCTGTCACCGATGGGAACAATGAACTGAATATTGATGTATTAATAATGTACTATTCCACAAGTAACAATTGTGTTTTACTCAGAATAGTTGCATATTTATACATCATCAATATACATTTATTTTTATTCAAGCTTTTCTAGAAAGAATATCTGGAAAGATTTTGAGGAACATCATTTACGTTAAAAAATCAAGAAGCTAATGAAGTATCTCTGAATTTGATTCCCCACCCTCTCTAGTGCTATAAAGTCAAGGCAACATTCTTTAGGGTGCATGAAAATTCCCCAGGAGAAATGGAGGGTCTAATACCTCTTTTGATGGAACCCGGGAGCCTTTCCTTTTATTCCACCACGTTTCCAACATTGCAATGAAACAGGATAGGACAATCCCTGCAGCGAGGATGCAGAAAACACCTGCAAAACTTTTTATGTCCAGGGCACCTCCTTTCTGTTTGGTATCCACAGATGAGTAAAGATCACACTGACCGTTCTTCGGCCACCACTTATGCTTCAGCACGTCCATGTCGCCATTCTGCTGCAGCTCCAAAATCCTTGGGGAGAAAGCACAGAGGCAGGGGTTACAGGGGGGAAGCAGCACCTGAGAGTGTGTAAATCTGACTGCCTGCAACCTTCCCACGTGTCTTGGAATGCCAAGCAGCAGATGAACCTGCACAGACTGATTTAGGCAGAAAGGAAAGCTTGGGTGTGGGCTTGCCTGTTAGGCTGAGCATATGGGTATCTATGTGCCACTCCAGATACAGCAAAGCACACTCAAATTTCTCTCTCCTTCTTTTAACAAACTCAATGAAAATGCTTTACTTCATATACTATATTTTCTCAATTGGCTTTTACTAGTCTAAGGCAATTGACTTTCATAGTCCATTATATATCTGACAATATTTTGCATCCTAATCATTGGAGGAGAGACATTTCAATTAAAAAAGTCAGAAGGAATATGCATTTCAGATTTACCACATTACACACGACATTGTTGCAAATGGAACTTTATCAGGTTACCTACATTTGCTGCTTTGGAGAGAGAGCAAAGCCATCTTATTGCAGTCAGTGATGACCTAAAGCAGTCTTGCTTCATGTCAGAATGCAACCTGATGATAAGTGGTTCCACAGGAAGGTTCCTTGCTGTAGAATACACTTGTCCTTGGACCTACACACCCAGCCTCCCGCCAAATATTTCCTGGGCAGCTTGCAAGGACAACATATTTAACTAGACTTCCTGTGGGATGAAATGTTTGAGAAATAATAATTTTGTTTGGAAGAATATTTTCATATTTACTCCATTTATTTTAGAGGAGATAGTTTTTTGATTTTTTTTAAAGCATCTGGAAATGACTAGAGTAACAGCTAGATGTCCCTGGTTATCCAAGATAAAAAATTCAATGATTACACCTAAAAAGAATAAAACAATGGAAAATTTTTCCTTCATGTAATGAATTTGTTTTTCATTTCAGTGTTGGAAGGCAAACAATTACTACTGCAATCATTTGACACAGCATGCAAAAAAGTCCAAGTGCACACAAACCAGCAGAGGTCTGGGATGTTGCTACCAAAGAGACTGTAGTGCACTGCAGGAGGAAGGAAAGCTGTCCCACTGTCTCAGGGTTACCCCAACAGCTCAGTGCAGTGATCTACATCAGCCTCAAAAGAGAGCTTGAATGTACCTGGGGCCCACAGGGCAGCTGCTCTGTGCACAGGTGACTCAGTCTCTGATGCTGCTTCAGCTGGTAGTTGTGCCCTTGAGGCCACTTAATTTTTATGGCACATCCAAATGGCCACATATTTGTGCTGTGGTCTTGCCAGGAATGGGAGGCTTGACACAGCCACCAGTGGCTGAAATCCCAGCACAGGTCTGGAGGGAGCTCCCACTTCCCACCTAGTACTATGTCTGGGGCTGGGATCATGACCTGTTCAGAGGGGAGCAGCTTTTTCACACCTGTGCTGTCCCAGAGGGAACAGTGCCCTAAAAGGACAGATCACAGGTGACACAAGTGTCCTCAGAGATGCCAGAATCACCTTGTTCATGTAGATTTGAGTTTGTAAGAAGTGGGAACAAATTCTGTGCAGTGCCTGCTGACAGTACATTGCTCAAGGTCCCACCCTGGAGAAAGCTATTCAAGGTCAGAGCTGCCTGGACTACATCTTGACTTCTCCCAAACCCAGACACAACTTAGGGAAGCCTCATTTGAAGCTTTCTGATGGAGCAGGGGTATCTCAAGGATGGGAGGATAATCTGGTTTGTTGCAAGAGACTGAATAGCTGTTATAAGCCACTCATGTTCTGATGAGCTTTGGAGGGATGTCACTGAAGGCAGGACTGCTGCCATTGCAGCCTGCAGCTGCCTCTTGGGAGTGTGTATAGTGTGACAGGAGAAGATACAACTGGGATAAACTGGAAGATAAGAAATTCCAACCAGATAAGAGGAGAATCAGAGAGGTCAAACAGTGGAACAGAGAATTTATGGCATCACCACCCCAGTGAAATTCAAAGAGCCAGAGGGAAAGACCCAGAGCAAATTGACCTGCTCCAAACAAGGGGCTGAACTGGAGACCAGATTACTGCTCTGCACCTGCAAACAGGGTGCATACCCCACCCTGGATCATGCCATACAGTCCTTATGGAAAGAACTCACTATAGTTCTGGTTCCCACTGCCCTGGAATCCTGTACTAGGATTAGGCGAGTATTTTGGCCCAAATATTCCATTCTGAGAGGTCAGCAGGAGCAGACAACCAGCATAAACAGAACCCTTTTGTATAGGTTCTTGTGGAGTAATAGGAAATTAATTTTCAATGCCTAATCCAAGCATACATAGTTTTATATTTAGGAATTACTGTACTATCTTCCCAAGGCAGTAAGAGAACAACATCCATGGGGTTTATTTCTTCCAGCAGTGGCTCTAATCCCTGAGCAGGGTGATTTTCTCTCTTTTATTCAGTCAGGAATAGAATGAACTATCCAAATGATTGCTCTATTCTCATTAATTAAATGATTCTTCACTTGTCAGTATAATTCCTGATTACACAAGACATCTTTTTAACAAAAGGCATTTGCATAAAGACGCTGAGCTTTGGCTTGTTCCTTAACGGAGATTTATCCTTAATTGTACCCCTGGTAATTATTGGCAATTTTCTTTATGGATGTAACATATAAGTTCAATTCTTTAAAGGAAAACATAAAACATGGAAGTAGAAATTTGGGATAGTATTGGTATTATTACATGGGAGAGCTCAAGAAGTGGAAAGCTTATAATGAAGTCATGTTAAACTGCAGGGGCAAACAGATGTTGAGGGATACAACATATATTGAGAGAGATGAGATAAGAGCACTAGCTATATTAATGGCATGCAGAGAAAGAGGGAGATTCTGCTTCTGTTGGGCTTCAGAAATACTCCATTTCAGAACTCACCTGTTAATGGAATCAAAAGAATAGTTAACATATTAAGGAGATTTAATACTTCTAACCTGTTCCTAGTTATGAAAGTTCCTATCTTTGTAGCTCACTGCCAGAAACGAAAATTGCGCTTTTATGGAAATTCCAGGGAAAACAAAGGAGGAAGGGAGGCTCCTTGCAAGCAGGCACGCCGGCACACGGGTTCTGCTATCCCTGCGTGCTGCAAGGAGGCTCCCACACGATGGCACTCTTTCCATAAAAATACGTGGATTTGTCGCAGCTCCTGGTGGCTTCCCCGATACGCTAATCAGACGTACCTGTTGGGTGGCAGACACTACAGTCACTTCGTTATTTGATTTTCAAATTTAATAAATGACTGAAGTAATAAGGCATTAACTAAATGCTTTGATAATAATCTTCCAATGCTATAATTCCAGCAAGTGCCTCTCCTTCCTAGTCCCAGATTTTTACGACTGAACTTTTTCCTCAATGGCTTTGGCTCCTTTGAACCTGTTTATTAGTACAGAGTAGTACTGTGAGACATAAGCCAGTGGAAATTAATAAGCAGGGTGCATGAGTTCCTGATGTTTTGAAATACCATAGTCTTAAAAAGCTTACAAAAGAAGCCTATATATTGAAATAATCCGATTTGTCCAAAAAACATGACCTTTAAAACTTGCTTATGGACAAAGTGCAGGTCTTAAATATATTTTTCTTTAGCAAGCAAAGTGTTAGAGTTACATTTTTCAAGGCAATGACGTAAATTTATTGAGCTGCACAAATGAAAGGGTCTGTGTGCACTTGAACTGATTTGCCTCTGAATTCACAGCACCAAGTGATGTCTCGTGGATATAAACACAGAAAACTAAGCTGCCTGTGCTTTCCAAATCTAACAGGGATGTGAACAAATCCTAATGAATCAATGGGAATGGGGTGGATTCTACTTGGTAACGACATTGCTGCTGGCAGTGAAATTAAATTACTCCTCCAAAATACCCACAGATAAAAAATCCCAACTTAATGTGATAGCAAGGTGTCACAAATGCTCTGAAATTGAGACCTCTGTGACAACACATTTTTTGATCTAATTTCATTCTCAGCTATCAGCAGAGAGCATGAGATATGAAAGGTCATTTACAATGATATTGGAAATGCCAGTGCATGTTCTGGGATGTCAAAGGTGACTGAATATCAGCTTCCTGCACCAGGAACATGTTGTCCAGAGGGATAACTTCCCCACTGGCACTGATAAGGAAGAGGATGTGCTAAGGATGAGGTGCTTGGCTCTAGTGAGCAGATCAGACTGCTACAGAGAGCAGATTTGCAGACTCAAGGTAATGAATGCCCACTGTTGAAGGGGGGAGAATGTAAATAATAAAAATAAAAATGCTCTAGTTGAGTACCTTGGTGGGCTCTGCCTCAGGAGCCTGAGCCAAGGTCCCAGCCCTTGTCCTGGCTCCCAAGGGGCTCTCATGGGTCACCTTTGGGAGCACTCAGTGCTTGCAGATGGGATCAGGCAGTGACAAGATCTCTGGTGACTTCTGCAGTGGCTAGGCAAAAATCATTCCTCTGGCAAAACCTTTTCACTGGAGCTTTTCTATCAAAAATCTGATACAAAGTCTGCAGAGTTTGGTTCTCCTCTTCAAGCAAGATATAAAAGCTGGTTTGTAAGCATCCTTCAATTTTCCAAGTAGACAGGTAGGGACCTACCAGGAGTGGTTGTGGGTTTTTTACTTCAGTGGAGCAACTGCCTAAATCTTTCACTGCAACAACTGGAGTAATGCCAGCTCCTGTTGCATCTCCCTGAGCAAGCTTTAGGTTTTGGCAAAGCAGGCTCCTCTCTTGGCAGCAGAGCAGCTCTCACTGGTGCCACCTGGAAGGCTGGCTTGGGGCTGTGGTGCCAGAGAGGGATGGCTGCTGCCTAGCCTGGCTGGCTTCCTCATGGGGAAGGAAGTGGGAAATAAGAATGGAGAGGGACAAGTAGGAGACTCTTGGAGTCCTTTTCATCTCCTCTCCCCTCTCAGTGGTACCTCAGTGTCTCACTGAGACCTGGTGAGTTTTCATATTTTGCCCTTATCCTTGAGGCCTGGTGGGAAACACACATTGATGCTCAAAGCCTTGACTTTGATGCCATAAATAATATTTATAAGATTTATAGCATCATATTTTAGCCATAAAAAGGATGTGTGGGAATGTGTAGGGCAGAAGTCATTGCCCTGAGATGAAAGAAAGAGGGGAGCACTGCCAGTGCCTGCTCCTGAGTGGATGAAGCGATGCTGGGAGAGCTTGCAAAATGAGCAAAACACCTGGAAGAAGAGATCATTATATCTACATATACAGATATACCAGCCCTTCCTTCAACTAGAGATCTTGATATCTGTGAGAATTTTTGGTTCTGAAGAGACTGTTTTCTGTTTATCTCTGTGGATATTTTTTTAAGCCAGCTTTTTAATGAGCTGCCAATCATGGGCTCCATGAGAGGAAATGTTGTGTGCCAGCCAAATGCTGCCAGATTAGACGAAGCAGCGCTCCCTTTGCACCCATTCCCACCACTTAACCCAGCAAAAGAGTGCCCGTGGGTCCAGCTGCAAAGCCTGTTTGTGGCAGGGACTCCAAGCAGATTTCAGCCCAGATTTCAGCCAGGGAGGCCCAGGAGGGCAGGCAGGTGGCCGCCTTCTGATGTGCCCTTCAGCACTGCTCAGCACCACACTGCTGTCAGCAGGAAGGCAGTGCACAGAAACAAGGATAAGCATCTTGCCTTCCAGAGATGACAGAAGAAGCAGTAGTAAGCCAGAGCTGCTGTTCAGCATTAAGGATTTACATATCAAACAATATTAAAAGAGAGAAAGCAGCTGACCTTCTGTTTTGTTCAGCAACAAACCATTACCCTCCAAAGATGTAGCAATCATCAATTGGATGCCATAAATTAGTATCACTTTGTTCAATTTAGAGAACTACTTTTTACTTAAATCTATTGAACTTACATGGATACTCTCTTTCAAATGCAAAAGGGTAACCTTAAATGAAATGGCACCTGCAGTAAAATGAGATATTAACTCTATTTATTATATGACTGGTGGAATTTGATAAGGATGGCTCTACAATAGTTTTGTTCAAGCTGAACAGCTTTGCTGAGTACATACTAACAATTCAGAAACCTACATAAAGATAAAAATCAAGTTATTAAAGATCTTCTGCTTACTTTTTATACAGAAAAATAGAAGTGAGCTTTAATGGCCTTTCAATGTGAAGAACTTTCCTGCTCAGGAGAAAGCAGCGATAAAAGTATTAGTACTTATTTATGAATCCCAAATGACAAAAGAACATCTACAGACAGTTGCATAAATATGATGAGTTCATTAAACTCAGTGCTGTTATGGTAAACACCAAATTAATTCATTATGGCGAGTCACGGTACACCGCCTGCCTTATTAAAACAAAGAAATGTACTTTCAAGCTACATTGGTTCCTGTGCACTACCCATATTCCAGCCCTCTTTTAGAAAATTACTTGAAAAATGACAGTTACTAAGCTTTATAAAAAATTCAGTACTTCATGGCCCCATGAACACCCTGGACTTAATTTTCGTCTTGCTTTCATTGCCATAAGCCAAAAGCAAGAGCAGGGACAGCCCGTGGAGTCTGCAGAAGAAGTGAGCAGGCTTTGGTGTGCTCCCCTCCACTGGGACAGCTCTGCCCTGCCCATCCTGGGAAATGTGTCTTTCTAACTGCCCGTGCTTCCAAAGCTGCCTCCCAGAACCACAGATCAGCTGAGGTGCATGGGACTGCCATAGGACAGAGAGACAGTGCTTCTTCCTAAATTTACACTTTCTTCACACTGTCCCCTACAAGAGGTGATATTGTGGCTTTATGAGCAGAATTTATGATTATATGCATACCACTCGAGGACTTGAGTTGCAGGTCCCAAGCAGTATGTAGGTAACTCAGGAGCTCCTCTCGTATCTGAAATTAACCAATAATTTCACACAAAGTCAGGAAACCCCAATGTCCAAAGTCAGCAGAGTTTCATCATTAACTTTCAGATGGCAGAGTCCAACACAGAGCACACCTGGGAGCTCCAACCCTTCTGGATAGGCTGTGACAAAAGTGACATTTTTCTGAATCAAACCTCGATTAACCAACAATGGAAAGCTTGGAACATGCCCGTTCAGCCACTGCATACTTTTTAGATGTCTTCTCCCTCAGCTCTCACCTCACTGAACATTTCCTCCAGTGTTACTTGTCAGTTGACCCCTGCCTGAGAAGCCCTGTGGATAACAAGCCACGTGAATAACGTGAATAAAGAAAAAGATGGAAACAAACACTTTAGTTTGACTTTGTTATTGTTTTCTTTTCCAAGACTGAGATGCCAACAGTTATTCGGCTTGATTACTATTTCCAAGTGCATTCTCAGACTTTTTGGACACAAAGCAATAAGACAAACACCAAAAGTTTGCATAAAGAAAACATCAAAATTAAATACTAAAATATTTGTCTTTTCTTTTAAGGAATTATTTTTTCTTAATTAGATCATGAGGAATAGCTTTAAATAATCTGTTTAGACCCTCTGCTGATGTGCTGTGAGAAGGATAAATAAACTAGTTCACTGAACCTGACCTAGCACTGGATGAACACACAAGCCTTGTCTTAGCTAAGAGGCAAGTACATTAAAAATAAAATTATTAACATCTTAAGATCTTAAGAACTGTGGTGACAAGTGAATTTCATTTTTTATATATTGTATATGTTTAGGCTACCTTTAGAAGTCAAGCACTTATTCCAGCTATGACAATATGGTACTTGCTAATATCAAGACTGGACTCCAATGACTTGACAAGAGGCAGAAGGAGAGCAAGCGGAAGAGACTCAAGAGAACTGGAAAGGAAAAGAGAGGGAGTCCCAGGAAGACCCAGAGCATATCTGCAGTCAGAAAGGTGACACCTTGGGTGGTCTTTGAAAATGTCAGCAGCATCCTTGAGCACACTGTGATATTTGGGTTATTGGGTGCAGGAAAGATCTTTAATTTCAGTGTAAGAACCTGGGCATGATGTCTGCTTGGGGTCATGTTTCGGGCAGTGCAAAGCCTCATTCTTACCCAAACTACCTGCATCTATATTTTGAGAAATACAAGACACATCAGCTACACTAAGTCCCTTGAAGTGACAGTCTAGAACAGCTCTTATTAAAGTAAGAGATCTTGGTGGCCCTTGCATATATGACATTTATCTGCTATTTACCTAAGGAAATACAACAAAAATATTTGGCTGATGATTCTCTCATGTTTTAAACTGCCTGTACAGTGCTTTTTTAAAGCCCTTAAAATTTAAAAACAAAATCGTCAAAATTTCCTTTTTGATAGTATTTAAATGAATGATTTACATATCTTGACTTAAATATCATATTTTGGATTTTAGAGACCCTGAATCAATATCTTATAGCTATCTCCAAGGTGAACAGAGTTGTTGATAAAATAGGAGAGGCTAGACAGATAAATACAGAGTCTGAAGATCAAATCACAGTAATACTCTTTGTGTCTGAAATCTGACATTTAAAAATATCTCAAATGCTTTTATCTTCTTGGTACTTGGTTACAGCAGTGAAAGCTTCGCAGATTCATTCCCACACAGGGTTTTAAAAACACTGAGGTCTGAAACCACTGCTTGTGTACATGAACATGCAATAACCAACCTTATACATTTAGAGATGTACTGAGGAGCCTCTCCAGACAATCCTTTGGACAATGAAAGCAAAAATGTTTAAGATTATTGTATAGGATATATTATTACTCCACAACTTAATTCGTTACTTTGATTTGTTCTCCCAAGCAAAAGTATTTCATAGAGGAACCATTTCTAGAGATAGCCCAATATACATTCTCTCTTTAAAGCCTTTCCTCAGATTATACCAAGGAACACTCTTCAAATACACACAGCAGTATAGAGTCTACCCAGGGAAGCCTAAGGAAAAGCCACAATTCTGCCTAGAAATTGTAAGAGTCCTCGCTGAATTTACCAGAGGCACTGAAGAGTGGATTGGACTATACTTTAAAAAAATGCTACTTCTCATTCTAATGTTATTATTATATTCTAAAGCACCTTGAGGTTTGAGGGATTCTACTTGTGCTGTTAGACCTGAGCATGTTTAAACCTGAGCAAAACTTTTGACACAAGCCTGGCCCAGGTTACATCCAGATCTGCCTGAGATGGACACCCTGGAAATATTGCTTAGGGCATCTTGTCTGGTTTGGGGCTTGCTCTGCCTACTCTCCCTTCTAACCTGCATCAGGTAGGACTTCCTCAAAGACATGAGATCATAACTACCTTTACCTCCATAAGCATTCAGATCTTTTATAGATCCCCCAAAGAAGGCTTTTAACCTCTCCTAAAAGAAGATTATGAAAGATAAAGTAGTACAACTTTGCAAGCAAGAAGCTGCCTGAGCACAATGCTTCATTTGTGTGCAGCACAAACCCATGGGCTGTGCTGCTGCTGCTGCCTTCTGCAACCCTGCTGCTCTTACGGATGGGGAGATAAAGTAGGAAGTTGCTCTTCTTCACCAGACTGAGTGACTACTTTCAGGAAGGCATAAGCATGCCAGGCTGCCACCTCTGTGTCCATAGGTTTTCTGCCAACGGGAAAACTGCCTAGCGATTGAAATCATTTCCCGTGCTCTTCCAGGGCTACCAGCATTGGGGAGAGGTGAAAAAGCTTGGTACAGAAACCCTGCTAGATGCTGCTGTTTAGGAAAGTTAAGAACTCATGGTTTATTGCCCACCTTCCACTGTTGTGTGTGTCCAGAGGGTCTGCAGGCTACTTTGCATGATCAGAATCAGGCTTTAAGCAGCATGGTGTTTGCTTGAAGGATCACACTACCTGAGATTTCCATGTTTTGCAGAAGTGTCTTAATAAGAACCAAGTGCCATTCAATCTGGATAACAATCTGCAGGAGGACTGAGTGTTTATTCTGTTAATAAAAGCATCTCCCTGCTAATGTTGCCATTTTTCAGGAGCTCGGCTATATTCTTGTCTCACAAAATTTGCCTAATCAGGTCTCCTGGTCTCCTCTGCATTTCAATAAGCAAGGGCTCTACCTGTTCATGTGTGTAATGTTAATTTTTTTTTTTTTTTTTTTTTTTGTGCCTCTGGATTTTAGTGCTTTGGAACAATGCAGAACAATCAAGACCTATCATTACTTTTGCTGCTGGAGGAAGCAGAGCAGAAAAGAACTAACTAGCAGGAAGATCTGAAGTTTTGCATTTCACCTCATACCTTTTTTCCCCTGAAATGTAGGTCCATATCATTCACACATTGATTACTGACCTGAAGGTTAC
This sequence comes from Setophaga petechia, assembly GCA_024362935.1. Lineage (NCBI taxonomy): Eukaryota > Metazoa > Chordata > Aves > Passeriformes > Parulidae > Setophaga > Setophaga petechia. Next base: position 49,166,378 of record JANCRA010000001.1, read on the forward strand.
ATTCTATTCAACTCAGAATAGGAGAAAGGAAACATAAGCTTGCATAGCAATGACAGCACACATCACTTGTATCCTAAAAGTATTCTACAGCTTGACCAACCAAATCTTCAATTACAGCAGATGCCTTGGAGCAAAAATCTTTCATAGCCAGCCAGACCAGATAATGGGCTCGCTTGCCCTCCATTATTGTACCTGCAGCCATGTCTTTTATGGAATTATTAATCCCACTTGCAGTTTTGCAATTTCTACCTTGCCAACCTCAGAGAAGGAATCTTGGGAGCAAATAAATGAACCTTCCCCTCCTTCTCCCTTTACTCCCTCTCTGTAGACACAGCTCATGAAGCAGCTTCCCATGCAGCTTCCCACAGGGGCCACTAATCTGGGCTTGCTCATTGTCCCGTGCCACAGCTGACTGGCATGGCTCACTGCTACTGAGAGAAGGCAATGCCAGGATTTCCTGTGTAATGTTACAAAACACATCTCATCATTTTCCTGTGCATTGTGCCAGATAAACTGTGGTTGAAAGAAATAACCCCAGAAATAAAATGCAAGGCATTCCCTAGTGTTATTCTATCATTTTCCCTGTACAGAATGCCAATGGTTTTGTAGGAAATATAACACTTTTATAGTATAGGTCAAAACCAAGAGACTTGGCACTGAGATTCAATTTGGATAAGCCCATGAGCCTTCTCAGTTGATCTGTGCATCTTTTTTTCAAGATCAAGGGCATGAAGTCAAATTCTACAGCTCTTTTTTGGTAGCACAGAGAAGTGAGCTCCTTTCTGCAGGCAGAGGCAGACCTGAGAGCTCCTGGGTGGGGGCTCCATTTGCTGCCACCCTGCATGTTGTGCAGCTCAGAGCACAGGGCAAGTTTGGTGACAAATTCATCAGAGAGTCTCCCTGGTAAGGGCAGTCAGACGTAGAGCAGATGCAGTCAGATATGGGGTTTGGAGGAGAAGCAAAAGAGGAGGACCTATATAAAAACAGTTCACCGAATTTTAGAGGAAGAATCAAGACTACCCTGACTTCTCTTGAAAAAGTTGTTTGGCAGGAGAGATGGTAGCATGAATGCCAGGCTATTTGGAACCCTAGTTTCCAAATTCCAGAAAGCAAAAGTTTATTTGTGGGAGGGCAAAGGAGGATACGAACAGGCTTTCAGTTTTACCCAGCCAGTTCACCTCTCTCTACCTCTGCGTCAGACTGAAAATCAGGATTCCACTGGATGTCCCTGTCGCCGTGGTGCAAATTCACAGCTGCAGAAGATGGCACACAGTAAATCACTGTCCTCTCACTGAGAGCTGCCATAAATAATGCCACAGGAGCTCCTCCCCTGCAAGCAGCAGCTGCCTGCAACTGCTGGGAGCAAAGCTGTAACGCAGCCCCCAGGTAGGGAACAGAGAGAAGATAAACCAGAACAGCCTAGAAAATAAGATCCTGTGATTTATCATCACATTGTCTTGTAAGCCTCTCAAAATATTTGTCTCTTTTCTTCCACAGGAGAATTTCTATATGAATTTGTCATAACTTTTGACAAATTTCAGGAATGCCCTATGTTAATGCTCTATAAATATCTAGTCTTAAAAGTATTTTCATTAACAGCAAGTATTACCACTCTGCTTGTACAGAGCAGAAAGCTGAGTCAGAGGCCACGAAGCAAGAATTGAAAGATCAAACCTCAGGTAAGTGGTGAAAGCAGAGGCTGAACCCAGTTCCTGTCTCTCTGCTCCTTTTTGCAGTTGGTCTATTTGTCTGATTTCCTAAGAAAAGTGTGGAGCAAAGAGAAGGCAAGGGAAAAGAGCAGTTTGGCAGCCTACATGACAGGTGGAAAAGGCTGAAGACGTGGCAATGTATTAGCCATGACTTCCCCAGCAAGCAGCTGGCTGACTCTATTGCTCAGTCTCTGCATCACTGACAGCTCCGAAGGCTTGTGCTGCAGCACAGCCTCTCTCTTGCTCTCACAGGCATTTCCCAAACACAGGCACAACCTTGGGATCACCAGCAAGACCAAGCTCTGTGCAGGACTAGCCCAGAGGGGAACTCCAGAGCAATGATCTGTAGGGACTGGAAGGGACGTGGCCCTCATGGGCAGTACCACAGCCCCTCTCCAGCTGCAAAGGGATTAGAGCAGCACCAGCGGCCAGGAACACAAGGGGATGGCGGAAGAAAGAACTGATGTCCTTCCCTACATTTCCAGGAAAGCTGCAGCAATGCCCAGCCCTTTACAGCCCCACTTGGCACCTTGAGCTCTGCACCATTCGCACCTTGGATCACACAGCATTCCTAAACTGCAATTTCTGCACCTAATTTGGGTCAGACAAGCTCCAGAGGATGCCTCACTCCCTGGGAGTGCTTGACTGAAGAGAAACATCAAGGATATGTCTGGCACAGCTCATGGACACAGCCTGCAGATGGGGCTAAATAGATAAAATCCTCAGGAAATGTCAGATTCATTCCTCTCCTGGCAAAAAAAGCAGGAGTAGGGGCTTTTCCCAGTTCTGTAAATACCTTTTTTTGATAAAGATGTATTCAAACTCTGACAATTGGTTAAAAGAAAAAAAAAAGCAATGAAAAAAGACACTAGGAACATTCAGATATAAAGATATGGCTGTGATTGATTGTAGGGATTGTGACTGTAGAAGGAGATTTACATGGAGATTGTTCTGTGGACATTTAAAATTGGGCAGATTCCAGCGAGCTTTGCTTTTTTTTTTTTTTTAAGACTAGTTTCTAATTCTGATTTAATGATAAACTAAGAAGATTCGTGTTTTTTTCCCCTTCCAATAGTCTATTTTTGGTTGGGTTTCAGATCAAACTAGATATTCTGACCAAATTTTTCAGAGAGCAAGATGCACATACAGGATGTAGGCAGACTGAGCTCCTATCCTTCTTGCCTGGTTCAAAGTAAGGACTGAAACTGAGATCTCCTTTAAAATGGAGGTTATCAGGTAGAAAAGTCATGCCAGAGACAGAGATAAGAGTCTCTTGTCCCTGCAAGTAAATCTTTACTTTAGGAATGTACTGCAGGGGGCAGGAAAATCAGATACAGGAATCTGCCTGCATTAAGGAAAGCTGTAAACCTCTAGAAAAAAATCAGATACTGAAGCTTAGGCTTCTTCTTATTTTCCCCCCTTTGAAACAGAATGTTTGTTTTCCAGCCAGCTCTTTGAAAAACTGGAATTAAATCCCCAGCACAGCATTTCTCTGCTGGAGAGGGGCACCTTCAGCTGTAGCACTGCTGGACCAGAGCCTGCACCAGCCACTCATCACCCTCTCTGGCAAAGGTGGATGCAAAAAGTCAAAGCTCACCCACACTGCCTGCTCAGGAAAAGCTCTTTGTGCCAGTTAAAAGATTCTGGAGGGCCAGCAGCAGCACTGCCTGCTTTGCAGAAGTCAGAGCAAACCTCTGACCCTCACCTTGTCTCCACTCCTGTCGGAATCCAGGACATCCCTCTAGCTGCCCTGGATGGCTCAAGCCCCTGCCAAGGGGCTCAGAGACCTTGGCACAGAGCCCAAGCACCCCTGTGCCTTTGATTTTGACCCATGGAAAAAAATCACAAACCTTATATGAGGATTTACAAGCCACAAAAGTTTAAGTAGAATGATAGTTAGTTTGTCACAGGGTGAAAAGTAGAATTTTGGGGTTTTTAGAATGGGGGCTCAGGGGAGGGATTTGGGTGTGCCTTGTCCTTCTCTCTCCTTCTTCCTAGCCTTTGTCTTCTGGGTGACGGTGGCACATTTGGATTGGTTTAGGGTAGAGATGGACTGTCTAGCATAGATGATAGTATTGGAAAATAATTGCAAATTATAAAGTACACGTAGTTTTTAGTATAAAAGACAGCACCACCCTGAGGGCAGTCAGTGTGCCTCTGTCTGACCTGCTGAACAGACCTCAGCAGGCCAGGGAAAGAATGTTACACATAACAGAAAATAAACAACCTTGAAAACCAGAACAGAAGAATCCTGACTCCTTCTTCAGTTGGCAGACTGAGAAAAGAGACTCTCTAACACATCTCAAGGTCATCCTGACCCCAACGACCCCCAGGACACTGCCATGCCTCCAGACGAGCAGAGACATCCCAACCAGCCGCGTGTGGAGCACAAGGCCGTGCTGGTGGTGACCCTACCCCTGCTGCCCAAGGAGCCTCCAACCAGGGCCTGGGACTTCTGATGGTGTGCTACAGCTGAGAGGCACCACAGGAAGCTCAGCCAGCTGCAGAAAAGGCCAGCAGAGTTTTCCCCTTGCTGGAAACCCAAGGCAGCCATTCCTGTAACAGGGATGGGAGGCTTGTTTTGTTTTACTGCCACTGCTGGCAGAGAGGGAAGCCAGGCCAGGCAGGCCAGCACAGAAAGTTTTGCAGGCAAAAAGGTAACTTATACTGGCTGATTTTCTTCCTATACTTTTTTACTTCAGGGCAGTAATGCTGAGAAAACTGTTGGTTCTTTTCACATCTACAAGAGAAGTCAGGTTTTATGTCTTGTCCAGGATAGATAAGCTCCTTAGGACTCTGCACATATTTGCAAATTGAATTAATATTTAACATTGTAAACTTGATTTTTCCAAGCTTATTTTTAGTGCAAGCATTCAATCTAACCAGGTTTTAAGTGAAACCCTTCAGAGTGAAGAATGAAGTTCAAAATCACTGCTTTCTTTTTAAATCTCTTTCTTAAGTAAAAAAAAAAAAAGAATAAATGCCATATGAAGACTCACAAGCTGAGGGGGTTTAGTAGAAATAGAAATTCACATTTAATTTTAAAATAATTTTAGGACACTTTTAAGATTCCACTTTTGTAATTGTCCTTCAGAGGACATGAACCTATTTTATATTTACCTCTGTTACATGTCTTCCCACTTGTATGCATATGCCTGTGGCTAGGAAGAGACTTTACTGGAAAAGTGACCACATTACAGTGGCTTCTGGAATACCAAAGATTTGTTTACCTGCTTAGATTTTTAAACCAGGATGAGGGCTCTGCTTTCAAGACAGAGATTAAGGTCACACAGTTGCTTGAGGTCTGATATTCAGAAAACACATGGAGAAAACTCCATGCTCCTAGGACACGCTGATCTTTTGAATTGGCAACATTTCCACCTCTCCTAATGAAGCCTTTTCCCTAAAGTATGTGCTGAGGAAGGCCAATGAAAACTTCAGGCTTGCATTTTTTCAGCTGTTCTCCTCATTGCTTACAGTGTGCATGGCTGTGGGGTAGAACCCCAGAGTTCAACCTCTGAGATGCTTGAAAACCAGAGAGGAAAATGAAAGATGCATTTCCTTTTCTTTAAATGTATCCCTTTTGAAAAGCTAATCTCTTATTTTGGGGGCTGTGATTCACAGCTCTGGGTAAAGACCATCACTGTTTCTTTTCACCCTGCAAACGTGGGGATGTAATACATTCTTGTTTACCTCATAATACCAGTTGACTTTTGCTTTACGGATGACAAGTTTAAGAGGAGGCAAAATAGATCACACACAAAACCAAGAAAGATTAGGAGACAAAGGGTTATGAGCTGAGGTCAAGATGAGCAATCACACACTAAGAAAAGAGAGGCAGAGATGGGTCATGAGTGGAGATGGGAAATACCTGACAGGAAGCAGTGATGTGATCAGACTGGTAGAGATAACAGGGTGGCTGAGCTGAGACAGGATGTTTAACCCAGAAAGTGGGAGGAAAAGTCTGTTTTAGCTGTGGGAGATGTCCCTGGGTTGGTGGGTGCACTAAGACATGGTGCTGGCAGAGTCACCAGCAAATCTTTCCCTAACTAGGGCACTTGGCCCCACGGACATTTAGTGCCTAATTCTCTGTCAAGATTTTGACCTTTGCCTTGCTAGAGCTGCTCTCCTCAGCCAAAGGTTAGTGGAGGGGATGGGGCTGTCAAGCTGAATGACCTCATTTGACTGGAGAGGGAGCAGTGGCAATGTGGGTAAGTGGCTGAGAGAAGTAAATGAACTAATTTTAGTCTCCCTGCCTTCTATTGCTGTAAATCCCAGATGAGGGCTTTTCTGACAGCTTGATAAAAAATCAGAGTTACCTGGTAAGGGGCACTGGAGAGCCAGGTGCTTGTGTGCTCCATAGAGACACATAAACATGGCACAAGACTTGCTAGTTCCTGGGCCTTAAAATGCAATTAGTTTAATTTCTTTTCATATTGACACATAGTATGTAACAACAGTACATTATCTCCCAAGATGAAAATTCAGGCAATGTTTTCCAAATTGGCTAAATAAATGAGCAGCTCAGGATTTTGCAAAAATACACCATAGGTTTGGGCAATTTTACCTTTCTTGACACATTATCAGGTGCACCCAATCCATCCCTAACCACTACAGAACAAATGCTGCCTGGGAGCACGTGTTACAACATTTCCTCATGTGGAGGTGTTCTTTAAAGAGAGGTGAACATTTCCTGCACAAGAGCTTTTTGCTCTGGTACAATACAAGATCTCAGCACTGAGAGCACCAGGCACAGAGCCCTGTCAGAACAGAGCAGCAGGCAAACCCCATCATCTTTATGGAGCATGCAATGACTCACGTGGCAGCCGAGCTATTTTCCTCCTTGTAATTACTGACACCAGCACTTCTCAACCTGCACAGCGCTGCCCTCCTGAAATGCTGCGAGGTGTGAAGCCCTCACCTCAGGAGCCATCAAATATGATAAGGCACAAAAAGCTCTTAATTAGGCTGCCGTGGTTTAGAGGAAGAATTTAACACAGGTGAAGCTTTTGAGAGAGGTCCCTGTCTCGTGGTGCTCATACAACATGAGCTACAGGACATTAGCGATCCTGACAGAAAATACAGAATGACTCCCCAGCTCCCTCCTGGCTCCAAGGGGCAGGTGGGAAGAGCAGCCATGTGAAGCTGTACTGACAGCATCTGATTTTCCTCCAACACACAGGACTCGCTGTGCAGAGATAAAAAGTAGTGCAGCCATAGCCACCTTGCCTGGCTGGTGCCTTTATGGTTTGCATCTGATAAAAGCCTGGCTCAGAAAAGGTCCCCAGCACAGACACTTTGTTAAGAATGGAGAGCACAGCCTTTAAGAAATGGAGCCTTTCTTATACACCAGATTATTATCTGTTCCCACTGGGACAAGTTAAGCAAAAAACACCCCTCAGCTGACTCATTTCAGCAGCCAACAGTTGCTCAGTTTTTTCTTATTAGCAACTTCTAAAAGATATCCCAGCTTAAAAAGCCCACAACTAGCTAGAAAAATAAGATAAAAGACATCCATTGAAAAAATAATTATCTTAATTATACCACAGCTTTGTCCTCCAAAGAGAAGGTAGTTTTTCCACAAGACAGCATTGCTCTAATGGAGGATGCACTTTAAACAGGACTATGGTTTGCACACTGCAGTGAACTTCTAACCCCGTACAAGTTGTATTTACTGCATTTCAGAATTGTACTAGTGGATAAAAGCCATCTTCCCCCTCCCCCCATTTTTTACCCCCCTGGAACTGCAGATCCATTTTGCCATTCTCTCCTATTATGCGACTAAACATCCCAACATGCCACGATATTCCACAAAACAAATCAATAGAAGTGATATTTTACTCAGTGGGTTTGTGGGGTTGTAGTTTGGTTTGATGTTTGGTTTTTTTGCTCTCTCATTATTCTCTCCCATCCCCTATTATGCTGTCCATCTCCAAGGTAAAGCTGAATGCACTGAATTGCTGTGGATGCCTGCTCCACAGGAGACTGCTGGAAAGGAGTTATTGGCAAATAACCTTTTTTTTTTTTTCTTCCTGTGATGGTTCTTTTGCCTTTTTGCCTCCAGCAAAACAGAAAAAACAAAATTGCCCTTATTGTAGGTAACCTTACCTTCCCTTTGCTAATATCAGGTATTGCACTGCACTCTCCTGTTGGCAATTGGGCAAGATGTTAATTCTGAAAAATCACATCAGCTGCAGTCACAGAACATAGAACAAAGTTGTTGCTTTGCATGTTCAGAAATCCATTAAGGGCATCTTCACATGCTGAAGTGTCTCTGGCCAAGAAAATCTGTAGCAGAATTTGAAGATATAGTCCTATTTTACACAGCACTTATCTTAACAGAAACAGCATTAAAAGAATTTGTCTGCTGCATTTTTTTTCCTGCAGTGTTGCAAATACTCAAATTCACTATCAGGGTTATTCTTTTAGAAGAAAAACCTGTCCTTTTCAGATTTAGCATGAAACTGGCCTCTCCTGGGTGGGAGTCAAGACTTGGAGATCATCAGATTCATTCTGAGACTTCAGACCATCTCATAAAGCTCACAGAGGAGATACAGGATGGAAGATTCATGTAAGCCTTAAACTTATACAGGAGGAGCTCCTGATCAAGAGTTGCTCTTGAAAGGCACAAGGGCAGTTTTTTTTAATAAAGACTGGAGTGCACAACCACAGCTTTGAGGAACCCTTGTCAGTCGAGGTAAGAAAACTCGTATTTGTGATTAGAATGAGATGTGACAGCTATGAAAATCCCTTAAGAAAACCAAAATGACTTTAAAATAGGAAGCTACTTTAAGATTCACTTCAAGATAGATTCTTCACAGGTTTGAAAAGGTATCCTGTTGCCACCAGCTTAGTCTGGTAATCAGCACCACCAAAAAGCTCTCAGCTTACAGCAGGCTTTAGCTGGCACAGAACACATTCCATCTACTTGCTTGGATGTAGATGGGAACACCAGCACTAAAGCAGAGACCCACAACTTCCCAAGATTATCCCAGGAAGTTGGAGGATGTCACTCCTCCATGCATCTGGAAGTATTTCTTCTGAAGCCCCAAGAGCTCTGGAAAACTGTCTATCAAAATGAAGCACAGAAGCACATTGGTGTTCTGGGGCTATGCTGGGGGGGGAATGCTGGATGGATCATCCCAATGTTGGTGCTAGAAGCTATTGTCAAGAAAGAACACTGGGACTATTGGGAGCATCCTGGAAGCTTTCAGACTTGTGGAAGATCCAGGCAGGGTCACCTAGCTCAGGAAAGCATTTCTCAACAGGAACACATGAAAGGCACGAGCATGGCACTGTCACAGGCAGAGACCCCATACCAGAATCTCGGGTCACTCATCTCTGGCAGACCCTCAGAGATAACAGAAATGGGATTTCCACCTTCACCAGGCATAGACACAATTTCAACAAGTGTTGGAAAAGTGCACCTCCTGAATCCAACAAGAAAAGTTAGGCCCAAAGGCACTTTTCCAGTCAATTTTCATTAATTAGGTTTTTCTCTCAGAGGTCTACTTCGAGTTCACAAAACAACTTATGACAAAGACATTTCCTTTTCTGTCAAGAATGCATCACCCACCATGGACCCATTACTAATATGGACAAAGCATAACAGGATTTATTTTTATCTTAATCACCACTTGGGAAACTAGTTGCAATTCTCTTAATTTATCTATGTTAAAAAACCCAATTAAATAACCTGCTTAACATCTGTTCAAGATTCTTTTTGATGAAAGTCATATGTAGTGCAAAATAAATAGGAAATCTAAATATTCCATGCAAATATCAAGACACTCTAAATATTGTGATTCTACACCATGCAGAGCGTCAACAGTGACAATGGAGGCAGGATTTACTGCTCATGGTCCAAATACACAAACCACCATTAATTCAAGTGCTGCCAGTAGCCGATCTACTTTATGCAGGAAAATTACACTCAAATGTGAGTCCAAATTTGAGCTATGCAAGCTGAACTGTTAAAGAATACTTGAATGTTAAGTCTTGCAACGGTAAAATAATTTAAAAATAAAAATTGTATTTTTAACACCCAGCTTATATAATTGCCCATTTCCAAGAAGGGAGTTTGGCTGAATTTTTGATAATTTTAATGCAATACCTTATTAATCAGGGTGGCTTGTAGAACATCATTTAAATGAGAATGCTCAGACTTGCAATTCCTTTTTTAGTTCAAATAGAGTTGTTCATACTTTCAATTCCCGTTTTTCCTCATGGATTTCCAATGAACTTTTTTACAACATCTTTTCCTAGGGATGGTTGTAATATTTTTGAGCATTACCTTCCGTAGAAGAGCTGTCTCCTTAAAGATTCAGAGGTAATAACCAGCCAATACAGATTCAGTTCTTTTGCCAGGGAACAGCTACCCTCATACAGAGAGCCTGATTTGCAACCTTGTTGAAGTGGAGACAAAATAATGCAAAGCAAAAATCGATCTTTTATTCTGTGCTGCCAGGGAAAAATGCATTTCCACTACAAAATCCAAATTCCTTACAGAGTTTCTATGTCCTGATTCAGGTACAATGAACAACCACATGGGCTATATCTACTCTCCTGTCTTGATCCATAAATATCATTAAGGGAAGTGTTTCTGCAAGAAACCTTTGTCTAAGGGATACTGCAAAACCTGACACTCAATTCTAGAAATCTGGTTTCAAGCCATGGAAACAAAAATTAGGTCTGTATAAAGTTGATATAAATTACTTGCTTTCTTTCTGTTCTAGAATAAACTAAACCCACTCATTTCTCTCTCATTTTGATAAACTGAATAGCTTAAGCTTCTAGCATCATTCATGGTAATAATGTTTCTCACATTCCAGACTGCTTATGTAGCTCTGAATTTTTATGATGTATCTGTAGCAGAAATGAACTTAGTATTAATGACCAATAAAAATACCACCAGTGTTGCATACAGAAACAAAAAGTCCTTTTTTCCCTGCACAGTAGCATCAAACTTCTGTATTCAATTTCCATTATTTCTCCTCAGTACTCTACAAATAATTTATTTTAGGGCCTGTTTGTAATAGCAAAAGATAATTTAATTTCTAACAAAATATTAAATCTGGCCTAGAGTAAAATGCTTCCTTGCAGATTTAAGCACCAAAGGACTTCTGTTTTTTAAGGTGAAATAAAAAACAACTATGTTTAAAATTCATTTTGAATAGAAAAAAAAGGTTATTCAAATTTTTATGTAAATATTTATCATTCTTTTCTTGGCCCAGTTTCTTAGTGAAAAAGAAGTTTATGTGACCATCTCAGCTTTTTTTTTGTCTTCTCTTCTTTTCCTTCCTGAAATCATCTCAACAATTTATATGAGGGCAAATTTGGGTTAAGGCAAACTGCAAAACCCCAATGACTGCAAAGGTCTCATTTCTTCCATGCACTTTACTCTGCTTCAGAGTGAACCAAGTCGAGCAAGAATACAAAACATTTTGAGAAATAATCCTTACACACACAGCTTAGATGTTTAGATTTACACAAACAGTTTAGATTGTACCAACCTGAAATCAGGGCCTCAGTAATGCCAAAAGAAAAGGAGGGTGTATCAGGTCACTCAAGGCAAGGTGCAGTTTGGAGAAAGTTTATTATTTGTGATGATAAGTTAACACTGAGCTGCAGCAGTTGGCAGCCAGGGAAGCAAAGAAATGGACCTGTTTGAAATGTGATTGACACTGATTTGAAAATTTTGAAAACTATGAACTCTGGACCCAGGGGTGTCATTTTATAGTTAATTTTCAGAGAGCTAATACACTGCAGTCAGTGCTGGAATAAGCCAACACATCTCACTGAACTACTTATTGTCAGAACCACAGCTGTGATACACACGGTTACTGTTCCACAAAACAGCCCTGGTATTACTTTTTAAAAGGGTAATGAATGCAATAAAAGGTTCTCAGCCACTGCAAGAGCAATAACAATATTAATGTAATTTGAAAAGATGGTCAAAACCCTTTGCTAATGCTCATGAATCATCAGCTGCTTTTGCAATGTAACTGCTGTGTTTGGAAATTGCATTTCCCCACTCATTCACATTATTCTGACCATTCTTCCAGTCTGTCTGTTTTATAAAGTCATCACATGTTCAAGAAACAGCAATCATGAGCCTTGAATGTGCTTTTGTCCTGCTTTCATTACAGAGAAGGAAAATACACTTGCAGGTGCCCCTTCTGAGCAAGAAAATTCATCCTTCCAACAAGCAGCTCTGCAATGTGACCATGAGCTGCTGCTGGAGCTGCTGTCATTATGAAGAGGTCCTCTGTGGGGGACATCTTTGCTTCTGATTAGGTTGTGACAAAGACAAAGGGATGCTTGATGTGAGAAGGAAGGATGGAAAGAGTTTCCACCATTTTATCAGTGTGAAAGTGAAGTTAAACAGAATCTGAAGTACTTTTGGAGAAAGCCCAAACCTGGTGTCTGACACACAGTGGGTTTCTATACAGGCCAGAAGCAAGAACCACACACAGAAATAAAACCAGCAGAGGTGCAGTTGGTCCTGACCTGTGGAGTTTCCTACAATCTCATGTGAGATAGAAGTCATTACACTCTCCACAGGGTAATGAGACTAAAAATAAGCCCAACAGGTGAGCAAAGGTGTGGATGTGGCAGGCCTAAGTGAGATTTTGTGTCCCTGCACCAGAAGCACTAAAGTTAAAAAATATTTCATCTTTTCTTGCTGTTTCCACTTTTGTTCCTGAAATTGCATCTTGCCAGTAACGTAGGCTGCTAAGGAGGGGAAAAGCAGAGAGAAGCCAGGGAAGAGGGAGGTGGCCAAGCTAACCAGGGCAGAATTTCAAGGAGCACAATGTTGAGCATTGGACAGCAGTATTACAGACTGCTGAGGAGCCCTCTTCCTTTCTGTTCTTTGGGATGAACCTCTGGAACAACAGCTCTCCTCTCTTCCTGCACACTTCCTTCTACCCATCCTGCCAACTCCAGCTGGCTGGGCAGACTGTCTGACATGGCACAGGAAGGGCAGCCATGCTCCATGTTGGTGTTTATTAAATTATTTGCCTTCTTGTATAAAATTCATTTGTTTTCTTCCCTCTCCCTACATCCTCATCTTAGACCTTCAGAGCAGACTTTTCCATGGGAGGATGGGGTGGGGGAGCTATATTTGCTACAGAGAGAAAAACACCCTTGAAAAGGGCAAAATGAACCAAAATTTCTATTTCAAAATACCAGGACAGCTGCAACACCAACAAGCAAAAATCATTCTGAATATAGTTTTAGTGAAATAAAGAAGGCTGGTGGGAATGGTTCAGAGCGTGAAAAATTGTGACTAATAAACAATATGAGTTCTGTTTTACTGTAAAATCTCATCACATAAAAAAATCATTCCTGTGAATCATCCTTGATGCTGGTGAGTAGACTGTTCAGAGCACAATGTCTGCACTGTCCATAAATATCACCATGGCCAGTAAACTCAAGGCAATGACAAGGGGACTGTAAAACCACGGAGGGTGCCACGCACTGCAGTGGTTGTAAAAAACGCTGTAAAAGAAAAATAATCTTTTATTAAATCTTTTGTTTGGGAGGAGCTTTGTATTTGAACAGGGCATTTAGCACCCAGGATAGCTTTCCAAAAGCAGCAGTCTCTCTGCCCTTAAACTGCATTTGGAGTCCTGTAAAGTTCTAAAATTACTTCAGCCAAGAACATTCCTACAATTTCTACCTTCTCAGCTGAGACCAAACCTTCATTGCCTCACTCAAATATTTTCAATTGAAACATGCAGAAGTTCAGGAAAAAAAGTTACTATTTTCTCTAAAAACTCAACACACAACAGTAAAAGCTCAGTAGGAGAGTGCAAAGTCTGACATCTAAAAAGCTACACACAAGCCAATTATAAATGAATGCCATCCATTTTATTTATCTCATGTAGCCAAAGGTAGTAGCAGGGTAAGAAAGTTGTGTGGGGCCTGATGGGCCAAGTGTGCTGTGGTTTAGTACTACAGATGGCAACCAGGCTGTTATTGTTCTTTTTCTGCAAGGGCATACAGCTGGAAGCACTCTGGGGTATCCATAAAAATCAGAATGGAAGGGGTTTCTGAAGAGCATGCATCTTCCAAGATAAAGGGAAAATTTGGCTTTGACCTCTAGACTGTTTCCTGGACTTAAGGCAAATACTAAGGGACCTTTAATGCCCTGAGCAGAGTGGAGACAGCTCACAGCAAGATGCAGATGTTATAAAACTCAGTTAAGCTGCCTTCAGTTCAGCTATCAGGACTCACAGGTTTATGACCAAAGCAAAGGAATTTTACTATTAAAAAGACAGACACAGTATTTTCTCAGACTATACAGACAGATGCTGATTATTTCAATGATATAGAAATAAGTATACTGCTTACAAAATAAATTAATATTTTACAGGTTTGTTAGCATTTGTCAACATGTGCAATCTTAACAAAATACCATATGCTCTAGAGATTAAGAATGGCTCTTGTGTAATTCCAAATGAGTACTCTGGGAGTTGTTTTTGCATATTAGAGGTTTAGAAGTTGTTCCTTAGAGCATTAATATTTCCTTTGGAACTGCACATTAACAGCAAATCCAGCAAAACCCTTCACATTAAACTATAAAACAAATCTAAAACAAACTCTACTCTCATCCACAGAGAGGGTAGGATAATCTTAGGATAATTCCACACTTCTCATTCTTACTAAGAAAGACATAAATTCAATCGTTATCATCTTTTCTATTACAACACAGTCTCTTTCTGTTAGGACATGCAGACTCTAATCAAACACAAATGCTTACTTAAACCAGTCAAGCTCTGTGTATTTTGTACTAAAGCCAGCATACTGTACCTAATTAACCCTTCTGCTTTTCTGGCTGTGTTGCTCTGATGGCTCTGAACTGAGCACTAAACCCATGACAATGAAATTTTAGTGAAGAGCTCATGAGGGAAAAATTGCACTCCATTCACCTTAGCCTTTTGTGGCATAAACCAGTAGCATTTTTAATACGGCCTGTATTCCACTAAAATGCATCCCACAAATACTTCTGGAACAGCACTAAGGGGGAGGAGGGCAGCACTACTTTCCCCCAGAGAAGATTTGCAGAATCACACTATAGGATATAAGGGCAGTATTTTCTCCTGCAGGCACAGTAACTCAATTTCCAGGCTATAATTGGATGATGTGGTTTGCACCATCTCCAGAACCCCTTGATGGAATTACATCTGCCTGATAAATTATATAGTTTTCAGAACGGTGTTTTACACAGAGCATGGAGCTCTGGGTCCTAATATCTTGATGGGTATCATCTACCTTGCTCCTGACATCCCAAGGGAGGCTTGAAATTATATGAGCTGCCCTTTGATTGGAGGTAAGGCAGAATGGGAATGCCCAGGGGAGAGCTCACAGAAGCCTTCTCCTTGCCAAGGGGTCTTTCCTTTCACAGTTTGGTCTCCCTTCCTGGGCTAAGGAGAGAAACAGGAAGCAGGAGGAAAAGGGATGTCTGCTGCTGTCTACAGCTCCTTTTCTTCCCATGGAAAAGCAGAACAAATCCACAAAGCATCAGCCACTGGGTTTTAATGTGCTTGGTAAACTGCAAGCACGAGCGGCTGCAGGGGTAGGCTGCAGAGGCTGGGTTGGCCCAGTATGTCTTTATTAAAGTATCTCAGTGCTGTTTTACACCTGAAATTTTGATGTGTTGAAACAAAGTAGGAGTTAAGAAGGATTACATTTAGGCTTCCTCTGATGCTTTTATGCAGAAGACAGTATATACCAAGGGAATGAATTTCAATCTCAGAATGTGGAAGGAATTGAAAAATAACCTATATATAACTGCAGTAGTCCTAATGGCAGCCTAAACCCCTGAGAACCAATGCAAAAAAAGGGCCTGCCTTCCCTATGTATCCCCTGACTAAAAGAGAATACACAATGAGGTTGGACAGAGAATAAATGAATGAGAAAATAGTCATTTAGTATACTTATTTAATTAGTTCTTTCTGCTTCTAATGGTAATGTGGCAGAATACGAGACTGAACAGAACAAGGTGGCTGCCTATGGCATAATTAGGCCTTTTAAGGAGGCAGAGAAAGGCATCAGTCTGCACAGGCTGGTAGGGAAAGCAACTTCAGTGAGCAGCCAATTTCCATATCTGGAAACACACCGCTTCTTTAATGAATGCCTCGGATAAAGCATTTAGGTTTCTTGCTATAATTTTTAAATAAAACACAACTGTTACCCATCAGTTGAAAGCTTGGGTTTTCTTTGCATTTCTGCAGTCCCCAGACTTGGGGTTCTCTGGCCCTGAATATGTAAAAGATGACTTGAACACCTGAATGTTTTTTTTTTTTTTTAAATAAGAGGTGAATAAGAATGGGACAGCAAGAATGAAAGTCCCCAGAAGGAAAGACTGCCCGGACCTCTCCTCTTCCTTCTCCCCTTCCCCTTTAGAGCCCAAAACCTATTTGTATTTTGACTGAGTGCCCTGGAGCTGAGCACAGACACACACCCTGCCCTGAACACACAGACACACACCCTGCACTGCCACCCACTATCCTGGGAGAAACCCATGGAGAAGCAGCACCTTTCCAGAAGTTATTTGGGCTGCTCAGGACACACTGGGGACGCTCAGAAGATTTGGTTACCAGCAGCTGGTATAACAAAGGCAGGGCAGGATAAAAAGCTGGCCTTGTAAAAGAAGGGTGGAAGATCTGCATGGTTTGACAAACACACCCTTATGTCAGGACCAAACACACCCTTAAGAATTCTAGTTACAACAAGGAAGCAGCCTCGACTAAAATCCTTAAATGAAAAAAACCCTATTTTGTGCAAAACAGTTTTTCTTGGGCCAAAATACATATGCATACTTATACATCCTCATCCCCAGGTGAAGTGTAACCCAATTATGACACTACTTCTGCAGCATTCAAGTCTAAAGACTCAGATGAATTAATTTTTTAATGGATTTTTTAACCTCTTCAAAGAATCCAGCCCAAAATGTGTCTTTGCTGAGACTTCCTGATGTGCCCAGGTCCCAGACAGCTTCAGTATCCATCTGCAATGTACACTGGAGCTTGGCAGAACTCCTTCCCTTAAACTAATGAGTTTTGCTCCAACCTACACTCCTGTGAGATGTAGGACAAGCATTATCTTAAGTGCATCTCTGTTTATTTAATAACCTCATTTAGGGTACAATAAATACACACAAGCAGCGATCAGGATCATGTCTGGTAAGAAGCTGCTGTGGCTGAAGTTGATAAATACCTAGCAACTGATTTTAGCTGAAATTGGATTGAGCTTCCCAAAAGGTCAGTAAAATTAGTATCTACCTGAAAATTACTATAACCACTCCAAATTGTCACATAGAATTTCTAAAATTAACTCACAGGATAAAATGAGGAATTAATGCCAGGGCACCAACAGAAACCTAGAGAACACCATTAAAAAATATGGTCTGATGGTGACAATACTTATTTTTTCCTGACCAAATGACATTAATGTTTATGTCTTCATTAATACTAATAAACTTGTATTTCCCTGCAATACATTGATCTTACTCTCAGGTAGATAAGCACTTCATCTTTTTTTTTTTTTTTTTTTTTAACTTAGCTGTGCTTGGCTTGGCACTGCCCTTTAATCTCCTGCAAGCCTAATTATGCAATTAGGAGGTTTTTTAACATTTTAAAAATTCAATACAGCCTTGTATTTCAGCACATTATTTAGGGAGAGGAGTAACACCTCTGCTTAACTTTTCTGGTTAGATTTTCAAAGTCTGATGCTGCTGAGGCCATTCCTGGCAGGTGTTTGGCACCAGGCTTGCTCCTGTAGGGCAGGTACCTTCATGTAAACACAGGAGGTGTTGGATGGACACCCAGGGATCTGACTGCATGCCAAACTCAGTCTCTGTGCATGCCATGATGCTGTCCCCTGGGCGTACATGGGGGTCAAGCCCTCGAGCTGCACTGGTGGGAGTTTTCCTTTGGGAAACCAGAGCTGAAGGAGGAGGTCAGGCCCCAGCAGGCAAGAATGCTTCTCTCACTTTATTTTCAAGAACACCTTTGTTTTTCTGCCAAAGGGGAAAAAAATACCAGCAAAGAAGCTATAGGTGATGGGCAGTGTCTGCTAAAGTGTCTGCTAAGCCAGTGTCTGCTAAACTCCTGGCAAGGAATAATTGACTTTGGTGTGTTTTGGATCTCTCCCTCATTTTGCAGGGTTATTTTTTTACCTTATCCATGCACTGCTTTATATAAGCCTTGGCACCGCTTCTGCAAATACCCTGCTACACCTGATTTTGAAAATCCAGAGTAAAGTATATCATCTTTGGAGAAGAGAGAGTTGATATCAAAAAAAATATCATTATCTGAAGTCACTGCCATTCCTTTAATCATAAGTTGGAAGAGAGATTTTGCAATTTTCTAAGCAAGATTTGCTCACTGCTAAGGACAAAAAGTGAGCACAACTAACATTAAACTGGGCAGTGCACCTTCTGAACATATTTGTAAGCTTCTTACTGGGAGAAAATAGTCATACATTTTCCCAGTCATGCTCCTTGGACAAGGAGCAGTTCCTTCTCCTTCCACATGGGTTTTATTTGCAATGACATATTTAGTGTTAGAGGTATCAAAGGGGACAAAATAATGAGTAGGTTTCCTTTTTTTTGCTTTGGTCAGGTTCAAAGGATCAATTTAAAATTGCTGTGCCCAGTATCACTTTAAAAACAGAATGAGTGAACACAGTCATATTGTTCCCAGGCTTTTATCTCAGTTACCAGGATATGGGGGATTTATAAGCAGAATTTTAGTACCCCAGCATTATATTAAAATACATAACATGAAAAAAATATTTTAAAAAATTACATAACAGTTATTATTTGTTATCAGCAGAAATAACTGCTATCAGGGCTGGGTTCATGGAACTCAGTGCAGAGCCATGTTCTGACCTCAATCAATAAGCCCTGATAACTGACAGACTCTTTCTAAATATGCAGCACTGATACCAAACCAGTGTGGAGGGACAGGCACCCTAAAACTATCCTTTGAAAGGATTTTGGCACATAGATTTCATACAGTGTTGACATTTCTTCTGTCCTTCTTTCCATTTCCTGCTCTTGGTGCCTGCTAGAGCCCAGCACTGCATGTGATGTGGCTGCTCAATAGACCAAAGTATGAAAAATACTTAATAATGCCTTTTCCCCACCATGGTTAGCATGCATGAAATGAATGAAGCTTCCTGCACAAGGGATAAATCTATAACTAAATGTCAAAAACTATAACTCTCTCTGAAGGTAGCTTATTAACAATTTGCTATGGTTCATTTTACAGTGACACTTCCATATTCGGGAGTGTCAGAGTACAGAGGAGCAGCCTGGGATCAATTCATTCTGACATAAAAAAAAGAAGATTAAAAAAAAAAAAAAGGGAAAGGAGGGGGAACAGAACTGGTATCTAACAAAGCATCTGGACTCATTCAAAGATAAAGAAAATTCAAGATTCATTACTGAGTTCCCCAGTCCCAATCAGACAGGCTTTGTGACGCAGTCAGGGTGATTACAGCTCACTGGAGGAACACACAGCAGCCCTAAAGCCACATTTGCTTAAAGAGCATGATATGGTTCTTCCTCCCAAATCATGCATTAAAGCTCTGCAGAAAAACAGCATGAGTGAAACACACTGTATGCATATGACAGAAAGACCAGCACCAAAGCTATTGAAAGGAAACTAATGAGCATGGTAAACCCAGGTTTCTGATACTATTAGTTTTTAAAACCAACACTAGAAGCAATGGAAGGTTTTGCTTAAAGATAATAGTAAAAAGCAGCTCTGATTCTGCAGATTGAAAGAGAGTGAGAACATAGGTTTGGGGTTAACTTAAAAAAAAAAAAAATTCAGTTCTAGGGGCTCACTAAAAAACTGCAAGTGAGAACTTCCCCTCTGGGACAGGGCATCTCTACAGCAGTGCTAACCTGGACACAGCACCCATGGGGAAAGCTTCCACACCCTGGAAAGGGAAATGTCTGCCCACACTGCCTCCTCCAACACACAAACCTCATTACTGTTTGTCATCTTCTTCTAGCTGGGAAATGAGGAATGGTCATTTCCCACCTTTAGAGAAGGTTTTAGACTTTTCCAGAGCAGAAAAATTGCAGTGGAGCCAGGCACAGCCCAAGGGAGCTCTGCTCAGCTCATTTGCTGCCTCTGAACTCTGCAGAGGAAAATGGGGAAAATGAAGGGGAAGTGTGAAAAGCCACAGTGTGTTCCTCCTGCTGGCTCTCAGGGACCCCTGGCAGTGTGTGGCAACAAATGGGTGGTCCTGAAGGCATTTTTCTATGAATTTGCTCTCACTATAGCTGAGATGGGGCAGGTACCAAACTACCTGCCTGGCTACTGACAAAGTACTTAATAAAAAGCAGCAAGCCATGCTTTGGCAGCTCTGTGATATAACACTATTCCTGGAGCTATCACCTCTTAATTATAAAAGTTTGAGGCCACTTAGTTTGCATTTCAGTGCAAACTTGTGAAGAAAACCTGAACCAGATATCTGCAATGTACCTTGGCTTTGTTCAGCTCTCAGACTTCTCCAGTTCTGGGGCATTTTCCTCACTTACATATTCTAGTTCCAAGTTTTCACATTGAGTTTTACATCCTGGTAAATGCACTGGTAAATGATAATAAGATAAATAAATAGCCATCTCTTAATCATTTTTATCTTCTGGGGTAAATTTTAATGCCACATCAGAAATGAAATGGATCTTCTAATGAACTCAAATCCCCAGCACTCCCAGACCTGTACATCTTTTATGGAAGTTGGTCTGTAAGAGACAGTTTATGTGAAAGAAAATTACTGCTTGGCCCAGAGCTTGGACTCTTAGGTGCTACCTGCCTATAAATTTGCAGACTATCCAGAGGAAATAAAAGCCACAGGGAGAACAAACTGGAACACACTCTTAAAGGTTCATAAAAGGAAGCGTAATTGTAGACCATCCAAGTTACCTTTATGTTCTTAGGTGGGAATCCTGTTATCAGTAAAAAAGCAGAGGTATCTCTAATAGGATAGTAATTTTCTCTTGGGAGCCCCAAGAGAAATTCCCATTGGAAGTGTCTCACCTCCATTGCCCTAATCCTATTGGAAGTGTCTCACCTCCATAGTTCTGGATTTGGGGGTCAGCAAGACTGGATGTGGCTTGGAAAGGAGAGATGGTGCAGGGCTAGAAGAAGGCCCCAAAGAAACAAATCTAAGGAGAAATCTAACAGCCAGGGTCTCTTCTCATCTCCTTTCAAAAAACTGTAAATAAATGTAAATGCAAGGAATAGAAAGTCTGGTCATGCCATGAGAAATTACCTGTGATTTCTAAGAGGCAGCATTTCACTCTCTGTATCAGAGAAGATGCCTCAAATGGATCACAATGGCATTACCTATGCAAGAACAGTTCAAGCACTGCTGATTTTTCCCTCCTTATGAAAATGAGCAGAATCTGATGTTAGAGTCACCTGACATTGCCAAGGCACTGCTGCTGCATTCAGTGCCAGTTTCCCATATGCTTTATATTATTTACTGACAGAGAGAAAAAGTTTAAATAGTTTGAGTATTTTAAACAACAAACATGCCAACAACTTTCTACCACAAATAGATACAGTGAGATCAAGTAAAAACAGCAACAACAATTACAATAAATTATTTTTAAAAGCATGCTTACATCTGTTTCTAGGGATTTTCCCACCTCCAGGGGAAACTCACCAAGCCCTCATGGAGGATGCTGGCAGCTCTGGTGCCTGGAGACTGTTGTTACTTAGACCACACTGGAAATCTCTCCGTGTTTACTCTCACCTGTGTAAGTACACTGACCTGCCTTCCCTCCTGGCACTGCCCTGTCCTGCCTGTTTGCTCTGGGCTCCCCGGGGGCTGCAGCTGACTGATGGGCCACCAAAGGCAGTGGGAAGGGCAGGGCTGCCTAGGGGCTGTCTCAAACTGCCTGCTTTCTGCAAAACCCTTCCCAAGTGTGTGTGGTCAGGGCAGGTGTCGTGCCCATGCTCAGGTCTTTAGCCTGGTGGAAATGAAGTGCTTGGAGAGGAACCATGGTGGTATAACTGATATATGGGAGAGTGAGCACTTCCAATGCCCTAATGCAGGAAAAGAGGCTTCCTTTATAGATTATTTCCTTCGTAACTCTGCTGGTGTTCAAGGATGATTCACATCAGAAAAGTTAATCACACAAACACATGCTTCAGGACAAACCTGAAAAATATAGGATAAATACTACATTTGGAAACCCCTTCCACCCATGTTTTTTTAAAGTCTATTATAGTACTTCTGTGTGTGTTTAATCACAGTTTTTGAGTAGAGACAGGATGTATAACTAAAATCTATTACCCATCAATTCAATTTTATATTAAAAAGATTAAAAAGACAACTCTGATGCGCATAATGAAATATGGGGTCTGGTCTTTCTTCAAGAGACAAGGCAGGAGATTTATTCTGGAAATTTCTGGATGGGAAACAGTCACATGTGCAAAGGAACAAACTGACAAACTCTTCTCCTATCACCTGACAATTATCTGCCTGCTTTCTTGTGTTTTAGAAGAGCAGTTTTCTTGCTTGCATAGAGAAAATATCTTTTATCCAAAAAAGCTTCAATTTTAATCACATTAGCATTAATTAGCAGAAAAATTTGATATTCTAATGATGATACTAATTGCTTGCAGAGCTCTCAATACCTTCAAAGCATTGCATGAGAACGAACAGAGCAACGCATAACTGTGCATGCCTTTTATCAGCTCCAGTATTATTTGATGCTCATTAAGTATTTTCTGGAATTAAAATGCATGGCACTTGATAGCTGAAAGCCCAGTTGTTTAAAATAATAGAAGCCACAGAAGTAGCTTTCCACGAGGGAAGAAAGTTTAATTTTCTCATCAGAGGAACAAAACATGTTTAGCTTAGCGTGTTTGCTGTTTATCTCATTATTCCAGGGAGCACTGTATATTGCAGTTGGGTGCCTGTTCTTCAGAGGGACTGTGGATAAGTACAGTTTATTAAACCCTGCTGAGGCAATCTGTTGTGTCTGTCTGTTTTAATGTTGTTATAAGTCAGTTAAGCATGTACCATACTTGTTAGCTGCATATATACTAATTTAATGTATTGATGGGCTGTCAGTACAAATACCTAATGAATATTAAAATACAAACTCAGATACAGAAATGCAAAGCAGAGCCAGCATGTGGTCAACATTTTGAGGGACAGGCAGAGAAAAGAAAAAGACCAGAGTTCAGCGTAAAATGACAGTAAACACTCATGAAATGAACATGAAAACAAATCACTAGTGGCTTCCCAGGAAAGAGAGAGGAAAATAATAATTAAGGGTCTCAAAAACACGGGCTCTAAATATACAGTGAACTTTGTCTTCTGCCAGCTGATTTCAATATAAATGAAACAAAGGGTGGTGAGCAGACCAGTATGCCAGTAAGACAAAGGGAACTAGAGAAAACAGAATAAAGACACTGTACCATGGGAGGGAGGGGAGGGGAGAAGGAAAAATCTCCCACTGTCTCTTCGGCAATGCAAATTTTCTGTTTAACAATGGCTCTAAAAATGGATAGCAGTCGATACTTTGCATGCTCTGCATAATGCAGTCTTTCAGCAAAAGCTTGTATGTACAAATCTCTCCTGCTCCAAGTGAATGTGGCAGGAGTTTGCTGTGCATGTTGCTCCCCATTAGATCATATTCAGCTCTGCAGCCAGCTGCTAGTTAGAGATTCAAAGGCTTGTGCACCATTCAGACCCAGCTCAGAGGCATGCTGTCTATCCTTCACGAGGTTTGAAGTGAAGAGCGAATTACAAAGAGAAAACCCTTGGGCCAGAGGAGGAAATATCAAACCACTGTGAGTGGGGAGGCAGCAGGGTGGAGACACGTGAGCAGCCACAGGGCTGATGAAACCAGGAGAAACAGCCCAAGAAATGCAGGATCTGTCTGGAGTTCAAGCGTTGCTTCTTTCTTTCTCCCTGTCCCACCTCTCCAAAATAATAAATGTGTCTCAAGGGTGACAATGACGTGGCAAATTTACCAGTGTCAGAAAAGGGAAGAAGGAAAGAGGAGCTAAAGAGCAGGTGACCAGGAGGGAACTCGTGATGGTTTACCACCAGAGGACACCTTGCCAGCACAGAAGAAACACCAAAAAGAATCTGGTCCAAAAAGCTCTCTCTGGTGGTGCCTTCCGAGGAGGGAAAGTCTGCTTGGAGCTGCTGGTCCCATCCTGTGGGATGGTGACCCACTGCTGCCCATCCATTAGGGGCTGCAGGGATCTGCAGTGTCCCAGGAATGAAGGGACTGCAGAGCAGATGCGAAGTGCAGGGACATGCAGAGGTGTTGGGAAATCTCCCTCTGAGGGCAACCAGGGAGATGCAAAGCTGAAGTAGTTGCCATCTGCCACCAACAGGTGGAGATCACAACAGTCAGTTGTGATTTAGAGGTGATTTTCTCAGTGGAGACCTTCATACAGGACAAAATAGGAGGGAAATCTACAAACTGGTCTGTGACAGAGCCTTCCTAGGTGGCAGCCAACAGCTGTGTTTGTGGATGGGGAAAAGAATACGTCTTCACGGATCAAATGCATAAGGATGGGTCAGAATTTCAAGCATTATGTAACCACTCAGTGAAATGATAGACAGCAAGCCTTTGAAATGAAAGGAAAATCAGTGAAATTGGACAAATTGTTAATCTGAATTCCACATTAAGCACATGTGTCCCTAGTGGCATCAGTCTCTAGAAGATTTTACAATATTCTGCTGATTTAAATATAACCTAATATGATCAAACACCTCACCTTATGGTTTGAGCTAGAAGGGTAAAGATACAGCTTGCTTTGACATCTCTGGGCTTCCTCTGCTGCTCCTCTTCCCTGGTTCCTTTTCAAATTACTTGGAATGACTGTAAATGTCCCCCTATAATGCTATGAGGATGCACTCTGGTTCCCTGGTATAATGCGATCAGGGAAATGCACTCTGGTTCCCTGATCCTTTGGGCTCTGGCTGCTTCTCCTGCAGCTTGGGAGAGCAGTTGCAGCAGTGGCCACCAGAAATCTGCTTGAGGAATGACAGCTGGGTGGCAGGCTGGGATAGTAAAGCACAGGAGGAAGGGCCAATCTTAGCTTGGCAAGAGGATCTCCATCACCTCTAATTTACAGGTAAGCAATCTTGCTAGGGGAAACGGTGGAGGCAGGGACATTCCTGAAGGCAGAAGAGAAAAATGACCTGCTGGGAAACTTCAGGAAGAAATTACTCTTTGGGCCACTGGCAGACATTGGGTAGATGATGGAAAACCCAGCCAGGGAGATCAGGTGAGGAGAAAGAGCACATGTTTTGAATCCAAGGGGAACGACACTTTTGGGATGGTGAAGAGCAGAAGTTTGCACTAATTTAAGTCTTTCTCACTCAACCCAAAATATGTGTTGTGGAGAGCTCAATGCAAAGCCACCACCAAAGTTTTAGAGATGAAAAGCAGGATCTGGGATAGCACTAATGCCTAGGTCCAACCAATTTGTAAGTCTCTGTTCTCTGAATTTCCAGGGTTTTCCTGTTTGCTTTCTGCCATCAGAATAAAGCCTGGTACACAAAGGTAGATGTCAAGCAAACATTCAGTTCAGTTTAATAAGATAGAGTGTAAATAACACAGGCTCTACGTTTGACACTCACTAAATATGACTGCATTATTCCTGTCTCTTGTGGCTTTTTTCATTGCTTCTGGCAGCAAAACACAGAATGGCAGGAAATCACTTATTCCAAGGTAGAGGCTTTGCTTCTGTAATAACCCACTAAAGGCCTAATCCTGTCAACTTTGAAGAAACTTAGTAAGACAAAGGATGTTTAATTTAATCATGTATTAAGGTCATGTGAAAAACGAAAAATAAGGAAAATAAAGATGAAATAAAATGCAACCCTTCCATCAAGAAGCTGAAGGCAAGACAAAGAAATAATAGTCTAACTGATGGCTTCATGGGTGGATGGCTAGAAATATCTGCTATGCCCAGAAAACAACATCTGAAATCACCCTTTAAGCCAGAAAACAGCTCCTGCTGCTGAAAATGGACAAGCCTGTAAAATGCTTCACTGTACAGCAGTGCTGAACTGTGAGCCGTGGTGCAACTGCAAGGACAAGGCTGCAGCAGCAGTGTCCCCAAAAGCAGGGAGGGGAGGAGGGATGCAGGCTCGGCTCCATGTGCCTGCACTCAGGGAAGGCTGGAGCCCTGAGCCCAGCAGCAGCCCCGCCGAGTGCAGCTAGAGGGAGATGAGGCGAGGGCACGGCAGGGATGTGCTGAACGAGGCAGAATAAATCCCTGCTCGCTCTCTGCTGACCTGGGAGCCTGGGGAGGGGTAAGTGTGCCCACGGGGGCCAAACAATCCCAAAGTCATGCAGCCAGCCATGCATCTATTATCCAGGCACCAAGGCAAAAAGAAAGTGACCTTTTTCCCTTGCTCAGTCATCTTAACAGCAACCACAACAGAAAAAACCCTCAAAAGCTTGGCTTAGCTAATACATGCAATCTCAGCTTCCCATCAGCGTCACTGCTCCCTGCTGCCTGCCCCAGCCCTGCCCCATGCCAGGCCCACTTGTCTTGCCCTGCTTTTGGTAGAATGGTAGGTGTGGGGTCTCTGTCTGCTTCACATGCAGACTGAGAGCTTTCTAAATACCTCTTTTTGCATTTCTCTGGCCTTATGATTTCTGTGTGGATAAAGGTGCAGAAAACAAACTGGTCTCTGGTGCTTTTTTTGCAGGAATTGAAGAAATGAAAAGGTATTGGAACCAGATTTCACATTTCAAGCTATATAAACTTAGTTCAAATCATGCCATCACTTGTCAAAAATTAGGAGAAGGCCATCATTAGGCCTCCTTCCAGCTGGTTTGAAATTAGTAATTAACTTCTCACAGAAAACAGATATTTTGCAGGGAATCAGAGATGGCATTTTTATGTGTGATATACTTAGTGAGCCAAAGGAGTCTGCATATTGACAGTAAACATTATGCCAACAAACCTCTGTAGGTTGGAAGACCCTCCTGATCTAATTTGGGATGGTTTTCAACAGTGAGGATATTAAAGCTGAAGCAAGAAAACACATTTAGACTGCAGTAGGCAGAGCATTAGCAATCCAAGGAGCTCCTATTAACCCCAAGCAGCACTGAGAGAGGAACAAATGCAGCAGCAACCAGCTCTGCCCTGGCTCAGGAGCCTCCATCTGGGCTGAGGCAAGCAGGAAGGCAGGCAAAGCCACACCAGCCACCACAAACCCTAGACTGTGGGGCTTCCAGGACAGGAACTGTCCAGCTCACAGGTGCTTTGCTCTTGCTGGGATCTCAAGCAGAGCAGACTGAGGAGCACTAGCAGCTGCAAAACTGCTGGCACCAGACAAAGGCTGGGTTTCTCTGTAACCAAAATGCTCAGGTGCATTTACATGGGTTGGTTTTTGCTTTTTTAAAAAAGTCCTGGGAATCTAGGAAGTTATAGAAAAACCTGTGTTATCTCACACCCAAAAATGCTGGCTCAGGCTGAAATTGGGAAATTCTGTAAAATGCTGCAACTTGTTTAACTGAACACATCCCTACACATGAGTGTAAGTATTAAGAATACAGCTGACAGTCATAAATCATGCCAGCTCACTGTGCATGCAGAAAGGGAAAAGAAAGCTGTCACTTTGGTGCTTGACAGCCCAGTGATGAGCACCATACAAATGGATAGTGCTCATCTAATATAAATTAGGTAGTTGTTGCCTAGAAGACTACCATTAGGGAGTACAATGCACTGGAACTTGGGCAAACCAATAATATAATATTTTCTGCAGCAAGAAAGACAGGAGTGCCACAGGAGAATGAAGTTTCTCTTATTAATGACTAGATAAAATACTTGGTTCATTCCACTTTGGGAAAAAAACTCAAGACAGCAGAAGCACAGGAAATTCAGAGAACAGATGAAGCACTGGGAAAGACAGAGGATAGATCTGCTTTGTCAGGGAAATAAATGGAGTGATCTAAAAAGCCTTTCCCATATCCAATTCCTGTGTCTGTGTTAAGGGCAGAATTTTCTTCAGTTTGAAGAATTGCCTCTGCCCCAGTCAGGGCAACATGGGAGAAAGTACACTGGAGGAAATGTCCTGGCCTCTTTCTTGCAGGGCTAAAGGCACAGAAATTTGCTAACCTGCACCCTTGCTTCATCTTAGAGGGTCTCAGCTGCAACATTTCTACCCAAGTACCATCACAGTCTTTCCTGCTCCAGCTAAGGACCAAATTGGTAACTTTAATGTTGTAAAAGAAATTTAATACAACTGGGAAATCAATTTTATTTTGCTTTGTTCTGAACAGGGATCTACTCACTGACATGGACCATTAAGTAAAGTAGAATGAAAAAGCACTAGGAATGACTGAAAGCCTATTTAAGAGAGCAGCAGCCATACCTGTAGAACTTAACAACAAAAAGACAGAGCAGAGTATGTAAGGTGCTGGATGATATTTCCTGTTCATCTCAGCATGGCTGAATAGTTCAGCTATTCTGAAATTTGTTCATGTGAATCTGGAAGACATACAGAACAAACTGCAGCAATATGCAACTGGATGAGAGAAAAATAAATTCCATATAATAGTGACACTGAGCACTGTTAATGCATGTAGACCCCTTGGAATGCTTTTTATCACAATCTCTGCTACAGAAGGCTTTGAAATATGGCCATAAGAAAAAAAAAAAGCTTCATAACACGACTTGGCAGACAGCACAAGCAGGTCTTAGCCCAAAAAATAGTTGGTGTTTTCCTTTCTTCTCCCTGTACATACCCAGACCTAAATTCATTTACAAAATTTGAACAAATAAATATATTTTCATTAAAGATGAATTAAGCATGGCAGTCTGGCCTGTCTTACACATAAAAAGAGAAAGGGAGGTTGTTCCTCATTTAGAAATATACTGCCTTCATGTGTCACAATGGCAGCTGGAACCTGAGCAACAAAACCTGGCAAGTGATTAATTGCTCCAGGTATTTAAACGAGTTCCACAGCATACAGAGTAGACACCACTGAAAAGAGAGTTTGCTGTCTTAAATCTCCCTATTACCCTTCATCCAAATATGTACTCAGAATTGGCCTAAAGCTGCTAAAGCCTTTAAAGCCATGAGTTTTGTATTTCCACTGGGAAATGTGGGTAATTCAACCCAAACAGACCTTGCACACTGGTGACTGGATGAATCTCTGAGATGATAATTTTTTCTTCCCACTGAAAAGAGACTCAGCATGCTAGGACAGATCTATGTCAAAGGGCAAGAAATCTGGAAGGAATAGGCTACCCAGAACAAAGTCCTTTTTCAAACATCCCCTGTGTGGGCCGATCAATATAAAAGCTCTTGTTTTAATATGGCCAGAGCCTGCATACTAACTAAAAATGAAATTTGAGCATATTTATACTCACTAAAGAAGTGGCTGTCAAAGACAAGTATCAATTTCAGCAAAATGTGAATAGTTTCTTCAGTTACTAAGTGCACCAATAAAAGAAAAAAAAGAGAAAAAAAAAGGTGTGGTGCATCCATATCTCTCTCAGGGGCCAGTCAATGAGAACAGATGAGAAAAGAGTTGCAAAATTCTGATTTATCTCTGTCTTTTATCCAGTCAGTCTGGAAGAACATGCTTTAGAACAATGTTTTAGAAAAGGGGTAGAAATTAAAGCTGATTTTGCAGGACATGTGGATAACTGTGAATTCTGGAAAGTTCCAACACAACTCTCCTTTTTGCAAATGTGACAGTGCATGATGTTAAATGCTTTCTGTAGCTGCTCATGCATGATTACAAAAGATTCAAATAGGAGCTTTATGAGTTTTAATGAAAGCAGAAAGTGTCCAACCTGTGAGAGTCCTTTGTTAAGAATATTGGCAGGGATGGTACAAACGCAGGAATTTTCTAGTAGGACTGGATTGCTCAATATATGTGGTTCAGACTTTTGAAAAACAAAGCAGAAAACCTTCTTCACTTGGTGAATTTGATTCCTGGCTATTGTCTCTCGACTTTGCCAATGGCTATTATATGCAGGTATCCTTTATGTAATAGATCCCTCTAACATATTTTATTTCCTTGGCTCCCACCAACAGTTTCTAGAAAGAATGTGCTGTTATTCACTTAAATTGGACAATTCAACAATAGTGGAGGGAATAATGGAGAGGAACCACAATCCCTCAAAGTGATAATAACCTGCAGAGATATTTCACTGCTCATTTTTTAACCAAAACCTGACATTTCTCATTATTTCCGAGTGCAGACTACCTAATCCAGAAGTCAATCTATCATAAGTAATTCAGGTACAGAACTGACATTGCAATTATTTTTACTAGTACTAGCCAAAAATGACCTATGTCTCAATGTGCACAGATCAAATCTCTCCTACAGATACAGCAGTATACTTGCATTGGAAACTTTCAGTTATTGGAATGAAAACACACACTTGTCGATCCAAAGAAAGTGTTTAGGGAAGAAAGTGCCCCTGTTTGACTCCATTTATTACTTTCCAAATGCCTATCCCTGTCAAATAACAACCATATTTTATCTTATTTAAGATGTAAAAATCCATCAGAAAGCACAATAAATTTATCTCTCTTGCAGAAATAACAGTAGCACTAGTGCAAAATACCTTCAATAAAATTTCAGTCCATGGGAAACACACTGGAGTTCAGCTTTTGTTGCAGACTGAAAAGCAGTCATGGTTTTGTTATAAGCTTCAGGACCCAGGTGAAGAACACTGAGGCAATTTGGATCTCATCTCGCAGCTCTTATATGAAACTAGTTTCTTGGCAATCAAAAATACTACCTCTGACTATAAGAAAAAAAGAAAAATAGACATTTTTTCAAATTTTACAAAGGCTGTTCTGCTTTTTGTTTTTTTTACAATAGAGTGGAGTAAATCTCAGTGGCACCATAGAAAAATTCAAGATTCTTGTAACTGTCCTACTATAACGCAAAATCAGAGACAAAACATTGTGTTATTATTATCAGTTATGTCTCTGATGCAATCTGCATTTATTATTCTCCAGGTTTACAAAGAACAGAGAGTTGCCTAGAAGAAATGCCAGCTTTAGTTCACAAAGGAGTTTTCTTTTGTGCCTCCATTCCCTTTATGCTGAAGGTGTGTGGGTGTGAGAAGAGCCAGCGGAACAGAACCCTCTCAAAATTGCCCCGCCCCAAATAATCAAAGGAAGGTTTTTTCCCCTGAACTGCATTACTACATTTACATCAGATATTTTCTTACATAAATGAACAAACTGGAATTATTACATTGCTAGTTAAGTAAATGATGGGCATTTTTCTATGTAAGGCTATCTTCTGTCTCAGAGAAAAATAAAGTGAAAAAAAATTACAATACCCCCATATTCTATGCTTATAACTTTTACTGAAGTTCAAGTAAAAAATATTTACCCCCTTTTGAGGGCTGGAGAGCACAGCTAATGAAGAACAGCACACCATGCCAGCCAGGCATTCATTGCTTGGATGTGAGTGAGGGCAGCAAAGGCTGAGGTGCGATAGTGGCCAACAGCCACCAGCACAATAAAGTAGCAAAATGGGTGAATGGTGTGCCAGAGTGCACCAGCCAAGGCATTTCTGATTCAGAGTCTGGCAAGTACATGTGCAGTCTCATCCAACACACTCTGCACAACTGGCCTTACCCACCCTCGTGAAACCAGAACCAGTGCAGATAAGAGATACAGCTATGAGCAGGAGAACAGAGCTGCTATCACAGGAGGAAAAAAGCCTTGCCAAGACTTTGCATGGAAAAGGAGAACTGAGAGTGAGAGAAGGCAGAAACAGAGAAGAGCAGTGTGAGGGAATTGCCCATATTAACAAAAGCTAGCAGTTACACACTGGCTAGGAAGGAATCTGGACTATAAAGAATGTCCCTGGGAGCAACAGGGAGAAGGAAATGCTTCCCAGCAGGAGCAGCATCAGAAAAACAACAGACCTCCCAGGGGAAAACACTCAAGTGAACAAAAATCCCTCAGCTTGGTATTGAGATGGCTCTTGATGAAGTTATGAAAGGACCCATGTGGAGTGCTTGCCTATCATAGCAGGATAATGGATTCAGTGACCCAGCAGACCCCTCTGATTCTTGTGGTCCTATAATAGCAATAAAGCAAATTGCCTGTAGCTTTGTCACTTGGGTCATCTATCAAACAAATGAGGATCTTGGACTGCAGATCTGAAATGCACACCCCAGTGCAACAGCCGTAGGTTTCAGCATGCCCCACTGGTGTTCCCCAGTGCTGTGGGAGATGTGGATGGAGGACATTAGTGTTCCCCAGTGCTGTGGTGGATGAAGGACACCAGACCTCTCATTCCCTTGCCCCTCTCTGTCTCTGCTCTGTTCTACTGCTGCCAGTGCCCACTCCCTGGGCCTGCTTGGGAAACCTGGTGTGGGGTACCTGGCTTGTCCAGCTGCAAACCCCAAGCCTTGCTCCCTGTGCAGCCAAGATGCCAAAGGGATCTCTGCCCAAAGACCCCACCCGAGGCAATCTGGAACTCTTAAGGCAAAGTAACCTCTGGAGATCCTTGTGCAGTGCACAGCTGCCTTTTGAAAGCAGTGTAACTTTCAATGGTCTAGAGTAAGTGGTCTTTCTAAATAAAATGTCCATGTAATATTAATGAACCCTAACTTTATTCATGCCAACCAAGCTTTCTTAAATATTATCATAAATGAGCATAGATATAGCTAAATAAATGCAAAGATATTATCCACAGGGGATATTAATAGTGATAACTTCACTCCAGTGAGACCCTTAAGACTCTACTCAAAACTTCAGGGTTTCTTTAATAAAAATACATTGATCCAACAGAGATTTATTTACAGCAACCTACTTTTAGTACAGAGGACTTATAACACTATTACTCTGGCTATATAATTAGTGGGTAAAACACATATACTAATGAGCTTGAAGGTAGAATTCAGTGTTTTATGGATGAATGGCTCACCCCTGCTTTCTGTAAAGATTTTACACTCTTTACTGTGCTAATTTGTGATACTGGAAAGCAATTTCTTTCCTTTCACTCATTACATGTCCACAAAGGAATAGGAGATTAACTCTCACTTCACCAGCCCTCTAAATGCTTATAATTTCAAACCAGTCTCTAGTGCCTTTTGGTGATAATAATCCTTGATATACCATGCCAGCACAGTTATGAAATTAAAGTGTGTTAGGGCAAAATGCCTTCCAACACTGTTCAAAGTTTTGGCCTCCCACATGGAATGAATCATTACAGTATTAAGTTTTCTTTTGGCTTTGCTGTCAAGTTCTCTGTGGCAAAAAACTACCAAGGGTTTTATAAAGGTTCCTGTCACCTTGCACCCGATGGCCTCAGAAACACATACTGCTGACTTCAGCTACAGCTTTATCCATAATTTCATCCTAAACAACCCCGAGCCCATAAAAGCCACAGAAGAAAAATTCCCACTTTATTATCATACTGCACATGTCATGTTCTTGAAATAAACCAGCATCATGAGACTTTAATCCTCTTTCAACTTCCCATAAATGCCATCAATCAGAAAACTGTCAGCTCAAGTGTGACAAAAAACCTGCTTCCATTCCCCTGAGACCCTGGTGAAATGAGTATTATTAGCCCATTTTTTCCTCTAAAGGGGTCTGGTACAAAAGAGTGAATCATCAAGAAATGCAGTCTCTAGCACAAGATCAATATTGATACATCCCCTGTTGAGAGGCTTTAAAATGCTACCCAACATATGGCAAAAACCTTTGTGGTTTTCCAAAGTCTGTGGTTGAGAAAGGGGCTGGAAAAGTGGCTGTGTGACTACAGCAGGATGGGACAGAGCCTCCTTGCTGCAAAACTGGTCCATATGTGATAAGTGTGTGTGCAAAGTCCCTGCTTTTCCCTCCCAATACAGAAGTAGATGATGTTTGTCCAGACTTTTGCCAATCAACCACCTAATGATCCTTCTACTCTTTATCTAGACCATCAAACTGACCTTCAAACAGTCTGGGATATTTCAAAACATCTCTACTTGTGTCCAGTTGCTCAGCAAGATGATAAATTCATAGCATGATGTGCCAGAGACACAGTTTTTCCCATTAGTAAATATCTATCTTGAAAGGGCTGCCAAACATTTTCTCAAAATTTTGCAAGAAATTAATTTGATCCCATCCATGAAGCTATAAACTGAGCAAATTTAATACACACTTCTTCTTTCCAGACTTGTTTTCCATGGAAGGGGATTTTAGTCATTGTAAGAAAACGTCCCAGGAGAGCATATTTGGATTGGTATATAATGTAATACTGCTGCAAGGCCCCATTCTACTAATTTTCTCTGTTATTGTTTCACAGAAAAGAGCATTGATAGATTACTCTTATGAGCACCTGCCGTGTTTATATAATTTCCCTTATTTTGCATTTAATCTATCAATTTATGTCTGTTTACAAGGACTCCAACTTCCTCAGTCAATACAGACAAAATTTCCATGCTTATCACACATGGATCTTCTTCAAGCTTATGCAAAAAGTTTTCAGACTAACTTAATAAACCAACTCAACCAATAGACATTAGAAGTGTCAATATGCAGGCCCAAAGACCAAAAGCACTGAGACAGAAATTCCTGCGTGTGGTAGGAGATGTCCAGCAGGAGATGTCCAGCTGGCCTCCACTTCTGTCATCTTTCTTTCCCCGAACACCAGAGATGTTGGGGCTAAGCACAGACATGGGAACACAGGCTAAGGGACATTAAGAAGACCCCCTGTTTTTCCAAACATGTCTTGGGGCTTCTTTGTAAACTATTTCCTTGTATAAAATGGCCAAACTCCATGCAAGATGGGCAGATGTATGAATGCTACAGCAACCTGAATAATGACTTCACAGAGAATGACCCATTTCTTTCAGTCATTTCAAATGCCATCGTAATTAATTAAAAAACAAAGCAATAACATTATTGTGGGAGCTAAACTGAAAGACACACAGGATGTTGATTGAAACCCAAGTATCTACCAACAGCTGCAGCTCCCAAAATTTTGGTCACTAAGCAGTATTAGTAATTGACATTTTATGCTTCATTGTTTGAACTGTGACTTCTTTTGGCCATCAGCTTTCCTATGCTCCTCCAAGCACACAAGCTGCAACCACCTGACAGTAATTGCCATGACAACTGATGCTGGTCCCAAGAAGACAAGGGACAATACTGCCAGCAAAATTCAATAAGCAACATAACGAACTCAGACACATCACGGGAAGTTGGTTGTGGTTTCATGGTATGGAGTGTGAGCAACCTGGAGGATCCCTCAAGTGTCCCAGGGCTATCCATTTCCCAGCCTGGAGTTCTCACATATGCTGCTCAGGGTGATCTTAGTGCCCTGGATGGGATGGAGAAATGCTGCAAAGGACCAAATTATAATCTTGGAGGAGAAAGGCAGCAGGGTGATGTCAGGGTGAGAGGGGTGATTTAGAATGAAGTGAGGAGATGTGCTGGCAGTGGGGCTGGATGGGCTATTACAATGCTTAGCCTGCCTACCAAGGATGTCACACTGACATAGGAAAAGGTAGAGGAAAATTTTCAGAATAACAAATCAGGATTAGGCACCTTCCTCCTATGCAACTTCCTAAGTTTTCAGCTTACTGGCCTTCCCATCATCTGAAGACAAAAATCTAACAAGTTCTAACAAAATTAAAAAGAAAAAAAGGCACACTTGTTTTTATCTACTCGGGTTCTAATAACTAAGGAAATGCCTTAATTATAAGCACAGGTTAACTGCATGGCATCATTATAAGGCTGATTTGGAGCTGCATGACTGAACTAACTGCATCCTTTATCTTCAGGTTTCTTTGATGTGGAACTTTAATTCAGACTTTCATAATTTTATGATGACTGATTCTGAAGTTATTATAAGTATTCTTTCTTATTTCTATCAAAAAATAAGTTTTCACTTTCAACTCTAACAAAGATTTCAGTCTCTAATGATATTCAAGTATCCAGCTGACTCTAGCTAATTTAGCTAACCACTGTTAGCATGGAGCAGACAGACTAGGTCGGGAGAAGTGGTGTGCTAAGAGGAGCAGTTCTGATTGACATGGCCTTTAAGCTAACTCCTCTTCCTATATTTTTTAATCTGTTCTCTATTTTGAGTCAAAAAATAATCCCTGAATATCATACAATTCCTCCCTTCAACCACAAATGACTCCATTTGGTTAAAACCAAGCTTGGAAATAAAGCTGAAATTTGTTTGAGAAAACTCAAGCTCAGAGCAGGCAATAAAGCCCCAGCTAGGAAACAATTCTCTAGAACAACAAATGTTGCCAAGAAAGCTTCCTACAGCCCTGCTGTGAGAGCACAGTGATTCAAGGCAAGCACCACTAACTAAGCCCAAAGGGAAGTGATGCAGACTGCCAGAGAGAACAGCAAGCAGAAATAAGGACCCTTTTTGCCCAGATGCAATGTTTGTGTTAGTGCTGGCAGTACAGCAAGAGGCTTAGGAAGTCCAGCATCAGGCCTACAGAGAAAAATATTTGGTTTCTAGACAGCACACCAGGTATTTCACCATATCCAGGAACATTAAATCATCAGTTTTACCTGCAAGCATCACAAACTGAACTTTAAGAAGGCACCTCCAGATAGGAATAAACTATCTTGTTTATCCAGATCAATGTATCAGTGCAGGCCTGCAGCATTTCTCCTGCTGAATAAAGATCTGGCAGTATTTACACAGAGATAACCTGCACCATCACTATTAAGATTCAGCCCTGTGATAATTCCAGCTGTATGGGATAGGCTGTATTAGTGATCTAAAGGGATGTAACATTTGAAAATTTCAGCAAGGAGCTTATCATTGCCTAGGCAAGAGGAAGGACTGGCATCTCCACTTTTTCCTCAGTTCAGAAAAAGATATTAGTGTGTATGCAATGCCTGTGGGGGATGAGAAAGCTTCTTGGTGAGCGAGCAAATATTCAGAGCTGAGCCTGAAATGCAGCACTGTGGGAATCATCTTAAATTGCACTAGGATGAAAGGTGCACAGCATGATCTGCTCCCAGTCCTACCAGCCTAGGACAGAAATCTCCTGGTGAGAGTCTTTACCCAGGCTTTATTTTCATCATGAGCAAAAAGACATGTTCAGCCTCATGAACAGACAAACCACTTACACCTCTGAGAAATGGGGGGAA
Organism: Setophaga petechia; assembly: GCA_024362935.1. Classification (NCBI taxonomy): domain Eukaryota; kingdom Metazoa; phylum Chordata; class Aves; order Passeriformes; family Parulidae; genus Setophaga; species Setophaga petechia. The sequence continues at coordinate 49,203,211 of JANCRA010000001.1, forward strand.
AAAAGGAAATAAAGAAATCCTCATTTTTTCACAATGAGCAACATTACTGACCCCAAATACCAGTTTTGTTTCTGAGGAGGTTTGGAGACCACTGCCCAGGAGGATAGACACTTAGAACCCTCGGGGCACCACCTGGCCCCAGAGTGTGCCCTGCCACCCTGTGGGTCACTCTCCTGCACCCACCCAGGGCTTCACCCCACAACCCACGACCCCTGTTTGGCAGGGAGAGGAACAACAGGCTACTACACAACACTGAAACAGCCAAAAGGGACTGTGACAAGTGAAGCAGCAGAAGGAAAACATTTTGGGCAGAAAAAAGGAAGCCAAGACACCAGGTAATTTGAAATAAAGCTGGCAGGAGTGAGAGGAAGGGAGCTGTCTGTGCTCAGCTCACAGCTGGGCCAGCTCTGCAGCCCTGCTGCCTCCCTTCATCTCGGCTACTGCTGCTCTCCATGAAAGCAGAGAATCCACTGCTCCTAAACTCAGCCCTAAAAAACACTCCAGCCCCAAAGCCAGCCTGGATTTCTTCTACCAAAGATGACCTCAGAGCAAGCAAGCAGTAAGCCACTGGTAAAAGCTGAGGAAATGGGAAGAAAACAGCCAGTGGAAGAAGCAAGGGCTTTGATCAGCATCCAAGTGATTTGTGGGGTCAGCTCGGATGTGCTGTTCATCCCCCTGAGGTGAGTGTCCTGTAGCAAGCTGGAGTGACAGACCCTTCACTTGCAAAGCCAGGCAGAAGGAGAGGATATCGCTGCTCACTGCTCTGCTCTCTGCTACCACACAAATATTGCATTTTGGGGCTGAGAACAAAACACAGCCACTGCTGCCAGCACAGCTTACATATACTTATTTACATATACAACCATGGATAAATTTCTTCTTGTATTAAACACCTGTCAGGGGCTCTTTCTAAAACCTCATGCTTTCAAGAGGCCTCGTATGTTTAATCTGGTGTGAGATTGACACTCTCAAAAAAATTAAAAATGAGCACTGTAGGTGTTTTTAACTTAAGAGGGACATGAAGAAGATCAGGAAACTTTCATTTCCTCAGGGCTTTAACCATGCTTCTTTTTCAATTGCTTTTCTTCTATGGATTTTACAATTTACTCCAGATTGATACAAAATGGAAGAACACAGGGGAATTTGATGCTGCAGGTGAAGCCCAATGGTTTTCTGAAAGCCCTGATTGCTGCCCAAGTGTGACTGTCAGCGCTGACACATTTCTGTAGCTTTGCATAGCACATCACAGTATAAGAAAAAGAAATGAACATAAATTCCCTGTTTCATGGGGACCTTAATCTTGAGCCTTACATCTAAATTATGCCAAAGGCATATTATAGGATTAAATTCTCCCATCAGCTAAACCAGTATAAATCTGGAGTAATTCCATGATCTGAAGATCCACTGCTATTAAACTAAATCCCCCCAAACCCAAGGAAATTAACAAAAACAAACAATATTAAAAATAAAGTATCTATTTCTCAGTTACCTCAAGGCTCACTTTTTCATGGTTAATCTCATGTGTTGATGGAGGAATATCCCAGACAAAGCCAAAAAAAATCAGTCCTGGGTCAAGAGCTTCTAATCCCTGCTCTCAAGGCTGCAAAACAGTGCTAATGACTTTGCTGCTTTTCTCTCCAAATATTACTGCAATGGAGTTTGTTTGTTCTTTTTTAATTAAAAAATAATTGTTTATTTAATTAAAAATTCAAACAAATCTGAACATGGCTTATCTGTCTTATCAGTTTTCTGTAGGAATCTGATGTCTTTGAGATACTCATGATCTCTTTGTTTCTGTAGAGGCATCCCACCTATGAAACTGCAGCCAATACAGTTATTTTTCCTTTTAATTCTTGTCACCAGCTGAAACCTTTCTGCTTTGGTGGGAGCAGCTGGAGCATGTACTTATCTACAAAGCCAGGTAATGAGGTTGTAGCTTTTCTTCCCTGCTTTGGAAATTCAGCTGTTAGGCTATTCTTTCAGCTGAAGACAAAAGCAGCAAATAGAAGGAAAAAAAAAAAAAAAACTCAATAGCAATAAGAATGAAAGGATGATGATCTTTCAAACAAGTGTAATTCCCCTGGCTGAGCCCTTGACTGTGAGGGCTTTCAAAGTGACCTGGCAAAGCCTGTGCTTGCTTTGAGCACATGCAAGAGGGAGATGTGCTCACATGCCATGACAAATTATTGCCACTAGCACTTAATCAAGAGTGTAAGCACATGTTCCAGATAGGCCAAACCCCCTTGTGATGGTTTTGTGGGACTATAAATGGCTTTTATTCAAATCTCTCTGTTGAAGGTGAGCACTAGAGGAATACGATAAAGTATTTGATTGAGAGGAAGTCCAAGTATGACATACTTTTCTGATTTACTACCAGATGGCTGAAGAGTGCTATTATCAGTACCTTGCATAGGAACTTTAAAGAGCAAAATTTTCCTGATTAATTTTTTTATATTGGGTTATAAATCCTGCCTTCCCATTCTCGCATCCTTTTTTATTTTTTTAAATACAGTTGGTCATTTAAAGCATCTATTTCTTTTCATTGACTCTAATTTTATGCTGTTTTATCTATTGTTTTTTTTTTTTTCCTCAGAAATTCCAATATTCTGGTTCTATGTAAGTCTTTTCCCTTAGTCAGGAACTGCAATCTGTAATAACAGCAGTCAAGGCAGTTCATTCTGGCAAATGCATGTCAGAAAAGGACTGCTGTGACTTTGAAATATTGAAAGTGACTGATAGCATAATGTGTGAAGCAGAATAAATGCATAGAAATGGAAGTTTTAGCTGAGCAGTCAAAGTATGAACAAAATACAGTGTAAGAACTCTGCCCTGAAAGCTCTCCGTGCAGGTGGTTACAATGGCAAACTACTAAATGCACTTTTCAAAAGTGTTTTATGAATAAAATGGAAAACACAGTTTTTCCTTGGCCATATCATCATTTCTGTCTGCTTGCACACCATGTTTAAGTGGAAAATTGGGTCTGGAAAGGCATTTGGTTTTTAGGACAGTCATCAAAACTATGATGACTGGGATCAGAGCTCTGCTGTACTTTGGGCTAACCTAACACCACTGGCACTAAAGCACAACATAAACCACATTGTTGCACACTGTGCAAACAAGAGCCTCCAGCATTATCCAGCTGGTTCATGTCAGCAAGTGCTTTCATCTGTTTTAACACTGCAAAGCCTCTCTGCCACCAACAAGTCTTCTTTGGGGTTTGGGCAGAGGTCTTCCCAATTTTTTAACAACTCATCACCAGAACATTTTTTCCTCGACTACACAGGAATCAGAGAGCAAAGGCTTCCCCACCCTATCTTCATCTTCAAACTAATCCAGACCTCTCTATCCACTCTCACTCTGACATACTGGTGACCCTGCTGGGCAAACTGGCTTCCTCTCCCAGTTCCTTCATTGTTTCCTTGGGGAGCAGCCTAGACCAACCTACTCCATGGGATTGCTCTGAGACACAGCAGAAGACTTCTCTGGATAGTCTTTTTAGATTTCTCACTTTGCTAACCTCCTCCTACATGGAACTGAGCAAAAAAGGAAGGCTTCATTTTTTTGTCCCTCTAAGAATCACTGAGGAGGGCTCAGCTCCTCACTGTTTTTCCTGTCACTCCCTCTGTTCCTGCAATGAGCTTTCTTCTTCCTATTTCAGCAAGGGAAGACAGCTCTGCTAGGAAACCTGCAACCACTCTTCCTTGGCTCTACATTCTGGAGACTTTCCCCATGCTCTTTTTCCCTTTGCCTTCCCCTGAACTTGGCTGAAGTCATCGACCAAGGCTAGCACCTTTGCTTACTGAGGCTTCAAGGATGGGTGACAAATGGGAGATTGGAGTTTTACAGCAGAGCAAATCTCTGCAGGCTGAGATAGCCTCTGTTGCAGCAATTCCACTGGTGGAAACGAATCTCTTTGCTCAGATATGGATAAATCCTTCCAGCTGTCATTCCATCAAGTTCTTTTCAGCTTTGAAAACAAAGTTTATTTTCAGGCCTTTTATCTGGAATACAGGACTAGTTGAAAATGAGCTTTATGGTCCAGCTAAAGGTTAATTTATTTTTAAGGCAATAAAATGGGTTAGCAAGGATCTATTACTTTTTGCTCTTTTGCCACTTTGGATTATTTTAAGTGAAATAGATTGACCAGTTTTGAGAACTGAGGCCAAGCGCAGGTATGGGGTAGGTGGGCTAAACTCTTGTTTGGATTATTATGGTTCTATCATCAGGGCAGCTGCATGACTGGTCCCCTCCTATTTCCAGGGAAAGATTTGCATTTGTTTTCCATCCCACTTTAAAGGCAATGGTGCTGCTCAGCTGAGCCAGAGTGAGTAGTTACACCCATTCCTCCCCAGACTGATGCACACATTAGAGAAGGCAGCCAGAAAAGAAAAAAACCTGTACTACAGGACAGTGTGCACTGATGGTAAACCCAGTCTTTGCTTCAGGAATTCTTAAAAGGCAAGTTCTTGGCGGGAAGCCACTCACTGAGACTTCTTTTATCTTTACTGTAATCAGATTTATAACCAAGCAGTTTCAAATTCTGCAGCCATGCACTTACTCACTCCATAAAACTTTAAAACACATGAACAACTCAGCTTACAATAAATGTTGCTTCCATACAGTTGGATGAGTAACACTGTCTCCACTGACTGTACTGCACACCTCACTGGGTAATACCTGGTCATTTTACATGTCAAGTCTGAGGTGCCTAAGGGTAAGGAATTGGATAGTAAGTAGCGAGAAAGAGCTTGCAAAGTGCTCTCTACTGGTAATTTAACACGTCACAATTAGACTGTTTTCTTTGGGGTGGTAATGATGGGGAATTAGTATGCAAAAGCATGCCCTTACCTGGCTTGCTTTTGGGAAACTTTGAATGTAGGGCCCTTTCTGAAAGTGAACATTGATTAGGAGAAAGAGAAAGAATAAAGCTGCCTTTTTAATCATTTTTCCCCAACATGCAACAATGTTGGAAAGTTTTCCTTCACCACAGCACTGCTTAGATGCAGAGGCGCCTTTCCATGGTGAAGGAGGAAGGCAGCTCTCTGTTCCTCATAGCTCTATGCTGTGTGAGAGTGCAATATCTGATGCCTTTCCCTATGATTTTCTTTCTAATGCTTCTTCTCAGTGCTGCTACCTCATGATTCTTTAATTTACCCCATCAAATAATGTTATGGTATACTTAAAAAGCCCTAACCTGCTCACTGCCTGTATGTATTTTGAGTAATTTTTCACTGTGTGTATGCAATAAATGCCAGATCTGCTGCGGAATCCTTTAACCTCTATCATCAGTTTATATCATGGGAGATTAAGAAGTTGCTAAAGCAACTATTCTGTAGGCGTCTCCATCCTGTTCAGCTCCTAGCCATGAATTCACAATGAGACCTGCAAGCACCATCAGGAGTCAATAAAGCCATTTCTTTACATTTACATTACAGGAGTCAATAACACTATTTCTCACAATGTGATGTGTGGGAGCCACAGCCTCTCTGCGGTCCTACAGCCAAGGTGAGCAAGCCAGATGGGGAGGGGTAATAAAGCCAGGAAACCCTTCTGGTGACAGTGCAGGAATCTTCAGAAGCTGGACATTAGGCAGTTGGTGGAAGAGGATGCAAAGGGAAGTGTCAGCTCATCAGGCCCTTGGGCAGAGCTATGAGCAATGAGCTCGGACAGGATCGCAGAGCCCTGTAAGCCTGAATCAGATGCTTGTGGGCTTGGTAGAAAAAAGAAGAGAATAGCAAAGGGACAAAAACTTTCTGTTAGGGCTTTCTCATGAAGTAATGGAGGTCATTTTGAAAAATCGTAATGAAGCTACATCTTTTCTTACAATCCATTTGTGGTGACAGGTTTCAGGCTGGATGCAGTGGCCCGGAGTGAGGTGAGCAGAGTGTGAGCACTCTGCAGCCCCAGGGGCCAGGAGCTGGCTGAGCAGCGCTTCCTCAAGGTGAGTTCCCTGGCATGAAGGGCAAATGCAGTTTGTCTTTGAGGACTTGGGTCAGCAGAAAGGAAGATGGACAAGTTTTGAGACCTAGGGCCTGATGCAATTCTCAGTTTTACCCCTACAAGCCAGAAAAAATAGGATAGACTGGTTATTTTGGATGGTCAAAAAATATTATCTTGGGTGTGGTTAAATTTTTATTTAGTATCCTGGTTATCTGAGAAATGACCCTGTTACTATGTGCTACTCTGAAGTTAAGGCTTTCATCAACAATGACTATATCTGAATAAATTAAGAGTGGACTCTCATGTCAGATTGCTCAGAAACCTGGAATCAATTTTGATTTTTTTTCCCCTCTCACTTATGTAATTTCAGTCATATGAACTTGTGACATGATCTAAGAGCAGACTCTCAAAATTAAATTCTTCTATTTAAATTCAGGAGTTTGCTTGAAGTCAAGTAATTCTCCCAACTTGCAGAGTTTCTTAATTTTCTGGAGTTATGAGAGAAAAAAAAAAAAAAACGTGCTTTGGGTGGATTTAGGTAGATTTTACTAATTTGCCACTATATGTTTCAGAATGTTATACATACAGCTCAGAATAGGATTTCAATTCTATAGCAAACTACTGAGACAAAGCAAAGTTGATCTCTTACTAAGATATCCACTATTCTGCAGATGATCCCTGTATTTAATAATGAAAAAATCAATTATGTCATTATTGTTAGTCCACTGCAGGGTTAAGGTATAATCCAAAACTCTTATTTCCCACATAGCTGGTAAAAGATAATTCAGAGAATTAGCGACACTTTTTTGGGCTTTCATTAAGAGAATATTAAAAAAAAACACCCAAAAAACGGGGATCTTCTCAAAGAAAAGGGTACATAGTCTCAAGGGCAGAGAAAAATCAAGGTAGTTAGGAATAAAGTAATTTTCCTTGCACTGAAGTCTTTGGACATAAGTGACCTCCAAGACACAGAATGAAAATTTAAGGAGAGGGAATTAATGGTGAGGAGACAGGAAGAACACATATTTATGGCCCAGGGCAGGAACTTTCTAAGACACAGGATTTTGCTGATGAGATGTAAAAAGGACAGGAGAATATCTATACCATTTATTTAAAGCAGCTGGCTAATGATTTGCTAGGGGGCAGTCTGAAATGCCATATGATGGCTCTCTTCTTTCCCTCCAAAGTTTTGGATATCTGAAAGCACACCACTTGCTGCTAGGGAGGTGTCTTTGGGCTTGCCATGAGGAAATCATTATAAGCATCAATTTCTTTTCCCCCCTCAGGACAAAAAGATGTGATTGACTTCTCTAGCAACACCACAAATTCCCTGTGACTTTTTGTGAATAATGTCAAATTCAGACTGGGGTTTCTGCTATATGGTGGCTGTACCTTCCATACATTTTGCCCTCACATACCCCCTTCTCACAGAAAACCACCAGGAATTATGGAAGTGCTGCTGCTCCTCTTGGCACACAGACAACTTCAGGTGTCCATGAGCTTGGCTGGGGCAGTTGTGGGAACACAGCTGATGAACAAGACAGAGTCCCACACTGTGGGCTCTAAGGGCAAGCTTGCCTTATCCTTTCTATTCTTCCTATTGTCACTCTTTCCTTTGACCTAGAGGGGCAGAACACACATGGGTGCTCTTTGGGTTAAGAGGGGTGCAGAGCAACTATTGCTTGGTTTTTCAGTAGTTTTGGGTGCTGACAGGTTCCAGTTAAATGACAAGTTGGCTGCTGGCCTCTGCTGGGCACAGAATTAGTGCTTTCTGTCCCTTTGCCTCTAGTGTGCTGCACAGCTGGGACTGTAGTGCAGGAGAAGAGAGTGAAACAGCAGTGAAAGTGGGAACAAGAACAGGATTCCACCACTTTGCTGCCAGCCCTCCTTGACCCCCACCAAAAGCCAGCCACCAGCACAGCACCTGAGCCATTGCTGCAGCACTGCAGGAAGCACAGACATCCTATGGAATACGCTGAAAAGCACCTGCAATTATATTTATACCTCCTAGGGGAGCAGTGGAAGTTTTAAAGTTTAAGGCTGAAAAGAATTCTTAACAGGTGTCAAATTTAGTGTCACCACACAGCTCCTCATGAACCAAAAGACACATCCTTTTCAAGCTCTCCTAGGAAATTTGGCAGTTCCTATTACTACAGCCCCTGACATTACCTTGAAAGAAAAATATATAGAGAGGGAAAACTGACATACTGCCTGGAGGCTGCTGGTGCTCAGAAGGTTAAATCTTAGTGGCAAAGGAAAGAGGACGGCCATCTACCTGAGCACATCACCTGGCTGCCTAGTGCCACGGCCAGCTGTACTTGTTAACACCTGCAACATGAATGAAGTCATTGGGATGGCTACAATGGCTCCATCTTTCAAATATTACCCAGCTCATTTTCTATATTCTTTGTGTTACAGACACAGATCTATTGTCAGGATGGACCCAAAGCATCTGCTTTCAGAGAAAGCATGAGGCAGGGCCTGGTCCCAGATGCTGTGTGGGACCCCAGCTGGCTGTTTTGCCACCCCCATGCAGCAAAAAGCCAATCTCATACCGCAGTCAGGCCATTCACTGCTGCTCACATCTTTGTTTTGCCATAGAAGGGATTCTTTTGCCTCTCTGACCCTCAAAGACCCTTTTTTGACACTGTTCCCTGTTGGTAAACTTTACCACAGCATTACCTTGACTGTAGCTCACACTGTGTAGCTTTAGAAAGAAAGGGTGAGTGTTTCCACCTCTCTGTCTCTTTTCCTGTTTCTCTGGAAATCACCTGTATGTTTGGAAAAGGTACTGAAAAGTTTTAAATGCGTGCCTGTGCTTCCTGCACAGAGAACAAATTCTCCTGTAAGCTTGCCAGACCTTTCACAGCTGCATCCTAGGGATTTAACACTGTTCAGTTTATGGCTTTATATGAAATCCCTTAAAAGAGAAGGCCTGTATTTTCACATGAATATATTTATTTTGGGAAAGATCAAGAAGTGTCAATATATTTTAAACCAGTTCCTTGCAGCATTAAAACTGTGAAATATTCGTGTGAACATTTGCTAATCCTATACAATGAATCTATTCCTCTCTCTCTATTTAGCATGCAGGCTGCAGCTGCTGAAGGTTGTTGAGCCTTTTCATTAGGAAGAAATGTAAGGATGATGTATGAAAACACATGGATATAAACTCAAGGAACAGTACAGAAGGGTATTAAGAACAAAACCTTGTAAGCTACCTTGTAAGCATGATTTCTTTTTCACATGTTTGTTCTTATATGGTCTTTCACTGCTTTAAAATGTAAATTTATATTTATGGACATAATTAGAAATGCTATATAATATGCTCTCATAATACAGAAAGAAGAATATAAGTACAGCAGCACACACATTTTCAGAATATAAATCTCAGGCTCTCTAAATTCTGCAGGAGGTAGTTTCACTCCAAGCAAATTCTAATTTCTCTGTTCAGCCATTATTCTTCCTAATGCAATGAATTATTTTCTCACCAGTGCTAAGTTCTGCATATCCATCCAGATCCTCCTGTGGCCCAATATCTGACAAATAATCCCTTTCTTCATCGACCTGAACTCTGACAACTCGAGCAGGAAATCAAAAATGAGTGCCTATGATCCCTGATTCCACCAGGGGACAACATATGACCTTGGGATTTCATTTAAGTCTCCTGATGCTACGGATTCCCTAAGCATTAAGTGGAAATAGCATTTGCTTTCCTGAGAGATGCTAATATTTAAGTATTGCTTCGAAGATCCTCAGATAAAAATACCTATATATGTGCAAATTTTTATGCTTCCTTCTGCTTCCCTATGGCTCCAAGATACAATAACACACTGAAAAGCCAAAATTGTCTTATGAAATAAAATTGTACTTGGAAATGTCAGGCCTGCACAGAGCAATGATCCAGGAGTGGCTGAAGGCAGTGTATCAGAAGAAGCTGTAACTCAGCCTCTCCATGTGCCGAGTACTGTGACCAAGGAGAAACTCTCTTACCAGAATCAGCCATAACCACTTCCCCCTATGCCAAGAGCTATACCCAGTACATAAACCATGTCACAAGCAGTCCCTGAGGGCACTTGGGATACATCCACCTTGGCTTGCAGAGCAGCAGTGGTGGGCAGGAAAAATGTGGGTGTGAGCCGTGCCATGTCACTTGGCGGTTTCATTGTGTTTGGTAATAAAGACACACACTGTCAAATTCCCTAATGTCTTCCAATTTTTGTACTCAAACTTACAGGGATAAGGCTGTGGAGAGGATGACTTAACACCTTGACAAGCATCTGAGAATTCTAACAGGTGGAAGAATTTCTTTGAAAGATTACAGGAAGGAATCCTACTCCTTTGTTTTGCATAGAGATCCCTAACAGTGGAGTGCCACAGATTTTAAGCAGAGCCAGCCTGGACAGCTGGAATACGAGAGTATTAGAGTATTTGGTAAATATTTGCCTTTAATACTCTTTGTAATATACAAAGCATATACATGTTTCATTAAAATTAAATTTTTTGTTGATCCTGTGAAATTCTTTATGTTGTTGCTATGTTAGCACAAAATTCAGCAATGTCACTCCCAAAGTGGAACAGATTGAAGTAATCCAAATCTTCCCTGTTCATAAAGTTTGTGTGAGCAGAGAGTGATTCCTCTGGATCTGCACAGTGTTATGTACTGGCTACTTTCTCCCCCACCACAGTCTTTGAACAAAGGCAAAGGCAGCAGTCCAAATTAAGCATATTTTGTACGTTTACCTGGCAGCCACACAACAGAAATCCCATTGCAGCAACTGTAAAATTTTGCTTCATACACATAACACAAACCAACAGAAATGAGGCTGAGAGACCAGACTCAGGATGAAAAAAAGGATCAGGAGACTAGCTCATGTCTTCCCCTAAGTGCCAAACTGCAGATATTATACTTTTTAAAAGTTCAGTAGTTTTTTTTACATTTCACACACATCCTGATTTAGGAATCAATGTTGGAGTGAAGCAGAAATACGCATGCAAAGGCACAATACATACAATTAATTTAGTATTTCCGATCCCAGCAGAAACACAGTACCAGTAGCATCTCTAGAGATGGCACTTTAGTGGCCCAAGAGATCAATTAGTATGGGGATAATCACCTATGTTTTTGGGTACTAATAGGGGTACTTCCACCAAAACATCAAATGTTCTTGTTCATTCCCCTTTAGTTTTCCCATCCGATTCCAAATTCCCTTTTTTAAGAAGCAGCTTCTGTACTAAGAAGGGTTGAGTTATGCTGACTCTCTATAACAAATGAAACAACTATTTTCTCATTTTCCTGCTAATGAGGTTGAGTTTATCTCATTAATGTTTTTCAAAAGAAACAAGAACAATTCAAATAAGAGCAACACAAAGTGTTTTTAAAGCAGTTTCTCGAAAAGTGAATAATTCAATGTCTCAGATAAAATGAATGTGTACGCAAGAAATCAAGTGGATCGTAAGAACAACGTGGTTTTTTTTTCCTTTGCCGAAAATTAAATTAAAAGAAGGCTCCAGAGCTGAGAGAAAGCTTCCCTCAGGAGCTGCCCTTCCTGCTCCAAAGGCTTACCTTTGTGAGAAGACGTCTCGGTAGGGGCTGCCGTGCTGCAGGGCGATGCCGTATCCCCTGTCCGCGACAGTGTTGCCGACCGTGTAGAAGGAGCACTCCGCGTCGTTGATGGCCACGTACTCCAGCACCGCCGCGTCCCACACAAAGGCGTAGTTCCCGTGCTTCACCTGTGGAAAACAGAGGGAAAACTCAGGCTATGGGTGTCCAGAAGGAGCTCAGTGCACCTGGATATGGGGCAGTTTCACAGTCTGCTCTCCAAGGGAAGGGAAGTTTTGGTGCCCAACTGCTGCCATGAAGGGCTTGGGCTGAGCGCCTCGGCTGAAACCAAAGAAACGTGACCTGAGAACAACGTGCCATCAGTGACACAGTGTCATGGAGGAAATATGGACTGTCCTTTTTCCATGAGCAAAGGAAACACCACAGTCCCTCTCCCAACACTAAATTCCACATGAAATCCCTGTAAATGCCATAATAACAACCATTTGGAGGGAGGGTAGGTATTCCCACTGGGAGAAGCATGGCTATCCAGAGGGAAGACCACCATTCAGGATGGTCCACATTTCAGTCATGCTCCAAGTTGTGACAGACTTCACAAACACCCATTTTTCTTATGGTTTCTGTGGGTAAGATCACACCAAGTAGATTTTTGGGATTACTTTTCTCAGCATGAGGCATTTTCACATATCTTCAAGGATTTTCACAGAACAAGATCATGTAAGCCATTTTAACTGTTTGACTAAGATAAATCCAAACAGCTCATTACACTGAAAAAGCTTTTAAAGTAACATTTCCACACCCATTCACATTTGAAACAAATCCAGATTTTTAAAAAATTTAAATATATGTGTTGTATACAAAATTTAGGCATTTATACAGAAGCAAGCCTTTAAAAACAGAAACTCAGTCTATACAAATCAATTAATTTCTGCTTTCCTGACATACCATGATTTTTTTTCTGAAAAAACAGTAATCTCTAGGTGCTCTACCAGACCCACATATTTTGCTGGTTTTCTCTTTCCTTGGTCTCTGTGTCAGACCTGAAGAATCCCTCTGCTTTTTTCCTGCCCCTCTGCTTGGCTTCATTTAGCTTTTCCCCTGTGCTGTATTAGGCAACTAAGCTGTAAAGCTAGGCTGAATCCATTGACTTTGTACATCTAATGGGAATAAATACGTGACAGCTAAGTGAAAAGTAAACAAAACACAAAAAGGCCATGTGGGGCCAGGCAATCCAGAGAGAATTCAAAACCAAGTCAGCATATCAAAGTAAGCAATGTCAGTACATCATTTAGATTAGGCTTTGACAATGTAGATTATGTTTTTAAAGACTGTTTACATATAAAAGTTACTGAAGCAAGCCACACCGTCTGCTTGCTCACAAGATGTAGTGCACAAGGAATGATTGCATTTGGGACACTTTCCTTTTTACTGCAGGCCTGGCAAGGGAATATTTCCTATTTCCATCTGTAGGCATGGCAGGGGGAGGATTTGTGCAGATTTTGGAGCAGAAAGGGAGCCATATTATCTGTGGACTCCACAGGACTTGTAGGATAAAGAAAATTCTTTTCAAAGTGCACACACACACACAAATAAATGCAGGACTGGACCAGTTTTAATCTTCAGGCTCTGGAAATTGTCAAGAATGTTTTTTCTCTCCTCCCAGTGGAGGTTTAGGTTTTTCTAAACAGGCAGGGAATAAGGGATAGAAGTGAATTTGCAGTTAACAAACAATACAACTTGTATGCTTGTCCTACAGGTAGTGCCACTCACAGAGCTCTTCCTAGCATGGGTTGTTCTGATCTTCCTGCAGGCACCACTTGAGTAAGAAATAGCATGACTGAGAAAAAAGCCCTTCCTAGGAGAATTTAACAGGATAATGACTCAGCCTGAAAAAGGATCATGATGTGCAGAGAACAAGGGAGGGAAACAAGAGACAAAAGCAGAGGATCAGAAGTGGGCAAATGAATCCTAAAAAGGATCAAATGGACTTTCTGAACAAAAGAATTAAGGGAAAGTGGGGTTCAAAACCCAAGTAATTTTACATGTGGGACATAACCTTTGAGGTGATGGAAGGAGCAGAGGGTTACGTTTTGACATCCGCTTTTGTCCTAACCTGTCTTTTTATCATCCTAGTGCATTGAATTCACCTAAGTGCTCGTAAGGAGACCTATCAGTTGCTCAGCTGGTCAGGAAAAATTCTCTTGATTTAGCTGCCTTGCTATAAAACAACTCACAAAGAGAATATATAAAAGTGGTAAAAGCACTTACTGTCAATAATATCTGTGATGAAGTGGTATATATATATAAGATCCTCAGAACAGAGCTCATAATATCACAGTTCAGGTTCCCACGAAGATATTACTTTTCATAGATAACATCACAGCGAGCCTCAGTTAAAGTGCATGGGGCACAATAGAGATTGAAGAGCCAGAAGGGATCATTCCCATCACCTACCTTCAACACATGATTGCTCCATGCATTAAAATACATTCTTTTTAGCATTTTTGTCCTATTCACTTAGAAATCTCAGGAATTCAAAACCATGGAGCAAACCTAAATTGTAATTGTCATGCTTGCAATCCCTCTCTTTGGAGAACTACTTCTTGGTCTAACATATTTCATTGCTATTCAGTGTATTTGTTCTTACTACATTTTTTTTTCCAATATATAACTTTCCTATGCCATTCCTAGGTATTTTTGCTCTGCAGTTCTAAGTACTCACTCACACTTTGGGGCTGACATCTTTCAATTATTGATGGATCTTTCTGTTACTCAGCTGAGCTGGATATAGCTTTCTTTAATCTCAGCTTGCAAACCTATCAGTTCAGCCCTCCCAGTAGCAGTGACACTACTTTTGAACTGTCTCCAATTCTTAATTTTTATGCATGGGAGAAACCCCTGTTTCATTAAGAGAGAATCAGTTATCTGCCAGCTCTGGAGCTATAGGATTTCCTTTTTAGCATACTCTTCTTTTGAGAATTGGTCTAAATTCCTTGCCCAGGGATGTTTCACACAGCTCAAGACTGGTTTTAGCTTAAAGGACTAAGAATAAAATTTTGCCAGAGTATAGCATACCTGGAACACTGCTGATATTTCACAGATTTGCACCTACTCTACAGAAAGAGGAGATGCTCTCTGTAAAAGGACAAGAGAATTTCAGAACAAAATGTCAATTAAAAAACTTTATCCTTCTCTCTCTTTCCCACTTAGCATGGGAAGCACATATTTTGCAGCACTTCAGTAGCTATGCAGCAGACTTCTGCTATGGGCCTCAAAATCAACAGCAAAAATTCCAGCTCTGTACTATAAGAAAAAGTTGAGGAACTTGCCTTCAGCCAATTATGGGAGCTAAATGAAAGCAGAATCTCATTGGAGAAAAAAACCTCAAAAAACAACAAAAGAATCCTTGTGACACATGTAACTCACTACTCCCAGAAGAAATGTATCCCTGATTCTACATTTCCTCACCATTTTTTTGGCCTTTGTGTAGAGAGAAGAACATTTCAGGATGGTGGCAGATCTGGATGCTGCTCACACATGGCCATGCAGCCCTGGATGGCCAGGGAGGAGTTTGTAGGAAGGCAGCACATTATCATTCTGCAGCAACCCCAGCTCTTCAGTCCACTGGGGCATGGAGAAATGACACTTCACTCTCCTTCCCTGTGCCTTCCTGCCTGTCACTATGGCAGAGGCTAAAAAGACTTTGAGTATCTGATATCTATTGTCACAGGAGAAAAAAAAGCACCAACAAAAACAGGCAAAATTGAAACTGTTAGTTGTTCATCAGGGTATTTTGAACTCATGCAGTGCAGTGGTCATTAAGTGAAACTGGGAGGTGTGGTATCACACAGAAATGTTTGACTTGACTTCATGGTCCTGTGAGCAATTCAGAAGGAGTTCCTGTAAAAAGGGTTGTTTCGCAGAACAGAAGTCATCAGTACATAGATGTTAAAACTATTTCTGTAGAGCTGTTACATTTCTATTTTCTATCACTGAACACTTACAAAATTTTTCTTTGCTGAAGCCCTGTCTGTAGAGATTAGCTAAAATTTATCCTGGATGATTCCACCAAAAACCCATTGAGTTATAAGAGGGAAACATTTAAAGCCATTACACCATTGCATATGCACATATTTTATGCCAAGAGGGAAGAGGGATATGGATAGTATTTCTTGTTACAGCTAACCCACTCATGCAGAGTAAGTTGAATAATGTATTTGTGTACAACTCTGGCATTCTAAAAGCACATTTCTAGGTCTAGTAAATGCTAAATTTAAAAAAAAATTGTAAGTAAACAGCAACCAATAGCTATAATTTTTCATACTTGTATTCTTGGATAATATCTTTTCTGTATTTTGAATTCCTCTATTAAAAAATACAGAGAATTCTCATGAAAGAAAAAATCAAAAACCCACAATAGATTGCAGTTTAAAAGGACTGGCAGTTATTTTTCCTGCAGACCTCTTTTAAGTATTTCATTGTACATAAAATGTGTTAACTGTTATAAAAACAATCAGCTCCTAAGGCCAGGGAATCTTCAGTTTAAACTGATTAAAATGATATTAACTTTCTAGAAGAAAATCTGAAAATTATTGGATAATGCTGATGAAACCCATTTTCTGAGCACCTTGTGCCTACATTCCTGAGACACAGTGGTGGTGCTGTTTCTACTCCTTTCCATCATCAGTCAGGTGCCAACTGCTGAACACCTTTCCCTGCCTATGAAGTTGCCAGCTGCAGTATTTGCTGTATTTTAGCCAAAAAGCAGAAGCAGACTCCTCTGCAGCATAGCAGCAGCAGCTCCAGCTCTGACCTAAACCCAATCAAGGACACTGATTAATTACCTGCTCCCTACAGGAATTTGAGGGTCCTATTCACCAGAATGGGCCATTCCACTGCAGTGACTACAGAGAGGAAGAAACACCATCCAGTGCTGCTAGCTAGACCTGTGCTCATCAGTGTGGAGCTGAGACTTTGGCATATATAAATACATAAATCACATATTTGGTACACTCTTGCCACGTTCAGCAAGTGTGCAGCAGCTACAGCCTGCAGAGGGCTGTGCTCCTCTCTACAAAACAGCTTTGCCGAGGCTGCTATTACACAAGGCATGAGGGAGGGGGAGGAGGCTAAATGAACATTCGCAAATAGATGAGTGAGAGCTGGTATAGGTAATGTGGATATTGTACTCCAAAGTGGGGAAAGGAAAGGATGAAATCTGAGGCAGGAGCCTAAATCTAGATTTTCACATTGTCAGATATTGGCAAACAGCTTGATGGCACTCACAAGAGAGGGTGTTTTTTCAGCAGAAGGGAATGGAAGCACTTTCCATAATCCTCTTGCAGGAGGCCAAGGAAGTTGCTGTTTATCAGGCTGCAGCAGAAGTCAGATCTGCCTTGAGAGAAATTCTTATTTGTTAAATTGTTTTCCTCAGGTGATCAAGATTTCAAGTCTTGGTTTTGTTCAAAAAGGGCACAAATCTAGCTGAATTCTATCTGGATCCCAGTAACATAAAACCTTACATTTCAGCTTTGTTGAATAGACCCCACCGATTTACAAAAGTAAATCTTTCCCTACATCCAAAGTACAATTTTGGCACTTCTTGCTCCACATTCTTGCAGGACAGCATGCATGGCTGATCTGCATGGCTTAAGAGTGAAATGCAGTCATGCAGTCCGGGAATCTGAATCTGACTGACAGCTCTCTGCATTGCAAAGACAGGAGCTGGATTCCCATGGCAGTATTAGAGCACAGAATAAAAATTCATATATATGTATATATATATATATATACACACACATATAAAACTCTATCCAGTCATCAAGGCAACCAGCAACTACTACTACTACTACCACCACCTTTAATATGTAATTTTGCAGAGTCTATAGAAAGTTATTTAAATTCAAGGGCCTCTATTTGTAAAACATTGAAATGTATTCTTTGTACTTATTCAAACAGAGAAGTGTGGAATAGTTTCTCAGAGCATTATTGAGCCCAGGTGCAAACAGCAGCAGGAAAATGAAACCTGGAAGCTTAAGGGAAGAAAGAAGAGGTTAGAAATCCCAGCCTCATCTCCTCTTCAGTATGAAGTTTATCTTTCACTACTGTGCTTGAATGGCATGTCTGTTTGTTACACATAAAACTTAATCAGGAAAAACACTAATTCCTCATATGCAACCTGCCATCAATTTCTTGAGAAAAACCTCATGATTACATGTTCACTTGTTCCACTGGGCAGACCTTATAATTGATCCAGAATAGGAATTACTCAGGTATGAGAGCTCTGTAATGAGGGAGCACCACTGTGTCAGAACTTTCCCAGTGCTCAGCACCTTCACACTTTGCCATTGCAATTTAAGGTATTTTGTAAGTTAGCAAGAAAGAAAATAACAAGTAGAGCAAAATAGTGGAGGCCAGTGTAAGGCACATTTCTGAGGGTGGTGGGAGAACAGAGGCAGCTGCTTCTTCAGGTAACCACAGCAAAGCACTAAAAAAACAGCAGATCATGCTGATCACTGACATGCAGCTAAAGCACAGGTTTGTTACAGCAAACATTCATTTCAGATAGAAGAGACACAAGAGAAAAAATAAATCTCAGCAAAGTAGGCCTTTGAAACGTAAGGAAGCAATATCTTTTTTTATTATGCCAGCTTTTCATCTGTTTTTTGACAACTAAGTGCTACAGATAGCAATGCATACTATTTTAGGAGTATCAGTAGTGAAGGTCATATACAAAAATTATATGAAAGCACTTCAGAAAATGAGATCTGTGATAACCAAGTGGCAGTCTCAATAATCGGACAAATTTAAACCAGATGTTGCTGAAGTGATTCCCCTCTTCTGATAAATTAGTATTTTTGTGGCAAGTAATTCCCAATAAAAGAACCTTTAAATAAGGAAACATACATGGGTCAATACTCTTCATTTGGAAAAAAAAAATAAAATTTGTGGATTAAAGTACCATGAAGAAGTTAAACAGAGGTGAATATAGAAAAGCAGCATCCCTCTTTATATTAAATCAGTCCAGTATGATGCTCACTGAAGGGTTCTTGTCCCCCTTCTTTAGAATAGAATCCTAACTGCAGTTCTTGGGCAGATTCATTTTTCAAAGACATGCTTACTGAATAGCAAGTGCAAGGAGAGAAAAATCATTAAAAGTCAAAAAACTACTCATCAAAACCATTCATCAGTTGAAAAAGAACTTTAACCACAAGAAAAATCTTTGCAAAACTATCAGTGATACTGAAAAATTCCACAGTAAAAGCTCATTTGAAATGAAATACTTTCGTTTTTGAAACTTATTTTAAAGAAACTGACTTATCTTTCAGTTTTTTATATTCCTCATACGTGAGCCCTGACCACTTTTCTACTGGTAATAGGATTCAAGATGTCCCACTACTCACACAAAAGAATCTAACTATCTTCTTTAGAACCATTGTATTCTTCCCTTTTTGATAAGCATCTCCTGCCCAGATATGGAAGGACCCAGCTTGGTCCAGACACAGAATCTTGAAGCTTCAAAAGAAAAGCTTCCCAGCCCTTCTTTCCCCCCTCTCTGAAAGTACACTGCACAGCAGTTTTGCATGTTTCCCCTCATTCTGCTAAGCTGCAGAACACAGAGAGCACTGACTGCTGGCAACCTGCACAAGCTTGGGCTGGAGCGTGCAGGAACTGATTTGCATCATGAAGCCCAGTGCTTCCACATCACTTTGCCTGCAAACAGGCTTTGGTGGCCTCAAAAGCCTCCTCTTCCTCTAAAAAACCTGCATGAAACCAGTTATCTTCTCTGGCAGCGAATCTTCCCTCTAACTGCAACAGCATGGAAAGAAGAAAACTGAGATTTGTCCCCATCCCTTCAGGTTTGTACCTTTCAGCAATACCTGGCATCCCCTTTCTCTGAGAGCTCAGTAAAGGCTGCCACAGGGTGTCTCTAAGCATTTCTTTTGAAGGCTGTAAGTTCAGGCTGCAGCACAGACAGGTTTTTAATGCCAGAACACCATCCCTTGTGACTGGCTTGCCAGGTCCTTGGAGACCCCACTGCTGAATGCATTTTGATTCTTGCAAGAAAGTGTTTTGAACCCACAGGAAAGGAGAACTTTACAGATTTGAGCTATGAAGGTTTTCACTTTCTTTTGCAGTTTAGGACCCATTGAAGACATCAGGAGCTGTGGCAGGGGGAAGAAAACCAGTGCAGTCACATTTTTTACTCAGTTCAAGCTGCCTTCTAGCTGTCACCATGCACACAACTGAGAAGAAGACACAACAGAACAACTTGTCACATAAAGTCCCTGTAAGTTTTGAAGCTAGCTCCTGTCTCTGCTGCTCTGCCTGCAGTTACAAACTAGGAAGTCAAACCCCTCAGACAAAACAGAGAATACAAATACAAATACTGCTGGAGTCACTCACAGTGCACAGCCAGGGCTGCCAAGCAGAGCAAGGCACCCAAGTTCTGTATGTGCAAAGGTAAATAAAGATGTAAACAGTATCCAGAAGGAGTTTCAAGTTCAGAAAGCACCCAAAATAGTGAAACCGCTCCTAAACATTCTCCATAGCCATCCAGGGATTTAATGTTTACTGCTACTCTACTTTCAGGTGATAGCTGGGCTTTTGCATCTTTACAGAGTGAAATACTTACAGCCCCTGCCTTCAAATGTACACAGAGCCATTCATCTCTGGCCACAAGAATTTCCACTTATCCAGGGCTGTAACATTCATTTGGCACACCTTTGTAAATAACAAATGAAGTGCAAGTCACACTCTTCCCTTATATTTGCTTCCAATTCATCCTGACCTGCCCACACCATAGCTCAGGTGCCAGAAATCAGTCGCAGATGACAGCACTGAGAAACAGCTGCCAAGTATCATCTGAAAATAAATAAATTACTGAAAAGCAATCACTTGAGCTCGAGGAGTCATTCAGAACCAGTATTTTTCATGAATGATTTTTAATCCTTTCTTTCTCCTGGAACAGGAGTCAACAGAAATTCCTGCGTGGGACACTTGAAATTCAGAGATGTAATGTTAAACACAGAACTTTTAATTGGTGATAGATTGAGCTGGACAGATATTAGTTATCTTCCTGCACAAGGAATTTCAAGATTTTGAATTAAGGAAAAACATCACAACTTTTGGGACCAAAAGCAATAAAAAAATCCAAAATGGAGAATAATTTATTCCAAAAAGTGGACTTCAATCTGAATTACTTTTGCTGCAATGGATTAACAGTTCAAAATGAAAAAAAACACCATTTTGATAAAAAAGAGGTTATAATTGAATATGATAATAACCTTTGATGACATGTTGACAATTTGAGTGCTTTTAGAGCTACACAGTATTTTATAAAAACACCTTCTTCCTTACAATTTCAGTTTCAATTATGATTATATTCCAGTGAATAAATCCCTAATGATAATTCACTCTGGTTTACTTGAGCCATGCTTTTAGCCATCTTATAAAAATCTAAATATGTATCAATAGAAACAATATGCAATTGTGTTTCCTGCTCCATTCTTGATTTCCTGCAAGTATAATAAATCAAAAAAACTTCCCTCTTTATGTTGCCTAAGCCTGTCAGATTCAAACTTGGACAAAATATACTGAGAAATCTCATTGTATCATAAACTAGGATACTTCTTTGGTAAACATACATTACAATTAGTCACCCAGTCTTACTTATTTTTGTAATTTGAATTTGATCTGTATATCCCCTGTCCCTGGGTATACAAATAGAGTACAATCAGGTTAAAATCAACTACTTTTTCTAGTCCTGCAACATTAATAAAAAGGCAGCCAAGGTATTTTTGAGATGAGTGATGAGAAAAGTAGAGTTAAAGTACTTACGAAGGAGAAAAATTTTCATCATGAAGATACAAGGTAATCAGAACTTATTTGCCATTTTAAAATGAAGTAGCATTTCAGCTAGAATTAGGAACTCAACTGAGATTTTCTTAGTTGAACAATGCACTTGTAAATCAGGTATTTGTGCATGCTGTGTGGACAGCTAAGTGCCCAACCAATCATGTACACCAGTAAACATCTTACTTGAGTGAATGAAATAATTTCATTAGTTAGCACCAAACTATGGGAAAGGAAATTGAAAAACACATGCAATAGCATCACAATAAAATCATGGACTCAATATTTTAGCACTTCATCCAATGTGTAGCTGCTATCACCCAGCATCCATGCAGGGATGGCTTGAAAAAGCCATGTTGAAAAAACCGTGTTAGGAAATGTATTCTCATCAGTGTTGCCTTATTTGTTTCACTAAAAACCAAGTTGGACTATGTCTAAAGAATGAATGTCTACACTGCTGTTGCTTGCTAGTTACATTTATATCACAACCTAACTTAAAAACAACTTCTCTTATAGGACTTTCCCATGAGAAGGACAATGTTGGACACATGTATACTAAATGCAGGGAAGAACTGCAGTTTTTCTCTGGCTTACAAAAAATTAGGTACTGCATTGCACAGGAACACATGAGCTGCCAGCACAGTGGCAAGGGTGGGGAAAGGCCTTTACTGACTGCCAAAGCAGAAAAATAATAATTTACTTGCCCACTTCTGTATTATTGTCATGTTCCTTGTTCCTTCAGCCTGGATTTTTAAATGGAAAATGATGACACAATTTTTTTCTTCATTTGTTAAGTGATACTAAAGGATGCTACACAGCTTCTGACACACTGATGCCGGGTGCCTGACCAAGTTTTCAGGAAAAGCAGCTGCATGCCTGCATCTGTACAAACAGCCCTGCAGCTGTGCAGTGCTCTGGGAGCAGATACAGCTCCTTTCTGGGTGCAGCTCTATTAAAACATCATCAGACACAAAGGTAAAATACAATTCCTACATCTATGTCAAGCCCAATACAGTATCATAAAATTTTAGGAAAAACTTTAACTCACAACATGTACATAACAAAGTAGAGTAAATAAAATGCCTGAAAAATATATTCCCTTTATTTTGCGGATGACATATCTATGAAGAGCATATTATATTAGAGCTGAAGAAGGTAAAATGACATTAATATTTTCTCTTGTCTCTTTTAAAATTTCCTTTTTGTCATATTTAAAATTATTTAGAGCTGAATAATGCAAGTACAGTGGGGATCTGAAGCCCAGTACAGGCAACTACATTTGGCAGCTGGTGAATAACTAATAGTCAGATCAATGGGCTTACTCTGTCCCTGCATGGGGCACACAGTAGAATTTAGGTCCAGCAATGCATGAGCTGAATGAATGAGATAAATCACAGACTGTAAAAATATTTCAACAGCATACTAAAAAAAAAAATCTACCAATCCAGATGAACATCATAAAGGTGAGATCAAAACTGCAGTTCAAAAATTTACATGAGACTTGTTATGCTCCTCTTAGCTTAAAATATTTATGGAGTAGTAATAACTAAAATAAATGGAAGGTGTGCAATATAAGTGCTGAAAGGATACAATTTGATGCAGTATCAGTCCTAAAGTGTACCATGTGAAATTCTATCAGGACTGAAGAAACTTCACCAGGCCTTGGACTAGTAGTACTAGAAAGAAATTCAAAACAAACCTTCTGTATGCTTCTTTGTTATTTGGTTGTAATTTGTCTTCATTCACTCAGGAATGGATATAATCTTATGTTAAATAATTCTTGTTGTCATGTGATTTCCCCTTTGCAGCTCTGTTCACAAGGTTTGCAGCAACCAAGTTAGTTGCAATTGGTAGATAGAAAAACTGAGCTGAGGTCTACCACTGACTGTTTCCAGTGGATGCCAAATTTGAGCTTAAGATTTTTCATGTTGGATGTAGGCAGAAATTAACTTTGAGGAAATGAGAAAGGGTGTGGTAGAAAGACAGAGAAAACTTTTAGTGGGGTGTCGGAGGAAGATGGAGAAGCCAACTGATTAGAGGCTTAATTGGGCAATTCAAGATCTTGAAAAGCAGGACACTATTTTGGGAAGAGAGAGGTACAGCAAGAAGCGTAGCAAAATCCATCAGATACAAAAAATTTATGTGATCTTTAGCTACATGCTTGGCTGATATTTCCACTCCACTAAATTTAAATTTTTCAAAATCACTATAGTGTCTAAAAAGGTGGGGAGACTCAACACCACACATGAGAGGGTGTATTCAGAAGTACAATTCTCTAACTCAAGATTGCTATTGGCATCTATAAAAAGACAAAATAATATCCTGAATATTTTCCACAACTGCTATAATTCACAGAAATATGCTATATGTCATTATATTAGCCAGAATTTTGGTATGAGCCCTTTTGACCTACTTCTGGGTTTGCCTAGTTTGATTCTCTTCTGAAATGTCACATTTTTCTGCTGTCTTTGCTGTGTTCCATCTGCTGCTCACTTTGTTAGATCTGAAACGATTTAATGATCACTCTAATCAAGAATAAGATACTGTTTAAAGAAAACCAGCTCCTTCATTTAGCTTTCAGCACAGCCATAGCATAATCAAAGATGTTCAGTTCAATAATAGCATAATCTGAAGGACTGGGAGCACTTTGCAAACATTCATTAACCAATGCTCACATTTTCCTTTTGTGAGGAAACATTCCTGCTTTTGCTGTTTACACCTGCCAGATGTGCACCTACACTGTTGTGTGCTGCCTCCTGACTGTGCTGTGAAACACAACATTTGGAGTCAAAGTCATACAACAAGTTGAGTGTAAAGACATGACTTGGGAAAAATGCACTTGAGGCCAAATTTTTGATCCTGAAGATACTGCTGCTGATAGCCACATAATATTTTTCACGTCAAATTGTGCTTTTGAGCATGCACTGGCTGTGAGCCTCCCCTCTATGAGGGGATAAGCAGACTGGTGTCCTCTATTGTACCAATTCTCAGTGAAAACTCATGAATGAGGTGACAGGGTATTGTTCCCAGCCCAGCAGCTCTCAAGTGCATACTTCAATGTCACATAAAACATGACTGTGATCAGAACTCCTGCCAGGTGTGAAACAAAACGTAAAGGTTTTCAAACTTGGTTTTGTCACATTTTTCAGACCACATGCAGTTTAGAAAGCAAGACCATGCCATTTCTCCATGCTGCGGGACACAAAGTATTGTTTTCAGTGTCCTCCAGAGGTAACAAATTCAGACCTTTTATGGACCAAGTTATGTTGCAGTATCTTAGATCAATCACAAGACATGTCCTGGCCATCAATAATTTATAAAACAGAGTATTAAAGAACTGCATCCAGGACTGAATGGAAGGTTGAAGAGAAATTTAGAGGTTCCTTGAGAATTTGTATTAGAGAGAGTCAGGAACAAGAGTCACTAAAGGGAAGGGGCCATGTCCTAGATTTGTTTACTTACAGGTGAGAATTTCTAGAAAAGTGTTTATCTTCGTTTTGACTGGGATGGTTAATTTTCTTCACAGCAGCTAGTATGGGCTGTGCTTTGGGTTTGTGCTGCAAACAGTGCCAATAGCACAGGGGTATTTTCATTACAGCTGAACAGAGCTTGCACAGTGTCAAGGCCTTTCCTGCTCCTCCCAGCACCCCACCAGCCAGGGGGCTGGGGGTGTACAAGGAGTTGGTAAGGAGCACAGCTGGTACAGCTGATCCAAGGACATCCCACCCCATGTGACTTCATGCTGGGCATATGGAGCCAGGGGAAGAAGGGGGGAACATTCAGAGTGGTGGTGTTGGCCTTCCCAAGTGCCTGTTACACGTGAGCCCTGCTTTCCTCAGGATGGCTGATGCCTGCCTGTGGGAAGTGGGGAATGGACTCCATGGTTTGCTTTGATGGCTTTTGTGGCTTTCTCTTTACTTATTAAACTGTCTTTATCTCAAGACATGGGTTTTCTCACTTCTACTCTGCTGATTCTCTTCCTTCATCCTGAAATGAGAGGAAGTGACAGAGTGGCTGTGTGGGGCTGCGATGCCAGCTGGGGTTAAACCATGGCTGCATTACAAGGAAATCCTGCTCTGAGGTCAGAGAGATAAAACAACACAATCTTCCACTCTTTGATTGATGCTGTGACCAGAACCCTTACAGACTTTTCTAATACAGCTGCTTATCTGCTGGGTTTTTCATTACAGATGCATTGTGTTTTCCACCCATCTTGATACAGCCCCTGGGATTGATATCTCTCCCTCTCTTACATTCAGTGGGGAATGGGGTCTGTTTTATTTGATTAAATAGCCCTTCTGCAAACAGCCATAAACACCAATCAGCCCCCATGCAGCAGGAAAGCTTTAGAGCTGGGAATAGTAAACAATTCTCTCCTGCCATTGTAATTCAGGAAGGGAGTTGTGCAGCCTATCTAGAGCAGTTATTTCATGCAAAAGAATGGAAGAATGATATGTGATTACAGCCTAGTTAAAATGCTTCTTAAAATACTCCACATGGCACTTTAATCCTCTCCTCCCATAGCTTGGCTCTTGGAAAGAAACTCAATTTATTGTAGTCACATTTTCATACTGGACAACTCTGCCACCTAATTCAAATGCAAAGAGACGTAAACTGCTTGATGGCAATTTAACTAAAGAGAATAAAAGGTGGAAAAAACACAATTATAACTACTCCTCAGCCTAAGGAATCATTCTGCTTATTTAACAGAAGAACTTTAGCTTTGTATTTTTAGTTGACACACTTCAGGAAAGCCCACTCGCCTACCTGGCAATAAAGATGGAAAAGCAAAGCACCCCCAAGAGCCTCTGCTCACATTGTGACACCAGACCATGATGCAGCCTGACAAGTGGTGCAGAGGGGACTTTCTGCTTACTGGAATTATCTTTTAAAGAAATAACCCCCTACACATCTCAACCTCAGGTTTTTTTGGCATGAGTATGGTTTAATCCCACAAAAGTTAATCAAAGATTCTGGCATGCCTCTGAGGAATTAATTTTGTATAACAACTGTCCAGGTTGACCACCTGATCTGCTTCAAACTGGTCCTCTTTCTCCTCCCTCCCTCCTTAAACGCAACATATTTTTTTCCCCTTCTAACACTGTGAATAAATGAATAAGTTGAATTGATTGAAATAAATCAATAAAATGATATATTCCAAGAGAATGCAGTTTTAGCAGAATATTTCCCACTATATATATTGAAATGACTGTCAAAAAGCAGCCAGCAGCAAAAGTCTGCTCAGTTTCTTTTCTCCCAGACCAGACCTGTTTTCAGATTAGATATTAGAGATCCCTCTGGCTGTAAATCTTCTGTGTGCAATCAAATGCACACAAGTATTTAGAAGCACAGACCTGGAGTTTTTAAAACAACCACCATTTTGTGGATGCAGAGGGTTTCTCTTTTGCATTTGAAAAATTACACTTTTTTGGGTTTTATTTCTCTCCATGGTATCTTAAACTCTCCCAGTTTGAGACTAGGATGACTTTAAGGGCAATCATCTGTTTTAATTATATCTTCTCATATCTTAGAGGCTTGATACTTAAACACTTTAGAAACTAGAAAGGTTGATTTTCCCAAGTGTTCTGCTAGTGCTTTGTAGTTTGCAATTCAATTTTCCTGCACCATTCTTATTACTTCACTAGCATGTTATTGTTTACCAATATGTTTATTAATGTATTGACTATTCATGGTTGATATTGAAAAAAATTGTTGTTGGAGCAGATGCAGGCTGTCCTCATCTATCCATATTTTTTTTTCTCTGACTTCCAGCTGTAAGAGTTTCAGAAGGAAAAAATTCTGAACCATTTCATGAGGATCTATTAAGTGTCTTACGGTGGAGACTTCCTACAGATCTACTCATTGCAATTGCTTTTGCTGGTCTCAGCAGCAGATATTTTGTTTATTTAGTAACAAGTTGTTGAACAGAAATTACCTAAAGCTATCAAAACCGTTTGATGAGTGATTGGTATAGAAGCTCCAAAAACATGAGACAAGATCCCTCTGTTACCTCTTATGCTTCTCTCATGGTTTTACACTTGCAGCCTCACAAAGTCATGCTTTAAGGGGAACACAGGGGATGCATAAATGCAATTGCTCATTATTTCTATTAATCTCTCTTTCCTGTTACACATATCCTTTAAACAACCTGACATTCGATCCCATCATTTGCATTTGTTAATGCATCACAGAGTATTTGGGTATTATTAAAATATGTTAATACACAAAAACGATAGCTGGAAACATTTAAGTGAGAAAGAGAATACACCACCAAGTTCTGTGCCTGGAGCAAGAGTGTGCTCTCCTGCCTCCACCTATTGATCATGAGACAGAGCCTGCATTTCCCCTGTCTGTGTGTGATACATCCCCAGAGCAGCCCACCATGCCAGGAGCCTGCAACTGGGCTTCAAAGTGACAGCTGGAGTTTGGGAATGCTTCATCTGACTGCAAATGGAAATTGTTGCACGGATCAACAGTGAAAAATTGTAAGCTGATGGAGATAACAAAGGGGATGTGTAACAGTGTGGAGAGGTGAAAGGTGGAAAGAAGAAAGAAATTAGAGAGCTGGGGAAAAGTTGGAGCTGCTCTTATCCAAACAGAAGGGACAGGGGGTCAAAAAGCAGACAAATTAAAAAGTAAGAGGGAGGAAACAAAGTGAAGTGAGAATTCAGAAGGAAAAGAACAAGCAGAGCTTGCTGTAGCTGTGTAGGAGTCTGTGTAGTCCCCAGACACTCTAGGGAGGGTGGTGTTATTAATCTTCATCAACCTAGAAATGTTACAGAACCTCTGCAGGAAAACACTAAGTTAATGGAGATAAAATGGAGAAATAAGGGCTCACAGGACCAGAATAACAGATGCCTGATAACTTGTGTGTCCCCTGTAGCCAAACAAGAATGCTCCAAATACCAAACTACTCTTTGTAAGGAATCTTCCTGTCAGGACAATAAGAATGTAAAATGTTGTTGCAATTTTTGACAGAAATATTCCACTGATACTTTTTAAAAAGTGATCTGGAACTAGATTTAGTCACAAAAGAAAATGTATGGTTGTTAAATGGCACAAATTCAAATCTTTTGTCACCCTTCCATAGGAAAATGTCAGCAAAAATTAACCTGAAGAAGTAAAAGAATAACTTGAAATTATTTTTTCCTCATCCCAAGTTGCCCTTCCCTACAGATTGCACTGACACAACCCATATCTGATGTGATCAGACTGGGAAAACATGCCTGGCAGTTTGCAGCTTCCATCAGGAGTCCCTCTGGTTTAATAAAAAGCAATGAACATGCTACTCAAAAATCCAAAGAAGGGACTATCCCCCCAGAAACTGCTGACACAAGAGGAGGTTCACTGCTCTGAGGCACCTCAGCACAGCTTGCCCATCCCTTATCATCCAGGTTTTGGTCATTTAAAGCTGTTGGTCACAACCTTTTTGCTGAGGCAATGCCACAGACTGAAGAGCCTGGGAAGATAGCATATAAAATTCTAGCAACAGCATTAGAGGTAGATTTATGGCTTGGAAAAAGTTACAAACATTTATTATCTAGCAAAAGTTTCCTTGCATTCTTTCTCCCTTTTTTATATGTCCAGCATGTTTTCACTGTAAGATGTCACACCAGAACCAATATCAATCCAGCAGCAGAGCCCAAATGAGCACTGAAACCTTACTAAAGTGACCCCCCCGTACCTTTCTTCCCCAAAGAATCTGCATCTCCCAAACCCTTTCCTGACCCCTGCAGCAGAAAAACTTTGGTTTTAATTGAGAGAGCAACATGCAGCAGGACTTCCATTTTGCTGCAAATATATCTGTGAAGACATTTCCAGTCTTGTACCCTTTAATAAATCCTGTGTGTTACTCAGGAGAGGGTGTGTAACAGCACCCAGGAGAGCTGTTTGTCTTTCAGACCTCTCCCATGCTAATGCATAATAAATGCACTCATCACCTACTAAATATTCACAAACCTTTTCTTTTATAGAATATGACAAGAGCATTGCTTTGTTAGATGTATATATGCCCAAACTAAGCTACTCATTTGTAGGGGTTGGTTCTGCATCCTTTTATGTTTAAACCATCATTTCTAACAGATGCCACCCAAACAGATTGTGACCAGCTCAGAAAAATTAGGCAACAAATAATACTAGCAAAAAAAATTCCTGTGAGCATTATCCTGACATGCTCATGCTCAGCTTTTACAACCACTGACTGAAAAAGCACCCTTTTTCTTAAATTATTTCCTAATTGTCAGTTTTCTTGCTCCCTGATACCTTCCAAAATTTTTGAACCTGTAAAAATCCCAGCTTCAGGACAGAACTCGGAATTTCTACAATTAATCACCTGCCAGTGCAAATGAAAGCAGCATTCATGCTGCTTAGTTATTCAGAAATTAAAGTGTGCCATATATAATGCTTGGGATTATGCTATTCAGATGTGATGGGGCCATGGAAACAAATGGGGATACATTCCAGTCTGGCAGCAATTCCCAAAGTGCTCAGCACCAGAAAAAGATACAAAGTCATCACACAGGAAGCCACAAGTGTTCCCACCTTGTCTACTTATCAGAGACATCCAAAGTTCTCCAGAAATAACAAAAACCCCAACCAACCAACAACATAACAAAAAATCCCAAATTTCTATTTTTTATTTCAGCATCTGGAGACTGGGGGCTATTTCGCACACAATTAGTTCTACTAACATGCAAAATATTCCACTTTTTGCACATGCCTGAGGGTTGTTTTAGACCCAATGGCTGACAGTGCACCCTGGCTGGATAGGAGCAGCTGCCCCTACTCTCCTACAGAGCTGTGCTCCTGCCATCAGGACAGGGATGCACTCTGGATGTTTTGCTCATGACTCCATCTTAATTAGTCCAGTTCCACATAAGAGAAACACCAAGTGAAATCTCCACTCACAAAGGAATCAGTTTTCCTCTCTGTACTGTTTTGCCCTACGAAAGGATGACTGCAGGGTTAGACACAGACCAAGGTGTGAAGTACTGAGCTCTCCATTTGGCCATCAGGATGAAGGATGGGGCCCACTCCCCCATCCCATGCTCAAAGGGCTGTCATCTGTCCTTTCTCCAGCTGAAAAGTCTGGACTCAGCTCTCTGCTCTCTGCAAAATGCAATTCTACAGGACTGAAGCAAAATTAGCTCCTCAGAGTATATTTTGATGTTTCTTATTTTTATTGCCATTTCTAGTCATGGAATATGATCCTAGTTTGGTAGGTAGTGTACAAAATAAGCCACCAAGAGAAATAGGTTCCCATCTTAGGCATTCCTGACCACTCTCCAGAGAAGAAAATTGCCTGTCTACAGCAGCAAAGAAAGAAACTTTGAAACCTAAATTAGATACCTCAAGTTACATGTGATGAGGGTATATTTATAGCCATTGACAGATCAAGGTGAAGAAAGGTTTCAAGAGAGAATTATCTTTGAACAGAAGATGGGATATATCTGTGGGGAGAGTCCTAAACAACCAAGTTTTAAGGCAAACAAGCATCTGAAAGCAAGCAGAAAACTTTGATATTAGAAAACTGCCTCTGAAATTAATGCAATGATATAGTTTTTAATCAATGAGAACATCCAGAAGAAATATGTAGCTGGCACCATTGAAATTGGAGAAATTGAGAAATAACAATGAGCAATCATCCAATAAAATCTTATTTCCCCCCCTATTTTTTTTATTGTATGAGACTGTTAAGAACTTTTAGTTCTCAGGCTCATCTTTTGAAGTTAGGCTGTAGCTTTCCTTTGAGGATGAAGGCTGAAAGGTCAGGAACAGAGAGATTGTGCTTTTTTGAGAAATATTATTCATCTGATAATGGTGATGTTCATTAATTTAGTTCAGTCTGGGGTACAGCAGTTCTTTGGTTTCCCCCACATTCCATCTATGCCAGTATTTAGATTATTATCATGTGTGTTCCTCTATCCCCTCTGATTTAGCAGCTATAAAATAAACCAAAGGGAGGGAAAGAGCATAAAGAAGCAACAAAACAGAGCTGCTCAGTGGATGGGTAGTGATCATAGCACACCAGAGACCTGGTTGTCAGGGTTTTTGTTACTGCAATAACAAAGGGGAGTGCTAAGGAGTTTGAAGGAAAGACATGACTACTGTCTTGAGGGAAAACATACCTCACAGAAGGGTCCTTAGAGAAAGCATAAAGATACTTTGCTTGAAAAAGGAGTTGCACTGGAAGTTCACACAAATGATTTCCAATTCAGAAATGAGAAAGCTGCAGGGAGAGTCAGAATTCACCATGAAAGGCCTTGAAAGTCAAGGCAACTTCTTTTTTTTTTTCTTTTCCTTAAACCCAGGAGCATTCTCAATGGAACTAAATGCAAAAAGAATTCTTTATAGAGGCCTCAGAAAATAACAATGAAAACTACTGAAGTGACAGGCTGGAGGTCGTATGGGTAGATCATAGACATGGTGTGGAAAGTAAATTGGCAAGACTTACCTAGACAGCAGCAACAGAAAGAAAATTTAAGAGGATGAAGTCAACTTCTGTAGACTTTAGGTTGAACTAAGTTAGTGGTCAGGCATGGACAGACAGCAGAGGAAAACACACAAATTTTATTTCTGATGAAAGAAGCTCAGCTCAGTTCAAGAGAAGTGAAACTTCAAGTTGTCTCCATGAAGCCAATTTTTTTGGACTTAAGGGACAGGAATAAATTAGAGACAGAAAAGACTCTGGTCTCCTGAATGTAGGATGGCCCACAAAAATTTCTGAACAGCTCTGGAAAGTCCTCCAAAAAAACTGAGAGATGAGAGAGAGCAAGCAAAGACATTCTGCTTTCCTTCTACATGGAAAGTAGAATTCTCCGTGGCACAGCACCACAGCAGGACAGCAGTGACACCTGAGGTTGTTGAAGTGACTCAGACTGACCTTTGAACAGAAATCAGGAGTAACGTGGGTGACATTTCAGGGAGAGCAAAAAGGGTGAGGTACATTCAGTAGCATGTAAGATGAAACAGAAGATGAACTCGGATAAACCTTCCAGAAAACTTTGGAGACAAAGGAATACAGCAATAGTTGTCTTGCTCTGTGGCTGAACGAACACATGTCCATGTAGATCCATTTCTTGATATCTAGGCTAACTCAAATTTTGACTTACCAATTTTGTTGAATAAAGTCCAGCTCTGCGTAAAATAACTTTTACAGGTGTTCTACTCTAGATAAAACCTGTGAAAACTCTCTAGAAAGTCAAAGTTAGATCAGACTTTCTTATATACTCAGAAGTGTTGGTGAGGGAGAGCAAGCCTTTAGTTAGACATACCCTGAATTCTGAGAAAATGTGGTGGTAGGAAAAGTTTTGCATTTAGTTTTTTAAGCTATGCAGAGCATCTGCTTCATGCTCTGTTAAGTGCCATAGACCAGTCATTGTACTTCCCAGACACACTGAGCTCCTGAATTAACCCAGATAACTATTAGCCTTTTGAAAATGCCTGAAAGTAACGCCACACTGTGTTTGTAGAACTTTCTGGTCAGGATTTGAATTTTTATCAATGCTGTAAGTTTTTTAAAGCCCCAGATATGGCAGTAAAGATACACAGAATTATAGGGGAAAAAAAATAAAGCCAGACCATTCATGATAATACAAAGTAAGGGCAGTCAGTGCTTTTGGTACTGCCAGGCACCTGTCAGCTCTAAATCAAGGACTATGCTGGAGACAGTAATTGCAGAATAGACAAACCTTCAGCTGTGGGACTGAACACATCAAGGTCTTAAGGGTACTTGTCAATCTTATTACTCATAGAGCAGACACAGAACATCTCATCTGACCAAGAAACATCAGCTCCAGAGGCAGAATCAGGGAACCAGGCAGCTAGTGGCTGGGTTGATAATCAGCCTTCTAACCAACAGCTGCAGAGCGCAGCCGATCGCCTGCTCATGAATGGAGATATACTGAAGAACTATCCCAGCATTTTTATATGCTCTCACCTTCTCTTCTGCTTCCCACCCCTTTCTTAGCCACTGCCAAACTGCTGAATCATGGTGCATATCCAGTACCCCAAAAGTCTGTCTTGGTTCTCTTTTGTTTTCAGTGGTTTTTCTAGTTGGGCTACTCCATGGCCCAGAAATGTTCACAACAAAGGTGTGTGGACTACCATACATTAACTAGATTTTTCTGTGGTGCCATTAGTGAATCTGCCAAAAAAATGGCAATTCCAATGGCAAATTTGTGAGTTTATCAGTATAATTAATTCAGGAGGAGTTTTGGCAAGATAAGTTTTCAGGATGTTGCTGCTTCTGTAAACAAATTAAGCATATCCACAGCCAGTTATTAAAAATTTGCTCTAGCACAGAATTGCAAATTTTTATTACCCCTTTCTTGCTTTGCTATGGTCTATTCATAAATATTTTTACTATTACAGTATTTTCAGGAAGGTTAAAGTGCCATCGACAGTGTCCAGGGAAAACTAACAAGCTTGTGCGTTTCCACTGGCATTGCAATTAGGATCACAAGAAAATCCAAATCTCAAGACCAAATTTCTTTGGATATTGTGAGCACATTGAAAAGGAAGTACTAAAAGTTTCTCTTAATGCACCATCCAGAAGCATTACTTCACCTGGCAATAATTCACAAGTTTCCTAGCAGCTAAATATTTCACAGATAGAGTTAAATAGACAGAAGAGGTTTCAAACACATTCAGATTCTGCCTGGGAAAGGAATTTTCCACTCTGTCCTACTGAGAAAAATGAAGATGCTGTAGGCTATGGTATCATGTTCAGAGGAACAAGGTGGGTAGGATAGGGCATTAGGCACTATTATACTCCAGGGAAGAAAGAGCAGACAGGGGCACAATAGAAGCGCTTCATTATATTTTAAATGGGAATAGTTCCAAGGATAGGAAAGCCTGTGGTGCTTGTAAAGGATTAAGCAGGGTAATGTGCTTTTTAAGAAGACATAAAGAGGTATGTAATGTGATATCTTTAAGCCTAAATGATTTTTCTTGGAGTCCTCAATGAATGTTTAAGCAGGCATGACTTGGGCCTCTGTAAATCCTCTCTGAATAAATAACTTCCGCAAAAATAGAGATTCCTAGGACAGAATGAGATGCATATTTCATAACCTATGCAAAAAAAAAAAAGGAAAATCAATTTGAGACACATGAAACACTTAGGAATAATAAAGAAAAAGGGAAGATAAAAGTGAATATTCTCCAGAATAATCCACGCTTATAAAAAAATATAGCTACCTCCCCATGCATTTTGATTTGACAGTGGAGGAAGACAAAGAACTGAGTGCTTCCCTACCTTATATTCACACCTTCAACAGCTTTTTGCTGTCTTTAGAGACAGGAAGAGACAATAAGTGGAAGAAAATATCTAAAGTGCCTGTGCTTTTCAGGCTGTCTCCTGTTTGAGGTATTTAAAACTGCTCTCTCTTCAGGGTAAATCTATCCAGCTGCTCTCTAGCTGGACCTGTAGTATTTATAGCTGTTCACTATGGAAGGAACAGGAGCACACACGGTGATATGTATGCACCTGATTTATGAGAGGAACAGGACCAATAAATATCAAAACCTGAAAACTTACAATGGTATGATCTTCCCATCTTATTTCTCTTGTCTGCCCTGCCCTCCTGCCAGGAAAAGCAGGTCAAAATAGCAGAATGCCTGATTTAAAGTGGGACTGTGCAATCACTGTCATTTGGCTCCATTGTATTTGCACTCACACAGGTGCCACTCCCCACAAAGACTCTGGTACAGCAAGCAGGCAGCCCTGCTGAGCGAGAGGGGTGAGGTGCTGAGTGAATCAGTGGTTGGCCTCTCTCCTCTTCCACCTGTTTATATATACATTAGCATTAGACTGCTACTTTCCTCAAAATAAAATAGTGCCAGCTCCACTGGAGTTGTCCAGATAAAAGCAAGACAAAACTAAAGAACTTTTGGGATTTTACAAAAATATTTTGGGAAGCGTCTTCTGTGAAAGCTCCTAGCAAGCCTCATTTAAGCTCTGAGGTGGTGCAGCAAGGGGTGCTGCTAAAGATGGGAGGGTCCACTGCATCCCTGCACAGCTGTTTCCCATGGTGAGCCCTCCTATCCCAATCCCTTCGTGGTCATTACTCAGCTGAGTGGGAGTCCCTGTCCCTGTACCTGTCTGGAGCACTCATGAAGTCCCTGCTGTTTCACCTGGCGCCCCAGGAAGGTTTGCTGAGGTGATGATCTCACAGAGCCTGGACAAGCTGCTGTTCAGTCACACTTTAGTGCTGATGAATTGGGGAAATAAAATGAGGCACAGAGGAAGACTTGTTGGTGTATCTTGCCTAGGGTTATAATCAGGTTAATGGCTCTGATGTGGCCAGCTAAATTCATTAAAGACCCTGAAGAGCATTATGAAGCATATAAATAGGCCAAGGGGACCCATTAATTCTTTATGAAATGTTTTCATTTTTTGAAATGTGTTACAGAGATTATAATCTCTGCCTTTCATCAGATACCATTTAAAATATTAGTTTTCCTTGCCTAAGATTAGCTTTTAACATCACTTTTTTCATGCAGCTTTCTTCCCATACAGGCCAACTACAACTTCCCAAAAGCTTCTGGTAAACAGCAGCTGGCAAATAATCTTTTTTCTGTGCAATTTCTTCCTGTAAATCGAAGGAAGGGGAGAAATTGTGCACCCATAGGTAGATGTCTAAGTTCATTAGAATCAGACCTAAGACCTCTGTTTTTTTAAAACTGGAGATTGGTTGGCTTGCTCACTTGAAACAACTTAGTTTTTGACATCATCATTTGCCTATTCCTGGGAAGCAAAAGCATGGTAAATTAAGAACTTTGATGTTTCTGGTTTCGTAGGTTTTAGGACAGCAACTCCCATGTCTCCAAGAATGAAAATTCAAGGACTGTAATCTGGAATTACCTGCCAGCAGGATACACCATTTGTTTGGTTCTTCAAGCTAAAAGTTGTTAGTGAGCACAGCTGTGTTTGATGTACTCTGGTCTTTTGAGCCTTCTGAAACTCATTTTATAACTTGGGAAGGGAAACCAGAAGGAGGGAAGGTTCTTGGTTTTGGGCTTTTTATATATATATGTATACAAAAGGCAAATCCCAGCTTTATCAGCCACTTACAAACTGAGCTAAAATATGTTCTCTCAAAAAAAGCAATTTCCTCTAGCCAATAAATCTTCAGACCTTTTTTTCTTGCTTTTTCAGCTTATGACTTTATCTAAAAGGGTTTCAAAAGTGCAGTTCCCCAAGACTTCTCCTGCCTCTTTTTTAATGCTGTTTAGTCCTTCAGAGGAGAAAATATGATCTTGGTTATCCAGAGGCTGGGTTGGGGATTTTTAAAACTCCAAATAATATTTGTTATTTTTCAGTTCTTCTATTATCAAGAGCTCACCAGTGATTTCATCATTCTTCTTAACATACTCTTTCCTCTTGTTACTATCTAGAGTGAGAACATCAGAAATGTCAGGCTTTCCTGGCCAATGGATTTTGGTGGAGACAAAAAACAGAGTTCATCTGGATTTTCAGAAAAATCAAGATTGTAACAATGTGAACACACAACTTATGGATATTTTCTGTCAGAAATCGTCACATATTGAAGTTTAAAATAAAGTCAGCAAAATATTATATTTCTTTGATTTGATTTAGAAGTCTGAACATAAAGATACAATGCTGGGGAAAAGCTTCTGTACAGTCACTCATCAACTTATATTGACTCTTAAACTGAATCCTTTAATGGACTGGTGTTTCTTTAAAAGCTGCATTTATCAGCCAGAATTTGGGAGGGAACTACTGCATTCACAAATGTGCTTACAAAAAGCTCTCAAAGTGTTTTTCCACTGCCAAACTACTACAGAATGTGTTTGTAAGACTCTTTTTAAAGTCAAATCATCCATTCCTGCCTTTGTCTCTCAAAACAAACGTGACCCAGAGCTACA
Organism: Setophaga petechia; assembly: GCA_024362935.1. Lineage (NCBI taxonomy): Eukaryota > Metazoa > Chordata > Aves > Passeriformes > Parulidae > Setophaga > Setophaga petechia. The sequence continues at coordinate 49,240,457 of JANCRA010000001.1, forward strand.
ACAGAAGGCCAGGATTTTCAGTGTCAGGAGACTACAAAATAAAGATAATCAATGTCTTGTATTCTGGGGTATAGAATTTGCAGGGATCCCCAGTGAAGGGAGAGAAGGATGCATCTGACTCTATCTTATCAGAAGGCTAATTAATTGCTTTATTATACTACATTATTCTATATTATATTACACTATATTACATTACTTCTAAACTGAATCTACCAAGCAGTCGACTCTGCACACAACTCTGCAATGAATTCTGTGACCGCCAGCCGACAGTCCTGACACACACACACACACTTGGCCCTGATAGGCCAAGGAAACAAAACACCATCACTTTGGGTAAACAATCCTCATATTGCATTCTACTTTTGCACAAACACAGGCACAGAAAAAATGATAATAATTCTTTTTCCTTTCTCTGAGGTTCAGAGAATGTGAAACCCAGAAATATTCTTGGGAAGAATTGTGCCTTGCTTTTCTCTATGAAGAGAAAAGGGTTCTGAGTGCAGTGCTCCTATTCCTGTTTTGCACCCTTACAAATGCAGCCATCTCCTATAAAAACACCTGTAAATACTTTTTGGAGCAAACAGTCTAGGTACTTAGATATTAAAATGCCATTCAATGCCACAAACCTGAGAAGTCCCAATCCTCGGTGCTGGTGCAATGGGCTCTCAGGAATTGATTAAAGGCACGATTGCAACAGCAAAGCAAACGTGGTGCAACACAGAGCATCTCCAAAGGGAAACACAAAGGAAGGATGCCAGTACCTTCTGAATGCCTGCAGAGGACTCGAGGACGTTGTTCTCGGAGCCGTTGCTCCTGTTGATCATGCGCCACATCTGGGAATACATGCTGTCCCTCTCGAAGGGGTTCATGCCCTTCACCCGCACGTGCTCGTACACGGCCGAGTCCAGCACGGTGCCGTAAGGAATGTCCGTCTGCCGCGACAGATCCTGGAGAGACCTTCATTGGTGGGGAAGAAAAAGAGACATGGGAGGCTTTAATCCACTTTTTCAGGAGGAAGGAGCTGCAGGCAAACAAAGGGCAACACAGAGGAAGACAGGTGTCACGACACTTTCATCTGTTGGGCTTTTTTTCCTCTTTTTTTTTATGATTTAAGACACAAAGAGCAATATGAAGAGAAGGGGTGGGAAAAGTGAAAATGGATGAAGAGGGAACAGAAGGGCCAAGAGGGTGCTGGGATGCCAAGCTCCTTTGAGCAGGGGCAAGGGAGAAGCAGGGAGTGTTGGAATCAGAAGTTGGATACCTGCCTAGAATGCAAACACACACACTGCTGTGGGGAGCTGGTGGCAGCACCAGAACTCAGGAAATCCAGCCCAGAGCACCTGGGCTGAGCAGCTCTGTGTGCTCCTGGGTTACACTGCACAGGGCAGTTTGGTGGGGTGTTCAGTTCCACTGAACTGCGCATCCATCGCAAAGGTCACATCCTGTATTAGTTTCAGCAATATTTCTGTTGTACTTTCATGAACTGCTTTTTCATCGTATTTTCATGTTATTTAGTCTAATATATTTGTTCTGCTTTACTTGTTACTTAGTCTTATCCTTCTCTATAAATCAAAATAAATAAACCATTTAAAAACCATTTTTGAAATTTCTAAAACATCCCAAATGGGGTTTGGTCAACCAAACTTGCTTTGAACTTCAAAACTGTATGTTAGAACCATTTAAAGTTTCCTTACCTCTTGGCTTTTATTTTCCTTTCCTGTTGAATTGCTCTCCAGTACCTTTGATTCTTTAATGGCACTCATTAAAATTTCAAAGTAACTACTGCAATACGTCTACTGCTTAAAACCCATTACAGCTTTCCCAGCACAAATTAAGTGTGTATAAACTGCACAAATCTAGTAGATGACACATAAGGACAATCAAGGAGCTCAATGCTGTCTTAAAGAAGGCAATAGCAAATTGTAAAAGCTTATTGCAGACACAGAAAATGCAAACAGCAATGTAGGAAACTCATCCAATTCCAAGCTGTATTTCTAAAAAATGTAAATATGAAGGCCAGTGAAAATGGCCCTGTGGGGTGGGGATTGGAAGAAATAAAATTCTTAGGTGTAATGAGGATGGCACTGAAGAAAACAGTAATGACATCTCACAGGATATGTATGCCATGAACAAAACAGAAAGCAGGAAAAGAAGAAATCAAGAGAGATCAATGGCAAGAGTTTAGATGTTAGCTGAGTAAAAAAGAAATCCTTTGAAGTTTAGACATATGGGCTTAGAAAAACATTGACCAAGAGCTAAATTCTAATCAGATAACATATGGTAATTATAAGGAAGGGATAAATGTAATTGTGAGGAGTAAATAACTAATGGTATTAAAACCCCTCAAAATTATCTCACTTCCTCCAACAAGATTGCATTCCTTTTAAACAGGGAACCTGCAAAGATTCATATAATGAATCATCAAAGGTGAGATGCTACAGGTAACATTTCCTGAAACCAAGGTATTGGTATTCTACCAGAGGTCCGTGACATGCCCTGTTCTATGAGGAAAAATATGAGACTCTGGCAGACTAAGACATCAGCACAATAAGCACTGTGGTACTCATTGCGACTGAATAGTAAAAGAAAAAAACAAATTATCAAGTCCAGACAAACACTTACGAGTTCTGAAAGATTAAATATAAAATGGCTGAGCTGTAAGCAGAAATGTGAGACCTCCTTACAGCCAATGAGCAAAAGGAAAGCAGTAAATATTTTAAAAAGTGGCAGTCAGGGAATTACCAAAGTAAGGTACTTAAGTCATGTGCTTAAATTTAATAAACACACTGAAATAAGGATTAATACAATTTTAAAGGTCAGTCCTGAAGTCTAGACATAGACACCAGGTAGGTTTCTCCAGGGAAAGCAAGTAAATCATCTATTACACTTTGAAATTACTCACAAACCCCTCAGAATTTCAAAAAGAACTTCCTCCCACTAAACAACATACAGACAGTGGGAGCAGATGGACAATCTTCACAGGAGGAGTTTGGAAACATTTCCTAGCAACTCTGGGTAGCATGAGAAATATTCAGAGTGGATGCTCTCGAGGGATTTCAAGGGTAACAAGAACAGCTTTTGCAGAGGTAAAAGGCTGAACAAGAAGAGTGTGACCCTGTGGATGGGGACAGCAATCACAGCCAGAGCTGAGGCACTCAATGTCTGCGTTGCCTCACTCTTCTCCACCAAGGTCTCCCAGGCCCTTGTGACTACAGGCAGGGTTCAAGAAGGCAGCAAACAATGAGCAGTAAGTTGTCAGGTAAATCCCAACCAGACAAGGCAGGGATTGACTGGGATCACTAGATCCATAGAAGTCAGAGTGAGCTGAGAAAGCTGGCCTGTGTCCTTGCACAGCCACCTGGGTTAATTTTTGCAAGGTGAAGGAGGCTAGGGGAGATTCCTTGCTGCCGGAGAAATAAAATATCCAGACTATATAAAAAAAGGGAAAAAAAGATGATTCATGAAATTACTGCTGGTTGTCCAACCTCATGGAGAGAGTCCTTAGCACATTTCTGAGCACATGAAGGAAAAGCACGTTACAGGCAACACTCAACATTGATTCACCAAAACTAAGTCATGCCTGACCAATTTGGTTGCCTTCTACACTGAAATTACTTCATTTGTGGACAAGTCTAGAGATACTGACATAGTTTACCTTTAGCAAGGCAGCCTGCCTATCTGCCTGCCTCAATATTCCTGTATCCAAAGGAGGTCATTAGGTACAGCAGTGTGGGAAAGCAGATTTGATAAATTCCCAATTGGATTGTCCTGCTCATGGCATCTCTCTCCTGCAGGCTGCTAACAGGTACCCCAGAGGTCTGACCTGGGGCATGGCCTTACCATGACTTGGAGGAGGTAAGCAAGCACCCTCCTGTCAAGTTTGCAGATGGCATGGCATGGAGGGACCTGCTCAAGGACAGGCTGAAGTTCAGATGAGCCTAGAAAGGCTGGAGCAGTGGGGTGTGAAATTCAGCAAGGACAAATTCAAAGCTCTGTACCTGGGGATGAATAAAACACTGCAACAACCAGGCTGAGCACAGCTATGCAGAAAGGCACCCTAGCAGGCAGCAGTGGGTCTTGCTGAGAGTTTCTCCTTATTTTACCATTAGGCAAAGTGTTGTGCAAAGTGCTGACAGTCTGTCTATCTGTCAAAAGCATCACTGATGAAAGGCACTAGATAAATACAGCACACTGTATTCATCCATTCTGCTCCTGCTGCTGCTGCCAGTACATTCCTGTAATCAACTGGCAGCGCTCAGCAGTGCAATGAGCTGTCACAAGATGCATACTGCAATGTCCCGTAATTGTTATTTGTCATACCAGAAAAGGGTACCAAAAGTATTTATCTGGTCTCCAATTTCTAGTGACAACATTTAGTAAAATTGCAATCATTACTTTACAGGACTCTGCATAGCCATATAATTTCTAATATAACAAGCAACAAAGCATTTTTTTGGATATATTATTAATAAGCAGGATATAATTGACAGATGTAGCTGCTGCCACAAATCAGTTAAAAGCAGCACAAAAGAAAAAGAGCTCCCGTGTGTATCTTGTGGCTATAAAAGCAACTTTGTTATTTTCAGAAGGGCAAACCAGCACAAGACAAGAGCTATTAGTCTTGGAGTGTACTACAGCCAGGTATGGGAAGCAAACAGGCTGGGAAGCAAGCGTGCTATCACACACAAAGGCACGACCAGCAGGGAAACAACAAGGAGAAGAATTATGTCAATGCCTTCAGGAAGGCATGTTGTAGCTGCCACGTCTGGCATTAACTGGAGTCTGCAGTGCCTCACTGTTAGATTTGCTGCCCTAAAGTGCAGGATGCCTCTCAGCTGCCCTACTTGCATCTTTTCACAGTCGCAGACGAGGCTCCATGCTGAGAAAATGATGACAAGAGGACAAAAACAAGACAAATGTAAGTGTAAACTCTATGGATGGGCTAAATGCTGTTGTTGGCAGTAAACCCAAAGTTCTGGGTCACCTGACCATATGCTGAGGAGCAAGACAGAAGTTTGGGAGCCTTGGAGGTGTGCCTGTGTATATACTGCTGCACAGGCAAGCTGCAAATACAGCAAAAATCTATCACACATCAGTGACTCCCTCCCCTCACACAAACATGTAAAATGGGATCATAATATACATGACCTCCTTCAGAAGCTGTTTGTTTAATAACCCACAGCTCTGCCAAGTGTTGCTGAGACACTCAACCTAGAAGGTAAAGCAAAACAAAGTACAGCAAAACAAAGGGAAGTGACAAACTTTGAGAGAGTTACTAGAATTATTAAACCACTGAGGTTCCTTTACAAAGAAAGAACTCTTAAAACTGCTTTGCCTCCAGCCTGGTTTATAGGTTACACATTGGTTGGTGTACCTTTGTTTCTGGATTAAACAATTCTCTTTTCAGACAATTGCCTTCAGTGGACACATAAATCCTCAGCCTCACACTGTCCCCCAGTTTCACCACACAACTGCTACACCAGATCTCAAAATAAAGAAAAAGCATTTGTCACGATAATGAATTCCTACAAGGGATCCTTTGATGCCCAAATCCTGATTCCACTAACCACACTGAAATGTAATTTTTTGATAGCTCCCAGATGAACTATCTGCAAAGCAAAGCACTCATTAGCATGAGTAAGCAAATGATAATTTCACATTTTAAAACTTTTCTCTCTTTGAATTTATAGTTTTGAAGCAATAAGGTAATGAATCATAAAAATTGTTAAAAAAATAAAAAAGCAGATGTAGCTGAAAAAATTGTTTAAAAATTAGATACCTTTAACTGAGTTTGTATACAGACAAATTCTACCTCTAGGGAAGTGACCATGCAGTCAGATCATCCAGCTTATTTTTGTCTATCACTCATGCAGCATTGTAAAGAAAAATATGATGTGTGGCCTCTATGGTAAATTTTTTTCTCATTGCAATTACTGGGATAATACCAATATTATCCCAGCATCAATATTATCCTAAATTAACTAGGCTAATAGGGCTATTCTGAGAAGGAATTGAATCAATTGAGGAAGAGTTATTAAGAGATAGATGTATTTTTCAGCATTTGTTGCTTTTGCTTAGTATTCTACACCTTAACCAGGCAGCAGCTGTCAGGTCACTTTCATTTTATGGCTTAGTACAAATCAGTTACTTTGCAATTTAAAAAATTATATCTGCCTACAGCTAGAAGAAAAATGTAGTAGGATTTGGATATGTTTCTTTCTCAGAGCATACCCTTTTCTATAAATTCAAATCCTAGACTCAGAATTGGTAACATGTTCACATATGTCAGCCAAAAGTGTTAAAAAAGTACACAGAAAAATGCTGCAAAGCTAAAAGTCAGCTTCATAAAGAAGTAACTGAATTTCTTTTTAGGTGATAAAATACCACTGAGGTCAGAGACTTGGGCATCAACACATCTTTGTAAACCTGGGTTATAGATTGATTCAGGCTAGCTGTGCTAGACTTGAGTGCTGCATAGAGCTGTCTGCAAGAACTAGTCACTAAATTTTCAGCAAAAAACAATCAATGCCATGGCCTACACTGAAGTCTTTATTTATGACTGATTCAGATAAAGCTTTCCAGTGCTTTTGTGGGGTATTTTGTTCATTTGTCTGGTTGGTTGTTTTTCTTTCCCCCCTAGGACAGTAAGGAATAATTCAGAAGCAGATTTAGGGTTAGGGAACAGGGTACATTAGGCCAAGGGGTTTGACTGTTGTCAGGGTGAGCTGTGGCAGAAACCTGTAATATTGCTTGCAGGCTGAACCATGTTAAAGAAAAGATTAATGGATATGCATTGGGCAATATGAAATTACTGCATTCTGTGCAACCCCCTTGCAGAAATCCTGTAGTTAGCTCCACTGAGCTCTATAAAGCCTTAAGGAATTCTTAGCTTCAGGTGAATCGTGGTTTAGCAAAATGTTGGGAAAAGAATGGCTAAGAAAGAAAGACCTGCTTTCCCACTATGCCTCCATTTTTGGAGGTAGAGGTCTCACCTAGCAAACAAGACACACTTGTTATAAAATGGAACGCATAATGTGAACTTCTGATTTTACAAAAGACAAAAGATGCACTCTTTCTCTCACACTATGTACAATCTAAACTCTCATGCTTCCACATTTTAGAAGCGGATTAAACTTGAAACCACCTAACACCAGGCTTTATATGGGAAATCCTTTGACTTCTTCTCTGTTCACCCACTCCCACAACCTTCCTGCAAAATGTCAGTGCTCACGAGGTGGTGACACTCTCCTAATCCAGAAAAACAGTGCAGTAATTTGAATAATATCAATCTGTGCCAATGGACTCTAATTTGATCCTAAAGGAATCATAAAACATAATAATATCAACACTGGCTCAGTGATGAAATTAAGAATATGAGCACCTCCTAGAAATAGCTCAGGACCTCCAAACTCATTTGGCATTTACCAAGAAAAGCCACTCCTAATTACCATTAATTTATGTTGCATTTGCAAAAGTTATCTAAAGATTTAAAAGCATAGAAATTATGCTTTGCTGCCACAGTGTTATGGCATTTGAGATGCTGACTGTCTTGATTTAAATGTCATCTTCAGTGTGGGTCAAGTGTGAACAAAAGATGCATTGAGGAGCTACTTTAGAACTTGAATGCCTCTGCTCTTGATATTGCGTGTTGGCAGAGGTGAAAAGCTGAGCTCCCAAAGGTACTAAGAGTAGCCATTTCTTTGGAAAAGCAAATTTAACACCCATTCTTTTTCTTCTAGTTTCTCTGAATTAATTTAAAAACTGCAAAAAATTTGCTTCAAACTGAACATTGAGGCAGAGCACAAATGTCATCAAGTGAGGTTATACAGCAAAGATCTAATTTGAAACTCTGTAGGGAAAGGGAATACTTATTTCTCTAAGGGTCCTCCTTAGTGGATGGGCTGATAAAATTTTACACGCTTTGCTACTCTGGGTACCATGAGGCACTGACTAGGAAGAATGGTCCAGCCTTCACTCCAGCTGCAAGAGCTCTGAACACAAAGTAGCTTCATATCCAAAAGCTGAAATGCAGTAACTACCAAATATTTCATGGAAATGAAATGTGCTGTAGGCTGCTTGAATCCTCCTATCTTTTGTAAAAGATATCATGAGGACCATACCTGAAACAACACACTGTAATATCTGATGCTAGCTGGAAATCTGAAATAAAAAACTATTAACTACTTTTGATATCTGTGCAAACCCACTGACTTCATTTTCTTTCCTTTTTTCTCGCTTGTCTCAAGCTGACAAGCACTACTAGCAGAATCTGGATTATTTTTTTTAATGCTTATACTCATTTCCATTCTGGCCTTGAAGGCTCCCCAAGGTACAATTTGAACTGTTAAAAAAAAAAAAAAAGAAAAAAGGAAAAAAGGAGCATCAGCTTTTTTTCTTTATTGCTTATTCATGTTTTCCACTTTGCAGTAATTCTGCATGATAAACAAACCTCCTCTCTCTTATGCGCTGGCTTAAGTTCCAATTTTGGCAGTTTTGTAAACTGAAGTTTTATACTCACACCATAGTTAGGATAACTTCATTCCCCAATGGATACTAAACACATCTAATTACTCTATTTTTGAGCTGGAAGTGCTGTTGAAAGATGTCTGTTCTTTTATTCCAGGAGCTTTCCAGCTGCAACATTTTCTACTGAATAAAACATTTTCAGTGACTCTGCCCATAAATAATACAGCACAAAGACCAATGTAATCCCAACTGTACATAATAACCTCAAAATTCCACTGAGGCTTTTCTAGTGACATCACAATAAACTGCAAGAAAAAGATGAAGATGTATTAAATTATAGTTTGGGTATATTTTATTCTTTTTTGCACATCATAAGGGAACACAGACATTTGTCACAGTAATTTGAATATTTTTCTTGACTACTTCAAAACTAGAATGGACTTGATTTCAAAGCACAATGCAGAAGCATATTTCATTCTTCTAAGGACAATCTGAATGAGTGACTATATCATTATAACTTATTTTGCATATATAAATTCCCATGTTGTTTCTTCACAGTCCTTAGTCAAATTTAAATTGTTTAAAACTTAAATAAATAAATCAACTTCCCTCAAAACATCAAGATCAATGCTGACAAACATTGACACAGAATATAATTTTACTCCCATCCAAATTCTGAAGGGATTATAATTGAGACTACACAGTTAAATGGTTGGGTTGTGTCAAAATACCGAAATCTGTTATGTAGAACAAAATACCAAAATCTGTTATTCAGAAACACACACAAAAAAAAGGTAACTTGATTTAATTTTCTCATTTCCTCATTGCTTTAGTCTATTTTATATATCTCTGTCTTACAGTATCGAGCCCTCTAATAGATGAAAGTGGTGAAGCTGTTACCTCAGAAAGGAAGGCTAACAACCATAGAAAATTTCCAATTTGGAGTGTAAGGACTTGCAAAGCCTGGGCAATGGTCCATGGAACTTCTCCCTCTACCTCCATCACCCAAGGGTCAGGACATAACCATGCAATCAAAGTTAAGTACTGCTTCTGCTATTAGGTCCAACTTGGGCTTCAATTGCCAATGAAACTTGTCTGCTATTGAAGAACTTTGCCAGCCTGTGTGAAAGCCTGGATTGGTTTTAGCCCACAGAAAATCCTCACCCAGTGGAGAAGTACCTTTGTGTGAGCACAGGGACTGCTGGCACGCAGCGATGCTTGAGCCTGACCTGTGAACTCACAGGAGGCCAAGGCTCCCCCTGCTCAGTCTGTAACAGTGGCTCACTGCCTCAAGGGGAATTTCTGAGAGATTTTGAAAGCAGCTGAACTAGAGGCAGAAGGCCCTTTGGTGACAATACACACAAGTGAGGGATTTGGATCAGTGACTGGACTGGGAAAACAGAATTTTCCCTAAGGTCAGCATTGAGCCTGACTTGAAGGTCAAGTTCTTACCATTCTGGAGGAAGAAATACAGTGAAGTGTGCCTCTCTTCTTTAAAGTCACTCAGATTTTTGCAAAGAAGGAAAGGGTAATTTTGTCACTCTCACATACTTTCACAGACTTGTAGGCTCAAGATTAATCTGCTATGAAAAAATGGCCAGCTGTCCCTCACAGTGTTTGGCTAGCTAATGCTTCCCTGTATTTCCTAGTCTGTGCTTTGACCCAGGAGTGAGCATTTGAAAGTGAAGGTTATCACTGGAGCAATGGGAGCGAGGATAACTCAGTATCCTAGGTGAAGGAGAGGATACTGGAGTACAGAAGGGCAGAGAGAGGATAGGAGACCTAGAAAGGCTCCTGTGGTATGGAAAGATGACATGATCTTCAGAAAAAGACTGGAAGGTGTGACAGAAAGAGTTCACCATAAAAGGGACAGAAGAAGACGAGGACATTCATTTTTGGGAGGCATGAAGCAAAGGAAAGAATACACGGGTAAAAGAGGACCACATGATCTGCTTATGTAGTAAGAGAGCTCCTGGCAGCAGGAGGAGCAAAGAGGAGCTCCTAGAACAATGAGTTTATTACTGTTTGCTGCTGTTAACACATCTCTGCCTTGGCAAGAATAGGTGAAGTCAGCTCTGAACTCCCCATACATTGAAGAAGAATTAGGGTCTTCCTGACCAGTGTCAGAATGCAAGCATTGTGGAATACATCTGAACGCAAAGCAGCAGCAATTTATACTTTCCCATTTCAAACACTGACACTGTGTGGTCATCTCAGACTCAATTGCCTCTTTCAAAATATGTATGTGTGCAAACATACATATTTATGTCTGCCACAGGGAAAAGCATCTGCTAGAGGCCAACAACTCCAATCCTAAAATCAAAGTGTCTCCAGGGAGACCGACAGTCTCTCATAGTATATTGTTATTTTTCTAACTTTCCAACTACTTCTCAAGGAAGATAAACAATTATTCCTGTTCTCACATTTAAGTAGAACATTTATACCCCTCTACATGTATATTTATGTTTGCCCTCCTTTCCCTTGAATCATTCTTTATCAACTTACTGGATGGAGTTCTCAATGCGTGTGATGGTGAGGAAAGCTGCTAGGTTGGCCGTGTAGGAGGAGATGACAATCAAAGCAAAAAGCCACCAGGCTCCCATCATCAGTCGGGTTGCCAGGGTTGTGTATGGAACCTCTCCTCCTGTGGGGAAGAAGGAAAAGCAACAATTTTCATTTGGCAGAGGAATGCTTGTGCATCTCTCAGATAACTAGACCCCAAGGTTAACAGTTTAAAGCAGTCCATTAAAGCCTGGTGCTTCAGTGAACAGAGCAGGATTTGGAGCTGCACTTTCTATGCAAGGAAAAGCAGTGAAGGAAGCCCACCCTGTCAGCTGTGTTTAATTCCTGTGTTTAATCTCTTTTGCTATTGTGCCTTTAATTGCAGTTCATCTGCCAATCCTGTCCAATAATGGAAATAGACTTCTACATCTCAGAACAAAAGCAGCCAAAGGAAAATCTTACAATGTTCTTTCCTTAGAGATCTTATCTACAAACCTTAATTAAGTTTTTCTTTCATTCTGGGAAACGTAAAGTCAAAAAATCCCATCAAACCACAATTACTTTTCACAGTTCTGTAGGCAGGCAGATGCTTGTGATAACCATATGTATTTGTACAACTTGCTGCAAGTGAACTTGGACATGTAGGAAAAAAATAATCACGCATATTTAAAAAGGAAGCAAACATTGTTTTGTATTCCTCTAGTTGCTTTCCTTTAAAATCCAACTGCCATGTAAACAGAACATGAGCAGCAATTAAACCTCCCAGGATGAGCTGCATGCTATCGATTGTGTGACAAGAGCCGAGTAATGCAAGCCATGAAAAGCAGCAGTTTTTATTCCAATAGCTGCCCCAAAACACAGTAGTTTGGAGTATTTGCAAGAGCTCATTCTGTTTAAAAAATACATATAAATCTCAGAATTTTAGAGAAGGAAAATGCTATTTTTTAAATCCCCCTTTTGTCTGCAGTATGTTTTGTCACAGCTACAAGTAACTAAGGGGGGATAGGTGAACGCAGCAAACACCCACAGCCAACTGCTCAAGATGTTCACCCTTTTCCTCTCCCTCTACGCTCAGCAGTTTGAGAAGCTGATATTGTTTTTGAGGTAGGTTTCTCCTAGGCAAAATCTTATAATGGTACAATGCCTGGGATTTGCAAAAGCAATTTGTTACCAATTCAATCATCTGTAGATAGTTTATTTTGTACTTATGTAAAAACTCTTTAATGTTTCCACAGCAAGTAGGTTTAAGGGAATACAAATGACAATTATTCCCATCCCAAGAACAAATAATTTTCACTTATGTACAGAAACTGAATATTTAATCAGTGTTGTCTATTAAGGATGCTCTTACTGCTTTATTCAGAATTTTTCTTACCTATACAAAGCACTGGGGACTCTGAATTGCCATACAAAATTTGAAACTTTTTCCCTGCATCAGTGATGCAGAATTGTACCATATATGAAATAATAATTGACTCCATTCATTTATACTTTTGGTATATAAACACTCAAATCCTTTGCCTTTTGAGAATTCCAGAACTGACAGACAAAATCTCGTAGACCTAAAAATCTGGAAACAAGTTTTCTTTTCTTTCCAAGATGCCATGTAATTATCTGAAATAAGAATCTACTGATCAGATTGGGACATATTATTTCAGTCTAAGGATTATCAAAGATGAACACTAACTTCAACATCTGAAGATCTAGGTTTGTCTGCAGCATGAATTTTAAATTACTTTTAAAGGAATACTACTATACAACAGTTTTTGCAATGACTTTTAAATACTTAATTTAAAAATGATTTTTTTAATAAAATGAAAAGAGCAATATATTAATTTATCAGAAAAGGCTGTTTGTCCTGTTAACTTTCAGGTGCCAATCCCTGCAGATAATCCTAACACTTAATTGAAATTGCTAGTGGGATTGAGAAGAAATCAATGATATTTTGGATATCTTTGCATATTAATTTTTCAGCTTAATGAGTAAAACTCCAAAATTCTCACATTTTTGAATTAAAATTAAATGTCAGAAGAGAGAGGGCCATTGAAATTCACACACCTGCCTTCTGGCTCAAGCAAGGATGCTGTGCATCAAGTGAACACAACATCCACCACAGATCTCTCAGCCACAGCATTCCCTACTGTCCTTACAACTTTCCCATACTTTGACAAAGTTGTCCCCACTATTGGCTGTTACTTTTTCCTTTTCCCTCCCATGTTAAAAATAGACTTTAAAACCCATGAATGCAGGCTAGCCCAAGTGCTTTTATTTCATCCTGGTGTTTGTGAATCCTTGTTCCTAATTCACAGCTGTTCCTTGTATACCAGCAGTCAATAAATGAAGCTTGAGAACAAAGCTTCTACTGAAGTACATGTACAGTAAAGACATATCAAAATAATCCCTCACTCCTCTAGCAATTCTTGTACTGAGGCTTCTTAAACCACCATTTCTAAAGCAGGGCTGACACTACAACAGCCTAAGTGCATGACTTTTTTAAAGCAGTACAGACAGGATACTCCACCTTTCCCAGTAAAAGAAGAAAAGAAACAAAAGCCAAAGGAGATATTTTACTGCCCATTTCTTTGGCATCTATTAGACTTAATGTGACACAGTCTTGTTCCATTGTACTCTTTGCTAAGACACTTCCTGCACCATGACAGTTCACCTTAAGAAACCTCTTCATTCTCCCCAATTCTGTTTCTGGGGATAAAACTTTCTGAAGTTTTCTTTGAGTCGCAATCCACATTTTCTCAGTGCAGAAGAGTGCCAAGTCACTCAGGAGAGCAACAATCACTGCTTTTCCATTAATATTACCATGACAGAGAGCCACAGACCTAAAAGATACTACACTCCACTTTAAATTAATGTGCAGGAGACACAGGCATGCAAATCTCCCTGAGCTCTGCTTTCCAAGACCTAGGATGAGTTTCAGGTGCACTGACATATTTATGGATCACACCATGTTCTAGATACAAGAGGTTACACACAGGACATGCAGCACAAAGCAGGAGGGGGCCAAAAACATGGAACAAACCTTTGCCTGCTGCTGTTTTTTATATCATACCAACAAAGCTTAGGAACCCCTAATGGCAAAGGGGGCCACCTGTGCAAAGCAGACCCATGCTGATGACCAGAGTTCTATGACATCTCATTCCTATAGCAAAATTCATCAGTGGAGGCCAGCACAGTGTTGTGGCTACAGTAAAAACGCTGCTGCTCTTGGGGCACGATGAGCAGCGCTTAAAAGTACTGAGCCCCACTCATGAAACCAATGGAAATCATAGAATACAGCAGTCCAGGAGTTGCTTTGTCACATTAAAAGACAGATCTCATAAGACTACAGAGGCTATATTATCATTAATAGTGGCCTTTCCAATATACCTGCAGAAGGGTATAAGGCAGCACAAAGTTCTACTACCTCCACATCACCTACATTTTGGCTACAGCTCCCAGTATAATTTGTCAGACATGTAATGGGTGCTAAAATCACTTAGAGAAATGTAATCTGCCTTTAAAATCTTCATGTGCAGGAAGGGTCAGATATTTTCCAGAGTAAACTGAACTAAAAAAATCAATCTTATTGGGAGTTTTCTGAAAAAGTTGAATTACTGTAGGAGTCACAGTGAAAGAAATTACTTTTAGTCCTCCCACTCTCTTCTAATGCAGCTCTCCTTCATCAATCCTGGACCATTTCAATGCTGGCCTACTTCAGATGACAGGCTTAGACTGCAACTTATCTTATAAATTTCTGTTTATTCCCATTTCTTTCCAAGTGCTTCAAGCTAAATAGAAGGCAGGAAAAATAATGCATTGTCTTGATAATGCAGAAAATATTATGCATAATTATGACAGACTTAAATATCAGGGAAAAACTCAACTTAGAAGACAAAATGTGAAACTATAGAATTACTATCCATATTTTTACTTTAAAAAAATTATTTTCCTTCATTGGTATTCAGTGCAATGGTTTCTTCATGTCAAAAATCACAAGAGAGGAGTACAGGCAAGAAGGAGGAATGAAAACACAGGACAAATGGGCAAAATAGAGAAATTCAGGATCACAGCCTGGTAAGATCTTGATATTTTATAATTCTGGATTGAATTTGAAGAATTCAAAATGCATAGGCCCTTTTTCCAGACATCTTGTTCTCAGGGATTTGTCAATTGCTTGCCTGAAGAAAAACCGCAGAGAGCTGAACTTCTGTGTAAGGAGTTTCCAGCTAATTTAAAGAACCATGAAAAATATGTTAATTGTGACTGCTTTGTTGAGGAACTGTAATGCCATCAAAATTAAAAGCAAGAATCTCAACAGTGCTTGGAAAAGGAAGGTGAAGAAATAATAGGGTGGGTTATCTGGGGACAGATTTTGATTCTGCTTTTTCCTACAAAAATTCTGTCCACATTCAGTGAATTGTTG
Organism: Setophaga petechia; assembly: GCA_024362935.1. Classification (NCBI taxonomy): domain Eukaryota; kingdom Metazoa; phylum Chordata; class Aves; order Passeriformes; family Parulidae; genus Setophaga; species Setophaga petechia. The sequence continues at coordinate 49,255,842 of JANCRA010000001.1, forward strand.
GCCTTTGGTAAAAAAGCACAAAGGACTTGGGAGCTGGCTGCAATTTAGCCTTTAGCCTGTTAGAACAGTCACATCAATTATGCTGTGCATCTGCAATTTCCATAAATAAAGAGATGCAGATGCCTGTTGCAAACAGTTTAGATCAATGCATGTCTTCTGTATTCTTTGTGAAGGGGACATTAATAGAGAGTGCATGTGAGGGAAGTAGTTTATATTAACAAAGAGGGAAAGGTATTTTATATTTCCACTTCTTTATTGCCACTAGAAACAAAACCTGAAGTTTGACTGAGCTCTGTGATCTTTGTAAAACTCTGCAAAGCAGAACTCTTCAAAGACAGAACCTTTCAGAGCATAAGCTATTGCTATTGTTCTGCTAAAAACTTTCCTATAATATAAAATCTCGCCTACTTTCAATTGGAAATGTTCAATTCAGTATAGGACAAAAAAAAATTTTACAGTCAATGAAGCCCATACCTATTTCTACAAGCTGTGAAGTAAATGCAGCTTAGAAGTTGTCAGGAAATTTCTCATCATGAATTTTTCTTCCCTTTTTTCATTTTTTTCATCTATCCTTTTCCATTCTTCCTTGAACTTTGCTTGTATTCATCCATAACATTTAAGCTGGCATGCCATAACCTGAGCTTATAATATTCCATTTTGTGCTGAAGTTAACATCCACTGACCACAGCAGGCATGACAAATTATTCCACAGGAGAATACAACTCCTTGAATTGGTAATGCCTCCCAAATAAGCTTGAAAATCAGCGGCTGAACTTGCTATCCTTGCACATATTGGCAGATTGCAGGGGTTTGAGAGTGGAGAAGGAGCTGATCATGAGGCAGGACTGGCAGCCAGACCTTACAAGGTGTGGAGAAGTTTGAGAGCCAGCTCTAGTTTTTACTCCCCACAACACATGCTCCACCTGTAGCATTTGGTTTGTATTAAAATGTAGTGATTTAGAACCCAAAAATTATATGTAAAAGAGACATTCAGATATTTTGCTTCACACATCAAACATTTCTTCAGGTCTTTACTCCCTAAGAAGAGAGCACTGCATCTATGTATTATTACTATACTGTGAAAATACTCCAAATATATCAGGAATTGTTCTTTTAGTTAATTGGAAGTAGTAGGATTGGAAGGGACCCAATTTTCTTTTTATTTACCAAAGCAATTATAAAAGTTTCCATCAGATCCCAAAGATAAAGTTTTCTTATTTTATAATAAAGCTATTTATAAGCTACTATTTTACTATAATAAAATAATGAAAGTCATGCATAGACTTTTTAAATGGTTGTATCTTTTGAAATTGTTAAATGTCTCTTTATATTTGTTAAGTCTTTCATCTTGTTACATCCAGATATTAAGAACTTGAAGGTTCAAATTTTAAATTTACAGTAAGGTTGGTCTTTAAGTTTATAATACATTTTTTTGGTCATCTTTCTAAAAGCCTGCCCAATGTTCTAAGACTCATGTCAGCAAACAGAAATCTTGGAAGCTACACAGCAAACTCTCATAAATGCTTGGATGAAATTTGTTTGAATTTGTTGATTTGAAACTGTGTTATAGTAGTAGCTATATACTAGCTACCACTTAACCTCCACTACACAGAAAGAATTTAATTGGCTTTTTTTCACAGGCAAATAAGAGAAATATTTGTTGCCTTTCTAGCATAATGATTTTGAATAGCATTACCTTCACCTAATGCACCAATATCATTAAGGTTTCTATATCTCCTAAGGAAGTTCTCAGTGCCCTCCTTCCTGTTCTCAGCTCTGCCTCACCTCTGTGTACACTTTCTCCCCACATCATTTTTTCTCTGAAATTTGTAGTGTTTAACACTTTGTGCTCCTTTTCCTTTCAATATGCTCTACCTGTGCATTCCAGATACTTCAGCATGGGCAGCTGGAGGCTTGAAACAGACACCACTCAGCCTGACTGCCCCTCTTACACCTCACATTATCCCTTATGCATCACAGAGATGCTGTACAGGAGCCAACCATGCTTCACTCCAGTGTGATTTGGTGGCCTGCAGCAGGCACTGTCTCCCATCTCATTTTGTGCTCCAGCCATCAGCACACAGTCACAGGAAAAACCCAAGATGAGTTCTTTCCAAGTTCTCAACCTCTGAAACACCTAATGCATTGTGACATAGTGACACCTTCTTTCCCTTTTACCCACGTTGTCCATCTGACTTTCAGTATTTCCAATTGTTCGTACTAGATTTCAGAAACAACATGAAGATCAACTCTGTATTTCTGAGTCTAACTGTTCTTGTTTATTATTCAGATTTCTCCTGCTGGTCTATAGGCAATTAAAGAATGTGTTCACTTTGTCCTTTGGTGTTCTGATTAATTTTTTCACCCCTTAATGTCTTATTTCTGAACTAAACAATCACTGCCTCTTGCCATTTGTTGTTGTTAGTGTAATGATCCCCTGACTAATCTCATTACGTTTTCTCCCTGGAAGATTGTTTTCTTTCAGCTGGGTGGGAAGCACTGCCCTCACTGCACTCCCAGAAGGGAAGCAATGATGCACAAAAGAATGCTCCCCTCATTTATTTCTCCCCTTTATGTGACAGGCAGAAAATCCGAAACCATCATTCCTCTCCTTCAGGCTTATTTCAAATCACTCCTAGGTATCTGAAATCTGTGAAGGAGTTTGAGAAGCTGCATCTTATACATGCTAAAGATCCTTACCAGCAGCTCTGGAAGCCAGCTAACCTGAGGGTGTATGCACAGCCTTCTGGAGGCAGATGGAGGCTTCCCCCAGCCCTCTACCAAGGAGGCCAGGCACGAGCCAGCTCCAATCTGAGAGAGAGATTGCCATGCTACCCTGTCACCCTCTGTTACTGCTGGCCAGCAATCACCTCCAAGGTACATCTTGGATCTTGAAAACTCCCTCTGAAAATCCTCCATTTGCTACTGCTGTGTAGCTGTTTGGATGTGCCTTTGGCACTTGACTCACACACTAAGGCTCATTGCTCAGCTCTGTTTTCTCATTAATAGGGAAAGATTACCCATGCTGAGATTTCAAATGCTGGGACAAATCGAGGACCAGTGGCAGTGCCACAGAAACCCTCATCAAGTTACAGCCCAGGGAACCCATCCCATTAAATCTGGTCAGAGGGCCTTGACATACAACCTGATGGACAAATATCCAAAAGGTTGGTGAAATGCCTGCTCACAAACTATTTTGCTTAAAATACAGGCTCTTCAGTCACGTTCCTTGAAAATATCCTCTCTGAAGCTAGAAATTCCTCTAGCATCAAGGAAAGGGTCAGTGCTGCCCAGTGCAAAGCATTTCAGCCTACTACAGCACTGCTCTGTTACTGGATTAGTAGGCTCCTGTGTTTGTAAGTTTAAGTCTCTGCTGTGTCTATTACCAAACTATTTTTGTCTTCAAATACCAGCCTGCCTAACTTGCTGTGTCTACTGTAACAGCTCCATTCCAGTAACAGAGGACTAATCATTTGGCCACTAGGCTCCCCTGGAAAATTCTGCCAAGATACAGCAGGAACTGTCAGACATCCTTGAGAAAAATTTTGTTAGAAAATTAATCTATTTGCAGCAGCCTGTCAGATGTACCACTCCACTACACTACTACCCTTTTCTCCCTGGGTCTAATTTATATACAACAGTAGTTAGAGGCACCATGAAGATGAAAAATAATTTGTGACAATAGCACACCTAAGGGCAAACCAAGGAGGGCATCCAGAGACAACACATCTTTAGGTAAGTGGCAGCTGTAACTATAAAGGTCAGCTTTAACTCTGTCTTAACCCCCAGGTACTGATCACACTCCTTTTATAGTGCTCACCATTTCCACTAAGCTGTGACTAGACAATGCAGGATTCAGCCTCAGAATAATCTAGATAGAACTGTGCCCTGCTGCTACTTTTAAAAGCTGCTGTGTCTTTAAAGTTGCAAAAATTTTCTATAAACCAAACTCTATTTCTCCTAAAAAAAAAAAAATCATAAGGTTTGCAGAGAAGAAAGCAGAGAATGAAAACAGAGGAAATTTATTTTATGGGAGAAGCAATAGCAAGTCAAACCCAAAATTGAATGGACTTTCTAAAAGGCTATTTTAAACAGAAATTCAAGCCTCTGTCAAAAAGGAGAGCAGTACAATGACAAAAATTTTAACTTATTTTTTCTATTCAGAAATTTTTAGATAAACTCCAAACATTTAAATATATACTGAAAGTATAAAAAGGGTCTAATAACTACATTGGAGTAGAATACTATCTAATGTGATAATAAAAAGTCAAAACTCTTTTCAGCTGAGCTGAGATTCCAATTTTCTGCATCACTAGCAATGATAATGTTACACAAACAGTGTTCAATCATTAAATTAATTCCCATTAAATCAATGTCCTTAAAGGCCAAACAGTCCTTTAATAATTACCTGGTTAAAATGATGTTAGCATAACATATTAGTTATAGTATATTTATAATTCCCTTCACAACAATAAATCCTTTCCTTCCACCCATCTTGCTGAAATGGTGGCAAATAATGCAAAAGTTGGGAAGGGAGATGTTTTGTATCACCATTTAGCAAATGGCTGGGCTCTAGCTTCTCCTGGTGTCTGTGATGCTTTAATTACACACATTAATCAGATTTTCATTCCTATTATGTAGTATTTACAGGATCAATCTTCAAGACCTATAGGAATCAATTCTTGGCTTTTAGGCCTAGACCCACGAACTTAATGACTTATTTCAGATATTAACAGTTTTGCACTGGTTACTTTCTGTCTTTCTGTGGCATTAGCAAAATATATTCTCAACTGCAAATCAAAGTTCACAAGAGATAAAAGACAATGTTACAAACATTAGTTTGCATTATTATAGTGCCAATACATTGCATTTACTTGTGCAACATTATGAGAGAGAGGGCATGAGTAGACTATACAGTGCTTCCAAAAGTTCTGGAAAATATATCATAAAGTATATTTTGTTTTTCTCTTCTGCTGCCATTACAAAAGAGGGGCAATGACTGCAGCTACAATAAAAATGGAGGCATCCACTAGTATTTGCTGAAGTTACTGGGAGCCCATAGATTATTACTAGTCTTACACTACAAGTCTTCATATTTGAAAGTCTAACTTTTGACACCTGAAACTGTGACCACATTGGAACTGAGGCTTGCTGTCCACCTCTCATGAATCAGTTGGCCAAACTATACTGTATTAATGCAGGTGAACTGCATTGGTTTATTAGAGGACTTAGCAGGGTTTCAAATTTAATTTTGGGGTTACCAAATATAGGACCATTCAATTACATAATCATAAATAACTGTGCAACAAGCCTAGCAATTTTACTAACGGCTCTTTGCAAAGAAAAAAAAAAGAAAAGAAAAAAACTCTGATCAGATAATTCTTTGTTGCCACTTTCAAAACATAGCCCAATACAGAATATAATTATTAATATACACACAGAGAGAACACAGATTGGAGCTCAATGGGCATTTTCAAGGAACACAGGGAGCCTCTGGGGATGCTCTTCAGGAGAGCTGTGATGAGATTTGTGCTTTTAAGATGGCTCTTGATTGCATGCCTGTGTAAAGGTGCTATTTGCAGCCACTGGGAAGGCATCAAAGTGATATATGCTTGCTATTATTTTAGAGGATGTTGGCACTGGATCTTAACAAATAACCTTGCACACTGGCAACGTTTAGATCAGATTTCAAGAGATGCTGAGACCAAATCTCTCAATTACTAATGGCTGGATTCAAATGCTGTGAAGCCTCAAGCAATCAGCCACAATTATCATCTCTGGTGCATATTCATAAATGGCTGAGGAGATGATGTGTGTGTTACTGTCACATACAGTTTGCTTAGTGGGGTCTTTCTGCACACTACTGACAGGGTTGCATGTAGCACCTTCAGGGACAGCAGAGAGAACTGTGCACAATGGACTGAAAACAGACCATCTGTACGTAAAATTAACATTAAGCTAAACAATGCCATTAATGAGGTATTAAAGCGTGGCTTTAGCAAAGAGCCTGTCAGAGAGGGCATTATGAATATGAGGGAGAGAGTCCCCTTTGGCTGAAACTGAGCAACTGTGAACCAAGCAAAGCACAAAACACTGCAGTGTGACCATAAGGACAAACACTTGTTCCACTAAAGCCCTCAGATCTTTTGACAAGTAGTTTTCCCCATAATCTTTCTACCTCTACATGATTCTGTGACTCAAGATTTTAGGAGGTGAAGGGAATTTAAAAAAGGATTACAAACTACAAACTGTGGTTTTGCTTGAATTTTTAAAGAATTATGATCTGTTTTATAAATCTGTTCTTCCAAGTTTTCCAAGCATCCATCAGTACAGAGTGACCCCTGACTACTTCAGAGAAAAGTGAATCATAGGCATCTCGGATACCTTAGTTCAGTTTCCCTGTCACTATTTCTAGTTATCCTTTAATTTTCAGAATGCTTCACTGCAATGAACTCCGAACCTTATAGAATTCTATCATCACCAGTGTAGGAGCTCTAATTATGTTCCTAAATAACACGTTTTAAAATTCAGACTAAAATTCCACTTCAGGTACATCCTGCAATGTTGTTATCAAAGTGATCTCTAAAACTCAAATGACCTAATGTAGTATTATGACAGTGAACAGAGGACAGAATGAAACCCTAATCCTTTTAAGTTTCACAGAGAAAAATGTTATAATGTCATTTATTGATGAAAATCACTAATATGAATGCTTATGTTTGAAAGTGGAATAACCTGGTCTCCACAGCAAATCAGCTATCACCCTGCTTAAGATCACAACTCAGGTTTTTCAGAAGTGAAAAGCAACTTCAAAGGTGACTATACAGGATAGTGAGGATTTTCCTCTTTGGAGATATAGAAATAAAAGAAGCCATTGTAAGAATGAGGTACATGCTTACGGCTAAAAATGTTCTATTAGCAAGTACATCTGGGCAGGAACCACGAACACCCCACTCAACAGATTCATTATCACTGTTCCTTCACAGTCTGTTTGCAGATGACTTCCTTTCCCCTTCATCCCTACCCTGACTCTGTCCTAGTGTGGGGGAAGACAGGCTTCAGTCAAAACCTCCCAGTTCCTTCATCTCCCCTTTGCCTGGTAGGTGAGGTATCACACAGTTTTAACCCAGCCCCATCTCACCAACTTCAAAAATGCTGAAAAGGTGAAGTCCTACTTTAAGATCTCTCCCTCCACTACTGACAGTGGAAGGATAAAAATTAAGCAGCAGGAGATTCCTACAACAGAATGCTGCTATAATGAAGGTAATCCCCTTAATTTGCATGCTGGGAAGCTGACTAGATTAAAAAAATGCAAACAAAGTCCCCCACGCTCCTCATTCTACCATAAATGCTGAGACTCATCCTTCAGCTCAAGAATCAGGGAAAGGAACAGGTTAGTTAAAAAAATAATTTGATAGCATTTTTTGTTTCCTTTCTCTATTAATTTTGGTCTACTCCTTTTATAAACACTTCAGTATTACAAGAGGTCTGAGGAAAAAACCCTCAGCTGCTGAAGAAGGGAGACTTTCTGCCAGCAGCTTGAAAACCTCTGCTACTCCTGTCTTTACAGCTTTCAGGCAAGTTTCCTGGCACCTACCCACCAGTTGATGTTGTGAAGTGGCTCTGCATGGGTGGATGCAGCCATGGCACAGCTGTTGCAGAGGAGGGACTCCTCACAGGGCAGAAAAACAACAGAGAACTACCGTGGGCTCCCTCTAAAACCCCATGTTTGTCTGGAGCCTTGGGTGGCCTCAGCTGAAAAAGGCTGAGCAGTTTGAGGATGAAACTGCTGGCATCCCAAGCAGAGGGGGAGTACTTTTAATAAGGCTAAGACTCATTTCTCACTTCCTCCCTACCTTAAACAGCTGAAGTTGTCAATTTAACTGTAAACTCATGTGCAGGAAGATCAAATAGCAGGACAAGTAAGACTTGCCTCTTCAGCTTCTAAACATCTCTGAAGATAAAAATGGGGGTTAATTGTTCTTCCATGTAAGAAACACTCAGTTCCTGTCTAAATGGTCCTTCCTTGTTTCCTCAATTGAATGTATATTATACACAGGTGAACTCTGAAAAGTCAAAATTGGTTACCTAATCTGAATCTACCTTATTCATTATTTACCCAGTTACAGAATATAGTCATATTAGAAACTACAACAACTAAAGAAACTGTTCTGAGTAAAATATTCACCTTAGGATGTTCTAGAAAGAACCCAGAATGATGGACAGATGCCATGACATCCAATTCTACGTTCCTTTTGCCTCACTTGGTCTTGATCAGGGTTTACACTACAGCCAGACAGACATTACCTTCTCACAGTCAATCAGAGCTAGTCCTAGGCAATTAAGGTAGTTTTTGGGCTTTCACACTGCCATACATTCTCCATCTCCTCACAGATGGAATATCAGACATAAAATCTCTAAACAGACTGCCTCATGTACCCAGTGCTATTACTCAAGCAACCACGTGCAGAGAAGATGTAGAAATGCATTATTTAAGATGCCTCTGAGAACTGCCTGAATCTTAACTTCAAATCAGGGAGAAATCCAAGCATATCCCCTGGTAGTTTCACACTAGTGATATCACATTGCTGCAAACAAATGCCCACACTACTGAACATTTTACTTGGAGCGCGGTTATTCCATGGAGCTACAGTTTCAAAAAGAGACAATCAAATAAACCTCTGAAAGGACATAAAGCTACATCCAAGGCTTATAAAAGTGTACTTCATACATGAAAACAACTCTCAGTACACGCTGTCAGTTCCAGTCACCACTTGTGGTTTCCAAACACATTTGAGACACAGGACACAATTGCCAAAATGTACTCATTTTTGGATGCTGTCAAGAAGACTGGCCAAACCAGTGAGACATGCAAAAGGAGTTTGGGTACCACAGGGCTGCACGCCTCATTTCAGAGAGGTGACTTTATGAAGGTAAATACACTTACTGATGCACTAGCCCAGATTTAATCAAAATGACATGAGAATTTGGGGGGTCATACTTTGAGGTGGAACTATCATGCCACAAATAAATCTGTTGGTGTATGTAGTTTGTTTCCCAACATGTTTGGTATCTGACTTTTCATTTTCCCAGCTCAGTGCTGCACATTTTAGGCTCAGAAACTCTGTTTCCCTTGCTACGTGAATATGTCAAGACTGGCATTAGCTTGAAGAGCAATTAAAATTGTTAATTCATGAGACTGGCATTTAAGTTTTGCCTTCTATCAGAAGGTATAGAACATGTTTTTATGAAGGAAGATGGGTAACATATCCATTTTAAAACTAAGGGCTGATATCTAAGACCTTAAATAATGTTTCTGTGTCAGCCAGAAGATCAGGTGCAGAAACTAAATTACGAACTAGGTCCCAGTCCTACAGTCTTTACTTTATACTGGATCTTTTCTGTACTTTTAAAAATCCCCCACCTATAAATTAGGTTTCACCACTAAATATCATATGTGAAGATATAATTAATTTGTAACATAATTTTTCCAATTGATTCTAGAGTCTTCCTCTGAATATTAAATATTTGATTGTTGTACAGTTAATTAAGAGAAAATGTCACTAAGAAAGGATGTTGCTACAGCATAAGGGTTTCCTGCTGATAGGGACATGCCAAGAGTGAGATAAGCAAGACAGAGTAATTTATTAAGCAACAGCAGACTCCAGGCAGTGCATTTCAGGAGGATTATATCACACCTTGGGTGGTAGTACAAGGAAGAAGACTGAGAATTCTGAGCAGCTTTAACCATCTGAGAAGTATTATAATGACTTTGAAGTGCTGAAGCTTGGAGCCTGTTTTATTGCTCCTATGAAATGTAATTTACACAAGACAAACAGTAAGATTTGCTCATTTGCCAGGTATTATCAGCATAATTGGCCATTGCTGACACCACTGATGACCAATAAAAACCTCCAGTTGTGACCAGCATTTTAAACAAATATAAGGGGATAAAAAAATGGCCCACCAGTGATGCTTTAACATCATCCATTTCAGAACTTTTCTAAGTTAAGCAAGTGGATTAGGATCTCTGAAGAAAATTATATTTTTGCAGATAATACTGCAAGCACTCATTATCCTATGGTCAAATTCTATTTATAAAACTATAATGAATGTTTGTTTTGTTGCAATCACTAAGAAGTGATTAAATCTTGAATGATTCAGCAATTTAAAAGATATTTTCTATTATAGCAAAAGAAGCCCAAACAAACCCAAACAAAACAGAGCCTTGCATCTTTACCTGCATAATCTAAAATCCTGCCAGGCCAGTCCAGAAATATCTTCTCTTACAGAAAAATTCAAAGTGAAATGAGCAGAGTGTGATAAGATAGAGACTAAATCTTTTATGATGTCTTTCATATCAAATACAAAACATTGTAGTTTTCTCTGACTTCATTATTTTTTCTACATTCAATTGAAATCTATTATACTAAGTTAGCTCATCACTGAATTCTGAAACAAAATTTGAGAGGCTGCCTTTAAAACAAAACCCCCCAAAAGATTCTTCTGCAAGTCTTTGGTAAAAAATTACACAGTATTTTACCTGTCTCAAAAACTGATCTATTATACAAAAAGAGTTTGCAGTAACTCTAGATCTTGAACTCCTGTTTCTTAAATCATGGATTTTCTCCAGTACTGGTGAGAGCAGAGTGCTCCCTAGAGTATTTTGTAACAAGAGCCCCTAATAGGAAGCTAATAGAAAACCTTCAGGAGATTAAACTAGGTTCTCAGCAAGTAGAAAAGTCATCAGACTGTTGAGGCAACTTGATTTAGCTGATCTCAATGAAGATTTTATCAAAGTTTTTAGAACACCCACATTTCTTCTCTGAGAGCTCATATGGCAGGTTCCCTATACTGGCAAATTCTAACAAGGGCAAAATTTGAGGGAGTAGCAACAATACCATGGCTAAGGAGAAGGTTGTATGGAGTAGTACAAAAGCTGAGCAAAGTCTACAAAATATATCATTATTCATACATCACTCAGACTCTTGTCCCTTTCTTGTCCCTTGTTCCAAAGCAGGGCTGCCTAAAGCCAGATTTATGTCCAGTTGTCAAAGGTAACATTCAAAATGGGCAAAATGAGGAGCTTCAGTCGCTTAATTTTCTATGATGAACAAAAGGAAAAGAACAAATTCAGAAGCCGTGACGCTGAATTTCAACACAACTGCAATCTTCCACAGTCTGAATCTATGAATTTGCTTCATCTTCAGATGAATAGACAACTCAGAGACAACAGATATTATCTTAACTACTCATGCCTGAATTTTGACTTCAGAGACAGAAGCATTTGCTTTTAATATAACCCAGAGCAGCATGGCTGAGATCACCTAAAATTCTCTTAGTGGTCACAGTATATTGCAAATTCAGTGCAATATCCATTTCAGTGCACTGCTTGCCCTTTTAAAAATTATTTTTATAGTGAAGGGCTTGAGCACAGAATAAAAAACCCCCTTTGCATTTTATACACATTTTATCTTAAAAAAATTAATGTAAATTATTTTGGTTGATCTCAATAATCAATAAACGCCAAACAAAAAGGGAAACTTAAAATAAATTTCCATATTACCACTCTCAAAATGGTGCCTAGAGTAGTCACTGAAATATGGAGGTAAGAAAGTGAAAGCCAAGTTCAAGACCTAAATTTAAGTGATACAAGTAGCAGTCACATTAAGTTTCAGTCTACCTTTAAGGAAGCAACTAAAAAGACTTAAATTTTGTAACTGAGTATGACAGTAATTATAAACCTGCCTTAAAAACCTTGGATTGATTTGTGTTGACTTTTGCCTATTCACAATGACACAGTACTTTTCTTTGGTGTGTCAAAAACTGAAAAAGGCTAAAACTTGTTAATAGCATTTGGAAAAGGGACACAGTGAACTAAAGCTACTTGCTAATATCTTCCAAGTTTTTAACTATTTCAGAAGGAATGAGGTCTTTGTTTCAATCATAACAAGTTATGAATTTCCTTAAAGTGAGTTGTATTTTTGCAGCAGAGGGCTCTCTTTCGAGCCATGGCGGGTCTGAAGCCAGTCTGCATGCTTGCAAATTTTTCCTCTGTCTAGAGAAAAGAAAGAAGATGATGCCACAAATCATTTGGTAGCCCCAAACAAAGAATCCAGAACTATCAAACACAAGCAATCTTTGGTTCAAGCTGCTTTGTTACTGTCAGCACAGGACATAAAAGTATCTTTGGCTCTATGTTTTGATAAGAGAAATGAGTACCTTGTCATACTTTAAATTGCTGCTGAAAGATTTCTTAAGTGAACGTGACAGTATCTGAAATGCCCCATCCTGCTACACTTAAGATTTGTCAATCAGAATTAATAGCAACAGATTTACTATCCCAAAACAAATAAAAGCTGCAGTTTTTCTGCTGAATGAAGAGCTGATGAATGAAAACAGAGGAAAAATCACCACAATAGCCAGTTATCTTGTCAATAAAAATTATTTTCATATGTCTGTATTCACAAGGATTAGTAAACAATAATGCTTTAGCTAGTACAGTTTTTGTTATATTCAAATTGAATGTGAAATACAGTCTGGCATTGTAAATGGATCTCTTACTCTTTTGCACTGAATTTCTGAGATCTTCTGAGTCTTTATGTTTATATCATTCAGTAAGTGCATTTTGGTATAAATAAGTAATAATAAGTAAACGTATTTTAGTACAAATTCTTTGCAATGTGTTTCATTTTTTCTTCTATATAATTCAGGAGTGTTATGTTTGTTGTTTGAAGGAGAGCAAAACTATAGATACATGTCTGTAGCTTTCCCTAAGTAGGAGCCAAGTGAATACTTTATTCTAGTGAATTCTTCTATAGAGTTGTGTTGAAAATCCACATGGTAGAGTGGTAAGGCGTCCCTCTCTCTCTCTAAGTAATTCCTCCCACCTTCCCAGTTTTGTGAATTTCTTTTTCTGACAGCAGTTTTGGTGCCTCCAGGTGCTTTGTACCACCAGCAGGTTTTACTGAGTTGCACCTTGTGTGCAACACCTCTTACCACAGAGAGTGGATGCTGATCTGCTCAAATAAATTCCTCGTCTTTTCTTTTCTTTTGGTTTTTTTTCCCCCCCTATTGAATTCTGATACTGTTGCAACCTGGTCCCCCTTATTTTCATCTAATTTCTTCCTCAATTTCATGCTGAATTTAAGGTTTCTCTCTAAGCCCTCCTTAAGCACCCATTTTCATTGATTAGTTAAAAATCCTTTTCTTTTTAAGCAAACTGAGCATCTATCCAAGGGCTATTTTGTGGAATACTACTCTGGACCTGTAATTAGGAAATTTCACAAAATACAGGTTTCCTTGGATAAACGTTAGGCAAACAATTCAGGGGACAATTGTTCAGACTGAGGTGTGTTAAACAGTTGTGCTTCCTCTGAACCTTAGCTGGGCAGTCGCCTAGAAAGCTTTTTGAGGCTCCTGTTGGGAGTACAGCAGGGATGCTCAGGATGATAGACCTGTGTGGAATGGCTCACATTTGTGCAGTAAAGAAACTAATTCTCAAGTTCTAACCTAACAGGAAGACTGATGTAATGAGTCTCATTCTGTAACAGACCAACTGCTCTCTCACAGCTGGATTTGCTAAACAGTTACACTGGGGATGCTTTGGGCAGAAAGAGAGCTTTATAAACCCACCCATATACATGCAAAAAACTTCCATAGGTCTCAGATACTCTGAAGTCTTTGTTTTTATTTATTAAAAAAAAAAAATCACAAAAACCCTGAAACTATCTCTTCAGCTTTCCTCAGCTGACCATTACTGCTCAATGCAAAAGATAATTTTAGAAGCATAGATGTCTCTATGCTTATGTGTTTAAAATTACCCCTCTTGTGGAAAGTCTTAGCTTAATCTTTTCTTCTTTTTTTGGATAGTGACATTATTTTAGTTTTTTTTTCCATTCTAGGAGTTTCATACTTGATTTTCATGGATACCTTTAGCTTTTATGGTTATCATCTGATTCTTCTGAAAAAGGAATAATGTAATGCTAAATCACATGTTGCCATTTTTATGTAAATATGACACCTTTACATACAATGTTCCAGCCACATTCAGGTTAAAATACAAACAACTTTTTGCTGTAGTTGCCATGGCTCTTTGTAGAGCAGATGCTCTGTGAGATTAAAACAGGTGTATCTGCAGTGCCAGCACTGACTGAGGAACAATTACACCGATGAGCAAGAAGGGGTTCATTCTGTTTTGTTTTTGAGCCTAAACCCCCTTTTGCTCTTATATTAAGGTGGGTTTTCTTGTTATACTTTGCTCTACAACCTCAACTTGTAGACCAGAATTCTAAGCAGTATATACCCAACTAAGATCTGCAGTCCCTGATGTCTTCAGGATGCATGGTTAAAACTCTGCCAGAAGAGGAACATTGTGGAGGACTTGGGAATATAAGCAGAATTGGGGACCAGCCTGGACTATATCAGATGCTAGATGGGATTGAGAATGCAATCAAGAAGTTCAGAGATGCTTGAATCTAAATATTAGACAGGAAAATTGAAATAAATCAGAAGAGGAAGGCAAGAATATCAGACACAGTAAGTTCATTTAGCACTGCTGACTAGTCTAAACTTAGTTCAAAATCCAAATCCTAGAATTTTCTGTCTGACTGGGTAAGAACATAGCACCTGTTAATGTTGAATTATTCTCCAGCAACTGATGAGCAATATTTTGTTTTTTAGTCAGAGAAAAATTACCTTTCTGTACTAACAAAACAACAAATCACAAGCTAGCATGTAGTGCTCTGAAATTCTCTATGTTCCACATAGGGCAGCTAAATATCTAGGAAGGCTTTCCAGTGCTCCCAGTTCCTTGTGGGCCGTGGGAGGGAGGCAGGGGAGAGGAAGGTCTCTACAGCAATGGGGAGGATAGGTAGGTTTTCTCTCAGAGGCAGAGCCTCCCTCTGGCTCTTACCTTGCTGCACAAAGGATCCATAGACAAACCACATGGAGTTGTAGAGAGTTGTGGACGTCATGGATCCCATCTGAAGGCGCGGGGGGTTGAGCCAGTTCAAGAGGTAGACCAGGAGCCCCACCAAGAGCACTGTGCCAGCAATGCAGGCCCACAGGGAGAGGTCAAAGGGGGCCAGGCAGGCAAACATGTCCACTGTCTTCTCTGCCTTGCGCAGCAGCACGCCCACCGAGTAGTCCATGTAGCGCGTTGTGAAGTCCACCACGTTCTCCCTGTCGGGGGTGATGGTGAGGGCAGAGATCCCAATGTCAGCTCTCTGAGGGGAGGAGGAAAAAACAACATGGATAAGCAGGAGCTGCACAAAAAAAAGGGTCTTTGCTCCTCTGTGATTTATAGCAGCTAAGCGTAGAGGGAATCAGATGCCAAGACCAAGGTCTTCAGCATCATATATGTGAGCACAGAGAGGTGACTGAGCCTCCAGCAGGGTAGATCAACAATGTGTCTTAGCTCCTGCAGGCAAATTTCACTGGGTGGACTCTGGCACACCAGCTCTCCTTGTCATTATTTGCCAAGAAATCAAAATACTACAAACACAGGTAATACCTGGAGGAAATCTATGTTTGGTCATTTTTGTCAACCTGGCTTATTAAAGCCACTGCTGCCATTGTAAAAGTCAGATTTCGTGAATAGTAGATCCAATAATAGGAAATTAGTTGCCTGATAGAGCCAAGTTTATAAAATATTTTCATGATTTGATGATCATGACAAAGGGCTACTACCCTAGGAGCACCTGAAATTTCATAAAACATCCATTTTATCTAGGAAGTCTAAAGTGCAGAAGGGCAGATTCTGCACGCAGTTCCTTTACGATTAATTCCTCTGTATCCTACTGACAAGCAATTCCTCCAGCAATGCAAATCTGTCCTGCAGCTAGCCTGGACTTGCTTTGTGCCATTTCCTTTCCTTTTTTTTTGTAATTTAAAGAACACATTTCACATGAAAAGAGGATGAGTAACATTTCTTGATCTAATCATTGTATTTCACAGTATGTATGAGGTCTCCAGGGACACCAGGCACGAGTACAGCAGGTGCTACTGTACTTCTTACATGTACAATTAGAGCTTCACTGAAAACAAGAAAGGTTATTTAAAGCAGGCATATGAATACCATTTTTAAAAGCTCAAAGACTGAGCAATAAGACTGTGAATTCTAGATGCTTTAGTATGACAAAAGTGTACTTAAAATATTTAAACTTGTACTACCTTGATTTAATCCATTTTTGTTCTGCCTAAAGAAGTGTGTGATCCTTTGGAAGGGGGTGAGGAGAGCACAAAAAATTGAAAGTACTCAGTCAAATTTTATTAACTCTCTTGAATTTCTTTCTTCTTGCCCAAAGAAGGCAGAGATTCCTAGTTCCTTAGATAAATGATTTGAAATATTGAGTGGGAAGGCATGGCAGCTGAAACTGGCTAGAAAATTTTGTAAATCAACTGGGCTCTTTTAATATGATGTGCAAAGAACTCTGCAGCCCATGGCACAAACACAGTCCTAATCACAGTGCTCTTAAGACTTCAGTTTAAATGATGTTACTTTATATTGATTGTTCACTGGCTAGAGAAAGTGGCAGAGCCTAGCTGGAAGCCCAATGATTTGGACAAAAAAAGGGTTTGAAAATATTGATTTTCTTAAAAGCTATGAATTAGAGCTTCAGCTTTAATTTTTGTATTAAGTTCTCTGGTGTCATAAGTGAAGTTGTGTTGATGAGCACAGTGGAAAGCATGGCTTCATGAATTCACTTCAGGTCCCTTCCTAACAATTTTGTGAGTGATGATTCAACTGCCCTTTGCCCATGGGCAGCAGAAAATTCAGTCAGTAATTAGAATTATCCATGGAAACGTTCAGGCTATCCGAGTCTCCCTATCCTCTCACTACAAACCTTGTGCTCAACGAGTGACTCAGGTGATTCCCAGCACCTGCTGACAGTCAAGCCCTAGCTCCAACAAGCAAGATGCAAACCAGACAGCATTTGAATTGTCTTCCACAAATGTGAACATAAATATGCTTTCAAAACAATTTACAAATATACAAGTCCAATAGTTGTCAAACAGGAAATCATGATTGCATTTAATGAATAGCATAGATGTGTGCCTTTTCCCCTGAATGTGTATGAAAAGGCAAAATAGGAACTTAGGGGTGGAAAAATAAAACCTCCTAGACTCAGCTGCTGCTTATTAGGTTAGCTGGGTTACTAATTATCAGTATATTACTAAAATACTTCCCCACAATACTAGATCTTTGAGTTTCTCATTCAAATTGCAATCTGTAAAATGTTTAAAGATTCTCTATTGAAAAGCAACATACATCAGTAAAGATACTTTAACCAAAGAAGAGTTGACTGTATGACTAACAGAACTCTTTTCTGCTTTTCTTTTTTATAGCAAAACACTTTTTTTCCCCCTTTAAATACACTGAAGAGAATTAAAGAAAACTAATGAGGCACCATGGTATCTATGGGAATACTACTTCTAATCTGCATCTCTGGGAAACAGTCCCTCCATATTCCCAAGAACTATAGTTCCACTCCAGTTATCAACCAGCTATAACAGTGGAACAACATTGTGCTAGTGGAAATGCTGTATTTCCTTTGTTCTACTGCAGAAACAATTGTGATATAATTATGTCTTGCTACTTTATATGCTACATATATAATTAGGGCTTCGAGGTGACCTAATTGCAGCCTTCCATTACCTGGAGGGAGCCTACAAGAAAGATGGAGAGAGATGGCCTGGGGTCACAAGATGGGGGGAAATGTCTTCAAACTGAAAGGGAGTAGGTTTAGATTAGATATTAGAAAGAAATTCTTTACTGTGAAGGTGGTGAGACACTGAAACAGGTTGCCCAGAGAAGCTGTGGATGCCCCATCCCTGGAAGCGTTCAAGGAAGGGCTCTGGGCAACGTGATCTAGTGAAAGATGTCCTGCCTATGGCAGTGGGATTGGAACGAGATGATCTTTAAACCATTCTGGGATTCCATATGTCTTTATTTCTTGAGAGGTAGTAAAATGAAAACCAGAAAGGAGAGAAGTAAATCCTGACTTCTTTAGCACTCTGGTGTTTAGCTGTTTCAAAAAAAAAAAAAAGAAAAAAATCTACACTGAAATATGTAAACTCGTATTCATACTAAATTGGATCATAAACACCAGTTTCCCAGAAAACTACACTTTTAGCACAAAACCAAGCTTAAGCTTCACTTGATACTTGATTTACTGATAGTGAGCATCCTTGATTACAAATAGATTCTGTCATCTTGTTTCAAAATTGGAAGATGAAAAAAATTAAAAGCTTGTCATTAACATGTCAGATTGGATCAGAGAAGACATCAGTTTGAAGAAGTAAAGGTTCACTTAGTGCTTTTGTGATAGAAAGGCAAATGCACACAATTATGTCAATATTTAGGTATAAAGCTGCCAATCTGAATTATAAACATGTATAGCTCTCCACTCACTATGTTTTTGCAGTGCCAAAATCAAAAAACCATCATATGTCTTACACATTTCTCATGAATGAAACTGTGACTCCTGAAACAGATTGAAAAAACAGCAGAGGGCATTATTTTGTTCTGTGTGACCTGCATAGAAATTTAAATTTATCCTCCTTAGCAGCAGTTCTCCTGAGGCCATTGTAGAGCAACATAACCAGAATGAGAAAATCCAAAAGAAATTACCTAAAGGGTCTGATAGCATGGCTACTGGTGTCACAGAACCAGCTTATCAGCAAAGCCTAGAAATCCCTGAAATGTCCCTAAGCTACTGCTGTAGCAAGCACATCTCATACACATGGAAAGCAATCTTCCTATGGTTCATCATCAAGAACAGGGAAAATAAATTCATCTATTTTAAACAGGTCCTGTGAGTGCCTTCATTTTATCCATTTTCAATGTTAAGTTTCAAAAATTGTTAGAAATGATAAAATGCAGTCCCACGTTACGCAGTTATTAATATGGACATGCAAAAACCAATCAGAGAGACATTTTTACTCAAGCTAACACACATAGATCAAAATAATTCTTCTTTTACTCAGCTATTATTTTTTCTAGTCTCACTTTGTCCTTCCTGTATGGTTTCTCCCTTCTTATACTAACCCCCTTAAGAAGGTGCAATAGAAAAAGAGCCTCATAAGAGGCTTCTACTTGATTTGCAGTTTCTCATAGAAATGATTAAGCATGTATTTTTCCTTTCCTGATGGACCTAAGTGGAATCAGGCTGCTTTCCCCAGGCTATTTGCTTCCTCATGGCTCCTCACTGGAAAAAAATGTTCACAATCAAGGTGAGCATGGCAAGATGTGAGTAGCAATGGTTGATGGATGTGAATATCACCAGAAAGCCCAGAATCATGCTGGAAAGCCTAGTGTGCTCTCCCAGAAGTGGCATTAGCCACTTCTCCTGCCCGTCACACAGGCTTATCCCTCGGGCCATCCAAAGAGAGGGCAATGAAAGGAATCACTGTGAGAAGACAGATAATTAACAGTAAGAGAAAGATTTGTGGCAAAGCACTGCTCCCTTGAGATGGTTTTAGCCTCTCCACAGAGGGCTGTTGCTCTCTCAACTAATCCTGTTTGTGAGATGAAGCTCTACAAGATGCAGTGAGAGCCCTGGTCACTTGTCAGGAGAGGGACAAGAGCACCCGTGGTTCTCTCAAAGACCATTTATTCTCTGAAGACCACTTGGTTCAGGTGTTTAGCAAACAGAAACCCGTGTATAGCAGGGTTACATTCTGAGTATTTTGACTAGAAAAGGTGCACGGACCATCTGCATCCCTAATATAAGTCTTGACAATCAAAGGAGTGGAGGCTTGAATTTGTTTCCAAATTCAAATTGAAGATCACTTACTATGTTCTGCTGATTCCAGCTCCTATTTTAGCAGCCAACAGAATCCTGGTCTTCAAAGCTGGAACAGAGTGAGCTAGGCACAATGTCATGTCTCTGAAGCCAGCTGTTGGCCCAGGGCATGTACTTGGCACAGCTGGGCTCCTGCCCTGCCATCCAACTCCAGCAGGGCTGCTGCAAACAAAATCAGCCTGGGACTGCTCTCCCTGATACCAGGACCTGCACCAGAGACTGCTGCATGCTGAAGATGGTTAATGTAAGAAGTGAATGTTGATCTTGAGTACAGAAATCATGTGGTTGCTACAGCAACTGCTATTTCACATGGCACATCTTCTAGAGTGGCCAAAGACACCTTTTTCTCAATGAGATGATCTCTACAACTACCTGGAAGGAGGCTGTAATGAGGTGGGGATTGATCTCCCCAGCAACAAGAAATAGGACAGGAGGAAATGGCCTCAAGTCTTGCCAGGAGATGTTAGAAAAACTTCATTCACTGGAAAGGTGGCCAAGCATTGGAACAGGCAGCCCAGAGAAGTGGTTGAGTCACCCTCCCTGGAGGTATTGAAAGGACAAATAGATGTGGCACTTTGGGACTTGATTTAGTGATTGACTTGGCAGTGCTGGATAGCAGTTGGACTTGATAATCTTAAAGGTCTTTTCCAAGCTAAATGACTGTATGATTCTGTGCACTCAAAAAGAGAAGGCAGCTATTTTCCATTACCCTTGAGTGAGACTTGTCTCTTGCAGAACTCATTCCTGGCTGACACACTAACAAGCAAAGAGTACTCCCACTGTTTCTGGAATTCCTCCACTTGTTGGCCAGACTATCATGTACAACTTGGTTGGGAAAACAAGGAAATGCTGTGTCTCAAACAGGTTAGGCCTTTAATTTAAAACTATTCTCTGCTCCTTTACTTCCCCTGGTGAAGTTGCCAAGCGGATGGAAATGTGAGTTCTGGGGGCAGAATGCAGCTCCCAGTAAATAAGAAAGCAGCCTTCCAAGAACAGCTTGCACTTGGTCAGGGGTAGGTAGACACTGGCTGCTCGCCCAGAGGTTCTTTTGCCTTAAGAGGGACAGAGAAAGGGAGAGAAGGACACAGTGAACTTTTACTGCTAATTAATTGTGTAAGGGTAAGGAAGATGAAAAATTACGCACTGCCACAGTAGAGGGAAAACATTGGCTTTGAATTCCAAATGCAGTTCCATTAACCCTTCATACACTGTAGATGTGCAGAAAGATTTCATATCCATGAAGACTCATTTACAGCAAAATCACAGCAGGCTGGTAAATCTGTTGCACTTTAGACATGGATTTACAGATCTGGGTGGTTACCACCTTCAGTGGGCTATTCCTTTGAATCCCGCTATATGCGTTTTTCCTTGGAGCCATTTGGGTTGTTAAGAGTTCTGCCTTACCAATCATCTATTGCAAATAAAAAAAGAACATTCCAGGCCCACTTTCATTTCCAGACCATCTAGAACTAAGACCCCTCCAGTCTGTGTTATGCAGTGGTCTGATGAGTACTGTAGAGAGCAAGGTGTAGCGTAATATCAGATTTAGAGGCAGAAAGAAAGGGTAAAAATACATCAGTGGGCCATTGTGTTGTTACTTCTCAAAATCAAATGACAGATTTTTAGTTGTCAAGGTTTAGAAGGTGATGGAAAATCTACTTTTCTAGCTGTGTCCAGCTTATCAATTGTGAATACACAGTTCCAGCTTCCAGCTTCATAAGGATATAGGGAGATGGCAAAGGAATTTATGATTACAGCACAGGTGTATGAAAGGTGATATGGGTACAGAATGAGTAGCTGGGGTTTTCCATTCCAACAGGCTTCCTGGTGCTCAGGAAGGCAGAATAGGTTAAACCTATCAGTAATTTTTAACCTATGGAAGATAATATTTTCTCTTTTTTCCCAAAAATATTATTTTCTCTTCCTTTATTGAAAGACTTAAGTCCTGTACCTTACCACAGTTCTCCTTGCTGTTAGCTGTGCTTATGATTTAAATTCCACCTGCATGTTTGGAAAACCACTTCTATAGCCAATGTCTAAGATATTTACATGGATATCTACTGCAGTTCTTTAAGGAAGCACAAAAAATGTAGGACAACAGCTGTAAAAACTACCCCCACATGTTAATTAATAGCAAATAAAATACGTATATTCACAGTACAAATGATGCACCAGCAAAATAAAGTCTGTCTAGTCTTTTACTCTCAACGGGAGAAACTCCAAAAAGATAAGATGCAAGGAGTGGGCAAAAAGAAAAAAGGAAAACATTGCATATGTATTAGGTTCAATTTATTTATAATATTGAACAATTAATGTCAAATTAAGTAGACTAAATGGTTTATTAATTACAGAATAGATAATAACATATTACTCTTGATCCATACATCTACATAATGTGTTGTTGTTATATATCAATAAAACATTTGCTGTTTATTATATTCTTCATGTATTCATCACACCAACATTTTTCTAAGTGCTATACATAATTTATGTAATGTATCACTAATTACTGCAACACCAATTTTTCCTCTTTTGAACAGCCTCTTCAACTCATTTGTGTCAGGGCTTGCCAAACTAATTAGGGTGCTGTGAATCTCATTATTTGACTACATTTAGATTTTACTTTGGATGAAAAAAAAAGAGATTGCCCTGCTTCTTAAACAGTTACTAACAAGTTTAATTTCCAGCTTTTTAAGTGCTATCCCAATGCACACCATCCAAGTGCTGGCAAAGTGCAAGAAACAAAGTGTTATCAATTACTTTTAAAAAAAGTTACTGGCTGATGCAAACAGAAAATAACACCTATTTCTTAACTTTATCACATATTATGACTGAGTAAATGATTAATGCCCTTACCTTAAACACCAGTTCTCCTATCAGGCCATTCCACGACCCATCATCCTGAGGACTCCCATACTTGTGATCCGGTGCTACATAAATTTCGTATTTAAAGCCGAGGTAAGTGGCCAAGGCTTCCAACACGTCTATTGAAAAGCCCTGGTACTTCTTTGGTTTTCCCAGAACATTTTCAGACACCATGACAAAGGGCTCTTCCTAAACAACAACAACAAAAAAAACAACAAAGGAGGAATCTGTTAATAAAGCAATTATATGTCATGTTTGGTTGCTGGGGTTTTTTTAAACTAAAGGAACTATTAAAATATTATTTATACGAAACTTTCCTAAAGCATCTTGTTAGCAGTGCCCCCTACATTCTATGAAATCCTATTTTGTTTTCAATTTCCTTCAACAGAGAAATTTTATTTTCTATTATATATTGCAGAAGTAGATTTTCTGCTGTAACATTTTAACTGAATACTTTTTAGTAATGCCTGTTGACCACACTTATGGTCAGTGGGACAGACATACACTCCATGTCTGTCCATAAATATGGAGGATTCTACAGCTCTGCCATTTTCCACTAGCTGGGCAAATGCTGTACCTAATGCAGCCACAAATTCATATTGTAAGGAAAGAAAAACATGGCTAAACTGAAATATGTGTTGCTCTTGTCCTTCTATTGTAACCTGAATATAGGCCAATTAAATTTAAATAGTCCTATCCAAAGGAACTCGATTTGATTAGTTTAGGGACAATCAATTGCAGGACTTAAGGCTGTCTATGAGACTGATTGGTGAATATTCATCTAAAAGATAACTGTCATAAAGGATAGAGATAGATACTAAAAGCTGATACTGGAAGGTCACATTTCCAACAACATGCTTTTCTTACTTTTCCAAAGACTTGTAATAGCTTTCTCTATTTTGTTATTAAATTGCTCCTGCTCTGTTATCCTTCCTGTTGCACAATTAATTTCTAGACATTCCCCTGCACGTTTTTTTTTTTTCAAAAAGGATACAAAAAACCAGATCATATTTCTAAAGACAAAAAAGTATATACTTGCCATAGATGGATTTCACTTCAGCTTGTTCTTTATTTTCTCTGAAAACATCTGTCTAAGTATAGCAAAATATTAAATCATCCCCAAAAGCATTAGGGTGCCCTAGTGCATAGGTAGTTTTTTAAATATGCTACACGTCTCTCTTGTAATTCATTACATAGTGCTGTAATTTTGTATAAGGTTAACAGAAACATCTATTCTAAGGTGCAAAAAAGTGAGTTCTGACTTGTCCTGGCTTGGCCAGGATAAGACCATGAAACCACTCCCTGACCACTTTGTTCTGATCTGCAAAACTGACAAATAGAGAGAAGAAAACAGAATTGATTTGTTGCAGTGTTTGTGGCCCAAACTTTCATTATACATATAGTGGCATTGTTGTTGGCATTTAAAATATTTCTTTATTATTCTACCGCTTATATCTCTAAATTATTTGAAGCCAGAGTATTTTCACCATTTTTTTCACTAATCATATACCTCACTAATGTTTTTAGCTTTCTGGAATGTCCTTCTATATGAACAGGTGTCACTGAATTGCAGGCAGGACGTTTTCGAAATAAGAAAGCATCTTTTGTAAATGCTTGAGCAAATACTCCCAAGGACAGCCACATGCTGAGGATGCTTCCAAAGAAGAAAGGATGCAACCAGACTGCACTGGCAGGATGTTCTTTTCTGACTCCAGGAAATCCAGAAAAAAACCGAACCCCAAACACAAACCAAAGACAAAATGAACCAAAGAATTCCACCCCAATTAAAAAAAAAAAAAAAAAAAAAAAAAAAAGCTAAGGGTGAACTGTCTCAAGTTGTATCAAGTTATTATTTCTAGTTATCATATAGAATTTCTTTCTTCCATAGTAGCCAAGACCAATGAAATGGACTAAAAATGGAGGAGAGAAAGTAAAATGAATTTTTTAAGTAGTTTTCAAGTGCCCACATACCAAGAACATTGAAGAAATTGAGACTAAGTTGAGGAAAGCCTCCCTTAAATGAGAGCACAAATGTGAATTCAGGTTTGCTGATCACCTGAATGATAGATTCCATAATACGGACTTAAAATTACAGGGAAGAAATGTTTCTGCAACAAATAAAAATGGTAGTTCATCAATCTAAACACACTATGCACAAAATTGTAAATATTTATGTGTACAAAGGATGTTTTAGAAGTTGATAATTTTCATATTAGAAAGGATTAATTTTTATCACTAAATTATTTAGAAAATAGTTGCTCATAAACAAATTTTCTATCCAGTTGCTCATTGTAGTGATTTAATATGCTGTTTAAAATGCAGTTTGTCACAGCTAATATCCTTATTAGGGCTTAATAGTCCTTTATTAAGCAATATAATGCTGTTTGTCGTTGAGAGATTTACAAAAAAACCTAATGTCCAGTATCCTATATATGTATGTAATGAAATATAAATAGTCAATCAGCTTTATGCAAAGCAACTAACATTTTGCAATTTTTGTTGAAGTCTGGACAAGCAAACCCTTTAATCACATTCCAAAAAAAACAAAACTAATCTTCTGCCACGATGTTTTTTGTGCAATTGTTTACATTTCTGAGAATGCATTGAAAGAGGACACAAATATTTGTCTCGATATTTTTCCCTTCATAAATGCTGCAGCCTGAACTATGCCAGTTGTTATTTTTTTTTGCACTGGGAGGGTGTTATGGGAGCTGTGGAAAGGTCCATACATCCCTGCAACACGGATGTTTCTCATGTCTCCATGCTTGAGAAAGTTGAACTTGCAGAAAGAAAATAAGCATAGCAAAACAACAAGGACAATGATGAGCTTGCAGAAAGTAGGTGTGAAAAGTCTGGAGAGCTAACGGATGATTTTGGAGGTGGGAAAACTCACCCAGATGATGAAGGTTCCATTTGACCCAAATAAATTCAGGAAAATCCTGATACACTTTCTCTCCAAAGCAACTGTTAATTCAGACTATTTAAGAAGGTCTTTATCAGAGAATTCATACAATTGTCAGCCTTAGAGATGTTCAAAATTCGCCTGGACAGCGTTCCAACAACCTGCTCTAACATTTACTCCGCTCCACACAGCTGCCACCCAAGGGTCCCTTCAGACCTAAATTGTTCCAGAATACAGGGAAGTGATTCAAGGAAGGCCACTGCTCCTGCTTCTCCTTTTCTTCCTCTTGGAGTCATCTCTCTAGGGGATTTATGAGCCTCTATGGGGCAAGAGCAGACTTCACAGCCTGTAAAGCCAGGGAGGTCTGGAGAAGCAAACAAGTCACAACATGACTGAGGAGAAAAATAAAAGAAAATGAATGGTTTGCACACCCTTAACTTCTTGTTTTTGCAAGGTTGATGATCTGCCTCACTGAACTACATGGACATCCAATATATTTAGGGGATGATTTTTCATCCAACCTCAGTGGAGATCCTTTAAGAGAGGGGACAGTTATCACTGCCTGGTTTCTTCTTGGGAGCAAAGCTGTGCAGCCCTGACCCAAAGGAGGATGGGTTTAAGACTTGGTGGGTTTTACACAGAACTGTGGGTTAACCATGGTGGACAGCTAAGCACAACACAGCCAAAACCACCTGCAGCAAAGTGAAAGTCAGCAGCAAACAGGTGAAGGTTATACTGGGTGAAGCTGTGCATATTGCTTTTTATGGCTGTAGGAAGACAAAGTCTAGCTTCAGAGGTGATTATGTCCCCCATGCAAGAGAAACTGCAAAATGCTAGACTGGCACAGCTTAGGAACAATAAAGATGCACCCAAGGTTAAGGCAACATGGTATAAAAGGGGGAAAGCACTAGGAAGATGATATAATAGTACAAATAACTTTGGGGAAGAAGCTCAAGAAAATGTTTGCCTCCATTCATTTCCCTATTATCACACATTTTAAAGAAGAAGCCACAAACTAAGAGGTTAGCAATATGCTTCATATTAAGACTGATGTAATTTGACATTCCCAGCACCTCTGGAAAGTGGTGTGAGATGGCATAACATAACCTGTGGGTCCCAGCCATGTTTCCTCCTGGGTACTGCAAAAATTAATCGCGTCCTGGCCAGAGCCAGGACAATTTGCTAAATGCTTCAAGAGTCTAAGACTTAAAAGTACAACATACAGTTCTTATCTACTCTGATGAAATTCTCAGACATGTCAATAATTTGGATAAAATATCTGGTTTGAGGCAATCTTTTTACATTCTTTACTATACCCCCTAATAAAGTTAAAAATAGGAAAGGAGAGAAAAGCTGCTGGGCACAGAAGACCTTCACGCTTGGAAACAGAAGGAACAATACTCAAGCTAAATAGCAGAAAAGAACAATTAGGCTGAGTTTAACTTGGTTGTGTTAATTAATTAGACAATCAAAGAGAAACATCTGTTTGTAGCTGTGCTACAGATGTAGATGATAAAGTCAAGCAGTAAATTCTAACCTTAGAGGAGGCATGGAGGGAGAGCAAGAGAATGATTGCATTTCAAGAGATCAGTTCCCTGAACCCAGAGTCTCTATTTGGGATGATTTTTGGGATGATTTGGGATGATTTAGTGACTTTAAATTCCAGGCTTTGATAGTAATCTTTTAGTTCCTCATTGAAAACTGAGTTTTAAAGATCCAGTATTTTTGTAAAGAAGCTTTCTTTTTGGACGAATTACAGAAAATGTTATTGAAAGAACAGATAAGTTTCATTCAGATCTTAAACACAGTACTCCAATTAAATACATGAGAGGAAGAAAAAGTTGTGTTCAGTGGGCTGTTTACAAGGAAGTAGTGGTCGTAGCAAAGCTGTTCATAATTTTACCTGTTCTCACCACCTCATTAGGAGATCACTGGGCAATAAGACAGATTTTCTCTCCAATTAAAAGTGTGGATTCTGTGGCTTTGAGACTTACTTCAGGATAGAAATTATATGGAGCTATGATACACTGCTCTGCTGCACTTATTTGTGAAGCTTCTTCTAAATATAAAAATGCTAAAAAGTTAGGATGTACTCTACAAATTAAAAAGCAAAAAAGAAAGCTTTGGATTATTTTCCTGGTCAGCTAAAACCTCTTTACCCCTTAGCATGGATAGAAACTTCCTTGCAAGGGCACTATATAGAATATTGGGTAAAAAAATGGCTTTTGAGGTTAGAGAAACTAATCACTACAGGGATTTACAACACAATTTGGAGCTCTATGGGAGCTGGAGGGGTTTAGCCTGGAGAAAAGGAGGCTCGGAGGGACATAGTTGCTCTCTACAAGCATATGAAGGGAAGTTTTGGCAAGGTGGTAATTGGCCCAAGAAACAAACCATAGGACGAGAGGAAATGGCCTCAAGTTGTGCCAGAGGCAAATTACTTCGGATATTAGGAAAAAAATCTCTTCACTGAAAGGGTTGTAAAGCTTTGGAGCAGGCTGCTCAGGGGAGTGGTGCAGTCACCATCCCTGGAGACATTAGTAGATGTTAGAGACATGTGGCACTTTGGGACATGGTTTAGGGGTGGGCTTGGCAGACCTGGGCCAATGGTTGGACTAGATCTTAAAGGTCTCTTCCAATGTAAACGATTCTATGAAGAGAATTTTAAAATTAGGTAATTATATGGGTGGTTAGAATTCATAAAGCATGTGAAAATAACCTCTGTGTGTACTCATCAAAAATTTCTAAACGCACTGGAATATAATACTTTCATAGCAACACTCCATTCAATAGGAGTCTACATTCATAAATTTTCCATCTTTCTCCACTGAAAGTAGTGAGAGAAAAAAAAAAAAAGAAAAAAGCGAGAAATGAAGCTCAGCTGTGGGCAAGACTGTCAATGTGTGCTTGACACTGACTCTAGAAACAGTGGACAGGCACATTAAATGATTCCCATAGCCCAGGCTGAGCCTTGGCAATCTCACGAAGCAAATATTCACTGTGACACTTTAAAAACTCCCATTCCCCTGCAAATGTTAAGAAACTGCTCCCCAAACTGAAATTCACACTTATTACTAGATTTCTCAACTTCCTTCCAATGGCTGCTGGATGACCAAGCATGGCCATTATAACCAACAAGAAACACTAAGTCCGATAACCTAGAACCAAATATTTTCAAGCACAAGATGCTATTGTCTTGCTGCTAGACAAAATTACTTTTTCCTTGACTGAAAAATAATGAATGACCCCCTTTTATATGTTAGATATTTTGCATTTCCTTCCCCAAAAGATTTTGGTGAAATATGCAGTCCCAAATATTTAATTTCCTCAACTGCTTTATTGATTGTTGTTTTGGGGATTTTAGTTGGCTAGGAACAGCACAGCAGCTTGTTATTTTAATCGAACAACAACGTACATTATTCATGTTAGAATCAATGACCAAAATTTAATTGAAACATTTCATTCTTTCATTACAGAAATTCTCCCACTATCAACAGTAATAAAATTGCTGCAAAACATAACACAGCCCCCACCCCTTAATAAAAATAAAACATAGATGAGGGATTGAAATCTACAGGATCCTGGATAAGTAAATATTGTGCCAATGGGCTGTGTAACTCTATTGGTACCAAAGCCCACTATTCTCTGATCCTGTGCTTTTCAAACAGATTGATTAGAAAGTCAGTTGTACTAACAGAAAAGTCACCTTTTCTACAGCAAAAAAATTCATTCACATCCCAGAAACTGAGTACAATATTAAGTGGATTTTACATTTGGCCTATTCTTATCCATGTGTAGTCTGTCTCTTTTTTGATCTGTTTATTGTCATCAATTAGACATGAAATTTGTCTTTTAGTTACAGTACTTTTAAGAGTATTTTTCCCTCCTGAGTGAAATGGTAACTTCCAGATTTATTATTATTTTTAGTTTAGTCCTACTTACAAGAAATGAACAAAGAACGTTAGCCCCTCCTCCTCCCATTTCTCAGCAATGGGACTAAAACTCCTTTCAAAGCAATCTATGGCAATGGTCTATTAGAATGCTGCCAAGCTTTACGTATTGATTTTAATCCACAATAACTTAATGCAGGTAACAGCTCTTTCTGAACCATATGACAGGAATATGGATTGACATTGGGTTTGATTGGGGTGCTTCAGAGTGTGTCTAAAGAGTACAATAGTGGCTTTAATGCAGAGAGTTCAGATACCTGAATTAGCACAAGTGCAGTGTGGGTGCATTAACCTGCTGGCAGCTACACTGCACTCCCTCCAGCAGCCTTGCAAGGCCTCCTGCTCATAAGGAGCTGTGTCACACAGCTCACCTCCTTTTCTACCTTGTGTAGTGAGGAAGGATAATTGCAGCCAGAGTAAGAGCCTCTTTCTGTTTCAAAGTCAAATTTCTGTGAAATGTGTGAATTGCTCTGGAATGCAAATGTGCTCACAGAGCAGATGGGTAAGGGTCAGTCAGAAGATAAAAGCCAGGGAGCCCTGAGAGACAGCCCTTGACATAGAAATGAGTTAGCCTGGTCCTACCAGGCTTGGCACTGCACCTACCTTGCTGTCAAACTGCGGCCCCAGCCAGGTCCCAAAACATTTGAATTGCTTGATAACCACCTTATCTAGTATATAGTACCTGCTACTTTAGAAAAATGGGTTGAAAATAACAATAATTGAAAAAAAAAAAAAAAGGTGCTGGGTTTCCCAGCAGGCTGTGAGATTAAAGCTTGTCAAATCAATGATCCCAGTAGTGAATAACTGTAAGGTTTATGACCTGTTTTAATACAAGCTAGGTAGCTAAAAGGGACATAAAACAGCTATTAAAAAAGGCCTGTGCCCATTCAGTAGCAATTTAAACTTGGCCCTTGTACAGGTGTTGTGGTTGCAAGAGGAATACGAAGACAGGTTCTGCCTCTGTCAAGGAATATTTGGGTACTACTGCAGTCCAATATATCAAAACATGTAGGTAGGTAGGTAGGTATATAGATAGATAGATAAATAGATAGATATACACAGTATAAGACATGCCTCAATTGAAATAATTTTTCTTAAAAGATTGGGCGCTAGGGCAGAGATAGGGCTGCCTGATGGAATCAAGAGATTTTACAGAAGTCCACAATATTCAGATATGAAAATGGGGGAATGGGATCAAGACTGCATGAGAAAAGTGATCACCAAAAATATTGGGAGAAAGTATAAGAAGCATCATCTATGAGACTACTGCACACTATTATAAAATATTTATTCAACATTTAATGAGGTATCCTGCACATAATCTTTCCTGAGGTTGATCTTCATTGTACAGTCATTCACTGATGCTTCTGCCCTGACATTTTTAATGCTTTATCACTCCTAACTGTTTTTTCCTCTGCATATGCCTAAATACTGTCTTATTTCATCTTCCTTATGCCTGTCCTTTCCCCAGTCACTCTGAAAGTTACTCCAGCTTCAGAAAGAACTTTTTTTTTAACTTCCTTTAAGCCAGTATTGGAATTCAAATCCCAAAGACAGTTTCAGCTTTTAAAATCAGGCCTTAGCTTCATATCTTATGTTTCATCTCTGAGTGGTAAATTCAATAGAAAAAGGGACTGAAGATGCAGACCTCCTGCCAGCTCAATGTCCCTAAAGACACTGTCTGCTTTCAAATTTCTTTTTTTTCTAATCTGGGCAACAAATGCTCATGAATTAAATACCAACCACTGGGAATTAAACTAGTCCACATACGATAACATTTTCCACGGTGCAAATGATGCTTCTTAATTATTTTTTCTTTCTATGCTTATCTACCCTTTTGCCAGTCCTTTCACTACATCACGTCCCACAGTGTCCACCTGCAGCCCAGGGTGACCAACCTGCAGCTCTGTGCAGCTAACCTGGGTAATAACTCTTGAGATACTGTGTACAGGGATGTATGGCAAAGCATAATTCAGCATGGCTTGCTGTTATCTGTCTTTCTTTTATCCTGCCTGCCTTCTCAGGACCCTTCAGATATGAAAATACATTCCTGTTTGGGAGCTGTTTTGAATTTTCACATAGAGCCACAAGTATCTTTTTGCACCATTAGGATATTATACTTCATGCATTTTCAGGAAAGGCTCTGTACTTTTCAGTCAAGGTTTTAATGCCTTAAAACAGAGAAATTAAAACTTTTTTCCTTTTTTTGAACAACAGGGGCTTTTTAGGAAAATACAATTTTACAAATACCTGCTGGCCTATTCATCATCAAATGGACCAAATCTCATTTCATTTCCAATGTCTTAATATTCATATGAATAATTCAGTAATTGCTGTGGCTAATACAATGATATTATGAGAATATCTACTGCATTTTAGGTAGTTTTTAATAAAACTGAATAACTGAAAAAGAGAAGAAATTGAGACAGCCAAAATGGATATTTAGCTAATTTTTTTCTTGGGCAATTGTTCATTCAAGACACTCTGAATTTGTTTGGAACAGATATGCTGACCTTTGATTGAGCTACATTTAAGAAACTCAGAATACATTTCAGAAATTCACCAGCAAGTGACTTGAACTTAAGAGCAAATTGTCAGACACAAAGTTCAGACTTCAGCTTCATGTACAGAAGCAGTCCAAGACAGAGATATCTGATATTTAAGTTAGACAAAATAAGCCTTTTCTAAAAGTGTAGAAAGTGTGGTACTAATCCAACTCGGATTAAAACATTGAATTATGCGTAGACAAACATGACCATAGTTCTTCTCAGAATAAACCAGAAAGAAATATTTTTTATTGCTATTTAAGGAAAGGAGACCATTCACATGTACTGCAGAAGAGCCAGGATTCTCTGCCAAGTGAAACCAGACGATTTCCACTTTGGGGCTATGCTGTATTCTGCCATACTCACAAAGAGATTTGGGTTAAGGTCTGCAGATACATAGTTCATAATTATTACACTTACTGAGGGAAAGAAATTAGTAGATGGATGTGGATGAAAGAAATTGTTCAGCATTTGCTTTTTGAAACACTGAGGAAATAAATCACAATCATTTATAATTCTCAGACTCCAGAAGGTTTAATTTCATTAGTATAACGCAATATAAACCCAGGTGTTGCAATTTGCTATCCTCTCAAATTCTACTGCAATTTAAAAAAAATGTCCTGTTCAACCTGAAGGCATAACAACATGAAATTGGAAGAGGCGAAGGGGTGCTATCTAAAAAGGCGTGAGAGATTTGAACTTTTAACAATGCCAATTTACAAATTAAGGTAAACTTCTCAACTCTCAATGAAAAAGAAGCCTATTAATATTCAAAGGTATTAATATTTAATTTTAACACTTGTTTCCCTGGATCAAGATCATTCTGTTAGAAAATGGCATAATTAATAACAATAACTAATAATTCACAGTTGGTATAGATTCTTTACTTTTAACAGAAATGTATTGACTTAATTGAAGGACGGGGAGAGAAATGGAAGAGAAAATATAGTAAAGATCACCACTAAAATAAAGTTAATTGGTGAAATCCCTCCTGCTCTCACATTCAAGGTAAGAATCACACATTTTCATGACAGGTTAAATACAAATCTCCAGTATTGTCCTTCCTAGAAGATATAAAACTAGAGAGGAGACTGAAATGCCCTGTGCGGTGTTGAACTGTAAATTTCTGTCTTTACTTTTATAATTACTGTAGAATCCTACCTGTATAGGCAATTATTTTTGTGTATCTTTGCAAGTTGATTCACATCCATGCTATAATAATGTGAAAGAAGCAGCTCTCTGTCAAGGTAACAAAGATAACTGGGGATAAAGCAGGAACAGTGGGGAGTGAGGCAAGAACTACTACTAAAAGCAATGCTAATATTCTAATTCAAATTTATTTTTCTAGACAAAATCCACAGATCATTTTTGTCAACAGATAATTATACTGAACAAATTAATAGGAGTATCAAGCAAAAACAGAGCCACTGCCGCCATGATGCTATTGTGATGAACATGCAATTAAATTATAATTTTCCTCCTCTCTGCTACTCCTTTCTTTTTCCTTTTTTTTTTCTCTGTGTGTTCATTCTTCCTTGGCTGGCTTTTGCTGTTGTTTAGCTTGGCTTTGGGTTCTTTTTTAGGTTTGTGGGGGTTTTTTGCTTGTGGTTGTTTGGTTTGTTTTGTCTTGTAGATACTACCACAGGAAATTCTCTAATGTACTAAGGGCTGGAACAGAATGTTCATCCTGACAGGTAAAGGTGTCTAAATACCCATAAAATAATTGGAGGGGTATTAAACTACTCTGTCTATGGCACTGACATGCTCTGGTGATTTCACTTTCCACCCCTGACCCTTCATCGTGCACTGTCAGCAATGCAATCCCTGAAAACTCCTCATCCTGCTGTTTATAAGAAAGTGCTGGGCCTTTAGACACTGAACTCATACACAAGTAGAGAGCAGCAAGAGAGAAATAACTCAATCTAACCCTGACAGTTCTGCAGCCCTGGATCAACTTTGTATTTGGGCATTGGTCCAAAGAGGGCTATATGTCTCATATTATTTTCTTTCCTTTTTTCCCCCAATCTTAAAATCTTCTCCTCAAGCTAGGTTTATGGCAGGGAATACACTGGCCTCATAACATGAATTCCTATCGTGGTAGACATTGTCTGTTCAATTTTAAACCAAGAATTTTTCTTAACACAAGGGAAGAACCTGGCTGACAAAAAGCCAGGATGAGACAGTGGATGTTTTACCAAACTAACACTACTTGACCAAAGCTGACCTTGAATATTTAATGAGTGTGACAATTTGTGTTAGACTGCACACAATTTGCCAAGGTGATTGAAATTGAATTATTTAGAGCTTCAGCTAGGTCGCTTTAGCTAACAGTTGAAGCTTGTCCTTAATCAGCTCACATGCTTGTGTTACCTAATTTAGAATATGCCTGTGGAAGAAACAGGTTCTAATGTGTTTGATTCAGTCTGGAAAGTGCTGTACTGATAAACAATTTTATTTTTTGGAAAATTATCAATCTTTCTGGGTTTTTTGTGACCAGCTTAAATCACAGCCCCTAACACCAACTACTTTCTTGGTAGAACCATGCATTTAGTAAAAAGATGGGGCAAAAGGAATTAAATGCATTCCTGCTAGTGCAGGAGGATGAGCATCTGCTTACCAGCACAGTCACCACACGCAGAACCACTCCTCTCATGTTGTTCTCCAGCTTTCTGTCTGTTAGTGACCCATTCAGACCAGTTAGAGGATTCCAGCAGCCAAGCTAAAAGAGAAAACAAAAATCATTTTCTCATTTGCCCATAAAACTTTGCTAGCCATTCCTGCTAGGTGTCTTTAAGCAGGAATGTATGAAATAGAATACCTTCTGGACTCAATGGGATGGAAACTCAGGGGATGGCTTGTGCACAGATTCATCTCAAAATTGAAAATAAGGTAATTAAGGATATCAGGTTCTGATTTTAAATACCAGGGTGCAATGGATGACAGCATCCAGGATTTTGGGTTATATGAGTTGCTTTAAAAGAGGTCAGAGAGGATATCAATATTAGTGAAAGACATAAAAAGTACTGTACCTGTAGCAATATTTCTACCTTACTTTCATTAATACACTAATTGGAGAAATAATAGCTACCATCATTTCAGCACGCTCTTTGCTCCAGCTCATCATTCCTAGTGGAACTCTGACAAAAGGAATTACACCAGCTTTAATTAAAGCTTATACTACTAATTGGTAATGAAACAGCAGTGATTTTAAGCCAGTTTAAAAATCACATTTAAAGATGATTGAGGAAAAGACCACTGGATAGGCACATCACAGTATTGAGAGGGTACTGCAATAGACCATGCAGAAAAAGAAGTTCATCTATGCCATTCTTTGCATTAGTGCTATTGTAGTTCTTAAGCCTCTTGGATGAAGGGTTTTTGCTCAGGAATGTGTTTAGGATCATCTGCCTTTCAATCTGGGCGTAGTAGATATGACTTGTAATTCAGCTTCTCTGAAAATATAACTTGCCTGGGTTTTGGTATGATGGTAGATGCTTTTTTTGAAGCACAGAGAAACAAATCAATCAACCACACTTCCCTTAGCACCACACACCAAGACAACCAGTTTCATTTTTTAAATTCATTACCACACTCAGCTGTCCTGTGCAATTACCAGTGCTAAATCTAAAACCCAACAGAAGGACAATGACTGACTTCAGAGGACTTTGGAGCAGAGTCTCAATTACAGCAGGTAAACCAATTGCCTATGTGAAGTCATTACACTGCCAAAGGGACAGACAGGCACCTGTAGCTCCCAGTTCTTGCTCTGAATCACTTCTCCATGGACTATGAATGAAACCTTTCCAGGGATGCTCATCTTCTGACTCCTATTTAATGGAGCAAAAGGTCTTGCTTCCTCTGATACACCGAGACTAACATCAGTAGGGTATTGTTGGGTCCAGTGGCCTCTACTAAAACTATTCTCTTGGAGAATTCAGCACCATAATCTGAGAGAAACACAAACTGTAAAAAATGAAAAATATTACTGTAAATTCACACAAGGTCATAGAAATGGCAGGTTGCCTCAAACCATCTGAAAAGGTTTGTACAAAAGAAGGGAGCTTTGCTGACTGTGTTTGAAGAGGAACTTACAGAAATCATTATTTTCAGCGCTTCATGTGAAAAGGCTTTGTGTGTGTTTCATAGATCTTTCAAATTGAAACAGAAGATGAAGACCAGACTTTAAGTAAACATATTTAACCATTTTAGAAGAGGGTAATCTGAAAGATTTGTTTTCTTCATTACATCTATTAGACAAAAGTAACTCCTAAATTTTTAAATTTCAATTATTTATATAAATTCTTTGAAGATGCCTCCTTGAGAAATGAATGTCTCAAACAGTAAAAACAAAAAAATTTCTGCAATTATGTAGAATTGGGTTTGTCTCAATGGTCTCACAGGTCTTTTCCAATCTAAATGATGCCATGATTCTAGGTTTCCTAGAGGAAGACAGCCTTAAAACAATGTCATCACTTCTCTCTGCCGTTTTCAGGAGTACTCACAGCTAACTCTTGCCCTTCTGAAGTCAAGGTTATCCTCCAGATCAGGAATGGGCGAGGGTAATGCTGAGCATACTTGTAATCACAAGTAATGACTGAATCAAGGTAATGACTAGATCCAAACCCCAGAGAAACTGAAAGTAGTGAAAGGATACAAGAAGAAACAAAACCTAGAGGTGTCCTATTAATCTCTTGAAGATGTTCATCTTTCCTATGGCTTTTTCCAAATAAAAGCATGAATTATCCCTGTTTGGTTTCCCCACTTTGTGTTCCCATCCGATCACAAAGCCCAGCAAGAAATCCCAGCAGCCCTCTCTGCTTATTCTGCTCCTCCACAGTGTATCCAGCTGCTCCCCAGTCATGGACGGACTATTGACACATTCCAGGTCCTCACCACTCCCCTGGCAAAGCCCTGCAACACTTTTGAGTGGAATAACCTAAATGCTGGAGTGTGTGGCCTATAATGGAACAGTGAAATGCAGCAAATGTACATGCACTGAGCTTTATATGTGACAAACCACTGACATCCCGTAAAGCGAAGCATCTCATGGGCTACATTTTTGTATGAAAAATAGTGAAAACAGTACTAAGCTCAGAACAAAGCTGCATTAAATTAATTCAGTGATTGTCATTCTTAGTCACACAAAGAAACTAATTAGAACTTAGATCCAATTAGCATATCCAAATGTGTTGGATGTATAATTACTGCAGAAACTCTGTTGCTTTTGCCAGAACTAAAACCCTAGGAAGTTGCTGAAGAGCCTTTTTATCCTTTTGAAGTTAAAAGTCCATTTTTAATTATGCACATTAATGTGCACACATTTATACAATTAAGTTTTTAGTCCAACCCCACCTTTTTTAAGGCAACTCCCCCCCTCCCCCCAGCAACATATAATTTCTGGAAATTCAGCATAGCACTAATTTTCCTTTAAAAAGGCACTTTTTATTTTCAACTATTGTTCGTTTAATTTTCAATTCAATTGTTCCTTTATGCAGCTCAGTCATGGTGAAGACAAATGCGCAGTGTCTTGCCAACAAAGTTGAAATTGATTTTGAGTGGGAGCTGCTTACTGTTATTAGGAGAAAACAAATCAACATTTATTGATGACAATTTGAACTTGTCATTGCAGCAAGGACCAAATGTAACTACTGCTGAAACATTGAGATGGGGGTGGTATGAAGCTCCCTCTTCAGCTTTGTCTCGTTTAAATGCTTCTGCAAAACATTTGCTGCTCCTGCAGTTACTTCCTTTTACTTTTGTTCTCTCACTGATGGTTGAAATGAGAGAACAGATCAGACAATAGCAGAAT
Source organism: Setophaga petechia (assembly GCA_024362935.1). Taxonomy (NCBI): domain Eukaryota; kingdom Metazoa; phylum Chordata; class Aves; order Passeriformes; family Parulidae; genus Setophaga; species Setophaga petechia. Next base: position 49,293,722 of record JANCRA010000001.1, read on the forward strand.
CTCACATTAATTTGGGTGGATTTGGGCAGATGGGTGATGGGAACTCTCTTACTGAGCACAGTGCTTGTCATCTTCATATCCCACTAAATTTATCATTTATAGTGCTTTGAACTTCTGTTTCAGTTTCTTTTATTTATTCTAATGACAGCTTTCACTCTGCTAGGTTTAATGTAATACCATGAGGATGGCAAAGTTGTCAGTCTTCTACTTCCTTTGATATCCAATTTGCAATCTTTTTCTGTTCATCCCACATCCCAGCTTGTTATCCTCACTATCATCATTGTTGAAATGGGCTTTGTTCTCCTGTTTAGCTGGCAAAACCAAAAATTTACTTCCCTTCTTCATTAGAAATTTTTGACTATATGAACAATGCATTATGGAAGGTCTTTAATTTGTATATCAATATTACAGTAGGCCAATCCTATTTCATGTGTACTTAGAATTTCATTATTTATAAGGAACTTGGAACACTAAAGTCTATAATGCCTTTATGACAGAGCTTACAGCCTGTTTTCCTCCCCTTCTTCCTATGCAACCAGTGAACTCTGCTGAATATCTGAGAGCTTTCCCTTCTTTTCCTGGTGGAGTAAAGTGCAGATTGTGCCAATTAATCAAGAAAAATACATTGGACTGGTATGGTCACAGTTGAGGACCATCAGAGAAAATGAATAAAACCATAACACTGATACAGATTAATTACTTAAGTGCTTGTCACTACATCCAAGTTTAGAGTGTTCTGTTGCTTCAATTAACATAGAAAATGTGCAGGAACTGTCTTATCCAATGCAACCACCTTGGAACTCAGGCTGCATTACCACAACACAAGGGTGAAGAGCAGAAAACAATTCTAGAGGAGGCGCAATAGAAGTCTGAAAGATAAAACTGTACTACATCTGCAACCCAAATCTATAACGACATTGAGATCACTGACTCTTATTTCATTTATTTCTCTGTCATTTAAAGAAAAAAATCCCAACAATATCTTGATTTTAGTATGGAAAGCCTGACAAAATATTTCCAATGGAAATGCCCAGGACAGAGGAGTTCATAGAGAGCTGGTGAGCCACAGAAAAAGCAGCCTCCCTGCCTGGAGTACCCACATGTGTTTCAGAAACTCCCTCCTCAATTTTCACCCAAGTCCAACCTGCTTTAGGAACTGAATTCTTACAAGATCTGACCTCAGCGGAAGAAATGTGCATTAATAATCCCCTTTTCCATTCCAAAGCACACTAAATTCACAGAAATGGAAAAGACCCCATGAAGCTGTCACAAAATGACACTCAGCTGGAAGATTAGAGCTCCCAGGGGTGCTGGGAAGACATGAAATGGGGCACACAACAAAAAATGATGAAGAAAAAGGTGGAGTTTCTTTTGGTGGTGTGTAGATTCAGCATTTGCAAAATTTCCTAGGGCACCAGTTTAGGCAAAATTCAAGCAGGACAACCCAGAAATTGTTTTGCACAGAGTATTCCTCATGTCAGCTGTTTAATATGTCTAACAGCAACTGGGAAATCAGACACTAAATCCTATTGCTTAAAGACTATGTCTCAGAGAAGAAACACCATGAAAGATATATTTTGGTTGCCAATATGATACTGTCAGTTACGTAAAAAGTAGTCAGATGCTTTGTTACCTGGTTAAAGAGTCCTTTCCGTTCAGCTCTTTAGCCAGCAAATAAACCAAATTCTGCAAAAAAATCTGGTGGCCAGTGGTTAACTGAGGCTTTTTGTACCCCTGGGCTTGATTAAATAAGTAAAGAATCTGTTCTGTTTTTTCAGCAATTTTCTAATAGGACTGGTTAGCAGGAAAGATTTCTGTGTTTAACTGCTGCCTTCACCAAAGCTTAGGTAATAGTCAGCAAATAGTAAGTTGTTAAAATCGATAGAAAATACTGTGCTCAACAATTGGATAATGTATAGAAGCATTTGTTTCTCCCACACTCTGTGTGGTGAAATCTACACAGTTCTGTGCATTCAGTTAATTATTTTGTACAGTGTGTTTTATTGCTTTAATTTGTCTCTGGCCTAGGAGGAATGGCCTGCCCCTAGACTTGCTCTGTTATTTTCAAGCTGTTAGGAGGACATGAATACTCAAGTTTAGTTTTATATCCACTGTGCTAAGGATTGTAATTGCAGAAGCTGAGGTGGGCCATTTGTTTTGTTAACTGATCATAGATACAAGTGCAAGTGACCTCAATAGAAATTTCTTTCCTCAAAGCCAATGCACAAGGCAGAATAACAGTGAACAGAGTTAAATAAAATATTTTGCTTTGGGGACTACCCAAATTTCCTTTTCTTGCTGAACTGAAATTAAGAAGCTAATGGAAAGCTACAACCTGCTGTTCATTTGCCTACCAGCTCCTGACTCAATGTTTTCTCAAGGACCCAGACTGCTGCCAGAAGTTATAATTGGGTATTTTAGACCACTGACAAATGTTGAATTTACAGGGAAAACAACACAGACTTCATAGGTATTCTCCCAGTGCATGCTCTACTCACAGAGATGATGCTTAGTGCTTAGGCCAAGCTTCTAGAACCTAATGGTATAATTTTTCAAATGTATAGTAAATCACTACATCTCAAAGAAAATGAATCATCTCTTCCAGCTAGTGGTGTCATTCTAATGATTCCTGACCTCTCCCCCCACCATCTCTTTATCTCTGGCTTACTTTGTCTATTTTTTCTTTCCCTTTCATTTGAAATTTGGTGGTCTTAATCTATCATTTTCCCCTTCTGTCATCTCTCATCTTTGGAAAATACCCTTTTTTTCCCCTCTTTAGTCCCTTTTTTACTGTGAATTCAGTACTCCCAGCAGCTCCCTGACCTGTGCTTATCTTCCTCTTTCCTACACTGCAATACCTCTTGCCATCCATTTCTCTGTGTACTTTCAGTGTATTTTCTGTCCTCTCTGTTTTTCTTTCCCTTGATCTTCCTTTCCATTTCCTGTGGCTTCTTCCTGTCTTTTTTTGTTTTGTTTTTATTTTTTTGTTTGTTTGTTTGTTTTTTCAGGGTTTGGGTTGGTCAAGGGCCATCACTTTTCACCACATCCAGTTTTGACTCATTTTTAGGTCTTTTCCCCTTTCTCTTTGCCCTTGGATCTCCTTTTCTCTCAGGCAGTCCTGTCGAAAACTTCTCCCCTACTCCTCCTTCTCTTTTTGTGTTATGAGGGAGATGGGACTTAACAAAATAAATTACTCTACAGCCCTGTTTCCTTTGCTTTCATCTTTCCTGCTGTTTTCTTTTTTTATTCCCTTTCTCTGACAACCTTGCAGAACTCTGAAGAAAAGACTCAGGCAAGGATAATAATGAGTCAGATGTTGATCTCTTTTCCCATTTCCTCCATATTTTAATTAAAGGCAAATACTCAGAAGAACCTGTTCTTTGACCCAATACTGACTTCACCTCTTTGCTAACAAATTTCTTCATACTGCCAGAGTAAAAGCCATGAATATCACTTTCTTTTTACACTGGAAGATTTTTCACTGATGTCTGAATTATTCCAGGGTAATTGATAATACCAAGGAAGTTCAGGTTTGTATACAGTTTAAATTCAGTCACTTTGATTTTTAATTGTAAATGCTTATCTTCTTTCTCATTAAGCATATTAAGAGTTAAAAAGGATGGTTTTTATCTAAGTCATATTAGGCCTGGAAGAAAACCAAAAACCTTCAAATCAGCTTTTATAACTGAATTGTTATAAAAATACCAAATTATTAAAAACCCATTAAATTTATTATAAATTTATAAAATTGGTATAAAATTACCAAATTGTTATAACAAGATATAAAAATGTTGTTTGTTTTGTCCACCACTGCATCTTTATGAAATCAGAGAAAAATCTTCAAGGTTACTTCTCCAGCTTGTATTAAACACAATATATAAGCTTTTGATACCATGATAAAATCCAGGATCAAACCTATTCAGTGAAAAACAATGAAAAGCACTGTTTTCCACTTGGTTGCATGAAGCTCCCTCTCCACAGGTAGCAAGAACACACACAGAGAACATTTCAGGTTCTCATCAGTTCCCTGACAGTATTCAAACATTCTTCAGCACACTCCCAGCTTTCCCCTCAGCTCAGTAAGGCACTTTTTGAGAACCAAATTTTCTGAAATGGTTTGTCAAACTAGAATATCAACAAAACTTGTTTGCTGTTGCAGGGTTCAAGAATTCTGGGCGCAGCATTCCAGTAGGAAATTCAAATAGTAATAGTGCAGAGCAAACCCACCACTGTTCCATTTGGAGGGAAGTGGGTTTACAGAGCAGCATTCTGAATGAACCCAGTCCAGCAAACCCACTTAGTGAATCCTCCAGAGTAAAGTGGCCTATGGTGAATGCCCTGCTTCTGCAGCAGTGCTGCCAGTGCTAAGCTGCTTGGGCACCTCCACACTGCACTGCAGTCAGCTGGGTGAGCACAGACACTGAAAAGCACCTTGGCTTTGGTTTTTACTGCAATAAAAATCTCCCCTTCAATATAATCACTGAACTAGTAGTCTCAGAGTGAGCTCTGGAAGTAAATCCACATGGAAAATTGTGTATTAGATTCATCACTCTCCAAGCTGGGAAGAAAAAGAGAGGCTCCTGTGTAGTTCCAGCCCAGGAACTGCAGTAGCAGAGCAGTAGCACAGATCTGTGCTTGCACTAAAAGAAATCGGTGCTCATTTTAAAGGCAGCTGACAAGGAATGCATGTTTAAATATACATGGGGCCCAATGAGGTTACAGAACATCTGGACTAATCTGAGTGGCACCTCTTTAGGTTTTTTTTTTTAAGTGTAAGCAGAATTATCACACACTGCTTTTACAGTAATGCATCAAGGAACTTTACATCTGGTTATCTTTTCGTACAAATATAATGTTATGAAGTATACTTTTTTCAGGCATAGCATATGGGAATCTCCATTTTAATTTGGCAGGCTAAAGGATTTTAAATGAAGCAATACCTCAGCACTATTTGCTCAAAAGTACATTTAGTTATTTATTCAGCTACTGAATGCTCACTGGGCAGTACTGCTGTGGTCGTTTGCCTCACGCATGAAAAATGAGTTCACTGGACTTGGGTGGAGGGTGGAGGATGTTCCTAGGATGCACATACCATGGGAATACATCTCCTGAAAACCTTAGAAATAGAACAACCTCATTTTATACTATACTTAGCATCTTTGTCACTGCTACACAATTCTCAGCTTCACCATGAAACACCAAATAAGAAAAGGACACAGAAAAACACCTCCTCTCCTTAGTTGAGGCACAGATGTACTGAGATGAAAACACTTCCTCCAAATACCACATACAAAGTCAAAGAGAGGCAGCTGTGACAAGATTACTATTTTTATCTCAAAGACTGTGGGTCCCTGTCTCCTCAGACACATTCAGCCTCTCATCACCAACATGAAAAGCAAAGGAATTAGCATGTAGGTATTGTGAGAACACACACCCGTGTTCAGCACAGACAATTTCTATATCTTTAAGCATATCTGTACCTGTCCAGAAGCTGTTCAATCTTACACAACATCAAAGTATCTTACACTTTCTGCTACTCAGCACAGCAGAGTTTGCCAGCTCTTTCTTAAATGTAGTACAAAGAAAAATGTGACAAGAGCATCTCCTTTTCATACATGCTAGTGCAATGTGTTTCCCAAGCATGGGGGCTAGGAAACAGCTGCTCACAAAGCATCAACACCAAAAAGTAAATATTTTTAAAAAAATTTAAAAAAAGGGAGAGAGAGAAAGAAAAAAGCAGATGGACCATAAGAAATTTGCATGAAAGGGCAATTTAGCTTATTTCCATTTTAAATGTGCATATGGGAAGGCACTGTGGGGAGTGCCTAAAGAATGAACAGCTTAGGTAAAAAGTGACAAACCAAAACAGAGTTTTACTCAAATTCTTCAAGTTTGTCACTACAGAGGAGCTAACATGGCAATGCAGCAAGAGTAGCACTGTATGACAAACTGCTTTTCATTGATTCTTCAGATTCCTGGGACGCTTAAATGAGGAACACAGAAATGGAAACGGTCTTTGCTTACACATAGATCAATACTCTGTTTCTAAAATTCAGGATTTATTCTTAGCCTTGGCATAAAAAAGAGGTCTGCTAAGCTGGATATGCCACAGACTTATCAGCTTGATACTGACCAGTAAATCAAAGCTGCATTTTCCACTGTTTTTTAGAAAATATTACTCCAGTAGAACCCATGCTCACAGAGTATAAGGCTACAGAGTCACCAGATTTTTAGTGCATTTTGGACCAGATCTTACAAGTCATTTACTGGACCATACGTTTTTGAGAGTTTGGTAGTGAAGAAAATAAGATGGTAGGGTATTTTTTTCCACTCCTTCAGCACAGAGAAGCTTTCTTAGGAATCAGAACTATTAGTAAAGCAATAAAAAAATTTACCACAGCAGTGACCAAGCAGATTTGGTTACCAGTACCAGGTCCCAGCTGAGAAGAAACAACACCTTCTTCTGAAGGCTCTCTTTTGACCCTGACACTTGGGGCAGGGAAGAACAGAAAGGTGAGAGTGAATTTGAGGAGATGGCTGTGGCCAACAACTTGGATTACAAAAAGTAACTTCCTCCCTCTAAATTCAACTGCAATGAGAGCAGCTGTGCTCACCTAGAATCCTGAAGATCAGCACAGGTACCAGCAGCATTGAGCACAGGAAAATCTTTGAATTATGAGGTCTGATTCATACCTGGGGTCCCTCCCTCTATGGGGTCCAGGTAATACTTTCTAAAATTTTTGCCTGCAGAGGGTCTAGCCTTAATTGCAAAGTAAAGGCCTCTTTAGGATCAATAGACTGTTACTGAAATCATCTTTGGTCCAAAGGCCATGAACTGCTATGCTGATAACCAAATGTTACACTGATAATGGTGAAATGCAATTCCCTAGCTATCAACACTATAAACTCACCTTCAGCACAGTCAACACTTTCAACTTCATTCCTTCCTATATGCCAGAGGGCTTTTACTTCATCACTAGGTAGCAGAAAGACTGTCCCTAAACAAGACCTGTACTTCTATGGCCTTTTGATGCGGCCTCCAAAGACATTTAGGAGGTATCATCACCTTGTCAGCAGGAAAAGTGTAATTCTGACTGGTGGCTCCTCCTGGGGGCAGTGCTATGGAGCTGCCACAGCTGGACAGAACCTGTTTAAAATATCCATGCTACACTTGTGCACACTACACAACATGCACCGTTGAGAGCAACTTTTGAGTCCACTAGGTTTACTACTAGCCAATGCTCCACTGAAGAATATCTAAATCCTAGCAGGATCTGTAAATAACTACTTTAGTGGAGGCATATGCAGGAGTGGGTACTTCTGCATTAAAGAAACAGAGGCATTAGTGTGAGTAAATTTCAAATGCTTTCTTAAACATTAAATGGCAAATTATATGCTGTAGAGTATCTGAAGACTTAAATAAAAGATCCTCGTGGAAAATAGTAACTCATTAGTTTAAAAGATTAAATGGCACATCTAATAAGCCCTGTCTAGAATAGCTGAATCACTGAAATAAATTTTTCTTACAAATGAAAATCACTGCTCTAATGACACTGGAATTTGCCACAAAAAAAAATTAGAAATACATCCTAGCAATTAAAACTGCAGAAACACGTGATAGATCTGTCTTGAAAACGACGAGAATTATATTTGCTAGAACACTATATTCCTACAATAGATTCACACACACTGCTAAAATTGAGTAAAGAAAACAAGAACTTTAAACCACTGAGAATTTTCCTTTCTTAGTTTGAAACTGCAAAGATCCTTCTAAGAACATATTGGCATATATGGCAGTGATAATTTAATCAGGTAAGTGAATACTGTGCTCATCACTATAGTCTTTTTGGGATTTAATTTTAAGGGATGATACCTATTTTAAAATAATCTTTTAATTTGAAAAGATATACTGCTTTTAAGAAGAAAGAAATATCTGCCTTAAGAGTACATTACGAAATCAGTAGTTAGGCTCAAATTACCTTACCAGCCTCTTCCCATATAAGACATTTCTTTCAACTGAGAAGGGTGGCTTAAAAATATCATCTTTCCAAATGCTAGACAGAGCCCAAACCCAGAATCCTCGAGTCTTTTTCTTCCCACACCTGTGTGTACAGCTGCATTGTCTCCCAATGCACACTCAAAGCTTTTGCCTGGGGACACTGATCATCTTTCAAGGAGCAGGTCCCTAAGGTTAACAGCTGCTGGAGAAGGTGTAAATGTCTGCAGGACTCAGAGTGCTTGCTTGAAAGCTGACCCTTGGTGGGACTACTCTTGTCCAAGAGTTCACCTCCATTATAGTTTTGATGGAGAATGTTAATGGCTTTCATAAACTTAGAAAGAACATATTATTACTATAGCTTCAGATGTTAACACAAACTCCTCATTAAAATTTTTTAAACTTATTTTTTTATTTTTAATATCATGGTCTTTTAAAATTTCCCTACAAAACTAACCTTCATTTATGCAATCCTGGATAATATTCTGTAAGTCCCTCACTTCAGGCTAAAGACACAAAAGAAGGAAAAAAAACCAAAAAGTCAAAAGAACCTATTACCTGGTGTGGCTTCTATCCATTGTCTAAAGCAGAGATAAATGTAATTATTCTGTCAGCATTTGCTCTGTTTTAAACACTTTTCTCTAGCTACTTTCATTAACTGTGTTGGCACAGCTATATATTACTCATTTAACCTGCACTTCATTGCACTCCTAACACAAAATCAGGTCCTGCAAACATGAACATGAATACAAGGCAGTCGAGGCTGGAGTCTGGGTTGCTGTAAGCCAGAGGATTTTAGTGAAAATAAGCCTCACTAGGGTATATGAGAATCCAATCCTATCCCTACACCTGCAAATGCAACCATATATCTTCTTAGAATAGATCCTGAGTGTGTCTCCATTTTTAGTACAACACCTGGGAGCTATGCTCAGCTCACTTTTCATTGCATTAAAACACTAATTAAAATGAGAATTTGTACTGCTATAGGAAACATAAATTGCCTCTATGCAAGATGCACTAAAGCTAAGTGAATAATTCATCTATTTTTCATTTACAAATTTATTCATGGAATAATATCATGTAATAGCTCCTTTATGGATATTACAGGCAGTTTCTCCAAAGAATTCAATAATCAGAAAGCTGTGCTGGTTTGTTTGCCTGGGCACATTGTCCTTACAGGACCCCTTTTTCTCATGATTAGACTGTCTGGCTTCTGGCATGAACATCTGCATTTACCAGTTCAATTCTTATCAGCTTTACAACTCATGAAAACACAGACTACATACTTTCTAAGAAAGCATTGGCAGTATATTAGTGCAAGCATTACACAGCACATGGCAGTCCTGCTCTCAGGAAGCATCATTGTTTAGCAAATTTAAATTCCTTGAACAAGCAGAACTAAGTCCTTGCACAAACAAACTGCTCTAAGTCCAAATCCCTGATGCCCAAACCTGTCTGTCTTGTGATTTGGTGATTTCAAGATAGATTTGAAAACTCAGAATACTATTAAAAATGTACTAAACTGGAAAATATTCGCTAATTTTCTTCTCCCCGCTAGTGGGATTCATAATTACCTCACTTTGATTGCTAAGAGAATTTCCTCAGTATTTCTTTCTGCTACTTCTTATATGCTATTTCACAGTTGAAATCAAAGTATAAGTCACTCCAACAGGTCTATCCCTACCTTGAGTACATTGACATTTGCTATTCCCATCTCAGAAATCTATATTAGGCTCACATCTCTTTTGAAAAACATTCTCTAATCAGCCTTATGTCTGTGCTAATTATCACTATGCTCAGAATGATTACATTGAATAGATAACCTAACATATATAACATGTATTATTTTGAATTGTATAGGCTTCAGTCTCCTTGCTCATACAGGAGTGTCATTGCAGCTCTGCTGGTGTAATTCTATGAACCTGCTAGGCTTGTAAAGAGAAGTAATATCTTTTATTAGACCAAGAAATATAGTCAGGGGAGAGAACGAGCTTTGAGCTCAGAAATCTAATGAAAGTCCTCTGAGACAAAAATCTTTCTTGTTTTTCTTCCAGCTGTATTATTCAGTCTTATAAAAGATATAACCCTTTCCCTGTAGGCCTGACTGTCCTTGGTTATAATAGATTACTCAGGATGGAGATAGGTCAAAAAGGAGTTGTAGAACAACAGACCAGAAAGAAAAAAATGCAGGGAAGGAAAAACCATGGCACAGACAAATTGCAACTTTTTACATAAAGCAGTCTGCTTGACAGTCCTGAGGTATCCTCAACCTCAACACCGTGATAGGATTTCTCACCAAGACTACTGACCTCTAGACCAAAACTCAGGGATCTGTTTTTTGGAGAGGGTGCACAGGGGAGTTGCTAATGGGAAGCTGTCAGCTGTCTGCAGGAAGCAGGCAGGAAACTGGATCTTGCACAAGTGACATTCTGTGCATCTAGGAGCAGTAAGAACAGGAAGGCACTGAAAGAAGGGCTCTCAATGCATATCTGTGGAAGGCTATGGAAAGTACAGTACGTAAAGGAAATATGGAAAGGCTTGCTGCTGAATGGGTAGGGGACCCAGAGACAATAAGCACAGGAACAGATGAGGAACGTGCCTTCTTTGACTGGATCTTTACTGTCAGGGTCTGTTCTGAGACTTTCCAGCTCCTGCACCTCGTGTCAGAGCCTGGGGGAATGAAATACGACACATGACATGAGGAAATCAGGGAGGATGTCCTTAAATAAGAAAATGAGTCCATGGAATTGCACAGGATATAGCTGACATGGCTGAGGGAGCTACAATCTCTGATGTGTGAAAAGTCTCAGTGGCTGGGAAAGGGCAGACAGACATCACACCCATCTTCAAACAGCACAAGCAAGAGGATCCAGTGGAGCAGACTGGTCAGTGCAACCTCAGCTCTTTGAGGGATGGTGAAGCCCTTTCTGTCGGAAGGTGATGCTCTCTGGGGATCAAGGTAGGACACCTGTCCCTGTGCTGCACAGGCAGTTGATGCCTTTGAAAGGAGAAAGCAAACTTGTATAAACAGAATGAGGAAAAGTGATGGAAAGTTTAAAGCCTCCCCTTCATCAAAGCAATTTCTATCTGTATTTTCCATTATCCATCTTCTTTTCCTATAATTCCCATTTTATCAATTAATCCAGGGTTTTGTAGCAGACAACTTCTCCTGTAGTTATCTGCAAGTTTTATCAATGATGGTTTGCCTGTTTCCTTGAAGGTTGATTTAAATATTTAAAAGAAAAACAAGCCAATTTCCTTGAATATGAATGCACCTCAGAATTAGCAGCAGCTAATACACAATCATAGCATAAATTGATGTATTCTTAGACAGACATAATAGATTGAGCCTTAATGAGTCATTATTAAGGTGACCTTATCATTTGTGCTGTGAAGCATCATTTTTTTTGTTTGCTAGATTTGGCAATTTGAACTACATAGGCTGAAGATTACCATAACAGATGTCAGTTCAGGATAAAATAAACTATCATAAATCATACAAACATATAATTTGAATGACAAAAGATGGTATTTAAATAAATTGGTAATTTTCTTATTTCTGGGTCATTGTCAACCTTCCAAATGTTTTTAATTTTTTTCAAAGTGTTAATACAGTAGGAAGTGTTTTGGCATAACTTTTACCAAGTTCCCTTCCTACTATTTTTTTACTTGTTTCACACTTTGGAGCTGGAAAAGTTCCAGCTTTTGTCTGGACTGTCATTTAATTTTTTTTTTTAAACTAGGGCAAATTTTTTCCAACTCTGCAAAAGAAAGACTGCAGGAAAAAAAATTACTCTCAAAATTAAAAAAAAGATCTAAAGGTGTCATGACCCACTTTTAATGCTGTTTATGACAGGAAGCTCAATTCAGCAAGGAAACAAACAAACTGAAAAGTTTGCATGTGGTAGCTTAACCACTTCTGAGATAGGCAAACAGCTCCACTCACCATTTCCACTTTTTTTTTGTCCTACAACTCTGGTGGAAGATGATCTTGGTAATATCTGCTTCAACATTTTTAAAAATCTTACTACTGTGTGTTTTCTTGATAGAAGAGGACAGATGTCCTAATTTACGGCTCAGCATACTAGAATTAAAGCTTTAAAAATTAGCAGGCTTTTTAGAGATTGTTTTCAACTGTACCACAAAAGGCACTTTAAAGAGAATCAGCACTAACACTAAAAACCTGAAATTTCCTGCGGACTACATGAAGCTGTTCCTGACAGTGCAAATAATGGCTTGCTACTAATCAGTCACAAAAAAAAAAAAAAAAACAACCAACTCACAACATTGTTTTATGGGTTTGGTTTTTGCTGTTTCTTCTTTGATGAAACAAATCTTTGAACTTCAGGCATGGCTGTTTGTTCTTTAAAGCAAATAATTTTTTTTTTTTTTTCAGTAGAGCACAAGTTTCTCATGTAAACTACCTAAGGAAAAATTTCTCTTTGAATAGGATAAAATTGCCTTTCTTGAGGTAGGCTTGGCTCAGTAATTTGTAATTTCTTGAGGCTTTAGGCAGGCCATTTTATTCTAACTCAAACTCTTCCTCTTTGAAATCAATCATGGCTACACTTCATAATTTGAATTAATATCTTAAGAAACAACAACCTCTTCCTTAAATGTAGAGGAACAAAAGATTGAGCAAATTTTGACACTGTAGAAATATTATCTTTTCCATACTTTAGCTAGAACAGAAATCATATTAAAAAGGAATTTTGCAAGAGATGTCTTGCACTCAGGTCCCAAATCAAAGACAAGGAGCTGATCAAAGTCTAGTGACTTCAGGCATCGTTGGATCAGAGTTCTCTGGCTTAGATGCTTGGCCCCATTTTTATTTTACTCTTCTCAAATTTAAAGGAATGAAGCTGAAAAATTCTCTGTAAATGAATTACCTCATGGAATGAGCTGCCCCAGTTCCTTGTGATTTGTTCATAGCTATTAGGTATTGACAGAATTAATGAAACACAGAATATGGCAGAGCCTCAGAGCATCACTTCACCATTTCTCTGCTTGGACTGAATGTCAGAAACTCTTTATTGGATGCTCTGATAAGAAAACACTCTGTGGCACATCCTTGGCACAATCATTTACTAGAGAATTCCTGGCCAAAGAGCAAAGGTGAACTATGATGGATGACTTCAAGCCACCCCCCAGCTCTTGGCTGTACCATGAGCTTGGCAACATTTGCAGAATGTCTAGCAGCCTGCGTAGGCTACAGCACTACCTAAAATTAAACTAATATCTGAAAATATTATCTTTGAAGTAATTTTTTGGCTTTAATCAATGTGCCTCTTAGCCCTAGCATTCCTGGATAAAATAGATAAGAAGGACATTCAACATGTTATTAGCATCCAGAAAATGAGTTAATAGCAATGAAAGAGGAATCCCATAAGAAAAAACAGGTGTGCAGTGGGACCAAAACTGATGGGATTAGTTGGAATACAGAAATGCTTTCTCCTGAATTTTTGTGGTAACATTTCTGTAAACCCTCTAATTATTAAAGCTCAAGACCTGCAATTCTAAAATGTTCTAAAAGTTTAAAAAATATCAGCCTTCTTAGATTTGCTTTTGCTCTTATTCCAAGCAGACCCACTTGGTAAGGATTTCCTATCACTTTCCTTGCCACAAGAAACAGCACAGTGACAACAACAACAACACAAAAACCCAAATCCCAACAAAGCCAGGAAATGACAGAAAAGGTACTGTGTGTCATAAAATAATAAAATTCATTGCAGCTGCAGAAATCAGTATAATCTGAGTTCATCTGCAAGTGTAGGGAATTTGCTGAGGAAAAAAAAGAAAAAGAATCCCCAAACCAATTCTTCTGGCTCAGAGCCAGGACGCACAGTATGTAAATTTGCTAGTTCTCACAGACTACTCATAAAGCTTACTGCTGCCATATCAGTTATCTACTTCATATTTATAGATAAGGGATGAAGTTAATGCCATTTACAATTTTTCTTGGCTTGTTTCGATTACATGAATACTGCAAAACCTATAAGCACAAGGGAACTGGGCTCATAAAGCATAAGTTAGCAGTGGAGTCAGGAATTTTGCTGTATTGAAGCTACTGTCATCTTTCTCCAAAACAGGCAAGATGAGCATCAAACCTCTTCCACAGAGCAGAAGACTCTGCACTTGCAATGCCCATAGTCCCCAGTGGGATACATGGGAGAAACTTAAGTTGATGCAGAACTTCAACATCTTGCCCAAATGATCAGAATCAGACATAAGGACATATTCTTGCAAAAACTGAAAATACACAAAAAAGGCCCTAAGAAGAAACAATAAAAATAGATGAAGGTCCTGGCCAACCAGTTCTGGATCCAACTAACCCTTTGAAAATTCCACATCCTGACAAGTGTCTTCATCATCTCCTTTGATCACCATCTGTCTTTTTATGACCCATTGTAAACCACAAAGGGTAGGTTACCACCAGCTTCACATTAAAGAATCACTGTTCCCTCTCCACCTCACACTCTTACTTTTGAAACCATAGGAATATAACGAACCTCTTATCCCTCATGTATATAGTCAAAGGTAAAATGTTGACAGCTGTGATGAGAAGAATGAATTCCCCTTAATCTAAAACTTGTGCTTTTCAAGCTATATATATCTCTAAGACTTTCTTCCTTGATGCAGTGTTCACATAAAAACATCAATTCAGATAGACATGGTCGGTGGTGGTGAGAACTGTAGTACAATATAGACAAAGTTTCAACAATTCTTCCATAGGGTTTCTTACCACTTCAAGTGATCTTCAAACAAAATTCAGTAGGAACACATCAGGAATGATAGGGTTCAAAAGGAAAGAAAAATGATAAGAAAAGAATTCTTAAAAAAATTTCTTCTCTTAGTGCTGTCCAACACACAAAGATCTCATTTCCAAAGATGAACCAAATGATCTCTACTGCACGTCATCACTCACAACTATTGTTTCTTGGTCTGTCTTATCAAGGGATTCTACATTTTGAGTGACCTTAGCGTCTGAGTTCTCATTCTCTAAACTGGGATACATTAGCTACCTTACCTCATTAGGATGCTAGGAGTATAGTTTCATAAATACCTACTCACCATTTGAAAGAAAAAATTTTCACAAATAACAAAAAGACTCAAGTATTTGACATATAACTACAGGTCCAAGTTAAAGGTGATCATCAAGAACTCCCCTTTGCACCAAAATTTTCAAACTTTTTAGAAGTTTGTGACATTCCAGTACCCCCTGTGCCACAAAATCTGCCCTGAGATGATTCTTAGGGAGTCTGAGCACTCCTTTTCTTCTCATATACATTGACAAATATAACACTAACCTCACTAACTCCCACTAAGAACTATCTCCTGTTAACCTTACTCAAGCAAACATTCACAAAAACACTGTTCAAATAACTGTATACAGCACTCATGACTATATCAAACATCCTTTCTTAGGTTATGTTCAACCTTTTGGGTCTTTAAATTACATGGTTTATTACAAGAGACTGAGTGGAGACCTTATCACAGTCTACAGCTTCCTTACAAGGGGTAGAGGAGGGGAAGGCACTGATCTCTTCTCTATGGTCAACAGTGACAGAGCCCAAGGGAATGGTCTGAAATTGTGGCAGGGGAGGTTTATGTTGGATATCAGGAAAAGGTTCTTCACCCAGAGGGTGTTTGGGCTCTGGCACAGGCTCCCCAGGGAAGTGGTCACAGCACCAGCCTGGCAGAGCTCTAGAAGTGTTTGAGCAATGCTCTCAGGCACCTGGTGTGACTCTTGGGGTCTCTGTGCTGGGCCAGGAGTTTGACCTGATGATCTTTGTGGGCACCCTCCATGTCAGGATAATCCATGATTCTATGATATCTGTAATAAGTCACTAGTTTAAGTGCTATACTGAACAACACAAAAATATTCTAAAAGGGTAAATTAAAGTTGTGATAGAAATTTCAGTTCAGTGAATCAAACCAAAATGTGATGGAGATGTGCTTAACTTATAAATTCCTGCTACTTCAAAATAAATGTCATCAATTACTCTGGAGACCATAAAATTTCTGGAAGTTTCCAAGGACAGTGGCAATTTTGGCAAGTCAGATACCTTCCTTAGCAGAATCATGATCCACCATCATATAATGAAATCCCAAATAATAATTTCTCTCAGAAATAACGATCCAATATGAAAAATATCATTTACATACCCAATTACCTAGGAGAATTCTGTGTGATTATCAAAGATTATTAATCATATCAAGTTGATTAATTTGAATGTGATACCAAATAAATCTGAAGAATTTTCGACAGCACTTCTATTTTAACACAGTGATATTGACTAAACTCTTTCCTCTACACCCTAAAAATAATGATATTGATGGAGAAAAAACCCAGAAATCAATATTCATAAAACTGAAGAAAATAATGACTCAGCATCAAATGAGTAGTATTGCAAAAATGTTGGGACCAGATACCAAAGAAACGTAGAATCATAGGAATGAAACACAAGTTTAAAAAAGATTGGGTTTTTTGTTTGTGTTTTAATATAGACAGACTAAATTATTCAAAGAAGATCTCAAATGATTTCTTGACTGCACGTTTGGCACATAACTGCTTTCTGTGCTTAGAGCTGATGGTCTTCAAAGCTTGATGTAAAAGCAACTAGGATATACTGGGTTTATTTCTCTGTGGAGCTTCCAAAAGGGGGCGGAGAAGAGTATTATTGGCATGTTTATTGAGACACTTTCATTATTAGAGGCAATTGATATTAGCATTTTTTATGTAAATTACTACCTCTGCTATTTATTATGTGGTAGCATTATTATGATTATCGATGTTGTGTTTAGATACATAATGATTGCTAATATTATCATTATAATGGTGGCTGGGAGAAGAACTAAGGCTTTCATTTGGTGAATTAAAATACAAGAAGGAGAAATGTCTGTTCCTCAATCATTTTGAGATGTCACTGTCAATCAAGTGTTGCCTTACAGTTCATCTGCTGGAAATATTTTCCTTTCCACTCAAGCTCAGCTGCAGCTCAACTGCACTGCACTCAACGATGTGAATTTTTAGATTTTCCTCATTCACATTCAAGAAATATTTCATTTGTAAAATTAAAATGATGAAGACTCTCTCCAGTTTCCTAAGGGTTATTTAAGGATGACAGCCAGTCACTAGTGGCTTGGACTGGATTCAAACCAGTGACGTAAACGTGGGACATTCTGTAATCTGTTATCATTTCCTGAGCAAAGCACAGTGATGTTTTACATGTTCACATCAAGGAAAAGCATGTAATTTGATCAAACTGCAAGTGCAAGCTTCCTGGCAGAGCCTGAGGGAAAGCAATGACAATAATAAAATGAATAGGCAGGTTGTCAAGAGAAGTGAAAGTATTTTCAACCACAAAATTTTAAACCAAGTCTTGCAGTGGAGAGGCTGAAAATGTTGTCTGCAACAGTGCCCATGGCTATCCTGGAGGTGAAGGATTAGTTTCTGAACTGTAGACAAGCTATTATTAAATGAACTCAGATAAGAGTTAAATTCATTAATTTACTTAACTCTATTGTTGGCAGAGGAGCAAGTCCTCAGTGATGTAAAATGAAATTGGAACTATGACAATTTCTAGCACAAGTGTCTGACCCTAGAAGTATTTATTTTGCTTGAAAACGTAAAGACAGTTTATATGTAAATGAGATGCAGCTTGCCAGTTCTGTATAATTTGTCAATATGGATGCTAATTTCACAAAGACTGAGCAATCTCTATTCTAGAATAATAATAGGACTTCATCCCACCAACTCTTATGTGCAGCAGTAATCTCATTATGGTGGTGGGACTAGAGGAACAGCTGGACACGTACCATATGATGCTTTTCTTCATATAATTTCTTTGATATGTTTCCTGGTCTCTTTCAGCATAATGAGGGATGCTAAGAGCTAAATGAAATTCTAGGACATCTATTAAAAGCCAGCCCTTCCACGGATTTTCATGGAGCAGTATTTTTTGCAACTGGATATGGGTGTAGATTAAAAATACTCCTTTATAGTGAAAATCTGATATTAAAACTACTGCTGCCTTTTCTTCTTTTCATTACAAAGGGATTTATGCCAGGATGCAGAAAACATTATGGAGCTTAAACCTGTCACACGAAGAGTTTCTTGGGAGAATTTCCCCTCCTGAGAGTTTGAGACATAAATCCAGATTCTCTGATTTACTCCCACTCTTGATAGCACCGGCCTCAATCTAGAGAATTGACTTTAAGGATTTGAAAAGAGCCTTGAAGCATCTTTAAAAGCTGGAGTGCTCAATCTATTTCAAAGTGCCATAAGACCATAATGCAGTCTACAGACATATTTTTCCAAAAGGACACGTTTAAAGTGTTTTCTCAGACACAACACTGAATTAAATCACTTCACCTAAGAACTAGCAAGAGAATAAGGTACAGAAAATGAATAAGAGCATAATTCATTTTCACTTCACCTTCTCCTTGAAACTTTTGAGTTTATTTTGTTTTCATTTTCTTCTGGCCTCATTAACACTGTTTTACAGTTTTTCAGTTGACTAACAAACAGATTCATCCAGAGAGTAACACACCTCTTGTGAGACTCTTTTGATGTTTTCTAATATTTTTCAAATAGTTTTGTAATAAAATCTTTAATAAAAACAATGCATCTTTTGTGCTATATATGCATCCTGTGATATAAGTAAATTACCTAGAACTGATCTCAATATAAAACTTAGAAGCATCTGTGCTAACAATTGCTCCAAACCTCTGCATTTGAGGCTGAATTTAATTGGTGAATTATTGAATTTACTTAACACAGTGTTGTTTGGCTTAGTTTTGTTTACCCCAGTTTTTTTTCTACCCTGCCAATATTATTGATGCCCTCTTTGGGGCTACAAGTCTATTAATTTTTTATATCCTTTAGTCTTGCCTGAATTACTTCCTGTTGTCTACTAGACATAATCTCTCCATCCCTGCAGAAAACAATGGATATTATTCAGGAGCATAATAAAATGACACAGCTGGTCTTGGCTCCTATCTGCCAAAATGCCATGGATGTCACTGGAATTTTAGCCTCCACTTCAAAATAAGGCAGTGTCAAAAGACTCAAGTGCTTTTCAGACTGGGATAATTGGAAGATGGTAACCTAGGAATCACAGCAGTAACAACATTTTTTGAACTCAAAAGTCAATTGCCATAATTAAAAACAAAAGAACACATTAGTTGGCTTTGGGTGGAAAAGGGTCAACTTGTACCATATCAACAATATTAGAAATGGACAACCAGTACCTACCAGAAAAATGTCTTTTTCCTTTTCTTAGTGTCACTTTAGTATTTACAAGGTCATTCGACAACACCAAGACAGGTAGAGTAAATAAGCATATGCCAGCCCCATACTGTTGCTTGAAATACCTACAGAGCACAAGGCTGGAGCCCAGGTAGACATTGCTACTTTTTCCTTGCCACCAAATACTGCAGAGGTCTGTAACCACATGGTCAAACAAAGGCTATAAAGCTGGGATGGATTTTAGTCTGACTTCATACAGCACTTATCCTACAAAACCAAACACCCACGTGCCCCATCACAGTGCACTTCTGGAACATCACTGATGTTCCAGCCTCATCTGCCAATCTTATTTAGGAAGCTATCTTTATGCAGGATAGCAGATAGCACACATGCCTGATTAATCTGCTTCAACTTCAACACATTTTAAATCACTAAACAAGTTCCGTTGTTGTACTATAATTTTTAGTAAGGATGAATTTAAACTTGCCCCTAACTGCTTGTCTGAATCAGATCCCATACACAATTACTTCCAACATCCATACTTGAAACTTAAATCGCCTATAAACAGCCCTGTGCCTTCAGAAACTACCAAACATGAAAAATATACTCCAACATTAGTCATCTACCTCACTAACTGCTAAATCAAGCTCAGAAGCCCAAAAAACAGTTTTGAACAAATAAAAAAAACCAAGCCAAACTATTATTTCATTTCACTGATAAAGTTGAGTTTCCTCACCTTCCTTTCACTGAAAAAGCGGAGGGGAAAAATTCCTTCCCTTCACTGCAGAAATAAACAAGCAGCACTTCTTTCCTCCAGTTTGCTGCACATCTCTCCAATAGACTGCTTTTACATAGATCCATGGGATTGCAGAAGTTGGAATAGGGATTTATGAGCCACACTCTCTTTGACAGGAAAAATGCTAATATCTTTTAAAAACATACATAATATCTTTTAAAAACATGGGTATCTTATGAAGGACAATGTAGCTAGATCTTGCATAAGCCATGGCTATGCAAAAACATAAGGTATGTAAAACCTGAAATTTGTTGATCTTTGACTAAGCAATTTTTTCCTTCTAAATGTACTGTTCGTTAAATGAATTTTTATTTCTTAAAGGACTTATTATAATACAGTCTTAGCAAGCAGCACATAAGAAATTTGTGGGCTTCTGTGTAAATGTAGACCATGGGCACACACAACACATATTTTATAGTCACAGTTTGCAAGCTTTCAGATCTCTCTACTATTTGTTATTTCTGATATCGTCTCAGAATATCTTTATGAGCCAAGACATCTTCTTTTTAATCATAAGGAATAGAGCCAGAAAATATACCAAAAGCAACATTCACATTTTCTATGACAAAAGTTTTACAGAACACAGACAAAGATGCCCTTGATGCTTCCAAAATGCAAGTTCCCTTGACGCTAATGTTTCAGTATCAACTAACTTGGAAATAAAAATGAAAAACTCAGTGCTTCTAAAAAGACTTTTAAAAAATATTTGCTGATCTAAGATACACTTTAGAAAACCTCTTATCTTACTAAATTTTCCAGTGAATGAAAAAAATTATATACCTTGCCTGCTCTGCCAGGTTATCAGGCAATTCAGTTATTGCATTCTCTGATAAGTATAACTCAGAAGGAAGAAAAATAAAGGGAAAATTTCCTTGGTTTATATCATACATTTTACCCACATAATGCTATTTGATCATCTTGTAAGGCAGTGGAGCCCAAAATCAGGACACAAAACACCAAGAAAAGAAATAAAGATACATTTTAACTGACAGTGCTGAGGTTTATACTTCTGTTACCTTTACAAGGAAAGGACTGTCCATGTTTGTGGATAGGGATGGAATTGGCTAATAGAGACTCTAGGCACTATTAATTTTATATAGGTGTCTCTTTCCTTATCCAAAAAAATAGCATTAAGTCAAATATTACCCAGTTTGAGTACAGATAGTGAAATGTAGATTCTTACATATTTAATTTGATTTCTGAGAAGAGACTGAAGTAGATATCTAATACCATATATATACATGAAAGACTCAACTTCAGCACTGCTATCTCCTTTTCTCCCTCCTCTCAAAGTTAGTTTGCCTAATTTTTTTCTAGGTGCACAATTTTTCAGTTCACCCCCTTGATTTATCTTTTCTTCTTAAGTAAACACTGACCTTTCTACTCCCAACCTTTCTCTCGAGGCGACACAGCCCTGTCTTCAGAAAAGCAGACCTGCAGTTTTAGCCAGAGGCAGACAACCTGGCATTTCCCAATAAATGACCTAATCAAACAGGCTTATAACACTAAAAATGTGATGACAGGTAACTTGGTCATTAGTTTAGCTGTTTGCTTGTGTTTCTTCTGGCAGGCATTTCAAGTCAACCTAAATGGCCAGGAGCTCTCCTGATCTGAATAATGCCAGGCAGTTCTGAGCTCGTCCGGGAGATACATTAACAAACCACAAATTGCATCAGAAAATGAGGGTCAGCCCTCAAATGCTACTGTCTGGAGAGAGTTAAAAGTACAACTTCCATGACTACATTTATGTTACCATGCTTTACACAGCACTGTCCACAAACAGCGCATTACATTGGCTTTTATTTTGTTGAGCCACTATTTGACTGATTTTTGCACTTTTGAACACAGATTGCTTCAGCATACTAGCAAGACTTGTTTATCTTTTTTTGCAAGTAGGAGTAGACAATTTTGTGAACAATATGTAGAAGAATGACCTAAACACAGCAAGGGGGTTACAGGTAGGAGTGAAAAATCTCATCTCCAGATCTTAGCTAGAGTGGTACAGTCTTGTCTCACAGTACATCTGTGCATTAGGCTCACTCAAATAAGGAGACAGCTTCTGTGTCTAACACCCTTCCTGGAGTCAGTTGTCCAGAAAAAGATAAGGCAGCAATATTCAAAGAAAAAAACACTTAGTTTTCCTGTTTTAGGTGGGTGGACAGCATCAACCTCTTTTGAACAAGCTCCTAGACACCCACTGAATGGTTGTAATTTCTGCAGTAGGGCCTGAGCTGGGATTTAACTGTAGGCTGGAAGAAAAGCTTGTTGCTGATATTCTGTCTAATAAAAAACCTTATGCACAAGGAAAATGCTCAAATATATCTCTTGGACTCAGGCTGCCTCCTATTTCATCAGGGTAGAAGTTTGTGAAGTCTGTAGGAGAAAATTCCCCAAGCTGAAAGGACAGATTTTAAATTTATAGCACCAATAAAACTAAGACAAGTTTACACAATTGCAGTTCTGCCTCACAGTGACGCATTTTCATCCAAAACTATTTAAGGAATATATATATAATTCTTCATCTATAGTCAGACAAATAAAAGTGCATTTACAGTAAACAGGCAACATAAGATATTTAGCAACACTCCAGAAAGAGGCTATAAACCCAACAATTTTAACTTCAATGGAGACAGAAACACTGTAATTTCATGATTTTTCATAAATGCCATGCAGCACAGAGAGTTTCCTTCACCCAAAAAAAAAAAAAAAAAAAAAAGACAAGGCAAAATGAAACTTAAATTAATTCAGACCACAGTGAAGACAAGAAAAGATATTGTAAAAGTAAAGAATCAGATATGCAGTTAGAAGTAAAAAAGGAAAGGAAATGTAGATAGCAGTTTGATCTCAACACAAAATTAGCCTGCAAAACACCAGGATGACTTAATTCAAGGAAGAAATCACAGTAAAGCTTTAAGAGGCAGGGAAGGCTGCTCCACTCTACCATGCCAGAAACTGATGGGAACCATCAAAAATGCTGCAAAAGAAAGGGACCACCCCAATGCTTTTCACCCCTCAATAACCTGAAGAGCTTGCAGGCAGCCTTGGCTGCAGCACTACAAAGCTTGGATTGTCACACTTCTCCAGTGCTGAGGTGTAACATCCCTCTCTTGCCAAGGAGGATCTTGCTTAATCCTATTCTAGCACAGCTGCCAGGCACCTGGGCTTTTTCAGTTTATATTATCTGGGTTTAGATGTCAGTCCAAGGCTTATGAACAGAGCTATAGCTGCACCTACTGCATTCCTCAGACTCTCACCTAGTCACTGCTACACTGCTGCCAGCAATCCTTGTCTGGGGGTGGTAGCAGTGAAGTATGCATATGGTAGAGCTTAAGAGCTTTTGCCAGATAGCTGGTGCTCTCTTTCACCCAGCCTTTACTACAGCTGCGCTGTACACAGACTGGAGAAATCAGCAAAGCAGAGAGATTATCTTCTGAATAACTTATTAGTACAGTATTGCACAGTAATTGTTCTTTTCACACAGCTCACCAGTGATTATCAGTGCTCAGAATTAAATTCTGTTATTATTGCTGGTGGAAAAATCATTGCTGACCACAAACATGGGTGCAGCAATAAGGGAAAGCAAGTGAAGATAAGACCACATAGAAAGAAATTAGGCTTGTGGAATGTCAAATTTTGCAACCTATCAGATATAATTACAGAGGCAAGAAGCTCTTTGAGAAAGAAAAGTGATACAGTTGATAACTATATTCCATCTTGCAGCAATGTCATGTTTTGAAGGCTGTGGGTTAAAGTATCTGACCTCAGTCATTCATAAATATGTTGCTAAATCCTGCAGCCAAATATTACACTTATTAATTATGTGAGTAGTTTCACTGATTTCAGCCACTGGAATAAATGAAGATAAACAAATATGTAAAAGGAATTACACTCACACACGCACTTCTCATCATACTTGAGCACTTCTGATGTGGTACGTTACAACAGAGTATTAAAATTAACAACTAGGGGCAAGCCCCCTCTTTAAATCTCAAAATAATTTTAATGGAATCTTACCTGAATGCACACGTCCATGCACACACACATATCGATATGTTAATACACATTTGATGAACATGAGCATGTCAAAGACCTGTGCTTACTAGCAAGGCCACAGATTTCAAGTAGGTGCATTTCCACTTACTCGGATGTCCACAATCAAGGGCTGATTTTTAAAGAAGTTCCATGAAGAGACAAAAGCAACTGAAATCAATGGCTCATTAGACCAGTTCTTACTGAGTAAAACAAGTCGATCATTTTACATCCAGAAGACAAAACATAGAGCTTTTTGACCTGTAAAAAAAACCCTGAAAAACTCAGTGTCCACAGATTTGTAGTTCTAATTTTTATCTTGAATAAGCATGGAACAAGCAAGACACAGTGCAGAGGTCAAGTGAACTTGGGAATATGGTATCCACAGAGACAAATTTCTCCTACCTTTTTTCTACCCATGTCAATTAAGTGGAACTCATATCTGGGAACTGGGGAAAAGGAAGAGGCCAAGCTGTCAGTAACCAGGAGAAAGAGAAAGGGATAGAATGATTATTCCCTGCCCAAGGATTGATGGAGGTAAAGCAGAAACAGCTGAAGAAGGAAATCAAAGACCACCTGAGCTGACCAGTTTTGTAAGGTAAAGATAATTGCAGCTATCCCAACTTCAAAGATGGACTTTTGGCTCATATGAATGTATCAAATCATCATACTCCCCTGCTAAGCAAACTACAGTTCACCACCAGACCGCAACACGATGTGTTTTATTTTAAAACTCTCTATGACTTTCCTGAATGAAGTGGATTGGTTTCTGGCTGTTAAAAGCAGACACATCTACTTTAAATACAAGTCAAGGGAGTTTGGAGCATTCTGTGCCTGGATGAACTGAGCAGGAAGAAAAAGTATTCTTTGGGTTTTTTCCTACCTGGCAGTTTGTTTCCAGGGACTTTTCTAACTAAGTGTCAAATCTGTACTGGCTGTGCACTTTTCCTCCTAGGATTTAATTCATTAGAAAATTCCCCATCTAAACTGTATTGGGCATAGTTCCTTTTTATACAGCACAATATTCAAATCAAACGTCTACATGAGTCAGGCTTCTGTATTGAAACACTTCATTCAGTTAGCAGGAACACATTACTTGATTTATTATAGTCCCATGGCACATCACTACCCCACAAATGTCATGTTAAAATATTTAACAAAAGATATACTATTAAATAAAGTATTTGTGAATAAATCAGCAGTGATTTGTCTGTAATGTCTAAGTATGAGAAAATAATTTGGCTGCTGACTTTGTTCCTTTTGGCACAGGAAACAGTTGCAAAATACATTTTAAAATCTTCAATTATGTTGCAAGTTGCAGAGTTTGTCATTGGCTTTAATAAGCTGACATTCATCCTTTTTTTCAAATAGCTCTGCCTAATAAAATTCCCTATTTTTTAGCTACGTAGCTTTCCTATACACTTGAGGCTTTAAATGTATTTTAAATATTAAAAAACTTTTCATTAAAATGCAGAAACATGGGTGGGGGAGCTACTAAAAAAGCCTTTACTTTGTCTCCTTGAGTTTTATGTGGAAATATTAATCAAAACCTTCATTAATATTTTATGAATTCAGAGCCTTTGCACAATTGGAATGCATGTTACTTCTTATTTAAAATATTTTTATTGTAAGGCACTCCATTTAACAAAAAAAATTAGGAATCTGAAGATAGCTAAGCCCACATAGAAAGTGCTATATTGCAGAACTCATGTTCCAGGCAAACTTCTGGATTTAAACAGTGGAAAATTGAAATTCTGTAGGAATCTCAACCAGTATTTCCAAAAATCTGCATTTGACATGACAACTCCAGCTCTGCAAACGACTGAGTATTGAGTGCTCAGGTTTTATAATTAAGGTTTCCTTTCTTCCTTCCAAGAGTTGGGGTAAAAACATGCACTGTTCATGGATTGAAAATCCACAACCTTCAGGAAACTGGGTGAGGTTAAACAGAATTATCAGCTGTGCTGTTAAATACATAATTACAGGGAGGAAAACAACATGCCTCTTCTAGATTAAAGTCACAAACAGTAGAAGATGTCATGGCATGTAAGGGAAAACTCTTTTGTAGATAACCAGTGTTAAAGGACAAAAATGATAAGGAGAAAGCAACAGTTTCATATTAGCAGGATATTAATAATATCCTGGTATCTGCACTAATCTCCTGGGCTCTGCTTTTTGACATATTCATACAATGTGTAGGAAAGCTGATGAAGAGCAGAGTGGCAAAGTTTCTGTATTGTGCTAAATAATTCAATTGAGTAAACATGAAAATGGACAACAAGGAACCCAGACAGATCTCTCAGTACTGAGCAACTGTGGTACAATAGCAGGTGATGTTCAATGTTGATAAATGTGAGATAATATACTTTGGAAAAAACTATTCTAACTGTAACAGGACACAAAAAGGAGGGCAGGGTGCTGTTGCAGATTTGCATTAACATCAAATCTTTAAAGACTTCAAAAGCATAAAGAAAAATATATTAATCCAGGTTTGTTAAACACAAAGGCACTACCTTACTCTAAGAAGCCTTTAAAATCTGCACTGCTGGAAGGTGTGATGGTTTATAAAGGGACTAAAACATTTTTCTGTTCTTATTTTTGGCATTCCCTATCAGTCTTCACCAAAATATATTGGACTAGAGGACCCTCTCAACATCTTCTTGTACTATCTGAAATAGATTTGTTGCTGTCAAAATCAGACTTTTCTTATTTGTTATTAAATACTGTCATTACCTTTCTGTGATAATAATATTAAACTGCAAAATACTAAAACCAGAATGTACAAATGCTCATGCTTGCCCCTCCTCCCATCAATACAGCTCCATTTATTTTTCCTAAATACTGCTTTCCTTCCAATGCCTAAAGCTCTTGCATACCCAGACTGAAGCTTCACAAATTGGAAAGGTTTCTTTTCTTTGGAAAAAATTGGTTCTTCTAGATTAGTCCAGCTCTAAATATAAAGAAAAAGTCAAAAAGTCAGAAATTACTTTTGGAAAAATACCACCTGGAAAAATGGTATCCTGTGGAAATAACTTCATTGAGGTCAAAATTTCACTTGTGGATTCAAACAGACAGTTAAAATTTTACTAAAAGGCTTTTCAGAATCAAAGGAAGGAGAAGATTTGAGATCAGGCTTTTAACTGGAGAAAAAAGACTGCACAGCAGACAATTTCTACAAGATAAGTGGAATACATCAAAACTTTCATGAAGTTGCATATTTTTTTTTCCTTCAAAAGAACTTACTACTATCTTCTGACAATGAGGTTTTGAATTTTGAGCAGCAACATAAAAATGAACAGCTAGATATGAAACCTAAACCTAATCTGTGAGCTCCAGCCAGAGTCTGTGACTCTACTGGATGACCCAAATTATGCAAGGAAACAAGTTCAATTTATATTCCTGGTTCACTTGTATGGTGCAGGCTTAGCATTTACCGTTAGATGAATTTTATAAACAGTGTGTCCAGTTATTTGCCTCTGCTAGAAACCCGCTGGAGCACTTTCATTGTATGTATTACAGTCAATGAAATTAAAGGATGCTCTAACATTTAAGTGCCAGTCCATGGGGATACAGAGCACTTAATTGTCAGCCCTCTTATTTGGTTTTTTCAATTCTCTAAACATGTAAAGTCTAACACCTGCTTAGCTCATGCCTTCTCCAGCTCATTTCCCAAGAATGGAGTTCATGGAGTTTGGGTTTCACCGCACTTGGATTTTTTTTTAGTTCAGAAGGAGTTTATATTTGTCTACAAGACTACACTTTAAACATGATGATAACATCTCCATCCCAGAAAGCAGAAAAGAAACTAACTTTGTAGTGGTTCCTCTTGGTAAAAAATGAGCTATTATTTTAGTGTGAATAAAACTAATAGAAAATTTGGAACCCAATAAAATGGTTTCAATTTATATAATTTTTCTTATTTTACAAAATAGAAATGAAATATAATTTGTCTTATTTTACAAAATATAAATGAAGCTTTCCTACCCAAAAGCAGCACCACTCTATAATACTTGAATTGCATTAAATCCACTTTGTAATTTCTAGATTATACCTCTCTGTCTTCTAATGCAGATGCCCAAGGTAGTAAATTTGCGGGCAGAAACTTTAAATTTTAGTATTGGAATATATACAATACTAAATATTGGATATATTTTAGTATTGTAATATTTCCAATATCCAAGTACCATGTGTGTTGAAAATGAAACTGAAAATGCCCTATAAAGCATGCTTGACTGTATAAAATGTGCAGATTTTTTCATCTGTTTGTGCAACCTTCAAACCAGAGGTTTCTCTAATCCATATTTCCAATTGCTGCTGTTGGGGGTGGAGGAGTTGTATTTCAAGGAGGGACAAGACAGTAAAGCACCTCAATCTAATAAAAATACTCACATTCTGTAGAGATGAAATCAAAAGGAGCCTGAGGAGGCCACTTTCCTGAGGAAGCTACACACTTCATGGGGAACACTGAGTGTCATGGACCAGGTTCAAGCTCTTCCTTTTACCTCATTATGCCCATCTGTTCAGAGTTAACTATTTAGGAGCCCATTTCTTGCTGTCTCAGTAATTACACAACAGAGCCCCAATGGTAATGAGATGGCAATTATGCCTTTAAAAGCAGATCTGTGTTTGGTGACAGAATAGCAGTTGGAGAAACGAAGTTAGAATAAGGAATGTTAAAAAGAGAGGATGTTAGGATTTAGCAATGATGCATCACACTAAAATATAGGCAATTTCTTTCTCCACTTAGACTAAAAATACATAAAAGTATATTCTTGTGGTAAATAAACATCAACAGCTATAAACACTAAAGCTAAGAAATATGAAGAGACAGGATTATCTATTTTTGTGTATATATATACAAATTGGTTGCATATATCAATGAAGATGATATATGGGAAACATGAAATCTACACTACCTAAGGAATTTCCAAGCTCCAAATTTTGAATCAAAGTGCAAAAAGGAAATGTCTTCTTTCCAGGCTGCTGTACTACCTGACTTGATGCTGAGGATGTTGCTTACACTATCTGATGCCTCCTCACATCTAGTACTTCTGTGCAGATACAGACACACTTACTACTGTAGGACTCACAATTTTTCCAGTTTTCTCTCCATATACAGCAATTGTGTTGGCCTATCTTTAACCCATGAACACCTTAGTTGCACAGATGGCACTGCCAGTCATCCAAGGTTTTACTAAATGTGCAACAGACTTAACAGGTAACAGCTAATTATCAGGCACGATAATTTCAGGCAATCAGCTCGGTTCCTTAAAGAGAATAAGAAAAAAAACCCCAATTACTATTGAGGTGTTAAGCTGCACAGAAATTGAAGCGCAGCAGAAGGACAAGAATAGGATTGATTAGAAGCTATGATATGTTCACAGATCATGCTGGGAATCTCTGGTAAGCACAATGCTTCTTTAATGCAAATCAATAATGACAGTCTGACGATGGCCCTTGAGAAAGGAAGTGCAATCAAGCTGCTGCTCCAAAAGACAGAGTCGGTCCAGCAGTGAGCTCACGGGTTCTCTCTTCACAGCATCTACAGGAGTGAGGAATTCATCTGATAATTAGAGCAGTTCAAATGATTTTTGCTGTTAAGTAGGCTGTGAAATTCAGGAAAGTATTCTGGGCTTTGCTTTATAATGGCACAATTACTCATTGACAGAGCACCATGGCACCATTGTGGCAAGCTGCTAGCAAACATCATCCTCA
Source organism: Setophaga petechia (assembly GCA_024362935.1). Classification (NCBI taxonomy): domain Eukaryota; kingdom Metazoa; phylum Chordata; class Aves; order Passeriformes; family Parulidae; genus Setophaga; species Setophaga petechia. Next base: position 49,323,509 of record JANCRA010000001.1, read on the forward strand.
TGAGCTGCAGATGATGCACAATTGAACAGAAGTTGCAAAGTTTCCCCCAGATTGTCTTGGGACCTTCAAAAATCCACTTTTAGAGCCACGAAGTTTTGCAGCAGCTTTTTTAGAGAGAGAAGTTAGAAAAGGAAGGCATGTATTTACCTGATATCCCCCAATCTTAGATGCCCATCTGTAATCATGTAGGCCTCGTTAACCAAAGAACAGTAGGTGGGCAGTAATTTTTACAACATTCATTCATTCATTTCAACACAGCGTCTAGATTTATTGGAATTGTAATTGAAGGGAGAAAAGGAAGCACACTGCATCCCTAATGTCCTTGTCTGAAAACAAGGATTTCTTAAAGCTATTTCACTGAAATTTCAAATCTTGGCACACAGCTGGCAGGAAGCTCCACTCCAGCAGACCAAGGGACAGATGGGGAGGGGACGAGAGGGCTCAAACTGGCACTTGTGAGGGACTCACGGTCATTATCTGACCCTGTCCTTTTGCCCCCTTGCCTGATTAAGTGTGGGCAGGAACAGGAGTCAGGAGGGGCAGCTCTGAGACCACTTCAGACAAGTGTAGTGGGAACGGTTCAAATCAATTTGTTGAGCCCAGGCCTTTATATTGTGAAGAGTTGTGCAAGGAACGGCACGATGCCCGAAGCAGCTGGAATGAACTGAAAGCTTTCTAGGACAGCACTGACCCTGATCTCTGCGCACCATGGGTCTTCACTGAAGGAAAGACGCAAGGAGAGAGCAAAGTTAATTATTACCTCAAGGACTAAAACCCACTCTCTGTGACTTTTGAGACAGGGCAGCAGCTTCCCGTTCATTTTTCCAACATACTACACTAGCTTTCATCTGGTGAGGCATCTAAAGATGCCAGATGACAGTCAGTCAGACACTTAGTTTAACAGGAAATTGTGTTGCTACCAAAAAACCACATTTCCCTCAAAGCAGATACATTTTTTCAAATCCAAAAGAAACTACACAAGTAACTAAAAAATCACAAATTAATATATAACGCTTAAAATTCACATGGATAAATCATCCTTGGAGCCTAAGTGAGCATGTGTTTCTGAAGATTTTGTTAAATGGAATAAATACCTGTAAGTTGCAAAAATGTCTTAGATGTTATTACTCCTGCACCTAAATTTAGAAACCTAAGTCTTTAATTGTCCATATAAATCTAAGCACTTTCATCTTCTGATATGCTTAAGACTCTTAGCTCCCAATAACTTTGTGAATTTAGATATCTAACCCCTACTAAGGAAAAACAACTTTCCATGCTTCCAGTGTTTTCATCAAGTATAATTTAGCTTGGAATTATATTTCCCTCTCTGAGAAACAACCATATAAATAAAATTAACATATACATATTTATTCACATTACACACTAAAAAATTGCATTTTTAGTCCACTGCTTTATCTTAAGATCTTAAATTTTAATGATTAGCTTTTTTTTTTTTTTTTTTTTTTTTTTTTTTTTTAATTAAGGATGTTAGATAAATATCCTACAACAACAAAGAATGGGAACTTTGTCTGTGTGGGCTTTTTTGTCTGTGTGGGCTTTATTATTTAGTGTCAAATCCACTACACCACTTCAAAAGCACCATAAAGAGCCATCCACCAAAACTTATGCCTAAAAGGGCATGCATATATATATATATTCTAAAATATATAAGGGCTTCAAGCAGCTTTTCTGAATTTTCTGCAGATAACTTAGTCTTTTTGGAATTTAAAAAAAAATGAAATTAGGCATTTCAGCAAAAAGTATATATGTTAAATATATATATATGTATCTGTGATCTGTGTGTGTGAAGAATTCTTCCTAGCTTACATAAAGATTCAGTTCACAGTGAAAAGAATCTATACACAGAATAAGTCAAGCCAATAGAAAAATCAGTCCAATATGCTACAGATAAAGCATGCAGTCTAACAAATCCACTAGTGCTTAAAGATCAGGAATAAAGTTTGAAGTGTAAAGATTAAGAAGTACTACATGGCTGAAAAATACCAAATACAAAGCAAGATTGAAATGAGCATAATAAATGATACCCAATCATGACCATGGACCAGACCATGACTTAAGAGCATAAAACAGAATCATCTCCTCCTCATAAATCTGTTGTAAGGACTCACGGTATTTCTAATTAACTGCTCCATCAAAGCCTAAAACAAAAAAATAAAAGGCAAGTGACCCTCTTCTCATTTCCCATCGAAGTCACTTGGTTCATTAAACACTTACATTAGAGTGATAAAAGTCTGGTGAGTGATTCATTAATTTATCAGATGAAGAAGAAAATACAATTTGATAGCTTCCCAGAGTCTATCTATCATCATGTTAGGGAGGGACGAACAGAAGAAAAAACCTGATGACAAGAATATTAAGAGTTAAGAATGTAAGGACAAATGTGCTAGAGGTTAAGAAGAAAAGAGGAACCTAGAGGTAAAATGGCTCCCTGTGAAGCCGTTAATCTCAGAATTTAAATCACAGGCACAATTTCCTATGACTGTCTCAGCATAATGGATTAATTATTGCTATAAATACTGTTGATGGCAATGCTCTGCCTTTACCATGGGCACTTGGGAAGAGAGGATCTGGGGTGACTTTCCATTCAAAGAGGGCTCAATGACAAGGATAGGAATAAAAACCAAGAAAGGCCAATAATATGCGTTACTGTCCACAAGCAACCCACGAGTCTTTTGCAGACCTGAAGCAAGCAATCCCTTTTAGGATCTTAGGCACCCTATGAAACAGAGATTTACAAAAATGTAGGATCTTCAGAAGGGAAATGCTCTACAGCTTTAGAAATAGATGGAAAGAACTGGAGTCAGAAGTCCACCTCACCTTTGGGGAATTCAGGATATCTGTGTATTTGAGGCCAGTCAATCTATTCTCCAACAGAGAGCTCTGTGTTCTAGAGCTCTATAGGAAAACTGTAGGCCAGCAGCTATGTGTGCATGCACCTGTAGGTATCTATGTATGTGCACATATATATTAATGAGCTTCTCTCTGAAATCACAGCTGAGCTCGGTCAAAAAGCTTTCTCAGCTACTCCAGGTTTTCCTAGTGCTCTGTGCTTTAAAAGAAGGGTACAATTTAAAGGCACTACAGCTACTTCTACATAAATAACATATACACATAGGTAAAAACTACAAGCAGGCACTATGCTGGGAATTCTTTTAGTTTGTTGAGTTGCAGGGAGAAATCTGAGGGTAGCGGCAAAAAGCTACAAATAAATTTTTCTTTCCAATTAGTTTTCCAGCTTCTTAGGAAGACAATAGTTGAAACTGACAGTGAGCTTCTAATTGTAAAGAGAAGCAGAGCAGAGATCTGTATCCACCTTTTGGCATTTCACACCGACCACGTGAACTTGGAACACTTGGACAGCAAAAACAAAGGGCAGACAATGCAGAAAACCAGCACAGGAAGTAGCCATATTCCTTCCCTGCCCATACTTCTCCCAAAACAATGCTTTTTTACTCTAAATTCTTCTTTTCCCACATTGTCAATGATACATGAAAATGGTCATCCTTACTGTTCTCTCACCGGAGACAGAAACTAAAAATGAAGATGAAAAGATGTATTGTTATTCCACAACATTATTGAAGGGCTTCTTCCTACCACTCACCTTGAGCTCCTCTGTGCTTGCCCCACACTCATGTCTCTAGTTTGCAGCAGCTGTCAGCCTCCAAGAGGTGACTGCTCAGACTAGCCAAATCCCAGACAAAGAGAAACAGAGACATGCAGAAATGCCAGCCAGGTTTGTACTTTTAAGTTAAAACCTGGCCTTTCTACTAATACAGAAATTGTCTGTAGAGAATTGCAGCTAGCTGTGAGGCTGTCTCCTTCGGAAATGCAGTAGGGATGGGACGTATCCCACAAGACTGACTTGAAATAACAACTACACAAGAAAGAAGGCAGGGAACTGTGTGGCAGCCCCGAGGCTCTTCACAGCAACTGTGTACCAAGATTGCTGCATCAAATACATTGCATTTTTAAAACGTGTCATGATTCCTCTTTTTTGCTATGTTGAAAGAGATATGATTGTTTCCCCTTTCAGTAAAGATACAGGCAAAAAATTTAATAACTCTGTCTCAACCTGGTTCTTGAACTGTTTTTGCTCCTTCTAATTTCCTGCCAAAGTACGTAGTGAGTTTGCAAGGTGACATTTGCAGAGGCTCCTTACAGATTGATTGGCTAAACTGCTGGGAAGCTGAGAGAACTCACATAGAGAACGACCTTGGTTTATAATAAAGTCAGATCTGCTGATGCTGCCATGTGCCAGAAAAGTCCAAGCATTCCCCATACTTTTTTCAGAGAGGGCCACTGATGGACACAGATCACAAGCAGGACAGCAAACAAGCCTGGATGATCTGCAGAGTTCCTGAAAACCCTTGAGTGAAAACTCAGGTCATGGTGCTGCCTACTGAGTGCTAGACAGGAAAGGAAAAAAGCAATCTTTTCCTGGAAGACATCCTGCATAGCAACAAAGAGCTACTTGGAGGGTGATAGTGACTTCAGGCAGTAAACGTGCAGATCCCTTCTCTTTGTGAGCATTGGGAAGCTCTCCTTCCCTATCATCACAATTTACCTCCCTTTCAGACTTTTTCAAGAAAAGTTCCAGTGCTCTTGGCATAGTTCAAACTTTTAACCACTGACATATCTACTCCTCCATCCTTTCAGCCTAGGGGCACTTGCCAAATTTGCATTTGGTACAGAAAAAGTCATTGCTCGCTATAAAAACATCTAACATGGATTATTAACTTTGTAATTCTACCAATAACAGCCATTTGTGCTTTAAGTATTTCTCAGTACAAGGAATCATCTCTGTGCTTTGAAAAGACAACAGATGCTGAATTGCTTGCGTGGCTCTGGATGTGTACCACATTTCTATTTTCTTTCATTTCTTTGGCTTAAGGAAACACATTGTCAAAAGACAAGACTTACTGGTTTATTTTTTGCCGTTCACTCCTTTCTAAATATTCCCATAATATAGACATCCTGAAATACACAGCAAAACATAACTCATCAAAAAGATCCCTTTGGGAGTTGCAAGTCATACATACAAAATATGTGTCATTCCTAAATTATAGTCCCTCCTGCAGTATAAACTCCCAGCCTTCTTGAACCAATAATGCTATCATTGAAGAATTTGTTTGATTACTTTGAAGTAAAATACAGGATTGACTGAAGTTTTACTACACTCTCTGATTTAACTTAATCAGATTTAATCATTTCATGGAAATCAAACCTCATGTTTTTGTGAGGTGCTTCATAAAACTGTTCATAATAGCACACGATTTAAAAATCAGTCATGGTTTATGGCTCCATGTATGACTTCTCAGTTCTCCCAGATATCAGAATTTAACTCAGGGGTAACTCAGGGAGCTTGCAAATCTAGATCTTCTTCTCATAGAGTTTTGGAGGAGGAAAATTTTCATAAGCTTTGAAAGAAAACAGTTGAAATTAGCTAACAAATATCCCCAGATATCTTCTGCTGTTTGGAACTTCCTTCGAGGGCAGTACTTCTGTCTGCATGTGTTAGATGAAGATTACTTGTTAACATGTATTTGATGAAGATTACTTGTTAACACATGCCCCTGAACTGGCTGCCTAAAACTGACAGGTTTTAATAAAACAGTGACTAGGCAATTATTCCACCAAGAAGTTAAAATGCCATTAGCTTTGTCACTGCTCATGAGGAACAGACTTTGTTAAAATATTTTAAACAAATATTTTAAAATATTCTTATACAATTATGGAAAGCAATATATTGTCAAGATGTTTTTATAAGGTTGAACACGTAAATAAACGTTCCTAAACACGTATGACCACACATCATAGAATAAACCAGTAAGCTCACTCACAAACATGCTGATATAAATAGTACAGCCATCAAAACTTCATGGATAATTATTAATCTGCAATATCCAACTTGCTACGATTTCCTGGCAAAAAACCACTCACAACAAAGGAAAAATCCTTTTTGCCCTTTAGTTAAGGCTTGTGAAAAAAGGCCAGTTTTAACTCTCACCAAGAGAGGGCAGTGACATATCTCAAATTATTAGAAGATCCCATTCAAGATCCATATACCTTTATAGCAAGCATGATAGCAAATAATCTCTGCAGACATTTCATTTTAAATTCCGTGGAGCATTCAGCTGATGCTGTATTATTTTTAATTAACACCCTCCCACCCTTGAGTAAGTGTACTGTAGTGTTTGGAGAAAATAGAAAGAGATTGTGGATAAAACTGTGAGTCCTTATGAAGTAAGATTTTTTTCTCTTTTTCAAGCAGGTTTTTCAAAGCAGAAATACCTGCCTTCTACTATGAAACACTTTCATAGCAATGTGTAAGCTTTATTTTCAGTTTTAATTGACTTCTCCAGAATGTGAGGACTTTACCACTTAGCTCTATCCCATACTTTGTTTTCTCTCAAACCCCAAAATGTCAAGTCAGATGCTTCTTTTTGTTGCGAAGTCTTAAAGATGTTGTTACAGGTAAGCAGCTGTACTGTGCTGTTCAGGATGAGTGATTTTTTTTTTTTTAAAGGAAGTGAGTATACCCATATTTTTGCTCAAGGTTATCTCAAGACTCTTGGCTTGTGAAACCTAAATTGTCCTACTCCAAACTCTGTAATTAAAATGTGCCTTAAGTCTATTATTTTTGGTTTCCAGACAACTGCAATATCCTCAAGTTCATGGCCTCTTGCACAGCTACTGCTATCCCCAAAGTTGAAAAAATGCAACTGGCAAAATCCAGCAGCTTTCTCTTTTTCACGGCCTTTCAGTGAATAGATGCAGTCCACATGAAATTTTTTTGTCTTCTAAAGAAAGACTTTGGGGTTTATGTTCAACAGAATTTAAGAGCAATCACACACAAAACCTGCCCAATCTGACACATGGTTAAGTATGATTTTCTTTGCAATTTTCAAGGCATCTTTCAAAGGTATGGAGAAGAGAGGGAAAAAGAGGGAGAGAAACATACAATTCCTTTTATCTATAGTCATTGGAGGTTTAGAGTAGTTGGAACCCCTTTCTGAAAGTGAATTTAACTAAACAAGATGCTTTTATACATCTTTTTCTCAATTTCTAAGCCAAATGGAATGAATAAGACATGAAATAAAATAATGATGAGGACAAACATTTCTTTAACAAGATATCATAACATTCTCTTATTGAAATTTTCTTTATTGATATTTTAATTTCCTCTTGCAGAAATGATTCACCTCAATATGCTAGAGTGTCACAACAAACTAGAAAGCAGCTTCTAATGACTAATATAGTGACTGACAATTTAGATGTTACAAACCTATTAGAAAACAGCTTAGAAGGAATATATAATGGGAACCAAACAAAAAAAATTGGAGAATTCGATCTGTAATAATTATGGAGCATCATGTTACATACCAAGCACATTAGAGAACGGGGGATGAGGTCCACTGTCTGAAAAACTTCATCAGAATTTCTTATTTACACTTCTTATCATGTCTACCATCACACCACATAGATACACCCACACCCTGCCACCCCTATTGTAAAAGCAAACAAAAAAATTTGGAGAATTTGATCTGTAATAATTATGGAGCATCATGTTACATACCAAGCACATTAGAGAACGGGGGATGAGGTCCACTGTTGGAAAAACTCCATCAGAATTTCTTATTTACACTTCTTATCATGTCTACCATCACACCACATAGATACACCCACACCCTGCCACCCCTATTGTAAAAGCAGCACAAAATATCCACCACAAAATCAGCTTGGTGTCAAATTCACCCCCCTTCAGACTGAACAGAAAGGCTTCAGTATGTACAGATGCCCAAAGCATTTGTATTCAGTGCACCAGTCCCTGTTTAAGGCAATCTGTTGGTGGCCTACAGTCACAGAGCACATAAAGATTATATTCTCATGTGGGAAGATATCCATCACTTCCTTGGTTTTGTCATTCCTGTTTTCCTGCAGACACAATAAGTAGCAAAGCTAGAAGCAAGCAGGGTGTAAGGTCTTCAGCAGTAAGGTTAGTAGAGAGGACAATAACTTTCACATACTGTTCTGCGTACAGCATGCCCCAAGGCCAAACAGAGAAATCAATTCAACTATCCAGAATCAAGTGCATCAAGAGACTCACCGAGACTTTACTGGAGATCAAATGAGCTGTGAATTATTCCAGTCTTTCAAACATATATGGAGAGGCAATTTATGACCATATAGATACTGTGGAAATCCAATTTACTTCAGTCTATACTTGACCAAAAGTCTGTCCTTCAAAATCTTTCTGCTAGCATCTGAACATGCTGGCAATCCAAGTTCTGTGGACTGAGATTTACTGGGTAAAATATTTCTATATATCATTACCATAATAGAATAAAATAGTTCACCTTATCTGTCCCTTGATAAAAGACTGTCACAGATAACATAAAAATCTATTCACCTTGGTTTTCCAAATTGTAGCCTCATTCTGGAATAAATTTTGTGGAATTACACCCACTGACCCCCAGCACTAGCCACCATCTCTCTGTGAACAGAACTGCTCTGATATTAGGCTGGAACCTCTCTAATTCAAAGTTTAGACAATCCTCTCCTGTAACCTTCTCTAAGCAGGTTTTCTGGAGTGCAAATGAACTTTTCATCCTTTCTAAGGCATTGCCTACATCCCTGCAGCAAAGCATACAATTCTCAGATATTATTCTTTGCTAAGGAAACAGCACTTGTGATGTATTTTGAGAGAAAAGCAGGCTCCAACCTCAGAAGCAAAACTTGTAATTTGTGGAAAAAAAAATGAAATGAGGCAGCAAGAAACACAGCCACAGCAGCAGGCCTGGATGGTTGGTCCAGGGATTGCAAGGCAAGATAGGAAAACAGTTTATAATGTTGTTCAACCACTGTGGCATGACTGGAACTGATACTCCATTTTAATAGTTTATAGATATTTTGAAAAAAATTGCATTAATTGGCACTGTTCCAGGAAGTGGTAGGAGTGGTTTAATAATGCATTTATTCTACTTAACTGGATCTTAATTAAAATACTTATTTTCCTACTTTATATTTAGGACAAATATTCATCTCAATTAATATAATACACAGCTCCAAATAAACTGACTAATGGGAATTCAGACATGCACATTCAATGGGAGAATCACACATTTTATCAGTAGTTTATACATTTGGAGAGCTAAGAGTACCTGAGTTATAATTCAGAATACAAATGTTTAGAAAACTGAAACTTTCTAGAGCCAAACTGATGCAAAACTAGCATGAAGACTTTCACATAAAATGTATTATTTTCAAATACAATCAAGTTATAATGCAAAATCAGTAGAGGTATAGAGAAACTGAATGTTGATTAAAATATTCATATAAAACACTTATGGCTCATTATTAAGGCACTCCATTAGAATGCATACTTTAAATCAGATTTTTATGTGTTCCAAGTACATTATTTATTATAGAAGCGTGTTTAAAACAAACAAATAAAACCCTTAAATCAAATCCAGCATTTCAGTATGAGAACTTTGTGATAAGGTTCAGAAGCAGACTGGTTGAGCACTGATCAGGAAAATATGTTAAAGCTTCTAGCTTAAATTGAAATGATATCAACTGAAATGTTGTTCTGGTTTTTTTTTACTCCAATGTATAAATTTTGATATATTACGTTGCATTTTTCTAAACCAAGTAAAAAGAAGTTTATATATATGAACTAAATTAATTTGAGCTATGTGAACTAAACTAATTTGAGCTCAAATTTCAACAGATCACCTGCAGTTTATCCCATTCTATCCTTCTATGTTTACACAAAAAAGTAATTTTTCCACTGCTACACTTCAGGAAGAAATGTCTGTAATATTTTTCATAGGTTTTGAGAAATGGAGAGAAGTAGTGTTGGAATAATGATGAGATTATTTTCTAACTGACTTCTGCCACAGGTGCTAAACATACTTTTCTTAATTCCTTAGAACATGCTTATCCCCATTTGCTTCCAGCCTAAAGAGTTTCAAAGCTGTGTGAGTGCATACAATTTCCTCAAAACTCTTATTTTTTTAAAGTGGTTCTATCAAATAAAATTAATTCTGTTTATCAAAATGAAAATGTAAATTGTTTGAGACCTCATCCATTTCACTTTTTCTATTACTCCTGCTGCACATTTTAAAGCAGGAATACACCATGACAAGAATATTTATTATTAAATTCTATTGTAACTTACCCTTTGATTAAGGCATTATATCATAACTTTAGAACAGGCAAAAATCTGAGCACTGTAATTTTAAGGCTGAATCATAAAAATCTTCCAACACTATGAAGGAACTATAAATATTATGAAGTCATTGAAAGCTTCACCATCCTCATTTTTATTATTTGCAAAGATCTCAAAAGGTACAAAGAGGTCTCCCCAAACAGTTCCACGGAGGTAACTTTTTATCACTGAAAATCACTTTTATGATTCTTTTAATTGCAGGATACAGCTGTGACCGCTTTAGGGGGAATCACATCTCAGCATTGCCATAAATGCAATATTGAGACAAAATGCCATCTCAGTTCTGCTCCTGAAGTCATTTTAGTAGATAAGACGACTTAACTGAAAACTTCTACTTTAAAAATGGATTTATGCATAGTAAACTCTGCCACATTTTGAAATATATGAGCTGAGTTATGGAGTGGGAAACTACAGTACATTATAAATATGATACAGAATCCAAACTGAAGCCACGGGGGTGGTTCTCTCTGTCTTTTCAAAAGTCACAATTTATTTCTTACTGGTCTTAAAACCACCACAATGAACAAAGATTTACTGTATACTGTACTTCGAACTGTGTTTTGCTAACAACACTGGAATGCAATTTCCACTCTCTGATGTGTCCTTCCTCCTCTGTCTCTTTAGCAACCATTGTACCCATGAGCATTTTCTGGTCCAGCCCAAAGATGAGACTGCCCATCAACTCAAGCTGTCCTCTCTGGTGGGCTGCACCTGCTCTCATCAGGACACAGCTGACCCCTGACTCTCTGCTAACACAACACTTTCTGACTCTTGCCTATAGATGTGTGCATCCTTCTGAAGAATTTGGGAGCTTCAGCAGCTTCATGGAAGTTTTCACATTTGTGCCTTCTGTTAGTCTTCTCCTACAGCTCTGAAGGCTGAGGGTGGTAGATATTACACACACACACCATACATACAAAAATAGATGCATAGTGGGTGTTTTCAGTGGAAATCTATAATCACCATTTCCCAATCAGCTTATGACCTGTCTAGCTCCTCTAGATCCCACAATCTGCATGGGGAGGACTAAAGGGATTAAATGTCTGTGTTTGGATTCTCCCTCCTTCAGTGGAAAATCTCACTGAATATTTTACGGCCACAGAGGTAAAGGTCTTTGGGCTTACCATGGTTGCTTAACTCACTGCAGGAAAATAGTGCCTACTGCTATCAACAAATTATAATTCAGCAGCATGCTCAATAAAATAATATATTTCCACAAAACTAACACAGGAAAAAAAAAACCCAACTAAACAAAAAAACCCAAACAAACAAAACCAATTAAAAAATCCCCCAAAACAACCACACATACCCACCCAAATATATCTCTAACACAAAAACCCCAAAACAAGCAAACAAAAACCAAACCAACTTTTGTCTCAGATACACATGAATAGTCAATGTCTAAATAGACATATTTTTATGTTTTCCTGCTAATAGACTAACTTGGAACAAAGAGATCTTGCTGCAAAAAAAGTACTTTAAATTTGTACCAGCAAAGTACATTTATAAAATGTATACATAAATTTGTACCAGCAAAGTACATTAACATGAGCATTCCAGGCCTTTCATATGTACTACAGGGGCTCATCCAACTTATCAGCCTACAAGACAACACGGCCTTCAAGGAGAAGCCCTCCAAAAACCATGCAAGTTAGAAACAATTTATTGAAAGGTTGGACCAGATAATCTTTGAATTCTAGCCTGGACTGCTGTACAATTCTATGATATATCACTGTGGGATATGGTTGGCAGAATGCAGCAGGCCATATAATTGTATCAGTCTTGGCTTGTGGTTCTTTAAGAAAAAGACAATTTATCAAATTCAAATCCTGTGAAATGGCCCAGGTGGCCAATGAGGCTGATGGCATCCTGGTATTTTGCAGCAATAGTGTGGCCAGTAGGACCAGAGCAGTGATCCTCCCTTTTCTACTCAGTGCTGGTGAAGCTGCACCTCATGTACCAGGTTCAGTTTTGGCCTCTCCCTACAAGAAAGACATTGAGGCGCTGGAGTGTGTCCAGAGAAGGGCAACAAAGCCGGTGATGTGTCTGGAGCACAAGTGGTATGACTTAGGGAGCTGAGGGTGCTCAGCCTGGAGAAAAGGAGGCTCAGGGGAGACCTCTTCACCCTCTACAACTGCCTGAGAGGAGGCTGCAGGGAGATGCAGGGTTCCACTGAAAGGATGGTAAAGCCCTGGGACAGGCTGCCCAGGGAATTGGTGCAGCCATCATTTCTGGAAGCATTCAAAAAGCCTGGAAATGTGCTGCTGCTTGGAGACAGGGATTGGTGGCGGGCTTGGTGATGGATCAATCATCTTAAAGGTCTTTTCCAGCCTTGACAATTTTATGATTCTAAATCTGTGTAGATCTACTTTCACACATCATGGATTAAGATCCGGATTATAACCCACAGACATGTATCAGCCCTCCCAATGGTTTGTACTGAGTCCTTAATTCTGAGAATTGAGCCCTTCACCACCCTCAAAAGCCAAAATTTAATGACCCATTTCATACTATCAGCACTTCATGCCTCCTGTTAAAAGAAGCAGTTCAGTTTTTTAACATTTCTCTCTCCTATCTGCATGGTTTTCCAATTATTAGGAATTTTTGACTAGGAGACCCAGATTGCATACAAATTTGGGTGGAAATATATAACTTAGTAGAGATATAGTTGTTATCTCCCTCTTCACATGACAAATTAGGTAAAACACCCTCATTCTTTTGAATTAATGAAGGGTTAAATACACATTACTTTTTCCTACTCCTGGAAAATATATGTTTGTTCCAGTTAAAAGCATTTCTAAAATGAGGTAATTCTCATCAGATGATAGCCCTGATTGAAAACAAAGCAGCTCTAAAGAGCAAAAGACAAGCATTAAAAACTTTAATTCTGAAAATAACCTACAATTCATTGAAAGTGTCCACCTTAAAACAAGTAATTCCAAGTCGAGATAAGTGTTTTATCCTATTAATTTCAAGGATGATGAACCACATTCTTGAAGCAGCACCCACTGAGTATTCTCTTAAAGGTGATGAGAAGTCCCTAATGGGATTTCCAAGATCACACAGAAGCATTACTGGCTGAGAGGTCAATGGAGCATTAAGTCCATTCTTAAATAATACACAGTTCCTTCTGACATTATTCAAAATGTCATTTTTGAGGCACTTCAAAGTTTCCAAGCACTTCAGATCTCTGAAGAGAGTTACAAAGCTAATTTGCTCAGCAGAAGCATTTGAGGATAAAAATTCACAACTTGCCAGCCAGTCCTGCAGATCCATGTTCTTGAGTAGCTTTCACAGCTACTCAAGCAGAAGAAAAAGCCACAAAGCCATAGGAAAGGTTTTTCAAAAGTGGCCCAACCAGTCATACTAAAAACTCTAAAAGGTTCTGCCAATATCAAGTTCAGAAAAACAAAAGTGATCTAACCCCTTGGCCTGGTTAACTGTGAGCAGTTCAAGAGGAAAAGAGGAATCCAAAATGAAGGAAAAATATTTAGTGGACTCAAATCAAGTTTTACATGCTACATAAAACTGAGCAACATGCAAATCCAATTTTTTCCCAATGTATATATTAAAACCCCTCCACATAATTTCTGCTATTCAAAATTTTCCAGGACAAAAAAAAAAAAAAAAACAAAAAAAAACCAAAACAACAAACAAAAAAATTCTGCTGCAAAAATGACTGAAGTTCTTTGTCATTCTTTGTTCTTATGCCCATTTTGAAGCACAGAATAATCACACAGGAGCCTCTGCAGTTAGGCACTTGACTAACAGCATCAGCAGAAAACAGGAGGTGCTGTTCTCAGCTTTTTTTAATTATTATTAATTTTTGACTGATCTTTCTTAAGTTTCCATTGTCATAACAAGATATGAAAGGAAATTAAAAGCACAGTTGGAAAGTGGAAAATATTTCTCCTGTTCTTTGCTGTCAAGACAACTATATTTTCTGCAGGAGATGGGTAAAATATAACCTCTTTTCCAGATGAACAGAAATGAATAAAATGCATGAAACTATATAATTTAAAGAGCATAAAAAAGATTTGTCTCTCTCTGATGAAAGCAATCAGTCAAAACAGGCAGTTCCCAATGCACTGAAAATATTTTTCAGTAAGAACATTCTTATCAGTTTTGACAGGACTGAATATTCTGAGCACAAGAGAGACGAGCTCATCCCTGCCAAAACTGTGAAGAGAAACATTACAGAGCACCAAGGTCCCAAGGGGAATTTCTGCTTGACATCAATGCTTCTCTGCAGGGTTCCATTGCATTTCCCCCTTCTTCCATCCTGCATTTTCCCTTTCTCCCCACGCTGTTCCTAATGCAGGAGCATGCCCCTCTTGATTCCAGAGTGCTGCAGTTATTCAGAGGCTGGAAAGACTATTTTTTTTCAAAATCATCTATAGTCCTGTAAGTCACTGTTAAGGGCCATCCAACCTGTGAGCTGGAAACTGGATAAACCCAGATCTTAATTATTTGAAAGGAATTTTCACTGAGCACTTATCCTTATTGTTCTAGACCAGGGACTCTTGACACCCATTAGTATTACAGACTAAAATTCTCTTTTTCACAACACACTAAACACACTAGAGCTCAGCAGACACGACTGACTCTTCTGGTAAGAAGAAATAGATGGGATAACACCTGTATAGCTCACTGTGCTTGCCTTGGGTTTGTGGGTATTATTTTGGAGTTTGACTTCTGGGTCATTTTGGTCCTACACCTGATCCTGGCTCTTATGGATTCTGGATGGGTGTTTTGCTCCACAGGTGAATAATTCATGTGGAATGGGTTGAGTTGTAGCAATGCTGCTCTGCATTTATCAGAAGGATGACTTGAACCTTTGTCTTCTGCGTTCCTGGGGCAGCATCCACCAAGCCAACAAATCCATCTCTGGCTTCTTTACTTTGCACTTATTACAAGTAATGAAATATTCATCCAAAGAGCCCAGGATCAGGGCAGACAGCTGGACAATCCAGCACAAAAATTAGATTTCAGTTCCTCCATCTGAATCAGAGAGTCCAAAAGCTGATAAATTCTCCAAATGGTACACTACTGATTACTTTGAGCCAGTCTGCCTCTCTTTCTGCATCTTCAGATTGTAAAAGAAAATGTTCCATTCAAAAGAAAAAAATTTTTTTAAGACCTTTAAATTTTTTTAATTCAACAACACAATTATGGATGGATACTTTAATTTCTTTTTCTGTTATAGTCAAATATGTATTTGGTTTGGCTTTTAATCTAAGCAGAAGTACACTTCCAAGTAAAACATGGTTCTCTATTAACTCTAGTTTTATTGAGATGGCAATCAAATCCCCGACACTTAACAGCCAAATTAAATTTCACTAAGATTTGACCAAAGATTTGCAGAAGCTACCAGAAAGTAAAGCATCATTCACTGTGTCTTAATCGATTTACTGCACAGCACTAAATGAAGGGAGGAAATGCTACTCTTCAGCAGGCTTACAGCAAAATTTAAGCTCTGCGCTGAACCAGAACAGCCAGTCTTGGTTCACCAACATATTTAATTACCTCTTTACCTTTAGAATTAAGCAGCTTACTTCATTTCTAGCAGAGTATTTAAGTATTTAAAGTTGCTTTAGAAAGACCATCACAGTAGTACTGTGCCAGGTCTACCTTCTCCATCAATACTAGAGATTGCAAAGCAGTCAGACACAGCAACTTTTATTTCAACCCACTAGAAAATACACCATCAGTAATGCCTCTCTAAATCACAAGGATATCTTTCAGTCACATCATAAATTGCATGTCAGCCTTTAGAAACATCTGCACATGTCACAGCTTAAAGTATAAGGGGGTTATACAAATATATTTTTTAAGTCACATTACAGCTCTACCTTGATCATGCTCACAAAGACACCAGGTGAAACCATAATTTACCTCAAGTAGCTTACCAAGAAGCTAACTGAGAAGGAAATACTTCACATGCTCTTGGTTATTAAATGGGGTTTGTCATTAAGTGTTGGCAGAGCTCTATAACTGCTCTTTTTGCCTAATGGCACAAAAGGGAATACGAGATAATGGATGCAGAAAATACATTTTAACTTCATAAGAACAGAAATCAACTTCCTGAAGATCAAAATATATGCTTGGAACATTGTTCCACGATTCAAGTGTAAGAAAAAAAATATAGCACATTAGAAAGAAATACCACTACTGTGATCAACAAGTATTTTCACATTAAGTGGAAATAGCAATTATTTTAACAGAATGAAGAAATGCAAACCAGCTTTCCCATCTCTGAACAAATAGCACAGCTACAGAATGTTAACCCTTAATAGTCTGTGAAATGAAAACCTGCATGCATTGACTCTGCAGGGAAGGTCCTGCCACTTGCACTGGCAGAAGCAGAGAGGAACAATGTAGAACCTGTTAGAATGGTTTCAATCCCTTTCACATGAGATGCTCCACATCACAGATCTCCCTTGGATCAAAATAGATAACATTTCCTCCTTAAGACAATCAAATCAAAATGCTTTAGGACTGAACCCTACACAATCCTAATGGACAAATCGTTCCTCCAAGGTATCTCTAGCTGTCCTGAATGCAAAGGAAACCTTGACATGGACATCTTGGTGCAGACAGGAATTGATGCAAGAGCCTGGTACATCATCTTGCTCCCTCACTGGGAAGAAATAGCCTAAAACATCTTCAAAAGAGAAGAGAAACACACAGGAGGAGGTGGATGTATGCTAATATGGATAGGGAGATAGAGCAAAACACATCATCATCTTCAAATGCCCACCTGTGGTAAGAAAACCAGTGGGGGAACAGAATGAAAGTCCTCTAAACTTCAAATGTCAAACAGAGCCTTTGAAGATGAGCCCATTCTGAATTACAAGGAGCACTGTAAGAAACATGAAAACCACTTTATTTCTGCAGTGCTGTTTTCTACACCACTAAGATGTAAGACAGTACTCAGAGCTATCAACTTCCTTTTGTTCGTTTGTTTGTTGGATGGTTATTCATGGGAATGGCAGCTTTTATTTCAGCAGTATAGATAAAAGTATTGCACTGAAATTTAAATGTCAAAGAATACATACTCAAATGTCAAATACCAACAGACAAATGCCAACAGAGAAATGTCAGAAATACACCCATGTCTCCCACTGAATATAACTACATCTGCACAAATATAACTACATCTCCACAGCATGATGCGTAAAAATGAGAGTTTTCTTCAGTTCCTTTGGGGTTGTAACACCACTGGTGTCAATAAAATCAGTACCTGGCAGCAGTGTGAGTGCATTACTCCAAGTACTTGGCTCTGGCAAAAAGTGCAAGCTAACTGATCCGTGGTCTGCAAGGTGATGGATAACATTTACAGTCACGAGGGTACAAAATTGCTGTTTCAGGCAAATCCCACTCCAGGATTTGCTAACTTGTCACTAGGTGACAGAGCCCAGTACAATGACCTTTCACATGGATTCTCCCACTGCTTTTCAGGTATGATAGTAATCCATGAAAGCTGAAAGAGGGGACGTGAAGATAGTTTTTCTTAGATACATGGCCTAATTTGACCAAATAAACCAAACATAAACATGAATTTTACATGTATGCTAAACTATTTGCTTTTCTTGAGTCCTGGGAATAATCATCTACGAATATTAGTGAACTTTGTAGTAGTATAAACAACTCCAGATCCCAAGCAGAACAGTTTTCAAGCAGAAATTCTCTTTTCAATTCAATTTTCTCTTGAGAAATTCAAGTGCATTTTAAAATCTTACTTTCTCTATTAAAATCAATTGACTGTTCCTCAGGAAAACAAAATAGCAATTCTTTAAACAATTCACTTGATGGGAATCTCTGGTCCCAATGACTTCAATGGGCCTTTTGTAATGATTTTACCCTTCATTATCTCCTATAAAAGTACTTGAAAATATGTTGATTAGGGAAGATGCATTAGCTTAGAAATTTCAGTCAGTCTGCTAATTGCAGCTGCTTCTACTAGAGTTGAGAAATAAAAATGCTTAGGTAGTTCTGCAGTCAGATCACTAAATACATGAATATCTGAAGTGTACTTTAATTAGTGTAGTTAAAAAAAATACATCTGACTCCTGTAATTATTGTGATTTGCTTCCAACACTAGCAGGTCATACACTGTAAAGTAAATCCTAGTCCAAGATAAAAGATGTGAATTTTTGTCAAATAGTAAAGCCCCCTAAAATTTTTCTTCTCTGTCTCTGAAGCAATTGTTTTGAGAAACCTATCTTGGTTTTTTTTATTCTTTGACATTGACTAGAAATTAATTTTAAATTGGTTTTTTACTCAATTTATTGCAAAAATTTGAAATAATTATTAGAATTTTTTAAATGAAACTTACTTCTGAGAGCAATTATCACATTCTCATAATATATACAGAACTTTCCTTCTAAAGAAAAGTTTTTCTGTACACTTCTTTTTAAAGGTTTCTCTGGATTACTGAGTGCTGTTTAGGAAAAAAAAAATGAAACAGTTTTAATTTGTTCTGCTCTGGACACTTTCTTCTTTATAACCAGCTGCAGTGCATCACAAAACTCCACAGAGAAGCATTTACTATCTTTTTCAACAAGAAAATTTTCTTATAATATCTAAATTTAATTTTAAATGTTCATCTAGGCAGATGTAAAGAAAACTCCACATGCTTTTAGTATTTAGTACATATTTAGTATTTAGCTTAATTTTTAGTATTTAGCTTAATTTTAAACTTTGTTTTTCTTCTCAGCAGGATTGTATGATGCTGAGTTTCATCATCTAATTATTCTCTGAGCAAAGCTCTATTCTCTTTGGCCAACTTCAAATCCATTTCACTCTGAAGATAGTGAATGTCTCTTTGTTCTTGATCTATCATAAAGAGCAAACAAGGAAGGTTCAAAAGACCTTGTGTTTGTGTTACCCCTTTGTTTTACACAAGTAAGGTGTGCCCACAGTCATTAACATCTGTTTTAAAATCAAACCCTACCATAGCTTAAATTAATAGTACAATTCTAAACACACCATCAAAAAAAGAGTTAGAATAGCCAGGAGGTTTTTTGTACTTCTAGATTTCCAAGATCTTTCTGTGAGTCTCTCTTTCTTTTCTATCTTTTTGGGAATGAAAGAACACAGCTTACTTCTTCACTCAAGCATTCACCCAGACAGGCCTGAAGTAAAAAAAAATCCAGTCGAAGTCAACCAAATAAATTAAATGAAGAGACACAGATTTGTCTTAGGAAGGCAGCTCTAAAGAATAAATAGCTCCTCAGTGCACAGCATGGAAAATAAATCAAAATACGTTGAAACTGACAGAATTTAAATGTAAGGGAATAAGGACTTATCCAACATTCTGGTATCCAAAGACTCTCTGTAAGGTACCTCCAAATATCAACCAGATCCAGTTATGTCTAGTTTCTGAAGCATCTGTCAGGACCTCTGCACAAGGTGACATAACTATAGGCCCATGTGTACATTAGGGTATTGACAAGAGATGAAAGAGCACAAACAGAATAACAATTCTGATGAATAGTGCAGGAAAAGTTCAGTTTTTAGAGACTTCAGACTTCCTATTTATCTCTTCCTCCTTTCAGAGTACTTATCTGTTGCTCCAGAAGGTATGCAGACAAATGATGCACTTCATCACAAGGTGACACTTACACATGGACCCAGTTTACATATATTAAGAAAACTTTCTCATTTCCTTTCAATCACTTCATGTTCCTCCTATACAAAACCCAGTATGATGTGATACACTAAATTAAGATCTTGCTATTTTTCTGAAAGTCTGTCTTTGAAAGAGGTTGCTCCTGGAAAAGCCTGTTAGTATTGTTTTTACCTGTGAAGTGCCGTATGATTTTTGTCATACCAGATGAGCAGTTTTTCAAAGTTAAGGTTATTCATTGCAAATAGAGACATGTTTCCACCATTTGTTACACAGGGCTTAAATTTAGTTTTAAATTGGCAAAACTCAAATACCAAGAAGGAGTAATTTTGCTGGACACACATAAAAATATGCTATTCCCTGTAACAATGTAAGGCCTTTGGACTGTGTCTGGTAGTTGAGTACATAACATTAACTTATTCTGTAAAAGTTAACTCCTATTAAAACACCATGTATTTATTTCATGAAGAGGCTGTAGAAATTTTATCTATTCTACAAGAGAATTTCTCTTTTCATCGCTATGAATTTTAATAATATAGCAGGTGGGTCATCCCTCTTTGACCAAGTATCAGGGACCAGTCTGGGTGCTCTAAACATAATTCGGTGTAAGATTTGCTATTTTGGCAGGGGTCATAAGGGTTAAAAACAACAGCTTTCACTGGTCTTTTGGGACAGTCCATCAGCAGCTTAACACATTCTGCATTACAAATGGTATCTCGATCAACACAACCTGCTCCAAGACCTATTTGAAATCATGAAATAGATGAGTATCTCAAAGTTCTAAGGTTTTCTCCTATGTCTTACTCATTTAACAATACAGAACACCATGTTACCTGCCATCAAATGCTTCTCTATTAACATGGAACACAAGAAAGGTTTTGAAAAAATCAGCAATCTCTTATTTGAATATATGCAGCCTTACCTTGCGGATGCCTCTGCCAAGATCTTCTCCATAGTTTGTCCCCAAAATTTCAAAATGCACATTGGGATTCCCCCCATTTTCTGCAAATTCCAGTTCTCCAGTCAAGCCATTGACTCCACCCTATTGGAAAAAACAAAAAGGAAAATTGACTGGAAACTTCTAAGTGAGTAATTGTAACAACTTTTAGTTTCTTGAAGGCCTCCATGCACCAGCTATGCAGCACAGATAGGTAACTACCAGAACTAGGATAGTTTTCCAAAGACCATGGTTCTCTAAAAATTCTGAAGCTTAAATTATTCCTGCATCAGAATGAAGTTCCTCACAGAAGAATTAAACTCAGCAATGCTAAGCAGAGTCAATACAAACAAGTCTTACTCTTAGCATATTTGCTAAGACTCCAATTTTTGCTCTTTGACCCATCAGCATGTATGTATGGACACTTCAACAAATTAAAAAAATAAAAAGTAGTTTTTTGCAAAGAAGTTTACTGAAAGCAAAGCTAAACACATAGAAGAAATTGCACAAAAATTAGTTATGTTTGTTGATCTTTTCTTTTTCCCCTCAAATGTTTCTCCCCCATGAAAGATTTCCACATGAGGGCAGGCTGAGGTTTAGATGAAGTTATGTGCTTTTTGAGCTCAATGTATATGATTTGCACAAATGAAGAAGGGATTTATGCAAGGTCTAGCTGAATGCAGTGATTTTTCTTTTTCCTCTCAATTTTCTTTTTCCTCTCTACTAAGAATACATGACATGAGCAACAAGGCAGCATCTCCTCAAGCTTGTTTTAACGTTTCTACAGTTTTGCTGGAAGGGGTTAAAATACTAGAGATGGAACACTGGAGTGAATAATCCCCACAAAGAATTAGAGTTGAAAGGGCTATACATGCCGCAGCCATACTCAAAATCTATTCCAGAGTTAATTCAATGTGACACACATTTCATCTTTGTATAAAAACTGTGATGGCCTGAACTATAAGATCAACAGAGCCATGTGAAATGCTGATAATGAAAACCTTAACTGTTCAAAAATTTCTTCAGTTTACAGATTGAAGGAAAATATGATGCTTAGCCCTCTCCCTCAAAAACAAAAAACAAAAAACCCCCAAAAAAAGAAACCAACAAAAATTCAAAAGACAGACCTGTAAAAATATTTTAAGAATGTACAAAGAAAGGAATCTGCCTCTGGTGTAAAACCCCATGAAATGCATAGTTTCTCCCCAAAACAAAGGCGAGAACTTTGCAGTTGTGATTACTGTTTCACTTAGGAACTTTTCTTTTTAAACTAGAGAAACTTGCAATATGAACTATCTAGCTAAGCACATGAGCCTTGCTGAATCACATTAAAGGTTTGTTCTTACATCTTCAGTCTGTACAAAATCCAGGAAAGAATACAAAATTTGCATCTCCATTGCAGATTGTTGTGAAATAACAGAATGTTCTCCTACTTTTATAAAACATTACTGTGATTATAACAGAAGTAATGAAATTAATCATTGAGATGTTACTTATAGAATTTACTAGACTACTAGAAACTAGTACTATCAGGGAATAATACATAAATACCTATATATTAAAATAAGAATGTAAATATTATAATAATACAACTATTTTATGAGTGCCATTTGTGGTTAAAACCAATAAATAATTTGTGCATAAACATATTTAATGATTTTTAATAAAATATTTTTGATAACGTTTTCTTTCTACAGTGTTTACTTTTTTATTCTGTACTAGGAAAAAAAAATTGAAAAAAAGAAAGGAAAAAAACCAATAGCCTGATTAAGGGTACATCTAAACAGACATTTGCAGGAATGGCAATGACTTTGGCAATTGCAAATCAGAGAATTTCGACAAACGTTGTGGTTAGCATGAATCTCTGATTACTTTTAATCTTGACTACTGTCCTGCACTAACCAAATGTGGCTCTTCGATTGGGGTTAGCACATGCCTGGCTGGTTCAGAGTAAAGACAGTGAACTTGTATTTGCCCACAAAATCATTTGAAGACATTCTTTGGTAAATAACCATGTTACACAAATATAAACCTTTTACTCTAACTTAAATTTGACTTTATCCTACTTGTGGATCAGAAGCAGAAACCTGCCCCATATACCTTTTCTCTCATAGGTTCTTATCTGTTTTTTGAATACCTAAGGCACAGTTCCACAGAAGATGAGATGGAGAAGCACCTGCAAAGTGGCACGGACCTGTAAGAGCTGGGATGCCCAGCTGATTGCTCTAAGCCTCCATCTGGACATCTTACCATATACTGATTTGGTTATATTATACTTAATATTTCATATATTGCTTCCTAAAACTTTCCCTCACTCTGGGTATTAAACCTTTGGGCCTGAGGTAATTAACGCCTGAAAATTAATTAAACTGGTATAGATGACCTGAGCAGTAGCATGATTTCAAGTGAGCCATAATCAGGACCTGGAAAAAGGAAGGGGAAACTGGAAAAAAGTGATAAAAGAAAGGAAATATTCAACAAAAATCATTACTATCGCTTCACACAGACGCTTTGTACAGCAGAAAATAGAAATGAAGAACACAGGATTTTCAATCTAGAAAATTTAGGTGGCATTTTTTTCCAGACTGAGAGCAGTCCCAATACTTTAAGGAAAATGGAGTTAAAACATAAACAATTTTCTGAAACTTCAGATAGCAATTTAAAATTTTAACAAACTTTAAAATTTATTTTTATAACCTTTGTCCTTATTTGAGTAAATACAATTAAAAACAATTCAAATAATCATTAAACCTCAATTACACTTGAAGTAATCAATCAATCAATTTTTTTAGAAAACACAGGATTCTTTGGAAATATATGTCCCCTAACATAGAGGTTAACAGAATTACCTAAGATATTTTGGAATTTGATCTCTATCCAGAAACTTTGTATGAGTTTGTTTAACTTGATTTTTAAGTGGCTGGAATTGTCAGGGCAAGATACAAACTCCAAGTCCTTCAGCTTCAGTTATTTGGAATTCAGTCTTAACCACAACAACATTATTTCTCATTTATCTATTTTGGCAATCTATCATTCTTTGAAAATTTCTTATTTAGCAGTGTCTCAATCAGAGCTTCCTCTCCTAGACTGTGTACAAATAAAATAGTGGAATTAGAGCTCCCATCAAAATGGGAATGCTGCCAGCTTGGGAAGGGAAGAGGCAGAAAGACAAAACAGCAAAGAACAACCCATATAATAGCTACAATACTAAATTTATAGGAAATTTCTTGGAGGTCTTGGTTTCTCCTCCCTGCCTGGGACTGATCTTGCTGGACCTGCAGGCCGTGCAATCCTGTTATTGCTCTCCCCTGCTCCTCATTGTCCCCCACAGCCTTTCCACAAGGCTTACACAACTCTGGGTGCTGCTCAGGGCTGACAGAGGAGAGCAGGATATCACCTAGGAAGATTTTCAGGACACTGCTCCAATTTTTGTGGGTGCCTTTTCAGTGTGGCTCTGTCTGAAACACTTGATTTACAGCATGTGTTTTATCCCTCTGCTAGTGCACAGTGGAAGGGATCACAGAGGAAATGACCATCTGTATGACAGCTACTGAGGCAGTAACTTCCTGATGAGATTTTCCCAGATCATTTTAGTGTTAATCATGATAACAGGCAAGAATAAAATAAATTTTTCATTCCATTTAACTCACAGAAACAATGCTGTTTGGGGAAGAATGAAGACATATTTGTTATCTACCTTCTCAAATTCTTCTGAGGTTCAGCCGCAACTATGTAATTTCCTGACACATATACAACTGAAGAGTGAAATGTCAGTTGCTAGGCCAAAAATGTTTTACTTACGATTCTGATCACTGCTCTGGGCTTTGCAGAGCTGTTATAAAGCTTGGCAATATAATTAAAGCCTACTTGAGTCCCATCTAGTCTGGCAAGATAAACTACAGTTTATATATGCTTAGGCAGTACTATACTGTAAGTCCCTGAAGAAAGCACTATTTACCTAGCAGTCAGGACCTCACTTGGGAATGTCAGCTTGCCAATCAGCTATAAAATACTGCACTTGCTCTCAGCTTCTGTTCAAACTTCCTCTTCTTTTTTCTTCAGGTACCACCTCTTTTGCAATTAAGGATAAAAAATAGGCTATATCCTGCTATAGGCAGAAAAAAAATTGCTGTAACCAGTAAATACGCATTCCACATTTTATTCCTGAAAAAAGTCTGATCCTGAGAACATTGTTGAGTTTTCAAATAGCACTGACAATCCAATCCACTACCTGAAAAACAATTTGGTGTCTTTTTTTGCATGTAACCACTGAGTGTCACTGACATTTCTGAGAACAGAACTAGTTGACAATCCCACCTATGATTCATGAAACAGCAAGAGGTACAGCTCATTTTCCAGAAAGGGATAGGGTCTGTGCTGCTGCTAGCATTGAAAATCTGCTGTTAGAGATCTAAACAAATGTGACTGGGAGAGCCCTGGGACATGTGAGAGGAGGTATATGGAGAAATGTGATGCCATCTTGCTGAGTTGATCCTCCCTATAATCCTACTTACACTCATTCCCAGGCTACTCAGTAAGATTAATTTTTCCCAAAGTAGAATTATTTTCTAGTGATACTTATTCCTCCAACTGTGAAACGGCTTTACTGAGAGATAAACAAGTGAGCATGTGTTTAGGGATAGTTTCTATTACAAAAGTGAATTTAAAGTAATTGCTGGAATTGTCCAAATTCATTAGAAGGATTGTATTTCCTGATGAATTTAACTGTTTATTCAGTTCCAGGATGGGCAGGAACAGATATCAGATTTAAATAATTGTGGTGGTCTTAAAATGTTTTCTTTAGGCTTTGTCCAATCAGCTGAATTCACAAAGAAAAAAACGCTTTTGTAGCTGTTTGTAGAAACAGCGATGCATGAGTCAAATGCTCAGCAATGAAAAGTAGCAAATGACAATAAGGAATGATTTAGACAGCTTTTTTACAATTTTAAGAAATGTTGGAAATTCTAATTTCCTCTCATTGCCTACTGTCCTTTACTAGCTCGTTCACTAAAAAGAAAACAGCTTATTTACCACTAGGGTAACAAATTTAACAATTGCTGCTGTAGGTTAAACATCAGCATCCCTTTCTCTTACCTTCTTCAGTGAACAATTCATTAAAGATTTCCCACCTCTTCTCTTATTTCCCCCTCCAGAAATGAAAAAAAGGTCTCCCTCTTCAGCTAAAACATTGCCAAATGTTCCTGTTTCTGGATCTTTTCAGAAAAATTATCAACTCTTTTTCCCTTCAAAACCTTGAGTACTTGAGTATAATTTGACTCCTAGTGAAGCTACACTGAGAGGAGGGACAGCCAGAGACCAGGTGATGATCTCAGCTCTGCAATACCATGAAGGGTAAATAAAGGCTGTGCAGGGGATGGAAGTTCTTTTTCCAACAGTATTTAAGAAATCTCCAAATGTAGTTTCACCCTGAATTATATCAATATCTTACTATGGTATTCCATTATATACCACCACTGGCAACAGTGGTGATTTCAAAATGAAAATGAGGAACTTTAATTTGGAAACTATTTAAATACCACGTGGTAACTTTCAGCTGTTTTCATTTAAAAATAAGGGAAACTGGTGTGCTTTTGAGAAAAAAAAAAAAACTATTTCAGTTGATTGTAGAGGATTCTCCAGGACAAGAGGAGAGAAAATATATTTAAAGAATAAGACAAGATGGCAAAGAGAAGAATTCTCAGGAAGAGAGATGAAGTGAGGACTTTTTTCCCTTCATTACTTCTGAATTTTATTGTTTTCTGATACCTCATCAGGCATTCATCAATGCCAAATTTTCAATTTCAAAAGTACACAGCTGTGATCCCACAGCTCTTCTACATAAATCCTTTAGTGAAAGAAAAGAGAAAGTAGGCCACAAAACTAAAGAAGCACTCCTGTTTTTGTACAATTCCACTTCTCAGTTGCAATCTTTAGCTTTCCCCTGCCTATGGATTGAAACGCTACTGACATCTACACAGAGTAAAATTTCTATATTTCATTTGAATTAAATTTTGACTTTCAATTTTAGCACGTTACTTCTAGAAATTCATCTCTGTCAGCACAATGCAGTGTAAGGAATATTTGGATTATCCAATTTACACCAATAAAATAGTTTCTTATCAAAGCCATCTAATTGAAATAGCAGAGAAACCCACAAGTGACAGGATGGAAGCATGGCTAGCTGCACAGATCAGGAATTTCTTTGGCATTTGATTCATTTTTTAGCAAGCTAACAAGAAGTCTGGAATTTCCACTTGCTCCTGCCTTCTTGAATGCTTTCATAATTCTCCTGGACATTTAAATGGAAAAGTATGAAACAGTATTTACAAAATCCAAGGCAAGAAGAGAACCAGCTTGCCTGAATCATAGGTCAAAATACATGGGACTGCCAAATGTGAATTGGAAATTGCTCAGACAGGTTAAGAGCAATTCAGTTTGGAGTTCCTTAAAGACCTATCCTGCCCCTGAATAAGAAATGTGTCCTGGATTATTCTTGCAGTCTCATGAGTTCAAACTGTTAGAATGGAAAGTGGAAGCAGATACCAAAGAAATCCTTGAACTATAATTTTGGAGGTAATGCAGATTAACCTAGGACTGGGTAAAATATAAGCAGTGTTCAAAGGAGTCTTACATTTGCCTGCATCATCATAAATTCTGGTAAAGCTAAATACCTAGTGCAGAATAGCAACTTCTCAAGACAACATTATATTTTAAATTATTTTTATGTCCTGTAGTGAAAGCCATAAATAAAGCACCATTTAAATTTTTTTTTACTGTCCTTTTTTTTTCTGTGTTTACAACACCAGCACTTTAAATGTATGTATGCATTATCAGGAAGTGTATGCAGATAAATGAGGAGGCAGTTTTATGAAAGACATCAATAGCATAAAGAAAATGAGGCAAAAAACTTACAGGGAAGGGCAAACTCTCACCTTGTTCATATTGACTAAATACAGGAAGGCTGTGATACTCGTCTCTAAGTGTGTGGAGGCTGTACACACCATGAAGAAAGGAAATAACTAAGAGAAATTATCTTTGAAGGCTGAAGAACAGGAAAAGCATCTTGGGCATGACAAGGATCAAGGTAGGAAATAAAAAACACAGGGAAGCAGCAACATTGGATAAAGCTGTATTGAGACTGTTACATTTTGCAGTTGAGACAGCCACAATACGCAGACTAACACCACACAATTTCAGAAGACTTCAAGCATTAGCCCATACTGAGTATCATCATACCACTTCAGAAAGCTTCAAGCTCCGCCCTTTATTGCTCTTCAGTGCAACCTTTTGCATCCTTATTTTACATGCATTGCACCTGTGTGCCCTCTGTTCCCGTTGGTGGTTGGTCAGTGCCCCTGGGCACTCCATGGCTCATTGCTGTCAATGCTGCTCACCTGCTGCTCATAGCTGCAGCCCACTGGGGATGAGGTTCAATTGCAGCCCCATTCCCAATTACCCCAAACAGTGTGCCCACAATTCCCCTTTTTATCCTTTTAAATAAATGCTAAGTTTACCATCTCTCCATAGAGCCCTTGTAGAAGAAATAGTAAACGTGGTATAAATATCTCTTGTGTGGGCTCTACTAACTCTGCAATGTGTCCGTGTACTGACCTTGATTCACTCCCTAAACTCATATTACATGCAGTTGTACAACTTTATAAGGTAACACACAAGAATACAGATGTATGATTCCATCATTGCTCTGAGGGGTGTTATCTAACACAGGCTGAATGCAATGTGGGCACCCACTGAACTCTAGTATCTGCTGCGTGCACTTATGCTTATGAAATATAAACTTTTATACTTATGTTTAATCAAAGATTAATAGTTGTAATTTACAAACACAATGTATACGTTTCATTACCAAACACACTAACCGAGCTACTCTCTCCCCAGCTCCTACAGTTGCTTTAATAACTTCTCTTGCTCTTCTTAGAGTTTTGGTTGTGGTAGTTGGTCACTTTAAGCCTCTCTTGTCCTGCTCTGTTTTCTAGTTTTTAAAGTCTCATAGAGCAATCTCTAGGTGGTATCTACAGCTGTCTTGTCCACTTCTGATACTACAGCCTATACTTTCTCCAGCTCCTTTCTATGTTCCAACACTAAAAGCACTAGTTGTATCTGTCTCAAAATCTTGTGACTTTTCCCATAGTAAAACACTACAAAGGGCATAGTTAGTAGTCTTAATGCCTTTTCTTTTCAACAAAGTTTCCTATGAAGATAAAACACTTATTTCCCACTATGTTCCTAGCAGCTTACTTGTGCCTCAGGTGTCAAGATCAGTCTGGTCTGGAGTAGGCAGTGTCTCCTTGCTCTCAGTGCTACGCTGGGCTCTGTCTCTGACTGTACCTCATCCTGAATCACGTCGCGATCACCATTATGTTGCATTTGAGACAGCCACAATACACAGAGGAACACCATACCACTTCAGAAGGTTGCAAGCATCTGCCCTTCTTGTCCTTCAGCTCAACCTTTTATACCCCTCCTGTTGATGCATTGCACCTGTGTGCCCTCTGTTCCCTGTGGTGGTTGGTCAGTGCCCCTGGGCACTCCATGGCTCATTGCTGTCAATGCTGCTCACCTGCTGCTCACAGCTGCAGCCCGTTGGGGATGAGGCTGGACACAGCCCCACCCCAATCACCACAAACTGTGTGTACCTACAGTTACAGGGATAGTTTTATGGTGGCAGAATATAGCCCAGATAATTTAGGGGTTTCCCTACTCCCATTTCTATGATTTCACTTTATTAATGTCAAAGGCAGTGCAATGGCAAATTCTGCAGAACAATACCCAAGTGCAATTCTGCAATTTTTTTTCTCCTTTCTTTTACACAAAGTAGTAAATCTATTTTCTTTACTTCCTAACCTGTGAAGCTTCTTCAACGGTGACACATGTTCACCTTTGACACTTTTGTTTCCGTGAACTACCAACTGTTCTGGTAGTTTTGGTTTTATTTCAATATGATTATTATGACGTGGAAAAAACCAAACCAACCAACAAACAACCCAAGCCAAATAACAAATACTTCCATTCAGGAACTGTGAATACATAAAAACAATACTGGTAAGAGTAATATGCACCTCAGGAGGAAATACTGCCTAATGTCAGTATTCTAGAAATCAAAGACGGGGAAACACAGGGAAAAAGTACCTTCTTGATGGTTTCCAGCATTGATCGCCCTCCTTGCCAGGGTTTAGAGTTCTTCCTGATGCAGGTGAGGCTGGCCATGCTGTGCCACTTCCTGTCCTCCAGCTTCTTATGAAAGGCATTTGCCAGCAGGAGGACAGTGTCATATATATACAGGTTGGAAATCTGTGAAGAGATCAAAAGGGAAGCATTAACATAGCTATTTGTAGTATCCTCCTAGCAGCCAGAAATTATCATTTGTTTTGCCTCACCCATAACCCTCTGGTAATTAAATACTTTATTTGGTTTTAAGAAGAATTTGTGAGAGACAAAATGCCCCACATTTGGGCTTTGGTAAAACCTGCAGCTGGGGGCTGTAATGCTAAAAGTGATAAACACTAAACAAACTACACACACATGAGAAGTCAGGCAGCTCAACCACTGGCACAACTCCACTTGCCAGATTTGCAGCTCTACTTGTGCCCATAAACAGACTTCCTTTTATTTTTAATCAGTTCCTTGTGAAACTCAACTTTTCAGTCACCAGATATTTGGACACCATAAGATTATCTTCAAGGCAGTTTTGCTCTTTTGAAAAGCAGAAACTCTGAAAATTTGGAATAGATTTTGTTATTTTGCTCCTGATTTGTGCAGTCAATTCTGGTTGACACTTTCTGGCATGAAATAAGACTCAATGAAAGTCTTGTCAGTGTGCAATTGCATGTTGATTCTGCTATTTATAGTGTTTTCTGTCAGAGTGTTTGACATTGGCTGCTAATTGCTTGCAGGACAAAACTCTTACAGCGTACATGTGTGCATGTTTCACTGTGAGCACAGCTGCATACAGTGTGAGGAAGTTCTAGTTTGGGATAAAAAGCAGAACAGTGGAATTCTAGAAGAGGAATCAATTGTGTGCCCCTTCAACTTAACCATGTTTTAGTTCTGTGTACATGCTTTAAATGCACACAGTGCAAAGTCAGATGTGAAAGACACAATTAAAAGTAAAAGAACAGAGGCTCAGGACTCACGAACACTTCTGAAACAAGTAATTTACAATACAGTTTTACATCAGTCTTTGCTGTCCTCAGATGGCAGGAACATTTAAGTTACTGACAGTATCGTAAAAAGAAACCTCAGCTATCCTGAACAGAAGTTCTCATGAAGAAAAATTATGTTCAGAAATGAAAAGGACTTTTGGGAATATTAATTTTAGATAACCTATTGGTCATCTAAAGTTATTGAGGGAAATACAGTTTCCTCAGGTGCATGATAAAGGGTTCTGCAGAACATTGCTAATGCCTGAGAGCAAATGAGCCTGTGGCCATTTGAGGCAAGGTTGCTGGGATTTTTACTCCCTCAGTCACAGACAAGCCAAAAGACATTTCCTCAGATTTGTGGAATTTGTTGGCTGCTCTCTGTAAGGGTTTTTTACACACCTATAGGTAGTGCGCTTAAAGTTTGAAAAGAAGAAAGAAGCTTACAAATGGGAAATACGGGAATTTAGTAGACCTAGTCTGCTTTTTAAATCTATCCAAAGACTGGGAAAGCCCTGCAGCTATTGGGAGGGGGGGTTGATGGCAAGGAAGCACAATAATGCTGAAGGTCTGAGATAGTGATTGGCAAATTCACATCTCCCCTTAAAAAGGGGGAAAAAAGTTAAAAACACCAAAAACCTCTCTTCCTGCCTAATTAGTCCTCTCCACATAACATTTTTTAATGTTTTTATTTCCTTTTTTAAATCCCATCTTTATGCTGGCTTTGCTTGTGTCATCCACTAACTGCTCTGTTAGTAGCACAGATGCACAGAACCTGTGATCCTTAGTTCCCTTTTTCTTTAAATGATCCTTCATGGTGTCTTTTTTCTAAAGAAGGTGCTTCTTTATTCTTTCTTGATCTCCTCTTGTGGCTGTGAACATTTCTATTTTGGTATGCACCCAGGAACAAAATCTGCTTTCTTCAGATGCACGGGCCGGGCATCACTGTGCATGGCAGGATTAAAAGCATGGATTGAGGATCTGGGCCCAGGTTAATCAAGCAGTTTAAAAACAACTGGGATGATTTGCCTGCATATTGTAAACCTACAAAGAATTAAAAGCATTCAGCTAAAACTTTGTTTCTCCAATGAAGTCAGCACCAGAGGGACATTTGTTGGAACAGGGAGGGGAGGAATTATTACTGTGCTGTGAGGCAAGCTTCTTTCTATACATGTCTTTGCCAAAGGAAAAAAACCCAAAACACACCACCTCTGGAGAGCAGAGGGAATAAGGTCACTAATGAGACTAAATTGGTACATGAAGGGCTGTGGATGCCAAGTCATCATTTCCCAACAAAATGACATTGCTTTCAAGGTAACTTCTGTAACCTACTACCATGGGAGTACAAGACAATTGTCACAGTTCATGAGGAAGGATGCACTCACTAATCTAAGAGTAATATAGCTGGGCCTTCATCAAGCATTAACAGGGCTCAGGAGGACAGAGTTCAGCAGTTATTAAGCATTGTTAGTCCTTCACTAATAGTTGAGCTTAACATGTACTGCAATCAATCACTGATAATGCAATGATAAAGACCCTAAAATTAATTCCTGTTTCTCAAAATCACCCTTCCCTGTCACTTCCAGAAGTATCCTTGGTTAATATCTATCCCCATGAACAGAAGGGGTTGTAATTTAAAGTCACTTTACACCTTTATTAATTTCCCACATAAATTTACTGGGGCATTTAATGCACTGCCTGGTGTCCATTACTAATCCTTTATTTATTCTGTTAGGCTAAGGGCTGGACACTTGCATTACCAAGAGATATTTAACTGCATAACCTTCTGTTAAAGTAATTTAAAATTCAGATGTGATTATTTTATCCAGAGTGGGGAAGAAAGGTACGTAGCATCAGATTAAGGATGAAGGATTAATCTGGATTATCAGTGTTTATTTTATGTGTACCTATAATATTGCACATAATTTTTAGAAAAAAGGCTTGCAGTGCTAAATTCTTCTGTCAATCCAGCTTTTAACTTTCTGCCTTCAAAATCATACAAATTTATAGAATTTGTTTCAATTAGGCCAGTTCCAAAGACACAGTGACAGATTTCACCAGAATATTTTTCAGCATTTTAATAAAGATGCTGAAAAAAAATAATTATTCCCACAGACTTTAGGAGGAGTAATTCAGAAAAAAATAAATAAAGAAATTCACCCTTATAATTTCCAGAGAATGTTTCTGATTAGTCACACTTCGATGTCATTAAAAAAAAAAGCTTTAGTAATTTCAATTTATAAACTGTTCCAGCTCCCCATTGGATTAGAAACTAATTTATAATATTGTTGGGTAGAACAAAGAAGCAGCAAACAAACCCCACAGCTACTCAAAGGACTGTGCATCATATGAAGGCACAGAGGAAAATGTGTCAGAGTTTTCCTTCCTTTCAGTTTATAATGTTGTCTCACTCTGCTAAAATAATGAAGTACAGCCATCTCAGGGAAAGCATGCAAAAAGCAACTCAGCTGCACAGAACAATTAAACCAATCCAGCTTCCATCATTCCTCTGAACCAAAATACTAGGAAAGCTTCCAGTAGGAACATTGTAGCTCTCCAAGCTATAGGTAGATCAGGACACACAGGTTAAGGTACAAGATCCAATCTAAAAAATTAAATAGAATTTTCCAGTTTGTCAAGACTAAGCTTTGCATTCTAGAACTTATCTTTCCTGGATTCACACAGCCACTGAAGGGAAAATAAAAGTTAAGTTGAAGAGAAAGATGAATCAAAATGTAAAGCATCCCACAGACACGTGGCTCTTGTTTTCTGCCTTGCTGTAGTCAGGAGCTTTGTTCAGGAGAACTGCTCTTTGCACTCTTTGACTCCTGCATGTGATCACACTCTCAGCTTGAACACACTGTCCCCTAGACTGCCAAAAGTTCTCTCAGGACCACGCTGCCATGATGGAATGGCACAGCCTAAAGGATTTTTGCACTTTTGAAACAGTCTGTAGATATAACCTAAGCATCAATGGGCATCACACAGCCCTGCTTGCTTTGAGAGCTCTAATAGGATCACTGTGTTCTCTGCTACAGCCAGTTCTTCATGTCATCAATAATTGCTGGCTGGATGTTTTGTGAACTAAAATTAGTGACACAAAGGCCCTTACAACTAATCTGAAAGAGGACAAGACTATCCACACTTTGTCCCTTACATTTTTTCATTTTAAACAGACACTCTTGATGACCTCCCTATTTTCCTCCCATCGTTTTCTCTCATTCTTCCCTTTCAGAGTCATGAGGTGGCTGCTTTTAGCTGCTGAGTCAGATAAGCTCCTCCCTCCACTGCTAAAAATAATATGTACCCATCTTTCTTCAATTGCAGAAATGTTCACAGAAAAAAACCCCGAAAGTAAAATCAACATATTGAGCCAATTTCACACTCCTGATTTGCCTAAGCTTTGTCATGATGAAACCTAATGAGACACAGAGGTTTTGTTCTTGGAAAAACTATGTAAAGTCAGGAGGACAGGGATCCTGTTGCTGAATTCCTGTGGTAGGAACCTATTTAGTTTAATTGTAGTTTGTGATTAACAATACTGAAATTAAGGCCTCCTTGGAACTTTGACCCAGATTTAGATGTATACACCAAGGCACTTGAAAGAATCAATGTGGGTGCTCCCAGGATGACTTTTTTTATTGACAACATATCTGAGGCTCAGAGAAGCACAGCAGCTCAGGAGACATTGACTACAGGGAGGAAATTCTTTTGGGTGAGATGACAAAAATGAAAATTGAGCAGGGCAACAAAATGGCTACCCTACTACCTGGAGACCAGGTTGCTTTTTTGGATGTCTATTGCTGTGGAGCAGGCAAGTTGCTGTTCTCCATCAGACACATTCACTCCCTCCCCAACTCCAGGTGTTTCCTAGTCATGCCATGAGCCATTAAACCACATGTTGGAAAGGACATGAAAAATAAGTTACAGTAAGCCCCTGGGGGAAATCTTGGAAGTTATCTAGAAAGATAACTTCCAAGATTCCTTCCAAGCAGGTAGGGTTACACTGGTGTATGAGCTACCTCCATGCTTTGGGAGAAAGGGTCCTTGGGATCACACAGTGATGAAGATATTCTGTGGTTGCCACGGAAACAGCGCTGGCTTATGTTTTGGGGGACTGGAAATGTCTGTCGGATAATCGTCAACCTCCCAATTGACCTTCTCACCAGCTCCTGCACATCCACGTCACTTATTTCCTGAAAGAGAAGGCAAGGGAGAGGACATGCTTCAGAGTCAATATTCAGAAATGTGACCACCAAATAATAAACAAAAAATAAGCTGAGTGGATTTAGAGGCCTCTGATTGACACACAGCTATTGTCAAACTCCACCACAGCCTCAAAACCAGTATGTGCATGCTCATTAAAACAACTAGTGGTATTCAAATATCACCCTTAACTGCAAAAGTGTACAGTGCTCAAACCTCAGAAAATATTTGTATTTTAATAGCTATTTCATTTCGTGTTTTCTCTGCCTCTCCTTTTACCTTTTCTGATTTTCTATTTAAAACTGTTTCAAGCATCCTTGACAGATAATGTAAAAATCAGTAGGAGGCCATAGCATGATACATTTCTGAGTGCAGCACTGCTCAGGAGCAGCGAAGGTAGAGACAATGTTTCAGGCCTTAAGTGCTCATTTCCTAGATTCAGAATATCAAGAACCTATAAACAATGTGCTAGTTAGAAATCATTTACCAAAAGGGCAAAGAAAATGTATAAGAGCATTCTAGGTATAAATGTGCTTGTTTATAGCAAGACCTAATTTAAAAACAAATTTTTATTCCATAGGGTACCTATTAAGGCTTACAGCTGAACACTCAGCTCTACAGACAAATACTTAAAAGAAAAAATAGCTAAGTAAATCTACCAATATTAAGCTTGAGGTATTAACTTTAAGACAGGTTAGGGAAACCAGAAAAACATTTTTTACATCGCATAAACTCCTGCAGGTTGGGAACACAGTGTTTTACACTGTTGAATTATGAGTCCCTCAGGGAAGTTGAATAAGAGGAGCACAGGCTCCCAAGCAACAGCAACTGACTCCAACCTTCACATAAGAACTTGAACTTTAGTTAAACATGTTTTATTTCTGGTGATTCAAATAGCTGGTAGCTTTCAAGATAATTTTGTGTCTGTATTTTCCTGTAAAATTGTAGAAATAATCTAAAATGTGTACCATCTTTTTAACCAGGATCTCTTTCTCACCGAGCCGAACTGTCTCTCCATCAACTGTCTTAACTACAGAGGCTGACTTTCCCAAACTTTCCAGACATTTAAAACTGTGGATATGCCCCAGGAAGGGAGGTGAATCAAGAGGCTCTTATTGGCAGCCTGCACTTAATATTCTCTTGCATACAACCACAGTTTATTGACTATTTTTTTTATTTGTGTATTTACAGCTTTGTAATTTTTCAAAGGACACAGCACATCTGCCTTGTTAATACCTGTAATGAAATGCCATCATCTCCTTCTGCCTTAGCTTCCTGATCTATAACCATATCGAAGAATTCAGGAGACACCAGAACAGACTTGATCTCAAATTATGGAATTTTTCTTATGGAAATGAAGCCAAGCTTTTTGAAAAAGCAGCTCTTTAAATGCTACGACAAACATCCCAGTTATTTTGGCTTTTTTTGCTGCTCCAGTATAATATCCTTTCATTATTTTGAAGGAACTACTTTGGACATACTGCTATTTGATAATTTCCCTTACATTTTGAAAGAAATATATGTGAGATGTAAATTATAACTTTATTCTCTTGAATACAGTAAAAGTATTTTATTTGCCTTCACAGATTATCATAGTTTCTGAATTCATCTGTTATTAATGTTCTTTATGAAATCAGTTTCTTTTTTTCTGCAAAGAGAAATAACATAGCATCAGCTGTGTTCAGTGTAATATCTTGCATTTCTGGTCGATTAATCCTTAATGTACCACAGATAATGGCTTATCTCAGCTTAAGATGCTGTCTTTTAATTTTGCCTGTATAATTTTACTTGCTGTGAGGTAAAAAAAAAATATATATAATGCTGTTTTAGCAAAATATATATATATATATTTATAACACTTTCAATATAACTATAAAGGAGAGCTCAAGAAACTTTTTATCTTGATTTTAAATTACATACTTTCTCAGCGGATTTAAAAAAGTTTCCCTGGTTTCATTACACAATATATCCAAACTGTAACAGCAAGATTATTAGACTCACTCTAATAATGTAAAAACAGACACCTGGATGGCCATATTATATTGCCAAGTACTACTTTAAAAGAGATTTTGACTTTCAAATCCTCAAGCATTTATCTTTCCTGCGATAAAAGTGTATTTATGTTTTCTGTATCCAGCACTTTTTGGTGCATTTTGAAGAGAATGTTCTCATTTTAACCTCTAGGTTACCACCTCATGTCATTATACATCACCTGGGAAATAATAACAGAATTGAAACAGCAAAGCCATTTCTGTGTGGTGGCTAGGAAGGCACATAAATCTATAGATTAGTGACAGCTATTATTTTAAATGCTCATTATACTATAAATCCAGATTTTAGATTGACAACAAAGCAATGCCATGCAACCCTAAATTCAACATTAGTCATTTGCTATGTATTTCTTTGTCATTTTTTAAATACTTGGCAGTGACTGAGTGACAAGCCTTTGATATAATGACTCTCCAATATCATCTCTCATTCTTGAATTTTGGATCTGACTTAAGAAAACTATATAAAGCAACTATTGTATGAGAGGAAACAATTTTCATTTGCACTTCAAAGGAGGACACAGTGTAACAATATAAGGGCGGCAGATGAAATGTTATACAAGCGTTGAATGTCAAAAAAATTAGAAAGTTGGCCAAGTTGAACTGAGTTGGCACCTGAATAAATTTAGGCTAGGTTATGTGAGGTTGCTTTCCTTTTTTTCTTTTTTTTTCAGTGGGGTTTTTTTTGTTTATTTGTTTTCTTTTTCTTTTTCATTTTTACATCAAAAATTCAATTTATAGTTCCAAGCC
Organism: Setophaga petechia; assembly: GCA_024362935.1. NCBI lineage: Eukaryota > Metazoa > Chordata > Aves > Passeriformes > Parulidae > Setophaga > Setophaga petechia. Next base: position 49,361,490 of record JANCRA010000001.1, read on the forward strand.
TTTCTTTTGTTGGTCTGAACTTGGAATTAAGGAGAGACTGTCCTGCCACAAATGGAACAAAGATAAAATTAGATGTATATTTCATCTAAGCAGGCAAATAAGTAAGGAAAAAATGCGGATCTAAATTAACAACTCTTTACAAATTGATTAGGAAACAAGAACTGAAGAGGATCATCTTGACATATAAGGCAAGACTCCAATGGAAATCAAGACCACATACTGGACATCTAATATTTGTCCCATTATTTTAAGATAAGCAGCCCAGGCAGAGACTTAGTATTTACCACAGAGCAATTGTATCAGCAGTGAGACACATGGAGGGGAAGAATTTATTTACATGCTCCTGTATTAAGCACTGAACAAAGGCAAAAATACCTTTTCTTATGAAAACATCTTAACTTTGGGCCAAGAAGATGGTTCCAGTATTTGTAATAAAGCGGACATGCACTATTTTCCAGGTCATACCAGGACTTCATCACAGAAAATCCTGACAGTCAGAGAGGAGAGTGTTTCTTCCTTATCCAAAAGTCAGCAGAGGAGGAAAGAGTGGATTAAGGCCTCTAGGCTGCCACTGCCCACACCAGAGAATATTTGTGCCCTTCCCAAACTTCTCAGCACTTTCTAACGAGAAGTTGAGGTAAAAGCATGTCTGGAAGAACTTCCAAGAGGTTTCTCCAAAAGCAGATTTTGAACTGCATCATCACTTGCTCCTATGTATCTCCCTTATGGTTTTTAGGCTTTGAAGAAAAGGATTAATAAAACCTGACAGGACAAGGAGAAAGCAGGGTTCTCTCCATCTGTGCATTAGCTGTCATTAATGCCAGGAGGTGGCAACTTGGTTGCCCACCTGATCCAAAGAGGGCATCATTTCACACAGACCCACTAACCCAGTGGAAAATGTTAGGGCTCAGCTGAAGCTCTAATGCTATTATCAATCGTTATCCATATGAAAATGTTGAATACAAATGATCTCCTGGAGCTGAGCTGTGATTATAGGACCTGATTAACTGCTTGAGCTTGAAACATGGTTGTACTCTACATGCCTACTCATGGTGGAGTGCATTGGGCTTGAAACATGATGAACAAGATGAATACGTGGGCCAAGGACATGCCCTCTCCTAGGAAACAGTCTTCATCAAAAAGAATACAACCCTCGGATACGACCTTTTAGGTCCCCCAGTCCTCTCTTGTGCTATGCTGGGCAAACCTGTTGGACCTTTTCCCATAAATTGGTCTTTAAAAGAGTCTGGAGGTTTTTTTCATTCTTTCATCAAGCAGGAGTTTTTCCAGACTCTGGTGCCTCTGGTAATTAGAAATATTTTAACAACTTTTGACCTCAGTTTCCTCACGCACAAATAGAACTCATTTGTTCTTGCGTCAACCTTGTCCTTTGGCTCTTGACAATGATGCATTTATTCACATTCTCTCTAAGTGTTTATAAACAGAGAGCACATCCTCTTTTAGTCTTTGTTCCAACCAAGCCAACTTTTCCCCTCTCTTCTAACACAAATCAGGTTTCCTGTGCACTCATTTCATTCTGATTCTAATAGATCTGGTCATAATTGACCGTATTATGGCAGATGAAATCCAAACAATCCTTTGTAAAGTAGCATTAATATTTTCACCACTGTATTCCAACTCTAAGCAGTGGAAAGTGTTTGGGGCTGTCCTTAAGTAAACAATAGCAATAAGGAAGTGGTGGCAGCCTTAGGTATTGCAAGGTAGTAGTAAGGTAACCCTAAATGTTTTAACAAAGGAAAATGCTTGAGAGAGACATGATTTAAAATGGAAAAAAAAGACATTTCTTGCATTTAAAAAGAGCAAGACAAAGTGATTAAAAAAAAAGTGATAAAAATCATACAAATGCCCCTTCTTCTCCACTAAATAGAATCTAAGTTTACTGTACAGTTGTGAATTAAAAGTCATTAAAGAAATACCATTTTTTATCCTGGAATTTTGAAGCTGTATTTACTATTGTGCAGAGGAAATGAAGCAAGGAAAGAGAGATAGACAGAGGGAGAGAGAGTGTGAGAAATCCATTCTCACATTTTGCTAAGGCCTATTTTATCATGACTACATTCAAATCTATGACTCCTGCAAATTTTAAATAAAGAACTGTAACATCTGTTTTAAGGCCCTGAAGAAACAGGAGCATTTCTTTGGAGAGCATTTCCTCAGCTGACTATACTGATCAGAAGAGATCTGCATTATTTGCTATGGTCTAATACGACGCATAATGCTTTAGCAAATTATGAATTCTTTCATTTTATAGGAACAAACTCCCTCCTCCCACACTTACATTGTGATACACACTCTTCAAGAAAATTTGCTGTATTGCATAAAGTAGCAAGTAATGGGACAATAAAAATTAAGGAACTCTTTGCAGGCATAACAGCATTTAAAATGAGCAATGAAAATAGCAGATGTTACCTCACAAAGCCTAAGCAGATTTCTGATCACAAAACTGAAGTTGGTATTTGCTTCTGCATTACTATAGTTGGCAAGAAGGTTGTATTCCCTTGGCACAGTGATGGAAAAGGAAAGACAATTCCAACTTGTTTTGGTATCTCAAGGCAAGGAATTATTTGAATCAGATGCACAATTTGCAGAACATCACATTTTCACTGTCATAGATCATTTTAGAATTTCGAATTTGGAGGCCAGAGAGGCAGTGTTACAGTTACTGATTTGACAGCGTCATTTAGCCAATACAGGCACTCAAGCACAGATGTCTAAGCTGTCACAAAAGATTCACAGAAGCAAGAAAATGGGTAGAGCTCTGAGATCATCTCCCAGTCATATGGAGGCACTGTGGCCATCAGCAGGTAATGGATGACCACCTCAAACAGACTGGGACATAAAGATAGCTGGTTTATGTATCACACAGAAAGGGGGCCACAAATCTCTGCATTTCCAAATTCTGCACTGCCAAATAGAGGCATTGCAATCTCGTTACTGAACTGGCAAAACATTGCAATAAGCAATTACCCAGCATCAAACACTCAGGAAACATGTAGATTCCTCCTCTAATTTGAACATAGTGATGAGGAAAAATTGTGCAAAGCAGAACCCTTGCTGTAGTATTATCTACTGATCTTATTTACTGCTAATATGATTTCTGCATCCACAATATATGGAAATTATTTGCATTTTTAAACAAACAGAGCTAGAAAGCTACCTAAGTACCCAATATGGATTTAGGTCCAGAGGCAGATTAAGCTGGGATAGCACTAAACATATTCACTTTCTCTGAAAGAGAAAAGAGGAATTACTGAATGAGATGCAGAGACTTTAATGACGATGTCTAGAGCAGTTTGTTGGAATGAACTTAATCACAGATTTCATCCTTTTCATATACAAGACTATCAAACTAAGAAGGGATGATGTACATTTCTCTGTGCAGATCATTCAGTTTTTCCTGCTGCTGGGACTGCAGCCCAGAGAAAGAGTTTTGGAGTGGAGAAGGCAGCTGAGTAGTAACTATTTGATTGCTCTGCCATTTCATCTGCTGCAATGTGCAAATAACAGTGCTTAAAAGGCAGATTTTCTTTTTTCCCATGGAGACACTAATTTCTGAATAAAAAGCTAAGAGAAAGCATATATACTAGGAATGATCCTCAGTCTTGTTTGGTATTTTTTGAGGGTGAAGGAGCTGAAACAGCTAAAAGCAAGCACCTTCTTTAGATCTTTTAGAAAGCCTGCAACATTTAAAACAAAAAAATCAATGGCAGTGTCTTTAACTTGAACAGCAAGCCAAAACCTGAGCTTTGTCTAAGAAACTGCTGTCCCACCTACTGATTACAGAGGATAGCTTTAGATTCAGTTGATGCTCTTCTTAAAATACTCAGCGTTAACTCTGAAGTGAATTCTAGTTTATTCAGACATGAAAAAGAAAATATGTATGTTGTTTACATGACCACCTGCAGATTAAAGCTGGGTTCTCTACCAGCAAAGCCCCATTCAATGCTGGAAAATACACACAGCACTGGTCAGGAGCAAGGCAGGGCCCAAACTAATGGTTATGCAGGACCTGGTTTGTTTACACAGCATTTCCAGAGACATATTTTTCTCAAAAAAAAAAAAATCCACTGGTTTAGCACAGCATACTAATGAAAATCCAATAATTAAGTATGAAAACAGAAGTGGATAGTAAATCCAGGTAGAATGGAATTTACATGCAGTCTTTTATCCTGAGAATATACAGCAGTTACATGATTAACATGTTAGGAGATAGTCATCTACTCAGGGAATCCAGCTATTTTCAACCTAAATTATTTTTTAAAAACCTGAATGCTGTCGGACCTGAACTGCAGTGTTCAATACTTCATATACAAAACTATTTCACATATTGACTTGTCATATTTTAGCTGACAAGCTTTCATGGGAGAACTTATTTCACAGTGTAAAAACAGAATCTCAATTTAACTTACTGTTTTCCCTTTATGAACATTTATATATGACCTAATCTAGAAGTCTATCAAAGAGCCTCCCACTAATATCAACAGGTTTGGATATCAACCATTACAGAACATTCAGGGAATTCATAAAGGAAAGGGAAATATGGGATTTTATTATTATTAGTTTAATTAAGAAAAAAATCATTAAAATATAAACAAAATGCAAGGACTCCACAACAAAAGATTACATATTAAAAAAAGGTCTTAAAAAGGGCCTGTGAAAACAGTCAGCTCAATTGTGAACTCTTCAGATATTTAGAAATAAAGGGAGTTTTTCAGTTTATTTTCCATTTATTCATAGAGGGACTTCCATTTAAAACAGGCAAGAAAAACCAGCACAATCCAAGAACCTGTCATTCTACTTTTATTAAGCAACATCTACTCCCTCATTGTGCTTGAACTTTGTCATAGCTACTGCTTCCTGTTGGCAAAGGGAGAATCAGCATGAATATTGTCAGCAAGGCTGAAAACAGGATTCATGGATCACAACAATGTTCACTTGACAGTTACCTCATTTATAATGATCCAGTGACAGTCAAAAGCAACCAAATTAGTCTCCACGACCTGAAACAGAGAACAAACCAGCTATCAGTCAGCTTGCTTGGGAAAGCCAGGAAAAAAATATTAAATAGATGCTCTCTGCAAATGACAAAAACCAAAGCACATGCTCTCTAGAACTTTTGCTATTGAACTGAGGATAGACAATCTTTAGCACCATGCTGCAGAAGCATTTGTGTTATTGTTTGACTTGCCAATTAAACTTGGAAATACATTTCATTGCCAGCATCACAGGAAAGAATATGTTTCAGTTGACTGAGGAGAAAAATGAAAACATTTTTGCTTTAGCACTGTGTGTTGAGAGGAAGCAACAGAGAGGAAGGCAGAAAATGAATATCAAGTGATTTTTGTAAGATTTCTGTATTTCCTGATTCTAAGGCCTTTCCAGTGTATACCTACTCTGAAAGCCTCTGAATTAAGAAATAACAAAGCAAACCCAAACCAAAAAAACCCACATCACAAATGCTTGAGTTCATAGAAGTGCAAAGAGCAGGAAGGGAATGGTTCTCCTGAGAAAGAAGGCTGTCACAGGGATGATGAACTATAGCCTGTCTCAGGTTCCATGCACAGAAGGCCTCTCATCCTCCTCTCATACATCTTCTCCTTTCCTTTGCTGAAAATTCGTCCATGACCTGCCCTCATGCTGGACTGAACAAGTGCTTTCTAACTCATCTTTCACTCAGCCCTGTCCCTCCTTGAATCCATTGCACTTTTGTGGCAAGTCTCTTTTGAATCCACTTCATAGTGCAAATGAAGAGGATAAAAATACACTTGTTCTTCTTTCATTAGGTAGGAGAGAAATCATTGACAAAAGGGAGGCCAGAAACAAACTCTGGAAAAAGCTGGACACCTTAATTTTTTTTCAGCATGAAATTGAATTAGGATTAACATGCAACACAAATTAATCCCAATTTATTTTTATAGTTACCATGGTCATCTTGATTCACAAATCAAAACTACTGGATACTTACAACTGTATTGAAAGGGGCTGTATTGAACCCCTTAAAAAAACACAAAGAAAAAACTCCAAAGAAAAATAGAAAGAAATCTTGGGGTTGACAGTGTTTAAGGGTACAATTAAATGGCTAGTGCTGGCCTCTTATTACTTGGACCATTGGCTTTTAATGACAACCAACAGAAAAAGCACTTACCAAGGATGGTGGCAATTTATACTGTGCCATGTCCAAAGGAGAACAATTTAACTGGCCAGAAATCTTAAGAGTATCGAAAAAACTCACACTGATAAACCTCATTATTAATTCAAAGGCTATTAGAAGTGGGGTCACTGCTTGTGTAGCAGAATGCTAAGGCAAGATTGGAAATTCTGATCTGGAGAGACCTGGGTGAAGGGAAAGCAGGAGCAGCAGTGTATGACTGATTCCTTATTTGAAACTCTCACAGCACCGATCAGAAATGAGGGGGATTAGCAGCCATAGCTGCTAATGGAAAACTTCAGTTTTCTGGAAAACTTCAATAGCGTTGGCAGGAATCAGAGTCCTTAATTTATGTGGAGTTCAATAGGTAAAATCAACATGATATTTTGGTGTGTTGCTTTGACATTTTCTTGCATTCTCCACTGCAGGTGTTCCCACAGCACGTATAAAAGAATAGGACAGAAACTGAGTAACTGTGAGAGGAGGCAGCACAACAGACTGAGCCAGAATGTTTGAACTGAGACATGGCTGTTCTGATCAGATTGCTCATAACAAACCAGTTGGAATACAAACTCACCCAGGAACCAAAAAAGGTCAAAAGAGGACAGAATAGTAACAAAATTCTCAATGGAGCATTTGCTCCTTACATAAACCTCCAAAGCATAGCAAGTTTATCCCATTTACAACGTAAGCTGTCATTTAATTTTTCCATAAAACAGAACAAACCAAAGCCTTACTAAAGCAGGAACAATTCTGCTAGTCAATCTACATGCAGTTCTGCTGAAAGCAAGCAAAATTAAATACAAGAAGAAAAAAAGAAAAAAAGGCAGCACAGTCAGCATGTTTTCTGATTTCTTGTCAGGTTCCTAGCAACCTTGTCCTTCCTAACTTTTGGCTCTGGGACGTCCTTCCGGGAACGTGTGCCCTGCTGTAACTGCTCTGCTCAAGATGAGGTCTCCTGAGGTTTCTGTGGCTCCAAGGCAATCTGCCAGTGACACCCTCGAGTCAAGTCTCCCAGTGGTGGTAGGAAAATGGAAATAACTGTGTTTCACAAAGGGATCCTAAGCTTTTTCTTTGCTTCCAAATGGCAGTCAACCAAAAATTCAAATTCAGAGAATCCACAAAATGAAAATTCACATTTTCTGTTCACTTCTTATTAATGTGTTACAAGTGAGCCAGATAACTTTTTTGTGCCTGAAGCTTCAGCTGATCAGATTTTCATGTATTGTATTGACCATTTTTGTTTCAGTTCATTTAGTCTCTTAATAAGTATTTACTTTGGAGTACCAACTTTGCCCAAATTCTCAGATTTCAATCAGAGAACGTCTTTTCAACTGAATATGGTCCCAAGTGTCGCTGGTTTTATTGTGTAAAGCTAACAGACCACTTAAGCCAGTCACTGATAGAGGCTGACTGGTCTCGCTAGTCACTCACATTATTTCAAACACCTCAGGGTACCTGTGACAGATTTATTCACCATTTTCAAATAACAAGAGGAAATTAACCCACATTTTAGTGACATTGAAACTCCTCAGCAGAAAGATCGTGTTTTATCCATTGAAGTTTATGCATTCATGAATCTACTTAAAACTAAAAACATATTCAAAAAGTATATGTCAAATTGGAACTTGTAGTGCACTCAGAGACACTCAAACTAACATATTCTAAGTTTAGATGGGCTGCAAATAGCCCCTGGTTTAAAAATTCACTTTACCTTTCAGTCTGCTAGAAGTTGCTTTCTGGCATTTTTCTTAGCCCATCTACCCAAAGCTTGTTCTGGCATTGACAGTCACTTAAAAAGATGACTGATAATGCCCTGAGAAAGTTGCTAGATTTTTTAAGATAGATTTACATCTGAACTGGGACTCAGCGTTAGGCTGAGATTTCAAGGCCTTATTTTCATCCCTGGGTCATTTGGTCATTCAGCCTTATCTCTCACAAAACAGCTGTTCATTTCAGCAGCACCGAAATGCTGCATCTCAGTCTCTTCCTTAACTTCACTTCTGCCAGCATTGGCTTTATTGTCCATTTAATTGACCTTAAAGTTGGCAGTGTACATTCTGACTGTGTCTGTAGGAATTGCAGGACATTATAATGTTATCATCATCATTAATAACCTTCCCATATTTTTCAATTATTGTGTTCCTTATGTTTTTCAGTGTAGATAAATGCACTGGCACATCTGCTGTTTTACAAAAAAAAAAAAAAAAAAAAAAAAAAAGCAATGCTATGCACACCTTCAGTTTTGATGCCTGAGGGAAAAAGTTGCTCAATCCTAAAGTTTTCTTCAAATTCTAAGAGTAATCATATGCATAACCTTACTATCAGAAGATTATCTCCATCAGCAGCTATTAAGCACCAGTCTGCAAGTAGAAGACTATAATAAATCAGTTTTAAAAACTCCCAAACTGTCTAAAGTCAGCAGTAACACAACCTAGATCCAATTATTCATCAGTACAGCAGTCATTACTTGCACACAGCAGGCCTTTGCAGCCATGACACAATGTTCCAGAATGCCCTTGTCTATCTCCTTCGTTTGCCATTCTCTTTACTTTAAAAAGCCATTGCATTTTCACATAGAAGGGATGATAACAAATAAGCGTGAAGTGAAAAAAACCCCATAAATAGCACAGCTAGGTCTGCTTAAAATTGACCATAACCTAAAAAGCACAAACAGCAGAATTATTAAAGGCAGCTTTGCAGCAGGTTTCTATGCCTAATATTCTCAGAACTGTAAAACAAGTATTTTTTTATCTGAGTGATGATCTTCTTCTCGTTGAAATTCATATCTGCATGCATATCAAGTGAGCTGGCATGAACTTGTGCTCTGTGCCAGGGAAAAATGAATGCAGAGAATAATGCTTGCAAGTGCATAAGGGCAGTAATGAAAAAGAAATCTGAAATCCTGTATTTTAGAGGCAATAAAGCAAATGATTGGGGCGTGTAGGAGGTTAGGTCTTCAAGACCTCAGGCATTTGAATACAATGCAAGTTTCAGGTTCATCACTGGTTCTGCTGGCTCTGTGACAGGAAGCAGGGCTGTTCCCTCCCAAAAGGTAAGGGACAGATTGGAAATCTCCATACAAGACAGAAGGCAGGTGAACCTATCGTTTATGCAGCCCACCTCTTAAACTAAAACTGAGAAAAACTGGAGTGTGCATTCCTAATGAGGGATGAACACCAAAATTCTACAAAGATATTAAATTGAGGAAAGTTGACACTTTCTAAAACAAAGAAAACCATGTACCTATTTGACAAATTCTCATTTCACACATCCTCTAGGGGAAATCACACAAGCTGTGGGTTAATAAACATACAAAGCTATAGGTCAATACACAAAACTCTCTGAAGCTAAGTAGAGCTGCTAGCCAAGAGAGCATTAGGAGGAAGTATCATATATCCCTACTTCTTACTGCTCCTTTAGGCATTCAAGCCACTTTCAGAGTTAGACACTTTAGTCTAACCCAAGACAGCTGCCTTTTGAGCTTCTAAATATAAGTTGCTTTCTTAACTGAGATGAATGGGTCTACCAGTAGCTAAAGGAAGCAGAATTTATTAATTCTGTATTGACTGTTCTCCAGTTCAGACTGTATTTATTTACTAAAAGGGAAATATTTGAAAGAATACCCCAATTCAAAAAAGCATTTTATGCTTTGGAGGTGCCATCTCTGCTATTCCATTGAGTACCTCCACTTGCAAGCACAACTCCAGGGTGAACTGGGGAGCTGTGTTTAAGTTTTATGCCCATTGCCACTGACTCCTTCCTGTCTCAGACAACTAAATCAGTGTCAGAGAATAAGCAGAGGACAGCCTATTAACCAACTCCTTCAGAAAGCTACTTTTCTGAATTCAGCATTTTTCATCTATAGACTGTTGGTATTCAATTATTTATAATGCCATATCACATAATTCTCCGTTACTAAAATTCAAAGCAGCAAGTTATCATGCCACTTCTGAAATAGACCTTCTGAAATTGTGGAAAAGCTGAAAAAGAAAATAACTCTCTACTCACTCAGCCCCTTTTCAGACACAGAGAGTTCACACTTGAGTATAAGAAAACACTGCCATTAGTTGTATAAATCCTTGCAAAGGATTTATAAGTTGCAGCAAAGGATACAGCCTGTCAAGTATGCAGTGCTATTCATGCACAGTCACAGAAATCCACAGCAACAGATACAAAAGATCATTCTTAACACCTTTGTAACTTCAGAAATATGTTCGTGCCAAGCTCCAGCAGTTCTGCTAACACCCCATTAAAATAAATCAAACTCATGCTTCATGAGGAAGGTGTTCCACTTAGTGAAACACAGACGCTATTGAACTGATGAGCACGAACACAGATGAAACAGAAACTAATTTTCTTTTTCTAAAGAATTCAACTACACACTGAGGGAGATTTAGCAGAGAGCACAAATACGCTGCCAAGATGACAAGTGATGAGCAAGGACAAATCATCTGTCATTGGCAGCAACTCCAGAACTTCTGAATCTTTGGAAGAGCTTGACAATTTGTCGTAACTATTTCTATTGTTCACACTCAAACCTTTAAATGGCCTAAATGCAAGACAATCTAAAGCAAGTAAAGCAGCTGTAGTGCCAGCATGCAAGCTTTTTCCGTGTGCAGTAGTAAGCAAGAAAGAAAAAAGGCTTTTTATCAAAAAATCCAAAGTAATTTAATGAAAAATTGCATCAAAAATTATCTACATTGCTTCTTTCTAATAGATATGGGCCCACAAGTGTGGGCAAAAACTGCAAGATAGAGATCATAAAGGAAAACCATTCCTTTCATTTAATGGAAAATTACATCAAAAAATATCTACATTGCTTCTTTCCTATAGCTGTGCGCTCAAAAGTGTGGGCAAAACCTGCAAGATACAGATGATAAAGGAAGATCATTCCTTTCCTTCACAAAGAAAATACAGGAAAACCTTTCTGGATTTTCAAAATTTAGCCCCATACATAGGCAACTAGTCAGACAAGGCTGCAAACACCCAAGGAAGCAGTAATGCTTCACATAAGCAAAGACCCTTACAGGATCAGGCCATCTCAGGTATCTCCTGTTTGAAACACAGAGGAGAGCTCCCTGGCTCCTGGGGTACCTGTGCTACAGCTGGGAGTGCTCTGTGACAAGACACCCAGATGCTCCTTTCTCAAAATGTTGAAGAGAACTGTCTTGAACTAGAGCTTGCTTTCCTGTTAACTTTCTGCTCCACCAGTATCTGCAGTACTGACTGTGAATCTTTCTGCTGGACCACCACAGAGCAAAACACACTTTCCATTTGATTGTGTTTTTTGTTTGTTTGTTTTGGTTTTTTGGTTTTTTTTTTTGGTTTTTTTTTTTTGTTTTTTTGGGGGTTTTTTTTTGTTTTTTTTTTTTTTTTTTCCACAAAAGCCAACAAGATGGCATTACATAGACCATAGCTCTGGGAATGGCTGATATTGGAATAATTTAGAAAGTGATTTAGAAACTTTCCCAAGAGTTGAGTTGGGATACCAACCTCCTGTTAACCCTTCCCAAACACCGTCTGCCCACAATACGTCCAAACTAATATAAGGTTTTACAAACTGGACTGCATTCTTCCAAATGGAAGACTGAAAAAATGCTCTCATCCAATACCTATAGATTGTCTGTCTGTGTCTTTTCTTGGACTAGCCTCTTGGAGTCACCACTGCTTTTTTACAGGTGAACACGTCTTAACCTAATTTTCTCCCCCAGGGGCATAGCAATTTGTGGATCACTAAGATATGATAAAAAACAGACTTCCAATACACACATGTGAGACAGGAAGCCACCCCAATTCAACCCCGCTCCCTCCCCGCTTCTGAGAAAATGACAAACAAAAACCAACAACCAATCAAACAGAAGATGTCAGAGGCCATTTTTAAACATGACGTTTAACTAAAGATTTAACTTTGGACTAGTGTGAGCATTCAGAGCAGTCTCTGACAGCACAGATGTCTCCCCCTGGACTGGTATGTAAAGCAGAATATGAATGTTAAAGACTATTAAATAGCAAAGAAAGGTAAGTGATAAACTGACGACTACCTTAACAGATCTGAAGTTTAGAAAGGTAAAAGCATGGAGTTGCACTATTTAGTATATTGTACTAGGTTAAACACTCACAGGACTAGTTCAAGGAGATCCTCAGGTAGGTTTGTGCTTATTTTTACTTTTCTTCTTTGTAGCTCCTAGTTCATCAAACCACCACCATTTTATCAGGCTGTTTGCTCCAATTCTTCCATCTGGTGCCACAGCAAGGTCTTTCTGTGCTCCCACTCTTAGCCTTTGAGCTTTTCAGTAGGGAGATCAGTTGTTAATTTATAAAGCTCATTCTTATGCGCCAGCAACTAAAGCTCATAAAAATCTCTCTTCACTAAAGGCAATATTTTTATAATCTAACTTTAATCTCTATCCATTTCTGCTCTTGAGAGATAAAAAAAAAAAAACCACCAAACCACACATGGCTATACTTATTTTTGTTCTTCTGGACGATCACCTCTCTCTGGGATTCCTTTCCCTGACATTCCTTCTAAGAAAAGGCAAGGAAACAAACACCCAACCCCCCCCCAAAAAAAACCTCAAAGAAAATACCAACTACTGGGTGAAACCTGACAGAGACATCTACCAGTGATTAGAAATCAAGCTTCTACAGCATTTGGAGGGGGCAGGTGGAAATTTTCTTCAAGTCTCCTCCTAAGTATGGGTGATACAGTTGACACAGCTGCATTTGTTTGTCTTATGAAAATGCATTTCTTTTAAAAATAAATAGTTGAAGCACTTGATCAGTTTTCCACTTATTCAGATTTATTTCAAAAGATGACACTTTTAAACTAAAAGCATTGGGTTACTCCACTGAATAATTAGTTGTATATTGACTTGGCTTGCCATCATAACTACATCTGAAATGAGTCAAGGTTCAGAGAACACTTTGTATCTTCTGTTCTAAGATTTTAAGAGACAGAGGCTGTTAAAGTACAGAAATCAGCCCCATGCTAAAGAAAACCATTAAATATTCAATAAAAGTAAATAAAGACAGCATTAATACTTCAGTGAGTTTGACCACAGGCTTGTACTAAGAACACAAAATAAAAACACATTCTGTCTAGCAGAAATGGCCTTTTTAAAATGATTCATTTCCTTAATCATTGAGAAAAGCTAATAATCTATATTTTATAGGTGTCTAAACCCATGCATCTTTCTGAAGTCAGCCTGTAGACTGTAGGTTTAAAATAAAATAACTATAAGCAATTTACAGATCTTTCAATTTTAGGGTTATTTTATTCTTAGTTGGTTTTCTTACTTCCAAATTTATGCTTTGATTTATGTTCCTATTATTCTGAAAAGTGTTTGTAACACTTCTTGGGGAAAAAACAAAACAAACCACAACATATTTTTTTCTTAAGTTCTGAAACTACTTGGCTTTAACTCAGACCTATTCTCCTACCTACACTGCAAGACAGAGTGAATAATGGTATCCTTAATGAACAATAATGTACATTCCACCTAGAAACTATTTATTTCAAAGTAAAAAAGTGTCTCAAATTATCATGGAAATACAGAAATTCAGGTTCATTACTGTTCAGTGGTTGCCTCTACCTGCCTTTCTTTCTATGAACTAGATTTTGTTTATAGCAATAGTACTAAATTGACCCCTGAAGATGTCGTTCTTTTTCTGTTTGGTTTTTTTTTGTTTTTTTTTGTTTTTTTGTTTGTTTTTTTTTTTTTTTCGTTGTTTTTGTTTTTTTTTTTTTTTTTTTTTTCTTTTAAGTCGAATTCTTTTTGGAAATTGAAGCAGAAAACTTAAGTATGTGGCCTGGACATGGGTTTTGAATCAAAGTGGATGTCATCACCTTTGAAGTTAAAGAACCAAACATAAGAAGCCTGAATCTACACCAGGGTATCACAATTTCCTTGTTCTTATGGATTAAGAGCTGGAGTCAGAGACTTCTCCCAGCTGTGGTGTTTGTTTTTAACACCTCAGCATCTCCTACATGCAGCCATTCAGGAGCTACCCTTTTAGCGAACCCACTCAAGATTGAAGGCTGTTGACAAGTCCTCCAAAAGATGGAAAATAATTGTCTTGCTGATTTGGATGCCTTTGCAACTGCTTTCCCCAAGGCCAGAATCTCTCCACAACAGAGAAAGTCAGGGATTAATGAAGCTTTGTCACAGACTTACAGATACTCCATCTGCACATATAAATTATTTTTCTAAGCAGAATAAAAAGTTCAGTTCTCAATTTCAACCTCTTGCAGACTTTATAGGCAGCATCTGATTTATCCCAAGCCTTATTAATATGAAGAAAGATTTCAAACTGTTAATGTGACGTGAGAAGTTCAGACAGTCATTAATTCAATGCTTTAATTTGTAGAGGAAAAAGGAATGCCAGTTTGACAATGAACCTTTCTTAAGTCTGCCTTAGTATCATGTCTGCTAGTAAAGAGAGCTTTGGAGGCTACAAAAGGAATACAGATGATAAAATGGTATCTGTCGTAATTTCAGTGTATGCTCCTTTGTTAGCTCATATAAAAATACGCAAATTCATATTTACTTCCTCTTTAAAAATATACCTATTAAGAATCATGATTAACCAAAGTTACCACTTTAGTAAGGCAGTGAACAGATAAGACTCAAGAAAAATACACTTGTGAGGCACAAGAGTCTTCCCAGTGTGCATTACTACGGGTTGACTGCACTCAGCGAAAGGAAAATTGATTAAATAAAACTTGCAAATGAATCATATAAAGGTTGTATTTTAAATAACTTTTCCCTTCTCATCCATACCCGATTTTATACCTCAGTACTCCTATAGATTGTAGTATAGTTGCTCCTCCTTTACACAAGTATAAATTAAAAGAATATCCAATTAAAGATGGAAATCACTGTCAGAAAGGGGCTGAAGAATATGGGCTTTGAGTAAGAACTTGAAGTTTTGAAGTAGAGAACAGAAATTGCAGAACAGGGTGCCTGATTCAGAGGACTATTTGGTAGTGTGAACAAATATTTTTAGACTGCTATTGCTTAAAAGCAAGCAAATAGGAAAACTAAAGCCATAACAACAGTTTTCTTAAGACCAGCCGTTTTCCATAAAAAAGCTTTCTCTCCAACCAAGGTACCAGCAATCCAAATTAATAAAATACTGATTAAAGTTAATCTACTCAATTTGGCCCACTCACATTGTTTGTTTTTGATATTAAGTGTGGGTGCCATTGTTTTTAAAGTTTAGCAACTATTAAAAAAATAGATTGAATTTATGTCTCCAAACTGAAAACAGAAAACATAGCTCACCTTTACCTCTTTTTTTTTTTTTTCAAAGAATAGCAAAGGAATATTTTATAGCCAGACCCTCTGAATTGCTTGACATCTGTAAGTTACTCAGATTTTCCTCAAGAGGGGCTGCAGGATGCTGAGTGCCTTTGGAAACTTGGCAATTCCATTCAGGATTTTAAAAATAAGTTGAGTGCCTTGAAAATCCAGCCCTGATTATACTGGCAGTGTGATGTTTATTTTATTAGTGATACGGAAATGTGGTTTCAACTCCTTTTGCATCTGTTAGTAAACTCAAGATTTAGTCTGACTGCCTATCAGGAAAAATGTTTAGCTTTATACACTACAGAATATAACAGCGTTGCTCTTTTTTCTTCTTTGCTGTCTGCCTTAAAAGCAATTTTTTGCCAAGCATCAGACTGGCATTACTGAAACAGAAAGTATTTCATTTTCCTATCACAGGCATTATTAACAAAGGTCACTGTTCAAGTGACAAAATATTGCTAAAGCCATCAGCTCTTTTTGCTCTTCAGCTTCGTGGTGGTGCCTCTCCTGTCATTTCACATATCTGTAGAGAACAACAGTGGCAGAGGTTCAAGTGAGATAGCCCCCATTTCTGACTTGCACATAAACTTAGCATTCAGCTCCTCTCCAAGCATGCAAGCTGAAAGCATTTTTTTCTTGTAATAGGAGTTCAAGAATCACGAGCAGTTTAATGGAGTCCTAACTGGCTGCAGGCTTGAAGCTCCCTATGAAAAACAAGCTCTCAAAAGTACATGTGCAAAGACAAAATCAGTTCTAAACATATGGAAAGCATTCTGGTCCAAATTGCAAAGCTCAGTGGCCATTTTTGCTTTTGTGCTTCACAAGAGATGAACAAAATAGATCTCTCTTACTAAGGGTCCAATGGCATTGCAAGCCCAGAAGGTCTGCACAAGGACTCACTGAGTCTTGTAAAGGGCATGGATCAAAACAGCAGCCTTTTATTTTTCTCATAATGGCTCTAATTTTTCCTAATAAAGTACTTCTAAATTTTGGGAAATTCAGCTATTGCTTCTGAGAGTAGTTCAGCCAGTCAGCTACAAGAACCCAGACCATAATTTAAAGATTTTTATAAGCCATGTGTGTCCTAACATCAACCATGCAACACAGTTCAGATTCATCATTCCAAAAAAACCCTTCTGGCTAGATATCTGTTTGCAGACCTTCAATCTGAAATTCTTCATATATGTCACTGAAGGTTATTAAAAACTGATGCTCAAGGTGAATGCAAAGTACTCTCTGTATTACCACAATTCTCTAGCAGCTAATGGTTAAGCTAACAGAGATATAACAACTCAGCACAAACTGATACAGGCTAAAATATATTTCAGCTCTATAAAGAGAGAAAATCTATATGTTTTTCATAATTGTTTGATGCTGGTTTAAAAGTAGTTTTCACAAAGTAATTGCATCTGGATCCAGGGAGTCCAAGCAATACCTATCTCACAGACACTGGAGATACAAATATACCAAAAATACAAGCTCAAGCACACCTGAAACACAAGTGAAGTTGGGACATTGGATCATCTCTAAAATGAGACAGATCCTAACAGATTGAAAATAACTTTATCAAGGAAAAATAGCACAAGAAGCCAATATGTGTTCTATTACAGAAAAAGATAAAACTTGCTAGCCATCAAGCATGGTTTTTCTAAAACACTTCTCATTTGCTATCAGAAAGAAAACACAAAGGAATTCAGGAGAGGCAAATGTTCCAATCATAAAAACCCAGAAAAGCAGAAGTATTTAACACGTACAGTGTAATTTGAGCCATTCTGTACTGTTCAATAATGTATAGGGATTAAGTTGCTAAGAATTGTTTCTCAAATTTTCATTGTGAAACAGTTGCCCATTTCTTTTATGTTTCTAAACTAAGAGGCTTAAATTAGATCTTTGCTATCATCTTTTAAACGTGAATTGGAAAGCTTTGATGGAGAAAAGTAAAAAGACTGAAAGAACTTTAAGAGGATTTGCACATTCCAGAAAAGGAAAAATAGAATGCACTTTGTTAAAAGTACAATTAGTTCTTAATTTTAAGTGTATGAAAGCAACTATAGCCTTAGCAAAATGAGCTATATAGAAAAATAAAGGCCTTTTGAACTTTTATGAGAAGTATTGATGGCCATTCAATTTAAGCCCATATTACAACTTTATTTTTTTTAATGCAAAACAAGCCAAACCCATAATTGTAATTGCCTTGTTTTGCTTTTAGTTTAGATAGATAAACAGTCATAATTTGACTCATGGTAACAATTCCTCTAAAGTCTATGTGATTACTCAGCTGATGAAATTACTTATATGAGGAAAATAAGTCATATGTATAAGAGATTACTGGTACAGGTACCTCGATGTAAATTATGAAAGACACATTAGAGTGCATTAAATTTTCTAGCAACACATTCCTTTTTCCCACAGGTACTGTCAAACAGCTTTTTACCTTTAAGCACTGCATTTTTGTAGCATTCTTTCAATCATCTTTTTGACTAACCTGGACCAGAGCAGCAACATATCTCTCCTATTCTGACTACTATTATTATGGGCACAGGGTCTTTGCTTTTCGATGGTGATAGAAGCAAACTGACAGAACCAATATCCAGAAAATCCTTGAAGAGATACACGAGCTTTACACAAGGATGATCAACAAGATAGAACACTATTGTCTCCAGACTGATTGATAGGAAAAACAAGCTGGCTATAAGGCTGTATTTTCAGCTGGAAACAAGTACATCAGAAGTCCGCTGTGGTCCCCCATGTATACAAGCTTATTCAGACAGAAGAGTAAAAATAAATAAAAAGGAAGAAAGGCAAATAGAAGAAGTGTTATAGCAATGTAGATAATTTTTTGCTCCATTATGCAGCAAGTAGGAGAGATACACATCTTTCATGAAGACCTAAGTAAAATTCTGAATGTGTGAACACAATTATGGCCCATCTGAAGTCCCATTAAATCCCAGTTTACCTGAGACAGACAGGCTAGCACAATAGAGTAGAGCTATGTCAAATGTCAGGTGACTTCCTAAGCCATTTCCAAAGCTAAGTCAGGAACAGGAATGAGTAAAGCTTTTCCTACATGCCCTAGCCAGGAACCTCACATCTGTGAGCAAGAAGGGAACCTGACTGCGGCACAGTGCTGTGCAATTAAAAACAACTGCTTAGACACTGCTAAATACCTGCACCTGACTGCATTTCCACAGCTGCTTTTAGGGGCACACTGCTCTCCCTCTGTGCTTCATATATGCACTTCTCCTCTGGGGATGAACACTTATGTGTCCTTGTCAGCCCCAGATCTCTGCCTGGAGTCACCACTTTTTCTCATCTGCCAATGCCTTGTTTGATTACCATCCTCAAAGGACCCTCAGGATATGGGAAAACATTTCAGAGGCAGCGCAGAAATGCACCAGCAGAGCCCTTGCTGGATATTTAAGTGCTTTTCCTGAGTATTCCTCTCCTATGTTTTTTTCAATCTTGCTGGTTGCTGGCCCCTTTCTAAGAGACCATCTGGCTGCCACAGCAAGAGTAGTTAGGGATGTTGTGATGCATTTTATCCCACTTCTTGCCACTTAGGTAGGCAGTGCCTTAGTATCACCTCTTATTCATAGCACTTCTCAGGTGCTCACTAAGAATTTTGTCTAGAGGAGTCAAGTGAATTATTTAAAAAAATGTAAAAAAGGTAAAAACTCCAAAGTCAAATCTTATCTGCAATCAACCAGAAATTCAGAGAAGGGAAAGGAAGGCACTTCTATAGTTTTGTGTTAATGCTCATGAGAGACAGATGTGAAGTAAAGCTCAGTGTGAGAGACAAGAGTTCTAAGGAATAATGAGAAATTCACGTTCATTTTCTGCACTGGCATCCTACAAACATATTAAAAACCTTCATTACTGCAGTGTCTGATGCTTGCAACATAGGTTACAAATACAGCTATCTCTTGTTCAACAACACAGAGTTTGTGTATACACATATGCATGCACCACAAATTTATTCCTATTTGTTTCATCTACCATATCTTATCCTATACACTATCAGCTTTTCCTAAGAGATCAGGAATATATCTCGGTACATGGGAAAATGTCCTTTGTATGACTTATAATTCCAAACCAGGCATTTTACAGGATCCTGCAAAAGTGAAAATTTTCTTGGTAAACATCATAGAAAATTCATTCTACTGAAGAAGATTCTAACTTTGATCCATGACCCTCTGCACACGATATCCTGTCTCCAAAATGGAAAGAGATGCCATCAAAATTGCTTAATGTGTACCTATTTCACTCTCCCCTGGGCAAAAGAAGATAAAAGCAGAGCAACACCGTGGTGCTGTCAGAATATGAATCTTCCTGGATATATGTTACAATAACTAATAGATGGCACTGTTTTTTTTAGCATTTATGGCAATAAAAGACATTTTTATCACTGTAGTTCTGCACTTGTATGACATCTAACAACAACACCCTGGCACATGACTGAGCAATAACTGAACCAAATGGGGAACCTTCTCCAGCAAGAACCTATCACTGCTTTTATGATTATACTTGGACATTTAAAAGAAATTATTATAATTTTGCCTTCATTTTGAGAAAAAATGCAACAGAAAACTTGGAATTAAATACATGGTAAAGTATTTCCCAACCCCAAAACCAAGCTTGATCTGAGAGTAGCTAGGATTAGAAGTGTCATGAAAACTTTGGTTCAGTGTGAGGAGGGAGACACGGAAAAGAAATAAAGCTTATAGTCCTTCACCAAATGAAATTAAAATAAGTGTTGTCATCTTGGAATACTTCATGTTCTAAGCAGAAAATCTCTTTTTGGAGGAAGCAGGGTTTTCAATATGCTTTTCAGTTTGTAGTATTCCCTCAAACACACACCAAGGCTCCCCACAACTGTGTTTCACTTGTTCAAAGGGCATTTAAAGCATAAATACTTTTAGCATCACCTAATTGAAAAAAAAAAATAAACCTCCTTTGGAGGTCTCAGCTTTGTTTTTGTGGGTGAGTGCTTCTTTTTTTTTGGCAACAGCATGCATATTCAGGCAGATGAAGGCACTTGAAAAGGCAAATCAGACCTTGAGCTGAAGTACCTAGATGTAAAAATATTGTGATCACATTTTTTAATGCTCTTCCTCTGGTCCTAGGGAGAAGTGGTAAACACAGGAAGATGTGTACACCATAAATGGGTAAGAGGAAGGCGGTTGGATGGCTCCTTGCCAGGAGCAGGTAATATTGGAAGGGACAATTATGAAATGTGCAACAACAGTTACATGGAATACAATGTAACAGGAAATTTAAAAAATAATTTTGAATGCAGTTTTTTTCCCTCAATGGGCTTCTGGTCCAGATTCAGTCAAACACTTGTACAGCTGAGCTGCATGTGAGCACTTAAGCAGCATTCAAACCTTATTAATGGTGACTGAACACTGTTTGAGGCTTGTTTACATCAGAGCAAGTTCTGTTCTTAGAATGCACCTACAAAGCACTAAATCAGATAATAAAGGGACCAATTTGATGCAATTCTAACACATTTTCTTCACTTTAATCTGAAAAGCTTCCTTTATAATCACAAGCACATTAATTAGCTCTAATTTTGCCATCTCTGCTGTAGAAGTATGCAGGAAACCTGAAGAAAGCCGTAAGAAAAAGGACAAGGAGAAAAATGACCACAGAGTCACCAAGCTGCCTCTGGATTAAAAGGACATACTAATGAAGTCAAGAGCTGTTCTGTATAAGCACTATTGAAATAACATTATTATTATTATCTGTAGAAAGTGCCACTAACTAGAGACATGAAATCATATATCAAAAAATTTACCTGCTTTTAGAATTGTGACCTATAAAATGAAGCAAAAAGGGCATCCTCCTACAGGGAAGGAAATGACAGGAAAATTCTGTGGCTGTTGAATTGCAGAGCACTGATACTCAGACAACAAAAACCCTCAGAGAAGAAGAATTTGCAGTTCTTGGCTTATTTTGCATTTCAATCTAACAAAGGGAACATAAATCTTTTAAGTCTGCACCTTCTTTTTCAAACCTCCGCCTTCCTCTTTGCTCAAAATGATATAAATACAATAGAAAAAGGGTACATGACCATGGTAGATTTGGTCCCAAATTACATCCCTTATAAACATGATTTTACAAAGCTTTTATTTACACTAAAAAATTTGTTGTTTCCATGACAGCACAAAAAAACCTAGTGAAAAGAGTTTATGTGCATTATTTATGACAGTGTCCAAAACTTAGAAGTGAAGGATCTATGTTGGCTAGTGAGATAATGAAGCCAATATAAACTAATTTAGCCTTTGTCTATAAATAATTTGAAAAACTGCAGCGTAATGTTCATTTAATGGCTACCACAGTACTATGCTGTAAAATAGATCCAATAAACTAATGTTTTCCTATCTGAACTTCTGATCCCCTACAAAAGAGCTGAGCTAGCAGCCCTTTGCCAATTTATACTTACTGGTCTTTGACACCTAGGTTTTTATGCGTGTCGCTAAAAAGAGTTAGGATTTTATTTTTTACTTAATATTCTCGAAAGCACATGCAAGAAAATACTTCCCTTAAGAATCCATTTGCTTCCTCAATCTTAATGGTAGAAACAAACTTCTATCTACAACCTCGGGAACTCTGGAACAGTTTCCTGCAGGGCAAGGTGTTTTCAGCCCCTTGCTGTTATTTGCCAGTGCTCTGACTTAATTTCCAGAATAACGAGATGATTTTAGGGATTTATCAGGGCAGAAGCACAACTTTGATGGGAATGAAGCAACAATGTCTGTGAAATAATGATGTAGAGATACTTAAAAAGACTTTTTCAAGTAAACTTATAAAACATAGTTTCAGTGTGAAGGCCTCTTTTCTACCCTTGCTGTGGTGACAGTGACATTTTGCTATTCTGAGAAACACACCTTCCTTGTGTTAGTGCCTCTCTTCTTCCTAGATGAATATTAATGCAGATGACTAAGGACAGAGGGGACTACAAACAATTAATTTCTTGAAGTGTCTCTAGCTCTGTAATTAAGGCAGGTAAAGCATGCAACAAATGCTGACAAAGAAAGGTGACACTACTGAGCTTATTTTAAATAAATAAATAAATAAATAAATACATGCATTTTGAATAAATAAAAATAATAGGTCACATCCCCACGTGACCCTGTTTAAATTTATTAGGTTTTTTGCTTTTTCACAGTTTATCCAGCTTCATGTAGAAGGTACCACATTCCTGTGGTTCAATGCACTGACACAAATGGTGACATAACTTCACCCCTCCCCTTCTTCCCATAAAAACATTGTGAAAATCATGAAAACTTATGTAAAAATATGTATATATGTAAATCAGATCACATGTAGGAGCTACAGCGAAGAAGGCAGCTTTCTCACAGTGACCAAAATTAGCCTGAAGTTAAGACCCCAGATTGAATATGATATTTCCTGTGAACCGTTTCTCGATGAGGGCTGAAGCTGGATGTGAACTTGGAATTCAATAAGCAAACTTGGATGGTGGGAAGCCCTACATCAGAGCCCAGAACAATGTCAACACACCAATTCAAATCTTACAAAATAAATCAAGGATTACACCTTCTTCTTCTTCTGATATTAATTACTGATGGAATATGGCTTGGGAGACACGAGGAGAGGAGAGGTTTTGGAAGAAGATGGTTTAAGAAGTGATTTACTTGAAGTTATTCCATCTTTCCTGTCCAATCAGTTCCTGTGCTAAACAAAGTCCTTGGGGTGAAACATTTACTGTTAATTATGGAACAGGTATAATCTCTCTTGCTTTCAAATTAACAATTTATTACAGTGACAAATTAATTCCCCCCCCCCTTTTTTTTTCCCCAGCATATTAGCACATCAACCACCGTGGCTAGCTTCATTTCACTCCCATTATTAAGACAGTTTTTCCTTTTAATTTATACAAAGCATGAAATTCTATAACCAGATCTAAAACTCAGCTATGAAGAACTTACTGAGGAAATTTTATTTCAAGTACCAAATGAGCTATAGATGTAAAAGTAACCAAGACTAAGCCACTGTACATAGTCCTGTACATTTCCTGGTGAGGAAATCACTCCCTTTTTAAAATAATAGGGGTATTTTAATTTACTTCTTTCTCAGTTACTACGTTCATACAACACTAATGAATCCAATGAACCGACAATCAACAGTTATTCTAATAAAATGTTTATGATTCTTTTCAACAACTTATTCCCTTTAAAATTTGTAATTTTCATTATTCATGGAAAAAAATAAAATAATTAGAGCAAAAATATCAAGCTACAGAGAAGTACCTAAGATAGCTCAACTAAATATTATTGAACATATTAACAGTAATTACATTTGCTGCCACAAGCACATGAATATTTTTTCAGAACCTGTTCATAGAAAATATGTACAACAGTCCTGCAAAACTATGTTTGAAAAAGTGTTTTGTTTTGCAAACCAAAGTATTATGTTTCTAGGGAATATAGAGAACCTGACATTTTCCTAGGATAAATCATAACTATTTAATCTTAATTTTATAGCTGTATGATTGTGAAGAAAACTCTTCAGCTACACGGGGAAAAAAAAGAAGCCCTTGCCCCCTCAGCTAGCTTAAACAAAATCAAATATGAAGACACAGAAAAGAGGAAACAAAGCAACAACTGATAAGAAAGCAAGATATGAGACATCTGTGACATTGACCAACTAAAAAGGAGGAGGATCAGCTTCCACTTTTATTATCTACTCCCATGTAATGTTTGTTAGTAAACAACAAAATTGTTAGGTAGACCACAGTGACACATGCTTTTCTGTTTATGGAGATGACTTCTAACTGCTAGATGCTTTTAATCACTGCAGAAATGCTCTCTCTTCACCTCAGAGCTGATGTTAGGAACAGACAGGCAAGCAGGGGAAGCTCAAGAGAGGAGATGAGCATAATTGTGTGGCCTCTCAAAGATGCCCTTAGCACCTTCCAACCTCTGCTCTTTTCCTTACTATTTTCTATTAGTTTGCCTTGCTGTGCTTTTCCTGAACTCCAGCTCAGCATAAAATCTCATTACCAAAATGTCAAGGCAATAACCGTATCTTTATCTCTCTTCTTAATTTTTTTTCCCCTCCAAAATATACACACACAAAAAATGTTACTATGGCTTTATTGTTTTAGGTAATTAATACCTCTAGTTCAGGGTAGGAATCAATTATGTCCATATTCATTCTGCTCGCAGTCCATATTAATGTACAATCTGCATTACCAGTTCTATATCAAACATAGTTGGTATTCAGTGGAGAAGCATGGAAAGAATAGAATGGCTACTAGGAGGTTACTTAAAAAACCTAAACCTTATCAAAATAATAGCAGGTACAATTCAAATGCTTAAATGTAAGTTTGTTTGCTGGACTAGACAATTATGAAAAATGATTCCTTGTGCTTTGCTTTAGACATTTAATGCAACTGGCCTGTAACAAGTTTAGTTTTTTTTCCCTCTGAGGAATGGACATTTCTGGAGGTCAGTGGAAAATTCTTGATCATTCCTCACTCCCACACATATCTTGCTGCTATTTGACAATAATGGGATGTGAAGGATCTCACTTGGCTCCTCTGCCACAGCAACACCTTCTGGCCAAGAACAGACCTTGTTGATCTGTGAGAAAAACCCTCCTACAGGTCCTTCCTCCCTCTTTCCTGCCTCCCCCATCCTACGCTGGTGAACAGGCACGAAAACTGGTTCAGGTTTGAAATGACCACAAAACTCTTTGTGTGCAATTTCTAAGCAATCTTTCCTTGTTGCTGCAGTGGATTTTTACCCCATTTCCCTACACAAAGGGTGCTTGCAGAGACTGCAAAGGTCAGGAGCAAAAGGAAAAGCAGACAAGCCCAGTACACACAGATTTCTCTGTATAGATCTACTCTACATACAAAGTCATATCAACTTCTACTGCCCCATGAATACATAGCACTATGAGCAGCAGGGTCAATCAAAAGCAGGAATCTAGCAAGAGATAAGTCTCTCCACCTGGAATAAGTGAGTTTCTTCATATATTTCTCCATACATGGAGAGTTTCTCCATGTATTTCTCTGTTTCTTGTTTCAGTTTTTAGAGCTGAAACAAGAAACAGAATACAACCAGTTTTAGTGATCATTAGTCACAAAGGAATGAAACCATTTCAGATACAGATTATTTTCTCCTTTTTTTTTTTTTTTCAATTAATGGATATGTCCCTAAATTCCTTTCAAAACAGGTTGTCTTACTAAGTACGAGGAACTAGTTTACTATTGTGCTTTGAAATACACAGACACACCTTTGCTAGTGAAGCATCTCTGCTGCCTGGTGAACAAAGACA
This sequence comes from Setophaga petechia, assembly GCA_024362935.1. Taxonomy (NCBI): domain Eukaryota; kingdom Metazoa; phylum Chordata; class Aves; order Passeriformes; family Parulidae; genus Setophaga; species Setophaga petechia. The sequence goes on from JANCRA010000001.1 coordinate 49,387,278, forward strand.
AAATCCCCAACCCAGGACAAACTACTAATGAGGAGCAGCAATCCTGTTTTTTTGGCTTGCTTTATATGTTGTAGACAAAAAGGCAAGTCCCTTCACCCTTTAAAAATGACAGAATAAGTGCTATCTCTCAGAGTAGGGAAAAGAGCCAGAGTGCCAAATCTGTCAGTAATCCATCTCTCCTTTAAAACCCATGGTTTCTTTTTCTTCACCTGCAAGAAAGGAACCATTCCTGGTCCTCCAGTGCAAAATCCCTGGTGCACGGCTCTATCCCTCTGTGGGCTGTGACACTCTCTTGGAAACATGGCCCTCCTTGAGAGGGCAAGGGAAAATGAAGTGACCAAGACCTGATGACTCGACTGCCTGCTCTCAGGACTCTTTGTATTTTCCAGGAATCAAATGTTGCATCAAATCCATGACACAAAATGACAGCTGAGCAGCTGAGCATCTCTTTTCCCTTCACTGAGTTGATAGCATTAGACACAAGAGCCACTGCAGAGCACAGCCAGCTTGGTGACTGATTTTGGTCTCTTGCTATAAACATTACTTTTATTTCTAAGGTTAAAAGGCTGTCGCAGTGCAGAGATGATGCCTTTCTTTGCATCTTGAAAAACCCTGAAGTTGGCAGTAAATTAAGCACAAGGACAAGGAGAGGAGGTTGAAAACTACCTGTTGTCCAAAGTCCCACCATAACAATAACCTCTTCTGTTAAAGAAGACCAAACACACAAGCCAACAAAAGCCAAACTAACTCCACATCTGCAATATTCATTTTAAAACACTTATTTTCATTTTCTGTAATGATCTTTTAGAGATGACATACATCTTGCAGCCTCCTTCTCTCAGCTGACACATTCCTGAGGAGGCTCCTGATGCAATCCATATTAAAGCTAAATTGTCTTAAGACACCAGGAAAATAAACAGAACCGCAATTGGGGATAAAAATAGGTTGTGTAACTTCAAGGGACCAGCAAAATTTCTGCTTCTAATGTATGTTTGTGAAAATTCACCTTAATTCCCATTCTCTCCAACTTCTTTCTTAGTACACTGTTTAAATCATAAATGCCAGCAAGAAGAAAAATTATTATTCCAAGAAGCAAGGAGGAATCCTCCATACCAACAGTGATTTCTCTGACTCATTAGCACTTTTTTTCTGAATACTCATAGACTCTGTCCAGAAGAGGTCTAAAAGGAGAGAGTTTAAAATAAACCATGGCAGAGCTGCTGTAACACCAGTTAATGAGTTGCCTTGCAGCCTATATGTGACCAATTCCCACAGAGTCTGCTGTTGGAATTTAGAGTGATTTAGAGTGATTTCTAGGACCTTCTATTATCAGAAGCCATAAGCTATTAGAATTTTGAAGAAAATAATGGCAAACAAAACTTTCAAAGGGTATATTCTGTTTAATTGTGTGATGGTTGTTTATCTAGGACAGGGCACTTCAGAAGCTCTGTTTCCTGGCCAATTTAAAGTAATTGTCAAAGTCTGTTCCCATATTCCTAAAAAGGTCATTTCACTAAGTCCTAGCTTTTGCAGTGAAAGCAAGCTGGAAAGAACTTTTATAAAATGCTTAGAAAGCTGAGTGGAAAAAACTCCAGGATTTCAGAAAGGAGACCAGTGTCAGATGGAAGGAAGCAGTTTAGGAGCAGAAGTACTAGCCAAAAATGATAAGGAGAGGAAGACAGTAATTTAGAAAGCAGTGTTAAGAGAATGCTAAGAAAAGTTTGGAAATTACATTAAACTTTCATATAGGATGAGATAATTTCATGTGCACTTACACTGATAAAGTTGGTTTATATACAGGCATTAGTTTCTCATATGTTCTAAGACTCAAATTTGTTTCCACAGCCAAAGTCCTAAAGTTACCTAAAATTAAAATTCCTTCCAGTTTAAGATAAGTTGACCCAGTTCAATGTAATGAAATAGCCAACCATGAACAAAAGTGAGTTTCAGGAAAATAAAAATTGGTGCAATTATATCTCAAATTCTACTAATAATGGGTTCTATATTTTCATAAAAATCAGATACTAAATCTCAGCACAGCTCTAGGAGTTAAGCCTGTGATATGTCCTCATCTTTGGTTCATCAAAAACCTTTGCTTTCCAAGAGAATTAATTTTTAACAGAATAAAACATCTGCTCCAAGTGAAAAAGTAGGTTGTAGAGCAATCATTCTGGAATATCTTTTCTGGAACAACAGTATAGATCAAAAAATCCTCATTTTTATTTCATATAAACTATTACACTACCTTCTCTTCTCCCATCTTCACTCTCAACTGAGTAAAAATATGAAATATGAAAGTAAAACTAAGCAAAGTGACATCAGACATCAATGACAGGAGGTAAAAATACAGAAAGTACCTGTCAGAAGTATTTCTTAACTTCAACTATACCTATAGAAATAGATAAGAAAGATGAGGGGAAAAAAGAAGACAAGAAGGAGTTGTAACTTCAGCAGGGTTTTGACAAATCCCAGAGCGTTCCTTTGTCAATCAGACACAAACTCAAAGGCTACTTCAGGTGCTCTTGCATTCACTTGACTGAGCTGATGTCCAGGGAGAGTGAGTGAGATGTGGGGAGCACAGGGGCTGAACTAAATACCCCAGGACAATATCTTGGTTCCAACAGGCACAAAATCATGTTCCAGCTCATGGACTATTTAGAGCTGGAGTAGATCTCCTGCTTGTGCACTTTTATTTTTTTTTCCCCAAAGCCATATCCAAATATTTCCAAGGAAACAAACAAACAAACAAACAAACAAAAAAACAAACACAAAAAAACCCACCAAAACAAAACTCCCTGAAATGCCCCAAAAAACCCTCTCCCGATACAAACAAAAAACACCACTAAAAAACTAAAACCACCAAACCCTGCTCTGTTCCACTCTAATCACAAAAGGACAGTAGGAAATCAACCATGTTGACTTCTCAGGATGGTAGCTTAACAATGATGATAAAATCAAGTGCTCATTTCCTAAAGGTAATACTCCTTTGCATCACTGTTTAAGGGTGCGGCTACTTTTTGAAGTTAAGCACTGAATGTTTTGCACAGGTTATTTCAAATGGTTTCATGCAATAATTCATCCTCCTGTCTTGGTACTTTTCATTACAAAGAAATTTTCAAATTCCTCTGGTCAAGTATTTCAAAGTGATTCACATCTACTCTCTCATGAAGTGTTCATTACATAAATTTTAATTTCTGCTGATGTTTTCATGCCAAGCATTGCCAAATTCCGGGTAATAATTTAAGCTATTTCTTAGCTTGGGTGTCTCAAGTGTAGCCTTGAGAGATCTTGGAGGAAGATGCATTAATTTTGGCATTTCTCTCAGAAGAATCTGACAACCAAATATTTTTCAAATGATATTTAGAAACACTTGGCTTACTAAAGAGGAATAGCAATTTTATCTGTTTGGTGGATGCAGAAAGTTGTTTGTACCACCTGAACTGCCCCTTTCTGAAATAAGGAAACCTTGTGAGAACCTTGTGAGAACCCTGTGAGAATGAATTTCTACAGTATTACAATAATTCCCAGCATACCAAGTTAAAAAAGACAATTATATAAACCTGACATTCTGATACCAGTAAAAATCCATTATGTTCAGATCTGTGCAAAAGCTTATTTTTCCCCTTGACATTTGGAACAAATCTGCTGATGAATATTTTTTAGATGTTTAAGGACAGGTTTAATTCAAAGAAAACAGAAATCCCAACTTTTTGAATGGCCATTTGCATGTCCATTTTTCTCTTTACATCTTAGTCCCCAAAATTATTTGAATGAAATATGAAAAAGTAAGAGGTAGTGTCAGTCTCCTCAGGGTGTCTGGTTGCTGGTTCAGTTCCTCCCTCTCCACTGCCCAACTTGCCAATAACTTAGCTTAAAGGGTAAATCATAATAAAACCAATCACAATAAAACCTTTCCTGTGGCAGAATATGTTGCTCCTGTATTTTTTTTAGATTTTTTCCAAGATAAATGCATTATTTTCAGTAATTGCAATATATGGTTCACTTTTATTCTCCAGAGAGGAAGACAACTGTATGTCTGACTTCTCCTAAATCCACCTGCCGAGTTTGTGAGAAAAAATGGCAATATATACATCAGTGGTCCATGCAAAGCTATTGCTTCAGCTGGCAGTATATTGACATTTCAACAGTATAGATTCTATACAGTATAATCTCTTTATTTTGAATATATATTAGAGGATGATTTCCGGGGTAAAATACAACATGTAATATAGAAATACAGGAATCTGTATTTCACTTTCAAAAATGTGCATTGATAATATCTTAGTAGCTTTCAGCTTGGAAAATGTTTCTTATGTGACTATTGGGAAGGGGATTAATTTCTTGCTCTGGGTTTCTGTTCTGTTTTTTCAAGGTATTACCAATAAAAACTTCTTTGCATGACATTCACTGCCAGTTTACAGGATTTGTTCACAGTATTTAGTATGCAAACAATATCAATAATGGTAGCAATTTTGATTACACTCAGAAATAAAGTGCATAACCCCTCAGCTTTTTCACTTTTGCTTCACTAGACTTGTTAGAAGCAGCAGAAAAAAAAAAAAGTTATTGATATTACCCACCATGAACAGCCAGATTAGACAATCCACTAATGTAGAGAATGGAAAACAGAAGAGACACAGAAGAAAGAATGCAAGCATAGGACTCATCCTAAAGGGACTATTTCAGCTCAGAGACCTCTGTTCCTTGAACACAGCCTGGATAAAAGAAGAAAGAAGGACCTCTGCACTTCCTTCTTCTTCCCATTAATGAGCACAGTGGCAATAGCATGACCTTTCCTTTGATAGTATAAAAGACAGGAGGAAATTCTAAAAGCTTATCCAGAGTACTTGACACCAGTAGGAAAAAAGGACTGGTTTAATTCCTAATCTAACTTATCCCTCTCTCCTAAACAAAACACAACAACACAAACAAAAAAAGAGAGCCCTTCAAAAGTGATAACTTACTGGGAGTGTCTTCATCTATTGTTTAGGCAAGAATGGCAGGGACTCCTGTACTTATGCCAGGCTCATGCTTGTGTCTCATTTCCAGTGTCTGAGCATGTCACGACCGTTTCTTGTAGCCAACTGTGCTTGTTACAATCAGATAAAAGGGAGGGGAGACCTCCCCCTGCCTGCTTAGCTCTTCACTGTAAGCAGCCATCTAAAGGCACGGCAGGGCTTTCCTTCACCTGGACTTTGCAGTGCTGCACATCAGCATTTTCTTAGGATGGAAACAGCACCACACAGAAAAACAGATAGCTACTAGCACTGCCACTGCCAGGCACTCAGGTTCGAACTCCTGCATTTGCTCTAAAACACCAGACCTCTACCAGAAAGACAGGTCTCCATCTTCTACTCACTGCTGTTTCTGAGATGACCTTTCAATTACTTACAGGAGCATGAGCCCTGTGTTCTACCTGTACAAAACCAGAAATGGGAACACAAATGAATTGCCATAACAGAGCTTCAGGACCAAATTCTCCCAATTTTCTACTTGCTCTATAGTGTAGAAGCCATGCTAATCAAGAGGAAAGGAAGCAAAAGAATCGGAAAGGACCCTTCCATGGCAGCACTGGACTTCTTTAATCACTCTGTAGCCACTCTAACACATTGGAGCAAAACACCTTCATTTCTGCAGCATTCCAGCCTGAATCACCAAGTAAATATTTCAAATGCTGTACACTTTAGAAAATCAATTTCAGACACTAGGCTAATGAGCCTTTCCTCTGGGAGTTTCTTAGGATGCTAGAAAAGTTCCTAAATTACAGTGTTGATTTAAACCTATTAAAGCAGCTATTCACTAACTTTCAAAACAACAAATGATTGTACTGTCTTCTGGCTAGAAGAAACAATTACTGGTGCATTTGGAACATACAGTTCTCTCTATAAAACTTAAACAGTTGTTTTTTTCCTGACTGTTCTAAATACTGTTTAGGCATCTGAAGTGATGAAGATTGTGTATCAGTAAATCGCCTCATTTGAAGTACAAATCTTCAAAACTGCATGAGGAAAAGGCAACAGATAAACCACCACAAGACCAATTATATTTCCTGTTTGTATTATTCAAATATCTGAAAGTGAAATGTAAGACAAGGACACTTTGCTGGAATGTAAAACAGGTTCAGCATTAATCTTGGTCTGGTTTCCTCTGCATGACAAAAAATTGGTCACCTATGTCAACACAGCTTATTCACCCTGAGAGGCAGATGAGGGTCTGGTCTTTGATGGGTTTGGATACAGCCCAATTTGAAACGACTCAAGCAAATGTCACTTAAGATCAATCTACCTTCCACACCTTCAATTACCCTTGAAAACAGAAGCCTGCTCCTGCATTTCACGACACTTAATAACTTTGTTATTAGGTCATCTTACATGGCTGAACTAAGCTAAGAGGCTAAAATCCATAGCAATAGGATCCTTTCCCAAATATTTGAATTTCAAAGAGGTGAAGCTGTGGCAAGGAGTGAAGAGACTTGGCCACCTTTAGATGTCAAGTAATTAGCATGCACAGGAGTATAGATTACTGTCCCCTACAATTAATACAAGAAGTTATCAAAATTTTCAAGGTTTTCTTTTTTTTTTCCTATTTTACTACTAAAATCCCCTGTTGTCATGATAGCAGAAGTTTTCAATTTTCCTTGGACATAAATTTTAACTTCTGGTTTTAGCTAAGTCTGCAAGACAGGTCTTATAAATGGAAACATCCGCAGACCCTGAAATCTAGCACAGTTATGATATCTCTCTAATGACTTCATCCTGGTGAAAGCAAGGTACTGCCAGTCAACAGAGGGTAAAATTTCATTTTGCTATTTATGAAATATGAATAAAAAAATTATGTTTTTCCTCAATGGCATAAAATGAAAGTGCTGAATTTTGAAGTCCGCAAATCTCATGTGGATTTTACCTCAACTCAGACACTATACTGGTGTTTGGAAATATGAGCCTTTCTGTGAAATTCCCATGAAAATCCAATTTACCTACTTTATAATTTTAAAAGCTTAAACTATAGGGCATGGTTTGTGTTCTCAGAAGCCTTGAAACTGATTTGGTGTTTTCCTAAGCTTTGTTGAATAGTTTGTGACCTTCCTCCTCTCCTCCAAATGTCTCTCTTTAAAATATTAATACTTAGAAGTCAAGAAAAAAAATGAAAAGCATGTATGTCCAACAAAGAGATAAGAACAGTAGATCATGGGTCTTAAGATGATAAAAAAAAATTCCTGAGAACAGCTTTAGAACATATTCAAAAATAATTTTACAAAAAGGAACCAATGAGGAAATGTACTTTCTCTTATAAAAAATTACCTCCCAAGACTATAATCTTTTCTGTAAATATGGATGAATGTGTATTACAAAAATCAAGACTTATAAAATGCTCTACTCCTGAAAAATGCCACTGAAATTCCCATTATAAATATACTTCTTGTACCCAGAAGAAATATTTAAAATCCTGGAGGAATAGTGATTAAATTTTACCTGTCTTGCAAAATAACATAACTACTCAACCATCCATTTAATCTGATCATAACACCAGTAACCCAAAGCTACGCACACTCCAGCAGTAATTCCAATGTTACTTTCACTCATTTCTGGTTTTGCATTTGCACAACATATTATGAACAAATAAGAAAATATGTCTCCACCCACGCACAGACCTGAATGAGAGTCAGGAGAAGCACAACTCCATATTAATATAAAGTTTCCTGTCAGCAGAGATAATTAAGTGATGCGTAGCATTATAACATCTGAACTTGGCTAGTTTCCTACCCACTCCAACTGAGGACAAAGAAAGCTTGTGTCTGCCTAAAATGTATTCCACAGGCACAACCCATTGGAAATTCATCTGTTACCAACTTCCCACCCCAAGGACAAAGTCAAACCTTTCAGCTGCACTGCAAAAATTGGTCCGTGTGTGTGAATTCACAGGTTTGTGAGAATGTGCTAGTTGTAGTATGTTCTCTCTAGTGAAATTCCAGGAAAATTTAATTGTACTTTCTCATTTCAGCCACATTCTAATTTCTTGATATTAGTATTGTTATGGATTCATGATTTTATGCCTGCAAATTATCATTGTTATTTTTCTCATTATTATTGTTATAGTTATTATTATATTGTATTTATAGTTATGTTTAGGCATCTTGAGAAGAAAATGCTTCAGAAGCATTTTTTTAATGAACTTTACATTCCAAAATAAACATTCAAATGCTGGCTTTTCACTGCAACTCATTAAAATTCAGAGGTCTCAAGAATTATGTCTTCTGATCAAGTACTTTTACAGCTTTTACTTTTAAAGCTGAAAAATTTAGCCTCCTTATATACACTTAAACACGCAATAGAACTGTCAGATATTCTGAATGAGTAATTTATAATGCAGATAGCTGAACTTGCCTATAGTTATTTGAGGAGCATTTTTTGTCTCTCCAATCTTGGCCATCTCTTCTACTGTTCAAACAGCAGAAGTTTGAACATCTGTCCTTCTGACTTGAGAGTTGTTAACCCTTGGATTTCATACCTACTTTACATCAATTTTCAGTGGTGATTGTGTCATTAATATAACATATATGTATGATATATTTAGAAGAATTAGATATATCAAATAAAACACATGAATATATTTAAGAGATACCTAAGGCACATGTGATATTCAATGGGCATTAGAATATTGTACCATAAACCAACATTTTTAAGAGTGTAGTTGCAGCAATACCTAAGCATACACTTGAACACTAACCCACCTGCTGGGATTCCAAAAGGTCTACATCATATAAATTTCTCCTGAGGAAAATATTTGGATTAAAAATCAAAGGGAATTTTATATGTTTAACCTCCCTACATGTCAGTGATAGATTTTCAGGCATCAATATAGATTTAATAACACTTCTAATGTTCAATATGCTTACGAATTTAAACTGAAAGTTGGCATGCATCTCAAGTCATTTGAAATTCTGAAAGTAGATGATTTAGTTCAATCTGTATGAATAGCTTAATGGAGTATTTCCATTTCATAATGTCAGGAGCCAACCATGGGTATCTAAATTTAGATTCAAGGCTTAATTCCTTGTCTGCATTGTAGACTAGCAGTTACCTTAAGGACTGATAACACTGATACTGGAAACCCCATTGTTCTCTGAGTCAAATATATGAAGGAATATACTTTGTCCTTTTTTTGACTCTGAAATTAAAAGCATGACCTGTCTTCATTTTCCTATTGCCAAGTAAAAGCTTGTTGAATTAATTGTGTCTGACATTTTATAATGAGTCTTTTCTTACAGCTCTAAATCTTTTCTAAACTAATTACAAATAATGTACATAAAATTATATGAGTGAGATGTGTGACAGAGGTCTTCATAATTTCCAACTGTGAAGAACAGATTCTTCTAAGAACCCCAACACTTACTGCTAAATTCCCAACTTCAGTGGTAATTTGATGCCTCATTCTCACAGGTTCATTAATTTAGATGTCAAATTTGAGTTTGAGTGTCCATACTTTTGCTATACAACTTGAACCAATCATAATATTTCTGACTTTCTCTCACATGACATGTCTCAGAGCAGTAGACTTGATCTCAGGGACACACTTCAGTACTTCTTTAAGCATCATGTTTGACTTAGCAAATTTTAATTACATTGCAGTAGTTATATGAAGGGCAAAGTACAATTATTAGAATTCATATAAACTCATTTATGAGCTAGTTCTAATCTATATAATCAAAATAGACACCATTTTACATTTGCTTACTATTGAGACTATGTATATTTGCATATGGTATCTGAGCATAAAAAATAGAGATGCAGGAACTTAGTGACAAGCAATGTGCTTCAGCAAAGAAAACTGCAGGAATGTCTTTATGAAATACCACATACAGCCTGAGACCTGTCAGAGTAACCTCCTCCAGAAGTATTTCAAACAAACTTATGTGAAAAGCTCTCTTTGATATCATGCCAGACTTATAAAAACAAACCAACTCTGAAAAACTGAAAAGACAGTTTCATTTAATTGTTCCCCAAATCTACTCTGCAGCAGCTGAAAAAACAAAATTAGAAAGTCTGAGCTCCAGCCTAGAGATTATGTGTGTCTAATACAAGATAATGGGAACACTTTACTGTTGTAATCGTGACGTCTTTTTTACTGGTTCAATTAGCACGACAAGGTAATTTATACAATTCTGAGCTAACGTATTTGAAACAATGGGAATGTCATGTTTGCTGCTTTTAAAATGAACTACTCATTTTCTAAGTAGCTGTGTCACTTGCTCTTGCTCTCTTTTTACTCTTTTTTCCACCATCTCTAAAATCAGTTTCCATTATACAGCAAGAAAGCTGCAAGGACAGCAATGCAAATACTGGATTTCTTAGTTAAAATACCAATGTTTGTGAAGTGCTTTGAAAATGTAAAAAGCCAAGGATATAGATAGTGATTTTACTAAAAGTAATGAAAGGACAAGGAATATTGCCACTAGGTAAAAAGATATTTCCTTACTGTACATCCAGATGTTTAAAAAGAGACAAACATTGTGAAATCGCTATGTAAAATGAAAACCTTTGCCAAGCTTGTGATTAGGTAACAAAAGCAGTTCAAGTGTGACAGGACACAATACCCCAAACTCTGTCTCTCTCCAAGAGATGGGCACTGTCAGAATAACCTCCTCAGCTTAAGGGCTGCCTGTGTCAGACACTAACAGGCACAAACTAGTGCCAGAAATAGCAGTCACCTCTTCAGTGTGAATGGGCATATGTTAACACAGCTTCAGGTTTGCAGCAGTGAAAGAGCTGTGTGATCTCTTGTCAATGAGCAGTGTGGGAGCACCTTTAGCAAAGTCAGTTCACCGCCATGCCCTTGAGAGAAATATTTTTTTGGTAAAGAGCCAGCCTATTTTGAAGCCACACATGCTACCTGAACTTGACAGGCTTACATTGTTCTCTCTCCTTTTTGTTATGTATGGCTTGGTACTACTAAAGTTTTTAATTGATGCATTAATTTCAGAATGCACTGTCCTACTTAAAAAAAGAAACTGCTTTAACATTATCAAGAATGATATAACTTCAAAGCACTTAATTGCTACTGAAAGTAAGGTGCATTCCTTGAAAATAATTCCATAATTACTGTTAAGCTGTTTGGGGATTATGTGTGCATTTAAGAAAATAACTTGTTTACGAAAATGGAAAACATCCTGCTGCACTAGTGGAAACTGCAGTGGGAGAGAAAATCTGCTTTGGCATGTCATTTCCAGTGGCTTGGAATATTGACATCCACCTCTGATCTCCCCCAGAATGACTTTGGTATTTGAGATGGTCAGTGGTCAGTCTACTTCAGCATTGCTGAAGTTTAGGAGAAATGCCTGTCACATTTCAGTGACACTCAAAGTCCTTTAACATCTTACTAGCTCTGAAATGTCTTCCTGCCTTCCTTCTATGACAGTCCCTGTTCATTGGACAGAAACAGTATAGCAGGTTTAAAAAAGATGAAATAAATATATGTCTCAGAAGTATTTTATTTAAAGACTGTAATTAAATGATGCTCTAGCATTCTACACTACCAGAAACATTAGTTCTTGGTTAACCAAGGGAAAATATTTATCCATCTGTCACACAAAACAGTGTCCCTGACATTCTACAAGGAACTAATTGCTATGGATAATTTGATCTTTAAGAATGAAAGATTTGTGGCTCCATCATTACCAAAACTGGAAATGTCAAACATAATTCCTCTGGGATTAAAGAGGAAAGAAACCACAACCTTAGAGCCAGAGAAACATTGCTTTTTCTTTAGAGGAATATACAAATATTGAAGGACACACTCATTTTTGGAGAATGTTAAAAGAGAGAGCACAAAAGGCTAATTTATCTTTCCAGAGAATGTATTACACAGAAGGCCAACTGAGGAGGTAATGTTGCACTAGATAAATCAAAATGTACGCAACTATCTACAGGAGACAAACAATAGAAAAAAGCCAATGTGCTCAAACTGCAGAAAATTAGATGTTGTTACTTTTACCAATGACTTAGGAAACTCTCTACAATAGCTGTGTTTATGAAAAACACCCAGGATTTAATTTCAACAAGTGTTTATGGACTTTGTGTTTGTTTTTTTTTTTTTTCATTTCAGTAATCACAATGTATAGAAAGAAGATCTAGACAACAATTTTTCACCTGAATGAATATGGCTGTAAAACAGCACAACAGCACAAGAAATTAAATTAGGACACAGACACATTGAAAAACAGTTCAAATCCAGATATGATGCTAGGATTACTACAAATAAGACAAACCCTGATTTAGACTGAATATTTAACTAAGTCTTAGAGCAGAAGTGTTTTATCCCTCTTGTGCTTTTACAGTATCTAGTACAAGTGGGCTCACAGAAAGAGTAGTCCATAAGCACTACACTTAAAATTCCAGAAGGAATTGACAGTATATGCTCTTGGAAGACAAGAAGATATGAGCAGGTCAGGTATCAATGAAATAAAAGACAATGAAATAAAACCTTAGTACATTACAAAGCATGCAAGTTGTGGATGCAGTCAGTACAACTGCACTTAAGCATTCAGAGCTACTCAGCTGCTCCAGACATCGTAATTTATGTTACAAAATTTCTGAATGAATGAACTATGAGAACAGAAACCTCATTCTTCCTTCACAATTGTAAAATAATTTCATCTAGTTACATTGGAATTCCCTTGCATTTTAACTGCAATGGTATTCACGATATTTTATGTTACCCAATATGTTTTTTGATTATCAAGTTTATTTATAAGAGTTTCAGTAATAATTTAGTTTGTGACTTTAATACCCATTTTAACAGCTTGCTGTACTGACCAATTAATACTAAAGCCAAATAATATTATATCATGGCTTTATGACTTCAAGAAACACACTTCATATTTCAAGTTTTAATGGCTATACAGATGCAGTAAAAAAGGCATTACATTTATTGGAAGACTGTTAACGGAAGGAAACATTCTAGCTATCCTACATGAAAAGTGGGGTTAGAGTCATAGAATCATATGAGTAGACCAAATATTTCACAACTAAGCAAACAGTTGAACAAGCGAAAGAGTTGGCACAGAGGTGCTACAACAGGCAAGGGGGAAGGAGGAAACCACAGCCGACAGGAAATTATGAGATTGTGGGACCTCAGTGCAAATAAACCTTTAACAGCATTGCACATTCCACAAGGAAGTCCCGTGGGTCAAAACCCACTGGGCCCATGGACAAAGATGAGAGAGATCCTGCCTCCTGAAATTTGGTATCTGAAGGGTAAAAACAAGACAGATCACTTAGGCAGGTGGACAGAGTGATAGGTAGAGAAGAGAAAGAGGAACAAAGATGAAAGGGAGTATTAGTCACCCCAGTAGGCAGTTGTCTCAGCTTAACAGCTGCCTGTACATTGTCAAGTTAATCATAGGAGAGGTGACAAAAGAGTTTGGAAGAAAGGTCAGAGGCAGGATAATGAATTGGTTTAGTGTGAATCAGTAATATGCTCTTTCCACGTGCAAGGGAAAATCGTCGAAGTGAGATCACTCAGAAGAAAGCAGTGAACATTAATAGATGGGCAAAGCAAACAGGAGCTGACATCTGAATACCATTTAAAATTAAAAAAAAGCAACATTCAATAATTCAAAAAGGGCTCTGGGAAAACACAAAAGCTTTGTATTCTACACCACTAAGAAGGCAGACTCAAGAACAGGGAGAGCAACAAGCTAGAAAAGAAGACAACCTTTCATCAGTATTATGAATAACTTCAAACTGGGTGAGATTGTATTTATCAAGAGCAGAGAAAGAGATTTTGCAATTGCAACACATTGTAGCTGTGCACCTTTTATTGAGAAATTCTGCACCCGAAAGTTACTTCCTAAACAGAATCAGCTATTTTGAAATGCTGGGCAGATATGAAGATCCAGAGAAAAGGGAAACTTGAGCAATAAGGAATGGATGAGAATATAGCAGCTTGGCCAGAATAATTAAACAAATAAAGGTTAAAACTTGCTTAAGTTTAGGTGATTAGATATTGAACAGATGTCTGAAAGACAGGGAGCACGTTTAAGTTGCATGAAAATCCATAAAGAACAATCAGCAGTCATTAGTACAGAGCAGATTCTGAATTTATGTTCCCAAACATAATTTTCCAGACTTAGAGACAACAGCAGGAAATAATTATGCCCAACTGCAAATCACCAGCATCCCTACTGTGAGAGTCATCCATAGGATGAAAGCTTGGGTAAGAACTATTCAATTAATAAACTTACCGTAGCAAGCTCTCAGAGACAAGAATTCACTGATGTTGATAAATTTTGTTGACTTGTAACTATTGCCATCAAAATATTAGTAAGAAAAGAACTTCCTTTTCCATCCTAAATTTTCCTGTAGGGAAGAGACGATGTGACTATATTTATACCTTTGTTACCATTAATAAACAGAGAACTTCAATTCATGGGAATTAGCAGTATGGAAAAACACAATAGATATCACCAATATATAAAAAAAGAAACATTTTTGTGCAGAATATGCACAATTGTGAAAGAAGAATCAAATGCTACACATTGAACAAAAGATATTAACAGCAGTGGGTTGTGTCAAACAAATCCACCCTACAGCTACCATGGATAAAAGCTCCTTGAAAAAATTAACACCGCTAGGAAAATCAATTAAAGTCATACAAAAAGAAACAGTGAAACATTTTTGTGGGAAGAAAAATCCCACTAATTGGGTAAAAGTAGAAAAATGCTGTTCATTTGCACAAATATTCTTTGGTGTGAAAAATGCTCTTATGAAAAACATCTCATGGTGCATTTGTCTTAAATTCATCATGCTTCTTCATCAGAGTAAACTATCACCACTAAGTGCTGCATTTTCTGAAAATCTGGTATTTTGTATATCACATAATATTAAACCAAAACCGCAAAACCCATCAGAACAAGAAGTGAAACCCTTGAGCAAGAAGAGGTGCCGGACTAAGCAAACTGCAGAACGAGCTTAAGTCAGCATGGAAACTGAGAAGCAGACTGCAATGGAAATAAACTCTGAGCTGTGAGGAGGTTATAGGGTTCTATGTCTTGATTTGGGGTACATGAAAACAAACATCAAATTTTAGAGGTGAAACAAAGAAAACCAAAAATTTTCAAGCAACCAGAAGCTAAATGTTCCAGTTTCATATTACAGAGAGCAGTAGGTGTGACTGCCTCAAGCAAGCAAGAAACGCGCATAGAAGCCAAAGAGCTCATCATCTTCAAATCATAAGCACTTTGACTTGCAGTTAGATTGACTGAACTGGATACAAAATAATGAAAAAAGCAAACTAAACTAAGCTAAAGGAGGAAGGACATCTTAAGTCATCTAAGCATTAACTCCTGGCAAGGTTAAAAACCCCCAAACTACAAACGGGACTTTATGTGAACACCAGATCATCATATAAATGATGAGAACCCGACTCAGCCACCCCATGAAAACCACTACACCCTCATTAAAATGTTTTTGTCAGATAACAAGTAAGTGGGAGTTGCATGGAGATTTTCCCTCTGACAGTGGCTGATGGCCCCGATGGAGAGGGAAAGCTGCTGGCTGGGGTCCATATGAGCACCAGCAACATGTGGAGAGAAGGCAGCAATGTGCAGACAGGGATCCATCCAAAACATCAGGGAATCCTTCAGTAATCACTTAAGACTGAGAGTCTGCAAATGATGCCACTGTTAAGAGATGAAGACAAATAAACTGCCTGGAGCTTTACAAACCCTGTAGTCCTAAGAGATTAACAAAAAAACTTTAAAAGGAAAAAGATCATAGCCATAGCATATGTATGTTCTCATGGCAATCTTACAAAGACTGCAAGGCAAAAAGGATGAAATGATACATCTAATTTTAAGTAAAAACTG
This sequence comes from Setophaga petechia, assembly GCA_024362935.1. Taxonomy (NCBI): domain Eukaryota; kingdom Metazoa; phylum Chordata; class Aves; order Passeriformes; family Parulidae; genus Setophaga; species Setophaga petechia. The sequence continues at coordinate 49,403,143 of JANCRA010000001.1, forward strand.
ATACACAGGGCATCTCAAGAACCTTGTTAATGGAAGATTTACCAGGGTAAATATGAAAGGAATTTCATAAAATATTGTGGTAAAAGAAAAAAATCAGTATACTACACTTACCTTGGGGGAAAAAAAAGAGGTAAATATATACAGAATAGCAGACAGAAGAAAAAAATGTTTTTAAAGTGGAAACTCTATGAGTTGTATTGAAGTATAAATTATATCAAGTGTTGTGAAAGCAAGCAAACTGTGGAAATACATTTATTTTGAATCTTTTCACTTTATTTGATCCTCAACAATTATTAATTTTCCTTGGTATTCATTGACTCTTTCCACTTTCTCAATTCTTTCTGCATCATGGTAGCTCAATCAGAAAAACAGCATTTCTCATCAAGTTATATTACTTGTAATTCCTGTGAGGGGATGCACATTTGTACCAGGCTAAAAATTGTATTTTTCACCCTACACTACATATTGGTATTTTTCAATCCAACAAATTTAATCCTGTCGAATTTATTTCACAATCCAAACAAAGCATTTGTCAGAACTGAAAGCTCCAGTGCTTTCTCACAGGGGAATTCTAGATCTCTATTCCTCTTATCCCAAGTGAATGATTATGGCCTTGAGACAAAACCCTTTTCCCTACTTTTTATAACATACATTAGAAGAATCAAAAACCTGGAGAATGTTCACCTTTTTTAGCATCGTACAAACACAACGAAACATTCCCTGAGCAAACAGTAACAGTTACACCTCAGGGAAAGTCACTGCACTGACAGACAAGATACAGTAATTTACAGATACTGATACTGATTTAGCTTCTTGATATAACCAGGACAGTGAACATACATGGCAATATAAGATTAAATTCTAATTTTAAAACAAATGCAATCACCTAATTTCATATTTTCTCAATACTGTTTTCTGAAAGTAAATACCAAGCCTCAAATCTCCATCTCCATAAGCAATGGCAAAGCTAGAGAACACAGTCTGAGGGGTTTTGTCTTTTCACACACTTCAGGGGTGATCAGACTGTGTGATCAGCTGTGATGGGGAAGTGGCAGTACATTATGAGCTCTCTCACCCTGTTCTGCCTCCTCCCTTGTTCAATGTGCACTTCAGCCTGCATGAGTCTGTCGGCCAGCTTGAGGCCAGCACTCGACTCTCTGTGTCCCCTCTGAGCACTGGTTTGACAGTCTGCTTGCATTCACTGCTGCAAGCCTCATTAGGATCCTCAGTAATGGCAGGCTGGAAGCCACTTCCTAAACAAGAGTAAAATGAAGATTGATTAAATGGACAATGAAAAAGTACTTTCAGTCCAACCTTAGCAGCTGGCAGTGTGGATACCTAAATGCCTTCACAGCAAAGACAGTGATGTTCTCTCTGTGCTGGAAGACCCATGACCGCAGTACAACAGGCTGAAATGCAAAGAGCTTGGCTTGGAAGTAAATTTGAAAGCTAGTCAGGAGAAAAGCAGGATGAAAAGAAAGGTCACATAACTCTGCAGAGGATGTAGATGTTTGAAAATCTGGTTTTATTCCAACTTGGAATGAAGTACCAGAGCTTTGAAATTCTATGAAATATGTTTCGGAGTTGAGGCACTCAGGTAATCTGCCTGCCTATCTCAGAAGCACAGACCATAAGAAAATGGAAAATTTTTAATGGAAAAAACCCATTAGTTGGCTTCAGTCAGGATCTGATATCTTAAAGTCAATGAAGTTTTACTAACATTTAAGTAATTTACAGAATAGAATCACAGGTTTTCTTCTTTAAATACTGATTTTCTCTTTAAATACTGATTCTACAGCAGCATACTACTAGCCTGATTTCCATTCTACAAGCATAATTTTTGGCTTAGACATGTGTTAGATAAATATATGTGACATGGTACATAAATAAAACATGGTTTTGTTTATAATAAATACTACTAATTTCCCTCACTAAAATTTAGGCAAAATATTAAAAAAGAATAAAATCAAAGAATCATAAATCAGATCTGCATTTACATCACTACCATGAGGGTGAACCAAAGATCTAACAGGGGATATGAAACAGTTATTTTGTAGACCTAACAGCAACTGTCTCCTGAGAGAGGAAAATTTCAACACAATATACATCTCCAGGAAATAAATGTTTTAAGGATATTGCACATGAAAAGCTTTCATTTCTCAGAGCATTTAAAAATGCCAGGCATGCTATTTTTGCTGGTCTCTGTTTAAATTAGAGTTTGTGGGGAGGTGCCTTCATCATTGCTTAATTGAATCTGGAGAAAACTTGAAACAACTTCTTCCATTTTTCTTTCCTCTGCTTTCCCCCTAGCACACCTCACTTCTTGTCCAAGGCAAAACCAGTGAATAACATATGCAATAACCTATGGGAATTTTTCCACTATAAGTCCCATTAAAAAATATCCAGTCCCATGATCAGTCTACTTCCCAAAGCTAAGGTCCTGCCTCAAGGCCTTCTTTTGGCCTGTCTTCAGCTACCTGAAGATGGGTTAAAAGGAGCCTTTGCTCTTGGTGCCTTTATAACCAAATAAATGTCTTCTGCAAAGCATTCTTAAAGGCAACTTTGCTGAATTCCTAAACCAGGTTGACAAAATCTATCTCCTCATTTAATCTCCTTTGAATTTGTGTCCATCTAACTTCTAAGTAATACTGGTTCAGAAGCCAGATAAAGAACATGAGACCAAACAAAACAGATCACTTTCATCTTTTAGCACAGCAGGGCAATACTATGATCTTGCTCATTTCCTTTTCCTCCTCTAGTGTTTATGTGTAGCAACTATTTCTTAAATTAATTTGTGCTGACAGCATAAACTCCTGCTGCTCCTTGTTGAACGTGACAAAGAATTTTTTTACTGTGAGGCTGGCTGAACTCTGGAATAGGTTGCCTGGAGAGGTCATGGAGTCTCCCTCTCTGCAGATAGTCAAAAGGTATCTGGACATAATCCTGAATAATGTGTCTAATGGACTCCAAGTGACCCGGGAGGCTGGGCTAGCTAACCTCTAGTGGTTCCTTCCAACCTGATCCATTCTGTGATTTTTTATTTGCTCTGAAATACAGGAATTTCTGTAAGATCAAAATATTTATCTATCTAAAACCAAGTGGTGATTCCCTTTCTCAGCAATTCACAGAAAGGTTTGGGTTGGAAGGGACCTTAAAGATCCTCTAGTTCCAACTCCCCTACCACAGGCAGGGATACCTTTCACTGGACCAAGCTGCTCAGAGCCCCATCCAGCCTGGCTTGGAACGCTTCCAAGGATGGGGCATCCACAGCTGGATGTGTGGCCCATCCTGGGCTGTGAATGCACATGGCTGGATCATGTCCAACCTCTCATCCCTCAGCATCCCCAAGTCCTTCTCAGCACGACTGCCTGGTCACTTGTAAGAGGAGACAAAATAAGCACAGCCCCCAAGCCAGCATGGGGCTCTTATTTAAAGAGAGGGCCCTCGCTGTGGATGACCCAGGAAACCAGGGTCATGTTTTGTAAAAACATGCATAGAAAGCATGTTTTTACAAACTCAAAGTGATACTTTTTGCACCTATTCTCACAATTAGCAGAAGCAGCTGTTACTTACATTTATGGAAATTCGCAGATGAATTGCAGCACTATTTAATATTCCATTTAAGAAAGAACATCTGGTACAAAAACCTCCTGAATCTTTAAAAATTATTTAAAAATAAGCTAAATAGCAGAAGTCTTAACTAGGGGAAAATTATGTGGGGAGGTGAGAAACTTATAATGTGTAAATCTAAAATTAGCTCTTGACATCAGCAGGCCCCAACTCCTGTCGAAAATCTAGAAACCATAAAATCAGCTAGTTGGGTAAGTGCTTCCAAAATAGAATAAATTCTTTTAAAACAGTCTTCAAAAATATTACTGCTGATTATGAAGTGTCTGCAAAAGCAACTTGAATTAGGTTCCCATCATTGCAGCCATTGTTTCTAGTGGTGGACAAAGCATTTTTATCAATGTGCTCTTAAATTTATTCACAGATAATTATCTAATCTTGTCGACCAAATGTTAAAGGAAAGAATTTATTTTGACAAAAAGATTACAAGTATATGTTGCAAAAGCATTACAGCCATAACAAAACTACCATACACAATCTGAAAAAGGAGAAAAAGCATGGGAGATCTTGCTCAGAAAAATCTCACAAGAAAACTCCTAGCAAACTGTGAAAGGAGTGATAGGGTATAAACTTCAACCTTTACTTCAGACAAACTAATGAGAGCTTCTTCAGTGTCACAGGGAATATTATCAGAAGAAATAATGGCTATTAGTTTTCATTTCAGTTTAACTGAAGGACAAAATTAATTATATAATAATTGATTGTGAGTAAATTAACTGTGTTTAGGGGTTAGAAATGTTCAACACTGAATTTTTATGGTAGCTATGAAATCAGTTATATTTTCTGGAAACCAAGGTAAACTAATGCAATGACTATACCTCTATCTTCTGATGAGAAGGAAGGAGGCAGAACAGTCCTGCCAATCAGACAACATCGCTTTGGAGAAAGGATTGGATTAGAAATAGTTTTGTCAGATCTTATCTCCACTACAAACTAATCCTCTCTAGCTGTCATTTTATTTCAAAGAGACACTCATCCCATGGCAATCAAGTGCATATTAGTTTTGCAGATATTCAGAGTGGGCTTTTTATAACACAAGGATCAGCCACCCTCAGTTATGTAGAAAATACACACTTTAATACACTGTCTGTCTCTACCAATGTGTGTGTAATAGCTTTGCTGCATTAATGTGCTTGCTTGATTTCTTTTTTTAAAAATTTATTTACTCTGTTTGGCTGGTTGAAGCAATTTACTCTCCTTGGGAAGACATTTGTCTCTCAAGAGGAACACAACAGAGATGTTTATAGTAAGGCTATAAAAGCAGGGAGGAAGGATAAGCAGTAACCAAGACTATCACATCCAATTAAAATTGCTGGTATGACAACAGGAGAATATAATTAAGTACAATAGCAATTTAAGAAAGCAGAACAAAGAATAGCCAACACAAATTGAAGAAGAAAATAATTATTACATCTTTGAAGATCATGGGAGGTCAGCCCCTCAGTTATTTGTTTTAGTCCAGAAACAGCATACCCAGCAAGATCCCAAAGAAGAGGATGTCAATTACTGAGTCTTTGAAAGCCATGTAGAGAAACAGAAAGCAATTACAGGAGAACATAACCAAACAGTTGTTTGCACAACAGCAAATATTATGAGATCCTCATAAAGTACATAATACATCTTCTACTCAGTATTTAATCACTAAAGCTCCTCTTCTTTTCTCTCAAACACACTAGCAGTTTAACTACTGCTTTCAATACAAAATTCTGGTCAGAGCTTACATACAGTGTGGGGTTTCTTTCTTTTTGTATTCCAAGACAAAAATTTTATTATATAACTACCCAAATTCGGATAGCATAGATATTTGTAGTGACAACAAGGCACACATCAATTATAGTCATATTGTCCTGCATACACCTCTATAATGAATTTGGGTATGTTTTATCAACGAAGTTTTGTTTTTATAGAAAAAATAACACACTACAACTTTTTTGTTGTCACTAGAGAGGTAGATCTGGTAGGTATCTCACAATTGTGCCACAGTGTGACACAGGATAGAAACCAGCCATGTGAATATCTCTATCCACCAACCATGTGAATACAGGCCACAGCACTAAACACCACACAGCTAGAATGAAGAAAACACTGAAATAATTAAAATGCAGACACAAGGTGTGACTTTCTTATGCTGTAAATCACACAAGTGCCCTGGTACATATTGGCCTTGCACACAGACTTCAGTGAGTGTCTCCTTATGCCACCAACACCCCACTGAGGGTGTAAAAGCCTAGAGAACCATGGTACAATACACAAGGTATATTGGTACCACCAGACTTGTAACATCAGTCAGGCCTGACTTTTCACATGTGAGGCACGGCTGATTGAAGGATAAATATATCCATACGCTGCTTCTCTTCAGCTGCTGTTATCAGCAACCTAAACCAAAAAACAAAACAACCAACCTTCACAGCCAACACAATGTGCCAGCTGAGCTCCAGGCTACCAATACTGAGCCTTACCTCTCAGTAACACAAAGGCACAGCCTTAGTTCCAGACTTCATGTCAGTGCAAAGGACCTGCAGACAGCCCCCAGCTCCTGTTCTTCTAAGTGCAGACCCTCTGTGTTGGGATAGATTTCCCAAACTGGTTTTGCTTCATTTTAGATACCAAAATAAATGACCTTGGCTGCAGCAAGCACCACATTCTGTCCCAAGAACCCCAACACTACATTGCAAAACTCAATTTTACTATGCCTGAAAATACACAAACAGAAAGGATTGCTTCAGGTTGCAGTTTCAGTAATGATGCAAATGATACAAATCCCTTTGAAACTGATTTATTTTACCGTGAGATTTTTCTTTTTCATTGTTTTGTTACTAAAATGTTTTATCCTTGAACTTTCACCTTATGGTAAGCAAGTGCATATAAAAATCTAAGCCAACGTCACTCTATAGATTGTAAAAAACCCAGTCATTTTCTCATCCAGTCATTCAGCCATCACCTGGATGGCCTATATTCAAGGATGCAAGAGCATAAAAAGGCAAGGAATTGAACTACACAATAAATCAAGAATTTGCTCAGATTTTCACCAAAATGTAAAATCTAAAATGTAAAATCTTAAATCCAAGACCCCTTCTTGCAGGTTAAAAACAAAAGTCAGGGAGGCCACTTAAAGTGTGGTTTAAGTGGTTCGACATTCTGAACATATTTTTTGAACATCCATTTACTAGACATTTCTAAGATCCTACAAAATAAAAAAATCCTTTAAGCCTGTATTTCAATTTGCCTTGAATTCAATTTGTTATGAATTCTGTGCATAATGTTGGAGAAAGAAGGAAAAAAAAAATACATTTTTCAACCTTGTAATTAACAACAACAAGTTACAGTGGAGTACAATGAATAGGATTTATTTGATTGCAAGCAGTGGTAGAGAATGGACTCAGAAAAGGCAAATATGCTCTCCAGGACAGAGCAGGTCTAAAAGCTCAAACACTAAGGCGAGAAAGATGACCTCGAAGATGAGAGCACTCAGCTTTATTACAGGAAAAAAAAAAGGAGCAAACAGTCACTGACTGAAAAATCTGATTCTGGCCTCTGAAGACCATCACTTCTAGATAAAATCCAATCAACATACACACTCATGATAAAATTATAGGAAAAGAAGATAAAAACAGCAGTAGGTTCATATGTCTGCTGCTGATTCTTCCCTTTCCCTCTAAAAGGGAACTGCCTGAAATACTCTTTCCTTTAGAGACTTCTGACTTGTGTTTTAGGTAAATAGGATTGTTTAAAAATTCCCAGTAATCATGAACAAACTTCAACAAAGAAAATACTGAAAATCAAATTATGCTGCATATCTAATGCATCATAAGTATCACACATCAGTAAATGTGATAAAGAATTACTCTTTTCATTACTTTTTGGGAAAATATCAACCAGATATCACATTGTGATGTACTTATACATGTGACAAACCATCAAGTCACTTCTCAGCCAAACTGGAAATCCAACAGGCTTCCCACGAAACCTCGGTATTTTTCCTGTCCATCATTGGATCAGTTCAATTGCCAAATTCAACTGAGCAAATCCTTGCTCATCCAAACTCTGCTTTACTTTGACAAGAAGGAACTGTTTGGGTAGTAGAGTTAATTTGAAAACATAAAACACTGTGTGGGTTTTAGGTGGAAGATGAATATGCTTTTATCGTTGCAGAAAATGTTTGTATGTACACAAAGGAATATTACTTTTTAGCTCATATACACTGTACACAGGTATGGAGACACACACAGGAGCAGAAGAAAATCCTGCTCTGGATTTCCTCAATCCAAATATGATGCCTGTTCCTGAACATACTTGCTGCCTGTGGCACACACACCAGGGCAAACCAACATTTTGGATTTCAGTAAAGATTTCAATGCTGTCTCTCACAGGATCCTTCCACACAAAATGTCCAGCACACAGCTGGATAAACACATCATGGGATGGGTGAGCAGCTGGCTCACTGGTCAGGCTCAAAGGGTCACAGTGAATGAGGTGACACCAGACTAGTGACCTGTCACCACAGGGCTCCATCTCAGGTCATGGACTCTGTGACATCTTCATGAATGACTTGGATGCAGCACTGGAAGGGATACTAGGTAAGTTCACAGGCAATGCAAACCTGGCAGGAGCTGTTGGCTCCCTCGAAGGCAGAGAGACCCTGCAGAGAGACCTTTATGAATCAGAGGGCTGGGCAAGGACCAACCATGTGAACCTCAATAGGGCAAAGTGCTGGATTCTGCCCCTGGGATGGGGCAGCCCTGGGTCTATGGACAGACTGGGGAATGAGAGGGTGGAAGGCAGCGCCATGGAAAGGGACCTGGGGTCCTGGCTGATGGCAAGTTGGACATGGGTCAGCAGTGCCCTGGCGGCCAGGAGGGCCAGCCTTGTCCTGGGGGACATCAGGCACAGCATCACCAGCCAGGCAAAGGAGAAATAGAAGAACATGTTAAGTTATTAGAGAGCATCCAAAGGAGGGTTATGAAGATCATGAAGGGTCGTGAAAATATGCCATATTTGGAGAGACTGAGGTGACTTGGCCTGTTCAGTCTGGAAGAGACCGAGGGGAGACCTCACTGCAGTTACAGCTTCCTCATGAGGGGAAGAGGAGGGGCAGGCACTGATCCCTTCTCTGTGGTGACCAGGGACAAAACCCAAGGGAATGGCCTGAAGTTGTGTCAGGGGTGGTTTAGGCTGGATATCACGAAAAGATTCTTCACCCAGAAAGTGTCTGGGCACTGAAACAGGATCCCCAGGGAAGTGGTTACAGCACCAGCCCGACAGAGAAGAAGAAGCATTTAGACAATGTGCTTGGGCACGTGGTCTGACTTGGTGTGTCCTATGCAGAATCAGAAGTTGGATTTGATGACCTCTGGTCCTTTCAAACTCAGCAGATTATGTGAATTATGTGTGTTTGATACTTGTTTGGAGCCTTCTACCTCTCCCTGGTATGCATCTTTTCTGTCCACCTGAACAAAAATCATTGCCATCTGCTCCCACTGGAAACATCTGAATTTTCACTGCAGATTTCAGTGGAAGTGGCACATGGGTGCATCAGATTCTTAACTCCTATGTTCAGCTTCATTCATTTCACCTCATATCTGTATATCATGGTTTTGGCTAAAGACAGAATCACTTTCCTTACTAATGAAAAAAGAAACAGAAAAACAAACAGCTGACTTCCGGTCTAGTTTTCATTAGGATACATGTAAAATAAAAAAGAGAACCATAATGAACTAAGATTTTTTTTAAAAGGGGGGAAAAACAAAAAAAAAAAGAAAAGACTAAGTTACCATGAACTTCGGACACACAAAGGCTGAATCAACCTTTTGGAAAAGTTGAATAAATTTTCCTAATTCTCAGTAAATAAGTTGATTAAAGAAATAAGCCTGGTTAGAGCACTATGTAACACTAAAGCAAATCTCTGTCTTTAGATCTCAAAGATTCACAATTTGCTTCATGATCAGATCTAGTATCTGATAAAATAACAACTATGTCACTACATGAAAAAAACCCCTGTATTTTTTCAAATAATTAAATTTAAAAATTGTTATTTTCAACAGAAAGACAACAATCAAATATAATAAAAATCAGGGCTTTTGCTATCAGGAATAATCTCATTCCACAGAATAAATGTTACTTCTCATTCTATTCACAGTAACAATGAGTAAAAGCATGTCGAAAGTTCAATTACATGAGGCAATTTAAATTACATTTGCTCCTTAAACACTCTTTCCTTTTTTTTTCCACTTGCCCACAACCTAGCAAGAACTCCTCAGTACTTAATTTATAGGCTTAATTCTATGTTCCATGTATATTTTACCATTTCATTTATAGAGTTCTTTTATTCATGAAAGTAGCAGTGTAGCTTCTTTTCATCCAAGGTAATCTTATTTTAATACTGTCCCACATTAGCCTGGGATAGAAAAAAGGAAATTTATTTTCAAAATCATGTGTAGCAGATTATACTAATGCCGAAAGCTACATGATTTTAATTTTCTTTGAAAATAAATATAAACAAATAAAACAGTACCTATAGAGGTTAGTGCAATAAGCATAACACATACACACAGGCCAACATACAGGACTTATCTGCTGCAACTCAAAGATTTGGCAGCAGCTATTTTTGTTGAATACACCTTTTCAGTAAATATAATCCAGTTCTGCCATGCAGATGAGCTTAACTTTTAATAAATGTTTAACCCTAAACAGTTCTAATGTCTCCAGCATGCTTGAAGTCTGGATATGATGGGGTTCAGTGACTTCAAGTGTGCCGCAGAGTGGAACCTTTGCAATAAGAAATAGCAAATATTTTCATTTACACAAACCATGCAGCTTAGAGTGAGTTGAAGAATAGTACTCTCCAACCTGGGAAGTGTCCATGCTCACTGCATTGATGGCTTGAGGTTGTCAAGCCTCAAAGAGCTTTGTTGGCTTTACACATTGCCAATACTCTGAAAATTTTGCTAAACTGCTGAATCTTGCTGGCACAGCCAAAAAATGTTCTCACTTCTCTTTGTAAGAGGCCACTAAACCCTGCAACAGAACAAGGGGTAGGAAGATACACAGTCACATTGGCTGAGGTTGCTGGGCTGGTAACCCCTCCTCGAGGGGAGGCTGGAGGCAGCAGTTCCTTCAGCACTTACACCCAGGCCTTCCAGAACCTGCCTGTCAAAACTCCATCAAAATCCCTGGCTGATGCTAGGGCTCTTTCACACATGGCTTACTGGATTTTCAATGTGTGAAGTTTTTCTCTATAAATAAATGAATGAATTAGCTGCATTGTCCCTTCTTTGTAGTCCCGTTATTAGCTCCTATAGTCACAACACAGAAGAACACATTCACATTTCTGCACTCAAGTGATAAGGTAGCTTCCTTAGCTAAACAGAAAAAGACCTGAAAGCAGAGATGTACTGACAGCATTTTGGCTCAGTGGAGGACATCTGGCTTATGTCCTAAAGTATTGCTTCCCAAAGCCTTTTCTTCTCAAACTTGCTTTGTTACCCCCAGAACCTCTGTTTCCACCTGACTCTCTTGGCCTGATCCTGCTCCTACTCAGACTCCTCACACTTGACTTTTGAAGCCCGTGATTTTTGTTGTCATGCCAAACTGGCAAAGACATCTACTTTAAGCACATCTTATTTTTCCTTTACATGGCTTTTCCTATCCATCATATTCATCCCAAATCAGAAGAACATAAGCAAAAAAAAATCCCCAACCCAAAACATAAAGCAAAAAACCGACACACAGTTCACATCCATCACCACTGCTATCAGATATCATAACAAATTTTGTGCAAGACAGTAGGATATTAAGTAATCACAAAAGTTTCAGTGGGAAAATTTTGCTTCACCTGTGGGACCTAGGCAGCTATTTGAGAGTAGAGAAGAAATGCACCAGAAAAGAAAAACAAACAAACAAACAACCAGAACAAGTCACCAGTATATTCTTGGCAAAGTATTTTCCCAGATGCTGCCACAAACTCATCTGTGGAGAGGTGTCAGTCTCTGCTAGCTCCATACCTCTGCACTCCTTAGTCCCAGTGAATTTCACTCTTCCAGGAGATTTTTTTTCCTTCCACTCCTCCATCTCCAGCTCAAAGGATAAAAAATTATATCTGGGAGTCTGACTGGCCCCTCCCTCTCACTTCACATTAATCCTTTAGCCAGAAAGGAGAAATACTGTGATACTTGCTCCCAGAGCTTCCTGCCTTTCCCTGCTGTATGGAGGGCAAATTAATACATAGTGTTTAAAGAGAAGGTAGGCTTTTATTTCCACAGCCAGAGAAGTGTATTTACTTCTTAATCTCCATTTTATTAAGAGTATAAGTACAGATCTCTTCTCTGCAAGCTCTAGGGATAGAAGAGGTGGAGAGAAAGAAGTGCCTAACATAAAAAGCAATACTGCTTTAAAAATAAAAAAAAAAAGAAAAAGAAAGAAGAAAAAGATTTTAAACACAGAATTTCAAAGAGTCTGAACAAAGATAGATTCTACACAAGCAAACTCCAGTTTACAGACTGCTTATTTACACAGGCCAGTGTCTGACTATTTACTCTGCAATAGTTGTTACTTGCATAGTAATCAAGACCACGCTTACTACAGCTGTTGCAGAGTGAATGAACCCTCTTCTAAGCTAAACAATGACAGGGTTCAGCCAGAGCAGTCATCTAAGAAGGGACCAAGCAGCAGAGATTATGTGAGGTCTGGGGAGAGAAGCAAACAGCTGAATCCAGTGAGGCAGCCAAAAGCTTCTACTGGGCAGAAAAAGCCCAAGGGCTTTTCTGCACATGCAGTTTTTTCTTATAATAATCATAAGGTTTACATGCTAAATCCACTAGGTTATGCTGAATTTCCTAGCTAAACTGATCATGCATAAGGCACAGGTTTTGGAATCAGCATGATCATTAAATGGTTTGTGAATATCTTTGCCCATTGACAGTCCATAGAGCTTTATAATTTCTTTTCCCCTTTTGCACAGCTGCTGGTTTGACTCAAAATAATAGTTTTTAATATCCATTGGAAAAGCAACCCCTGCAAACTTCTTGTGCAAAGACTTTGTGTTGGATCTCACTTGTTTAGTTCATTTCCTGTCACTAATATAAATAAGCTATGGCAACAATCACATTTCTATTTGTGTAACTCTTCTTATTAAGAGGCTCCTGCTGTAAATTTACCAGTCACATATACTCCAAATAAATGCTGCTATCCTGGAAAAAACCTGCAATATGGAGCTGATGTGAGAGTCTTTGAACCACAGTTGTAGAAGAAGATAATGATCTTCCCTGGTAGACATAGAGACTCCATAAAAGGAGAAACATTATGAGTCTCTTGATTTTTAGGATTTTTTGGTGTTTGAGATAGGAATTGTTTTGGAGAGAGGGGGATTAAGGATTTGGTTTAGTTGTTTTTTTACTGGTCTTTTGATTTTTGAGTCAAAAGAGTCTTGAGTGGCCAGCGCCAAAGTAAAGTGAATTGTTTACTTTCTTGGCAACGCCTTCAAAAGATGACAATGACTTTGTTACTATGCCCAAGTATGTTAAAAAAAAATATAAAATGTATCTTCTTGTAAAAGAGTGTTTCTCTGTAATAACAAAGCAGGAGTTTTGTTTTGCTGAGTTATAGTAGTTTGAGCCCCCAACCATTCTTCTTTCAAGTTGCAATGCGAAATCTCATAATGCGTCTTACCAAAAAATGAAACACTTGTGACATGGGTGATGAAAACACCGCAGAATAATCTAACTATGCCCACAAATTGTTTAAACCTTATGAAGCACTACACACATTTAGATAGAGCGTTACTCATTACTCAGAATTAGCAAACTTGAAGTGTGTAACAAGGACAGTGAAACACCCAGCTGAAACAAACCAAGGGCAAACAAAATTTTGAAAAAGAAACCAAGAAAGCCAACTTCTAGCTAATGTTTCTAAAAGGCATTCACTTGAGACTGGATACACATTACTTTTTAGGCAGAATTAGGTTTTAAGCTTGAATTTCTCAAGACCAAGGTAATGGCAAAGTACAGAAGAAAAGTAAGGCAAGTTAAAAACAGATCCAAAGAGAAATTATTGAAGAGAGAAAGTGTATTCCTATGGAACAAAACAGAGACTTTTAAGCTCTGGTTGATGATGAAAAATATACATGCATACAAAGCCTCATTTGAAACAGCACAGTGACATGTAAAGAGAACCATGCCACTAATTTAAAAAGATTGTACAACTTATAGCCAAATGTAATGTGCAGGTCTTCTGTCTCTAAATCCCTAAGAACCTTTTGAAAATCTGATCCATATTACTTGAAACTATGACTTTAGACTATCATCTCAAAGTCTTCATGCAAATCAAATCTTCCATATATTCCATTACTTCTTACTACTACTCAGTGGTAGAAAAGAGAACATGATCAACATCATTTTATGTAATAGAATAGAATTTCAATTAGATAAACACATTTTATCCACAAATACATGTTATTTCTCTAAGTAATAAAAGTTTCAGCTGTAAATATTTCAGTAGTGGGGGTCACTACTGCCAATACAGTACCTTTGAGGTTCAAACAGAAGCTTGAGTGATAACTCTTCTGCATATTTCCTAAATGCTTTTGTTCATGCAGCATGTGGTCTTTCTTTAAATGTACATGCACATTTAGGAACATGAATAAACACCCTTGCACGCTGATCTTTGAATAGAGAATATTTAAACTTTTATTTGGGGGGGGCTTATCTGAGCTTATTTTTATAACCATTATGAAGTCAAATAAAATATACTTTTGGACAGGCCTCTGTGGTCTTGGTCAGCAAAATAAGAAGCTAACCTGTCATTAAAAGACATACCTCTGTCAGGAATGATTTGGCTGTGGAAGGGTTCATGATGAGAATGGCCCGTCTCAGGGTATCCCGGTAGCGGTTCAGTTCTTCTATTCTCATAGAGGCAAAGAGCCCCGTGATCATTTTATTGATGTTGTTTTCTACTTTCTGTAATGCTACATCCATTCCCTGTTGAGATACTTTGTCTAAAAATTCTTGTATTCCACGGATATCTAGAAAAAGCAGAAGGCAAACAAGATGTTAATTGGTAAGTGGAAAAAAAGACACAAGTAACTGTTCCATTTATCTCACAGAAACTTTATGTCAGGTAGATCCCTACAGGTTTTCCCTTAATAGTCATTAAACCTCTTCCTGAGCTATGCTCATTGCAGTTCTTAAAGTACTAAGGAGAAAGAATGGCCGCACAACAGCTACTGTCCAAAAAAGCCATTAGAAAACAAACCTACAAACACTTGGAAATTTTCCTAATCTGGCCATTCAACCATCACACTTGGTCCTAATCTTTCTTAAAGGACTTTTACACTAAAATCCATATAGGGCAATGAGACCATGGTGACCATCACACACAATTCTTCCTTCAGGCAAGGGTTATTGGAGGAAAACTGAGGATAAGAAAGGCAGGAAGGAGCTTGTTTTCTTTTGTGAAACTCAAAACTATGTTATCCATGCTATGTAGCTTGATGTATCTAAGTGAAACTTGGGTAGTTCACTTGTCAATAAGTCTTAATATTGCTTTAAACTTTACAACTATTTATATTCTTCAAAAACAAAACAAAAGCCACATGTACAGTTGTTACAGTGATACTGCCTGCTCTCATCTGATACCACTGGCTGAGTTTAGTAAAATTTCCCCAGCAAACTGCTCCTGTAGAGCTTTTTTGGCTCACTCTGGGTAAAGCCTTCTTTAAGAATGACTTAGAAAGGAAGACTTGATCACCAAAGGCTGACTGAGTTTACTACCTGTTGTACTATATTTATAGTCTACCAAACTGAAATGTCTGGGTGCTCTTCACATTGTTACACTGCCTCCAGCTGGCCTAAGCCTCTGGAAGGGATTTTTCCAGCACTGAATCCCACAAGCATGCTTGACTTTTTCTTTCCTTTTGCTCTTTTAGATGGTTTTAACTAAAACTCCAATGTTTATGTTTGAAAGTTAAAATCATTCAAAAACTTCACAAGTCAGATCAGGGCCTCCTGGACCTCAGGAAAATCCCTTCAGCTTCACTGAGTCCTTACTATCTGACCTCTAGTCACCACTGCAGATTCTCAGGAATCTGTTTTCAGGAGCTCAGCCAGTAGTTGCCTTAGGTGACTCTCCCCTCCAGCAGTCACTCTGACCTGCTGTCCCAGAGGACACTCAGCAGGACATCCTTCCTTCCCTCCTGGCATGCAAGCCTCCCAGACACCCAACTGCTCTCAGGGGAGAAAGAAGCAGCCCTGCAGTCAACACAACACACACTAGCTGAAACACACACCATGGGAAAGGGAAAAGAGAAAAAGAAAGGAAAACAGCAATGCCACATAAACAGAAATTTCTGAAGAAACATATCTTCAAAAAAAATAAAGTTTCCCCAGGTTTAGGAGGGCATTTGTGGTTAAAATCCACCAGAAAATATTTCTCCCATTAGAATACTTCATCTGGTCTCTCCTAGATACATAGTCTTAGATTCAGCCTCTGAGGGAATTCCTCAGAATTTGCTTGTCTCAATCACTCATTTTCCAGGGGAATGGTCAGACCTGAAGCTACAGGCTTCTTATGTGTCTGCATGAGACATCTTATAGTTGAGAAAGCTTCCAATTAGACTTTCACAACAGCTTGGCTGCTCAGATCTTTTGTCCTGACCTACTGACTTCCCCTGCTCTTCTTATGTGGGGTGCCACAAACAGTAGCATTAGGAAAACAAAGTTCAGTCTGCACAGGACAAAAAATGCCCTGCCTGTATCACCATCACAGATCAACTAACTAGGGAATATTACAGAATATGGTGCTGTCCTCCTCCAGCACCAGTTTACTGAGATACTTCAAACGATGAAGAAATAGCCATACAACAGTTTATAATGAAACAGTACACAAGTGTAATTCAACAGGGTTAGTCCTGGAAGTCCATCACAGTCACCAAGCTGGGTCTTCTGTCTAGAGCTCCAAAATACCATGAACTGGAAAGAAATGGTATTTTAGGCATTTAGGCTATTATGTTAGACATTCATCACCAAAACTTCACTCTCTAGACACTGCCAAAATATCAGTATTACTAAACACTTGTAGGATAGTTTAACTGTGAATAAAATACATGCATGCCCTAAAAATAAAGTTCCATAAGAGAATCAGATACTAATTACAGCTTCTATTTAATATCTAAATCAGGAAAATTAGATTCAATCTAATCAGAGATGTTAGAAATTTTTGGCACTTTAAATACCAACAAGATTATTTGAAGTGCTACAAATATGTCTAGTTTTATGCAAATGATAAAATAAATTCTTTCTACTTTAACCCCTTCATTCTAAAGTTCCTGAGGCTTACACACTCTGAGGATTACTCAGTATCCAGGCTAATTAAATCATATAATGGAAAAAACTGACTGGTTGAAGTCAAAATCACTGAAGCACAGGAGCATATGTAGACGGGATCTAAATATGCTGTCAAAATACCAGGAAGAAAATTTACTTAGGCTATGAATGCCTTTGTAAAGATAAAGACTTAAAAAATCCGTCTCATAAATCCATGTATTTTCTGGCACCAGAACAGGTGAGCAGGAACCTCCAAACAAAGTTTCATTGGTCCTTTTTCAAAACAAGAACATAATTCCATTTGATCTGGGTTTATAAACCCTGATATTCTGCATTGGCCCAGAAGTCAGATTATAGGATCAAATAGGGTTTTTTGCTATGAAGATCTGCATATAAACAATGAAAAAATTATATTGATTCTTCACTAAATGATGGGACAAAAGAGATCCAGTATTGTTCTCTGTCACCACGATATTTTCTGAAAAATCCTCTTTGCCCAGGATTTTCTCCTGGGAAGCTGAGAGGCCTCAAAAAAGAATGAAAACAATAATTATCTGATTGCTTGGGAATGTAGTCTGGAGATCGTTTACCAAGAGGTGCATCTTTGATTGGTTCCATGTGAATTGTTTTTAATTAATGACCAACCAACATCAGCTGTGTCAGACTTTGAGGTGTCAATCACAAGTTTTCGTTATCATTCTTGTTTTGCCTTCTGATGTATCCTTTATCTTTCTTTAGTATAGTTTTAGTATACCATGAATAGAACATAGACTAGAATAGAATAATAAATCAGCCTTTTGAGAACATGGAGTCAAATTCTCATCTTTGACCTCATCCTGGGGACCTCACAACACCACAGTTCTCTACATTTATCAGGTGACTGTGCCAACTGTATTGCCTCTGTGTGATATGCTATTAGGAAAACACCACCATTCTAATGGAAAATGTACCAAACCAGGATTCCTACTTTATTACTTCTGTCTTTGGCATTGGTACAACATAGAGACATGGGCAGGAAATAAATACAGACTCTGGTTATACCTCAGCTTACCCTTAGCAGAATGGAGGTATTGGTGGTGCTCACCTGCTGCTGTGAAACAGCAGAAAGCACACAAAAAGACCCTGCAATTTAAATGCTATTTAAATCATGATGGTACTTCCAATATTTCAGCAGTGAGTCACTAGCAGTGATCATATTCAAAGTGTGTGCCAAAGAACAGATGCTGCCACTGAATGGGCAGCATTATCCTTCCTGCGTGGATTGTCTGCAAGTGGCACATATCCACACCGAACTGTGGAATCATCTTTCTAATAGATCAACTCCTTCTGCAGAAAAATCTGGCAAGCAACCTGTGGCACAGATGGCTTTACTGAGGAGACACAAGACTGTTCATGTCTGGAACACAGGTGTTTCTTGCCCTGAATTTGCTAGCCAACCAACCTGTTGCCCAGCCAGAAGTCACATTTCTACTTTCTATTTAAATCAGATGAGTCACAGTCATTACCAGAAATTCAGAGGAGTTTCCCCATTATCACCAGTATTAATCACCCTCCTTAGTGATCAAAGCCAAAGTTAGCATGTAGAGACAGATCAATGCTGAAGCCAAAGTTGCTACCTCCTCTCCCAGCTCAATGCCACTATTATTTAGTATTGCATTTTCTGTTTTTTTATGAACAGCCATCACTTCCAATCTACGCATTTATGCACAAGAACAGAGCACCCCTCTGTAGCCAGCGTCACTCATAGGCTGGTAATTTAAAAGAAGCATTCCCAAACATTCTCCTTAAAACCACAACTGTTGTCAAATTAAGAGGCTGTGAAGTTGACTTGGAAATGCTAATAAACAAAGCAAGCAAAATTTATCAAGGCCTCTGTTGGAAATGTCCTTCCTGGGCATACATAACCATGTCACAAGGCAGAGGTCTACAGGGAGGTCTGGCACTGGGCACACCAGCCTGGCTGTGGTCACAGCTGAGGTGCACATGCAGAGCCTCCTGCAGAGGACAGCTCAAGGCCCAGAGCCTCTGAAGTTCTGCAGATGTGGCTGACATGTTCAATTGCAGGTACTCAGCATAACACTGCTCCACCTGAGATCTGAATTCAGGTGACAGCTTCACCAAACTTGTCATTGTTGTATCAGCTACCATGTATTCTGGCCTAAGAAAGAATTTAGGAAATGAAGCATGAACTCACAAACCTTCTTCTCATTGAACAATCTTTTTTGGCACTGAAGAAAGCCCAAGAAACATCGTGAGTATCTTAAATACAGAACATGCTCAGGAAAAGTGCCCCTCACAGACTGTGGGTCTAAAATTTTCTTAAATGAGCAGCCTGGCAGGTGCACTCAGACATAACATAAACCATAAGAACCATTTAGTGGAAAAGCTCAGGCACATGGTATTACTCGTGGGGCTGTTCAGAGCAGGATCAGGAGTGGGGCATCAATGAGCCTGTGGGTCCCTTCTAACTCAGAACATTCTATGATTCTTGCATGAGGCTTTGTTTAATCACAGGACTAGATCTCATCTCACTTTTTTGTTCTCTCTGGCCCCTGATAACTTTCCTTTGCCATCTCTGTTTTATACAGAGGGAACAAGTCCCCTAATCCATTCTGAGAAAGCCGTTCGGATCAGGGCATCCTAAAACAAAATATGCTGGTTTTCAGGCATCTCATACAGCAATACCAGGATGTATAGGCAGTGAAGATCTCATAACTTGAATAAAATGAATGACAAATATTAAATAACTCATAAGCTAAAGCACTTCTTACACCCTTATTAAAAAGAAACATCCAGAAGTAGATGCAAAGTTCATACTTTTTTTTTTCAGTTCACACTATTATTAGGAGATGAGAAAGATGGCACTATTCACTAATGGTAATAAATTAATCCATCCACCTGTACCACTGTCTTCCACCTAAATCACAAGGCACTCACTGTGCACTTCTGTTATCTCAACCCTGGCTTACAGTCATTAGCTCATCCTCCCTCTGATGGCATTTCAGATGTGAGAACATTCTCCTCAGAGTATCTGGCTGATAAATACCAGCTGATTCAGCTGTGGTGGTAAAGGTGAATGTGCCTGTCATAAATATTCACTGGCTGATTTGCACAAAAGACCATTTTATTTGTACAGATGATGAGAAAAGCCATTGTATAACAAATAACACTGCTCAAATTCTTATCAAGAATAGCTTTGCAACCTACCACAGTGATTTCCTTCTTCCACAACACTGGCTAACATGACAGCAACTATTAACTGTGGTAATGCCCTGTGCACTAGGGAGGTGTGCAGCTCCAGCTGGACTCTGATGGTGCCCCTGCTCAGTGTAAAGACTGGAGAAAAGTACTTGCTTTCCTGTGCAAATGCTGATCTCTATTAACATGGTTAAGATCCAGTGTAAAGACTGGAGAAAAGTACTTGCTTTCCTGTGCAAATGCTGATCTCTATTAACATGGTTAAGATCCAGTGTAAAGACTGGAGAAAAGTACTTGCTTTCCTGTGAAAATGCTGATCTCTATTAACATGGTTAAGATCCAGACAGAGGAAAACAACAATTTAACAGGATGATTGAGTAACAGTCCTTCATTTTACTTCAGCAGTGGGATTCCCTCACATTAACCACCTTAGATGTAATTTGTTGTACTTCCAAGTTAAAATTAATTATAAAAAAATCAAGTCAGCTCTTTCATATTATCATTTTGGACCTAAGAAGGACCAGCTACCCGGTCTTTTCAGCTGGATTTCAGCTGGATGATCTAACTTCAGGGAATATAGCGGTAGCTCAAACTCATGAGAAATAAATTCAAGCCCAAATGCTTAATTACATACAAAAATCTCATTTATATTATCAGAATTTCTGCAACTTAAGAAGTGGACATATAACTTGGGAGAAGCTGAACATTTGTAAATGACACAAATGACTGGGGTCTTTTCTCCCCTTATTTGTAGTTTTCTGAAATTTTACACATAAAAAAGAAGGCAACAATTTGTCTCAAATTTTTTAGTATCACTGAACTGAGAAAAATGAAAAAAATACTCTTGTATACTTTTTTCTTTTTTTGAAGACACTTCCATTTCAAATTAAAATCTAAGAAGGTGATTTCAATTTTTGTTGTTTGATATGAACTATTTTAGGACCAGTGAAATATCTATATAATCCCTATTTTAAAGGTTCATTCAAATGTCATTTACATTAGTTACATTTGTGTCACATTATGAGTTATTAGAAATTGTCCTTTAAGCAAAATCAATACAAACAGTCTTGAGCAGCTGAATCTGTGTTGGGGGAAAGATATGAACAGTTGCAGGTTTCAAATCCTGCATGACTTCAGTTTTGAACCTTACTGAGGGTTGACATAAGATGCTTCCTTTGAGTTTCCTTTTTCCTTTTTTTTTTACTGAAAAGAAAGGAAAAAAGCAAAGAATAAAAAAGATAAATAAGAATGAAGCTAGAACTAATCCTTCAGAGTATTTGCTGTCACTGTAACTTCTTAAAAAATAGAAAGGAAGTCAGATTGTGATCACTTGTGAAGGCTGACATGGCAATATATTCTATCCATGTACTTTTGACTATATAACCTGCTTTCTATCTCTTGATTCAATTCCCTTTTGACTACAGTTAACATTAGATTTCCAAAAGGCTTCTATGGGTTACCTTTGAGTGAAATAACCTCTTGCAAAGAAATGAATTTTTCCCTGCCTAGTGCCTCCAAATCATGCCAAACTTTAAAAATTATATGTAAATCCTGTACGACAGAACTTTATATTTCTGTGTAGATAAAACAGCAACTATATATATATATATATATTTTTTTTTTTATAAGTCTGTCTGTACAATCCACCAGCTCTCCCTGTAAGTCACTGCTACTCCCTGTTGGCTCTCATGAGCCTGAGGAACTGTGCATCCCCTTCCAGGGAGATGGAGTAAAAAACAACAAAGACAATTTGCCTTGCAGTGAATAAGTTGTGAATATTTGACAGGCTGAGAAAGTTGGGGTTCAACCTGCAGAGGAGAAACTTGTGTGAAGATCTCATAACAACCTTCCAGTACCTGAAGGGGGGCTACAGGGGGACCAGAGAGGAACTCCACCCCAGGAACTATAGTGGTAGGAGAAGGAGTAATGAGTTAAGAGGAAAAAGAGATGATTTGGATTAGATATTAGGAAGACATTTGTGACTATGAGGGTGGTAAGGTACTGCCACAGGTCACCCACAGCTGTGGATGTCCCATCCCTGGAGGTGTTCAAGGTCAGGTTGGGTGAGGCTCTGATGAACCTGGTTTAGTGGAGGTGTCCCTGCCCATGGCAGGGTACTGGAACTGAATGGTTCTTAAGGCTCCTTCCAACCCAAGTCATTCCATGACTGATGTGTGCTATAAACTTCCTTAGGACAAACTGTTGTCTGACTCTGCATCAATCGCTTCCTAAAGAACATTGCCAGTTGATTAAAACTTTCCAGTATAGAAAAAGGAATATTTTATGAGTGAACTGGTGCTGTGAAGAACATAACCTATGAAAGTGAAGCTGATAAACTAAGATGTAGGAATACTGCTATAAGTACCTTCTAGCTCTTTCCTGTTTCTCTGCTTCCTCTTTTCCTTTACTGGTTAAAACTCTCAGAGAAAAGTTCTCTTTTTAATCTATGATATTAACTGACATTTACAATGTTATTATGCTAAATTAATGCTTTTTTTTCCCTAATGGTGATATAATTTCTTCAATTCCATATGCAAAAATAACTTCTCTCAAAAGTTTCCTAATTTGATTACTGTTCATTTATTTAGTTGCCAAATCATAAACTTACACACTTAATTTTAATACTTCTGAGAAGACAGAGCAATGTCTTGAGAGTTGAAAAATACTTAGCAAACAGTGGTAGATATCAGTACAAGCTTCAGGTATTCAATTATTCTTTAAATAAATCACCGTTCTTCTGTTGCAGGCTGCATCTACAAATGAAATCTTGTACCTCTGCAAAACCTCAAAATAACACCTAATTTACAGAGTTTTCCCACTGCACAGATATTGGGAGAACACCTGCAGTTTTATTCAGGTCCCAGTTTGCTAACACAAGACAGCACTGTCAGGCCAAACCTTTGAACGCTTTGCCCATCCCCTCCCTAAGGACTGCAACATGAGGGAGTGACAAACACTCTCTTATGCTCTTACATATTCCCTTATAGTTCCTGCAATACATTCCTCCAAGTGTTCTGTGGCTGAAAAGTAGAAGCACGCCCACTTTTCCACTTGAGAAACTTTATAGAATAATTCAGAAGTTGAATCATTTTAGGGTCGCCCAAATGATATACTCAATTTGCAGTGGTAAAGTCAATCAGCAAATGCAAGTTGTGACAAAAGTTCTCACCTGACACACTAAAGTTACACAGATGAAAATTAATGCTCCTTTCCTTATCTGAATGACTTAATAAATACTAATGAAAAAAAAAAAGGTTCAGTAATAAGCTTGAATTAATTACATGTTTATTGAGGCACAGTGAAGCAAATGAGTACGGGAAGCTGGCAAAGAGCCAGATGAGTAATAAACAGTTTTAAGACTGTCTGGAGACAGACTTGAGAATATTATAGTCATCAAGCAGCTGAAAACAGCCTCAGGGTAATTATAAGCATTTGCAATCGATTAAAGAGAGCATGATTCTTTTATGAGTCTTTATTAAACTTGCATTATAACTTAAAACGATTAGAAAATGTTATGGTTTCAAGCACATCTATGTCAGTGGTCATCATATTTATTTCTGGAAAACATATGTGCAGGAAAGTGATCCACAGGATCACTTATTTTATACTGGTTTAAAGGAAATGCTGGGAATTTGGGACCCATACATAGAGATGGGCATCATCTCAGAATATCAGCCCTCTTAAAATGCAGGAAGTAGCCTGTCTGCAAGCAGCTCAGCCTTTCAGATTTTAGTTATACCCCCTGTTTTGCTGAGATCTTTCAAGAACAGCACTCCAATTCTAAATTTTCAAATTTATTTGAAAACTACTGCCTTTCTGGGACTGACTCGTTTACTTAGGCTCAAGTCCTCCATAATGCCAATGTCACTGTTCTCTCCTTAAGATTCTATTTTATTTTGTCTCTTTCTCCAAAATCCTCTCTCAGACTGAGCTTGAGACACCTTCTACTGGCCAGGTACCTCACACTGCTGCCTTCAGCTTTTCCTTGTGCAGAAATAATCTGAAACCCCTGTATATGATAAAGGAGCAAGAAGGGAGATCCATGAGGAAGTTTTTCAAGACAGATGCCCACTAAAGTCTTTCTAACTGCTAACCTTCTCCTTCTGCTCCAGCCAAGTCTTGACAATTACTTCTTTAACAACTTCTGTTTCCTGTGGGAATGCCTCCTTCAGCCTCACAGAGCAAATCTCCTTCATAGCCTTAAAGCTTGCTTTTCCTCTCTTCTTTACAAAAGTTAAAATTAAAATAATGCCTAAGGGAATGGCAAATATCCATTGCCAAATATTTGCAGTATTAGTTGGAAGGTCAAAAAACTGTAAGGAAAGATATCTTAGTTCTGGAATCAGTAAATATTTCATAGATCTCCAGTGATGGCTGCATATCAAAAGCATGCTGGGATGAAATACACAAGGTTAGGCCAAAAACCAGGAAAGAGAAGTGGGGTTTTAATTTTATATTACAAGAAAAATAAAAGAATTTTTTCTTTTAATAAAAAATACAGAAGGGTTTTAAAATGTTAATATCACCACAATAAAAGAATTGGGATGAAGATAAAATTAATTCTCCAGAAAAAGTCTTATTCCCTCATTATTCCCTCAGCCTTTCAATAGGAAGATTGCAGAATCTTTCTATCCACTTTAGCAGCAACAAAACATTAAAAATAAATGTTTCCAAACAGTTTGAATTTCTGTCTTTCATCTTAGAAATGCAGAGATACCTACACTGTAAATTGCACGACATTCACAACTATGTTCTTGCAGCAATTGACTGGTTTCTTCATAAACAATTTACTACCACAGAAAAGTATCTACATTTTTTTCCTGAAAAATACAGTGAGCTGTAAACTGCCCGAGAGTAAAACACGAATTGCAAAAGCTTCTCCCTTGTTGATACACCACAGAGATAAAACCCAACAGTGTGCTGGGACTGCAGCTCAATCACTCAGCCCATATGGTCAGGGCTCACACATTCTGGTCTCAAATGACTATTTTATTCCATGAAATGTGTCTTTTTCATGTTGTGACTGGCCACTGTCATGGGCCAATCTGTGGATCAGGTAGGATTTTCTGTTTCAAACTGCATTTTGCTCGCTTTGAACTTGAAACCATAAAGATTAATAACTTGGCAAACTTGCTCAAAATGTTTACAGATGGCAGTGGTTCTTTTTATAAATCCAAACTTGGCAATTTCCAAAGGGATAAGTTATACATTTACAGTGTCCAATCTCAAAATGCCTTCACTGAAAGGGTGCTGATGCTCCCGAGGAGGAATTCAGACAAGAGGAGGAGCTTCCCAGTCTCTACATCTGCTTGTGAGGAGGAGATGCACAAACCCCCTCTGCACAGTGATCCTACATGTTGAGCTGAGCAGTCAAGAATGAAGCGAGTAGGAGCTGATTTGGCTGCTTAAATGATTTGGCTTCTAAATACTGTGTGGATAGTAATTTTAATAGCAGTTTGAGAAAGGCATCACTCTACTGCATAATTCTGCTGCATTTCATGCCGCCTACTCTTTATCTCTGCAAGAAGACTCTCTTTAACAGCCTTTGAAGAAGTGCAGAATTGTTCTTGAATGCTTTTAATATCCATGTATTAAATTTTCCTAAACAAAATCAGATTTCATGTCCTGGACAGGTTCTAACTTGTTTTACCAGAAGGAACAAAACACAATGACTACAAGGGGACTGACAGCACTGGGGGTTTGCTCTAGATCATCCTCACAGAGTGCAAGGATTGGAGAAAAGACTTGTTCTGATTTTCAACAGTTATCTGAATTTATACAATAAAACCACAATTATAGTAAATTAAATACAGCAAATATTACCTAAGCCTGTTCACCTTAAAATGTTCTTTTTTCTCACATCCCCACTTATTAATTAAATTCCTACTGTATGCTGACTTTGTATTTGTTACTAGGGAGGCTCTACCCCTTAAAAAAGACTATGACTTTTCTGGAGTCTTTACTTAGCATAACAAAATTAACAGTAGAAAAATAAAGTTTTTTACAATTATCAAGATGTCATTTCTTTTGTCTTAAAATAGTCAGCCTATCTTCAAATTTCTTAGAAAAGAAACATAACTTGAAAACTTAGATGTCACTTATTTCTACCTCACTTTTACAACATCCAGTTAGCTACGACTTAAAGAAAGAATTGCTTCTTTTGAAGATTACCTTTCCTCATCAGTAAAGAACCTTTAAGTAGACTTGAAGTTTCTAAGATTTAGATGCTAGTACAGTAGTGTTAAAACAGTAAAACTGAATATACGCATCTACTTACATTCAAAATAAAAATTTGAGATTGTAAGTAGGATTAACATAGTGGATATTGTTCTCAGATCGGCAGAAAACATTTCCATTATAAAAAATTCTTTGATAATGAAAAGCAGTCTATGATAGACTGCAAGATAAAATTAAAAAGCAATTGTATTGATAAGATTTAAAACCTTTGATTTTGATAAATTGACACGTAAAGGTTTGCAGCTTATATGAAATGTGCAAGGCAACTGGTTTAGTGCAGTATGTACTTTGAATAAGATCCTAATTTTACTGTAGGAAAATTTGTTTCAAGTATGAAAGGCCCATTTTCTTCCACAGAGCAAAATTATTGCTGGAAATAATTTCAGTAATACAACTAAAGTATTTTGTTTTAAATAATTAAATTAATTGACTACACAAAATAATTTATTGGAAAGGAAAGTAGCGAAATTCTGATAGTTGTTGGAATCCATCTATTAGTACTAGTCTAAATATTTTCTAACTTAGAAAAAGATTGCAACAATGAGACAAAAAAAGCTGAACACACACCAGAATCTATATTCCCATTATTTGTCAAGTGTCCTTTAGTGATATGGAGACACCACTTCATGTTATGATACACACCTTGAGAAGAAATGACTGCTGCACATGAAAAATCTCATCAGAGCAAGAAATTGCTGCTTGCACAGGCGTCTGTTTTGCAGACAGCTGTGCACAGCATATCAATAATCTCTTCCTAATATGAAATCAATTCTAATGCAGGTATCAAACTCCCACCTACTTTAATGTTTAGTACTAAATGTTCTATTAAAATGTCTAATAGTAACTGCTGCAGTAAGTTACACTGAGCAAAGCTTTCAGCAAGATTTTTATTTTAGGTCTGTCTGAGCTGAGAAAATAAGTCTCACTGCAGCAGAACCTCTCAGGGAAGCTGAGGTACAAGACTGGGATCTCCCAGAAGAAAGTGCAACCACCCTTAGATGCCGACCAAAGGGATGGATTATTCCTGGACCTCCGCCCCGTATCTGCAAGCCCAGTCTTGACTTCTTCCTAAAATAGGCACAGAAGCTAATGGCCATGTTCCCTTCCTCAGGGTCTTCTGGAGTTCTTGGGCCAACTCTCTTTGTAAAAATTCAAACTGATGCTTGAATAGTTCTCTTTTGTAGAAATATTTCATGTCTAGAGACCCATCTAAAGAGTGGCTTTTTCACACATTACAGAATTATTAGAGTTGGATGAAATTTCAGGACATTATACTGTCCAACCTGCTGCTCAAAGTATGGTAAATACTGAATTCAGACTTATTCACTCTGTAATCCACTAAAAAGTGATTCCAGTTCCTCTTATCATGCCATTAATTTCTTCATCCCTCTCTCTGTGCTAGTTCTTCTTCCATCAACAGAGAATCCAGGAAGAGAAAATGCAAACTGCTAACATATGAGAAATTTTTTCAGGTTTTAAATAAAATAGCAGGAAAAGGAGAGAAATGATATAATTTGTTAATATGTATAACAATGTGGCAAGATTACTCTCTAGGGGCTACTAACAAAAAAATGTCATCACGAGTCTGTGAAAAACTGCTGTCATAGATCAAGAACTGGGTAAAAGGATTGTGAGCAGGCAAAACACAATGGTTTTGAAACTTAATGGTGAAACTTAATGGTTTCGTCTGAAATAGGGTAGCAAAGGATTAGAGGGACATTCCAGTATGAGCAAGAAAAAGAAATAGAGAGCCAGTGATCAAAGGAAACAATGAGAGGCTTCAGGTTAGAGATGGTGAACTCAAATTTCTGCTCTGTTGGTTATTAAAAATGGAGAGGGAAACCACCAATGAAATCAGCATCTTAATAAAAA
Organism: Setophaga petechia; assembly: GCA_024362935.1. NCBI lineage: Eukaryota > Metazoa > Chordata > Aves > Passeriformes > Parulidae > Setophaga > Setophaga petechia. The sequence continues at coordinate 49,431,390 of JANCRA010000001.1, forward strand.
TCTATATAAAATTTTATAAAGAAACAGTAGGAAGCAAAAGAATACAGAAATGGCTTGCTGCCCTAGGACGGCTGTTGAAATCAAGGATTTATCTTGATGCAGTCTAAAGAAATATAGCATTGCACAGCTAATAGCTCTACTCTGAGTCACAGGTTAATTTAAAGACCAGCTTACATTTAAAATAATTTTATCCACGATATTAATTCCAAACTATGTACACACATCCCACACCCCAAAAAAAAACCCAACCTACCCACCCCCTTCAAAATTGCCCAAGCCACACAAATGGTTCGAAAGGGGATAGACTGCTCAGAATATACTAAATGCAGAATGTTGGGGGTTTTTTGCACCTTGTCCTGATGTTTGGGATGGTGATCACTAATCAGAGTCAGAATACCAGCCTTTCTTGGTTAGTAAGGCATTACTTGTTCACTACTGAGTTCTGAATGTCAGAGAGGCTGGTACAGAAACTAAATATTTGCCACATCTGAGGATGAGCTATTGCTCTGAAACTAATTCCTTGCAGGCAGGCTGATATCTGTGTTACATAAGTCACACCATTATCAAGTTCTTACCCAGATACCAAGGACAAAACAACATGGTGTCTGAACTGTATTTTTGAATTAAATAATGAAACTTGAATAATTGAAACCCAGTATTTTCAAATATTCAAATTCAAAGATAGTAATTATAAAATTTGCTTGAGGCTTTTGAACTCAAAAATACACACAAAAAAGAAACCCCTTAAATTTAAAGTTTATAGTTGTCTTCATAGACACCTGGCAGTTAAATACACAAACTCTAATTTCTGAGCAAAAATACACTGCTGTGAAATTTTTAGGGTTTTTGTTTATTTTTAGGGGGTTTTGTGTGTGTGTGTTCCTTAGCCCATAGCTGGTGCTTTTAGGTGCTGCTTTGTTATAGAGAAGAATTCTCCTATTCATCACTTTCTAGTCTTCTAATTTAAGAATTTATTATGTAGGCAGGGAACAAAAATCAATAACACCTGACCTGAATGAACCAGATATTATGCACAGTAAATCGCTGAAGTGAGCATTTTTCTATAACTTAAAGATTAAACTTTGAACATAAGTTTTAAAATGCTCATCCAAGCCAGTCATGATTACTTATGAATATTGGATGCATCTGAAGAAAACAGGTCTGGTTGCAAAGCAATTTTTCACAGAAATAAAGATTGTTAAATTTGTTAGATAATGCAGCCTACCAGAGAAATCTTACCAGTTCTCCTGTCAGCTGTAGAAAATATTTGGGCCAAAATTGACTGATTCACCGAGCTGGATGGTGCAGTCTTGTGACACTGCCATCTGTGTCACACTTACTCTATCACACAAAAAACACCAATTCAGCACCTTTAAGGAACACTGAATGAACTCAAAACAGAGGGAATGTTGTCTTGTCCAAGCCCTCCTCCTCCTCAGCTTCTTCACTCTCGAGAACTTCTTTCTACATGTTTTATATTTACGACTAGCACTTTGCTCTTGCCAAACCTCTGACCTACCTTCTCCATTGCTTCGGATTCTGGTCAGAAAGTATATGCCAACAAACAGAAGAGATTCACCACACAATAAACAAATCTACAGAATGTAAAGCTTACACGTTGCATCTTGAATTGTCATTTTATGTTTCTACTGTCCAAAAAAACAAGAGAGCTGGCTAAAAAGTTTTATGCTTCATAAATACGGGTAGTATAGAAAAACACGTAAGTTCTTAATTTATCAGCTAACTCTAACAAAGACACTATCAAATAAACCTGTAAATGTTGATGGATTTTAGAAATAGATTTCTCTGAGGTGCTGTAAAATGGTGCCAGAACCATAAACGTTCACAAGCAAAACATAATCTATTGGAAGACTATAAAGCCGTAACGTGACAATTTTCAACAGGATTATGGATTTGACAAAAATCACCCTGATAAATAAATACTTACCATAGTCATTATCGTAAAAAATAATGAATTTCTGCCAGGCATACTCTGTGACCACTCTCAAGATGACATCATTTAGGTAGACGGGGGGCCGCACGGAGAGCGTGTAGTCATCGTTGCGGTTGCTCCTGGTGAGCCCGCAGCCGCTCCTCGGCGTTCCTGCCGGGGAGCGCTGGATGAAGAGGTGAGGGATGTGCATGGCATCGGCCAGAGACTGCAGGGATCCTGCTGACGTGCAGCCAATGGAGCTGACAAGGGCCAGGATGCCTTGGTTCATCAGGTCACAGGCTGTAAGAAAACAAAGAGATATGGGGAGTGAGAGAGGTTCAGTGCACACAGCCTGTTTTGCTGTTGAAATACACTGGGAAACCTGAAACACAGCAGGTCCAATCAAGGAAAATATGGGTACATTTTTTATATTGAGTAATCCAGATCTAAAATTCATCAAAATCACAAAGCTAGTCTATTCACTTTGAGGTTTCTTATGGTCTAAGCTGAAAGACTGTCCTGTTCACCCCATCCAAAAATAAATTTTCCCTTAGAAACAAAATCCATCACTGGATCTTCTCAAAAACACTAAGAACGGATTTTGGCTATGGAATTAACATGACCACCCAAGGAGATAAGCAATCCGCAAAGTCTAGTACAACAGCTTGATGAACAATAGTATCTGTGCATTATACAGGGAAAAATCGTAATAACAGCTCAGGCTTGCTGTCAACTTTTGAAGACAGCTGAATAGGATTATGGGCATTAACTTGTCCAAGGAAAAAAAGTTTCTTCTGGGATTTAAGAGGTATATATATATATAGGGTGTATATATCTCACATAAACTTTTCTTTTTCCTTAGATGACAAACAACTTTCCCCTTGCCCCCAAGCTAGTCTTATAAATAGCAAAATGCTTTCAAAATTCAGTAAACAGTTTCTATACATTTAATTTCCTCACCTCTTTAAAACATGAAGTTGTCTGCAAAATATAACCCCTTAAAACTAACTAATGGTCCTATTAGTTATAGTAGACAGCCTTAAGTACAACACCAGTAACATCCACTTTAATAAAATGGTGTTTATCATGAACAATGTTGATGATAAACACCATTAAATCTAAATATCAAAGAAACTTATAATCATTAGGTCTGCAATTTTGAAGGATTACCCTGTGAATCAGAGACAAGTGTTTATACCGTGTTTCTGAAAGGCTGGAGAGCTTGAATGAAGAAATAACATGGACTTGTAGCATAATTCCCCAGAACACAACCAAGGGTAAATTTTGAAATAGTCAAATTTTCACTGGCAAAGTTACACAAGCAGTTAACCTGCATTTACACATGTAAATGAATAGTGGGATGGTAAAACTAATATGCGTTAACATAAGAATATTTAATACTAAATTGTACAATTATTTCTTCTGCAGGACTATTCTGCACACACAGCAGGTGCAGGCCAAAACAAGAAAGCCACATGTGAGAATATATTCGCCTAAAAATATAAAAACATATTTTAGCGCCAGATCTGTTATCTCACATCATATGGCTCTTACTCACAGTGAGTAATATTTTACTTTGCAAACACACCTATTGATCTCAATGGGAATATTTGCAGTGTGAGGAATGGAGTTCCACATCAGGCCTTTATAGAGATTGACTTTGAAGCCAAAGGACAGCACCAGAGGTCAGGAGTGCTGAGAACCACTGTCTCCTAAAGCCAGACCATTATTTTCATTAAGAGAGAGAGATCTGGAATATACAAGGGCGTATTTCCAGGTCCTACTGATGCTGCTACTGAGGCTTTGTCCCTTGGAGCCCTTCTGAATTCCTTCATGCAGATAAATATGGGAGAGAGAGCATTCCCACAAAGAGCTTTAAAAGTGTTTTGGCTTAGGATTAAGTGTTCTCTGTTACACACTCTGAATACAGCTCAGATTCTGGAATTTAGGTTAAAGGTAATACATTTTTGATAATTTCAAGTATCCTTATTCAGGAAAGTATAAATATGATTGATAATGGGACAAAAAAATTATTGGTATCTCACAAGTTTCTAAAATTTTGAACATTTCAAAACAATCTTAATAACTATTCATCTTTTATGCTGCTTGTTACAGTCCTTCCTCATCACTTTAATCAAAGATAAAAGGCTTGTCAAGTTAAATTTTTAGGGAGATGCTGAATGTCTTTCTTGATATGATTTTCCTGTACCAAAGACTGCAATATCTAGGTTGCATATCCCAGTGAGAGTGCTATGGCTTGAGAAAAAAATATTTTTTGTTGATATATTGCTAGATATTGATATAATTGATATGAAAAAACAATAAATGTTAGATTTTTCAAAAGCCTAATTCAACAAAATATTAAGGTTTTTGCCTCTGATGTCACTTGTTCAGATAAAATATGTGGAGTGGCCCACCAGTCTCTGAAGCCTGACTTTTAAAAATAGAGCCATGTCAAAATGCATCCTAGAAATTGCTTGAAAATGTCTAAATTTCCAGGCACACTTTCAGACTCTTGATAACCATTCTGTGTAATGCCATGAAGTGGGAGACATGCTTTCTATGAAAATTGCTATTGAAACATGAAGAGGAAAAAAACAGTATGGAACATTCAGCTCCACAGGACCAAATCTTAATACTGGCAAACAAACTGAATGAAGGATGAAAATCTTCTCCCTTAACACTGCATCACATTTGTCACAACAGCCTCAGGACTGAAATTGCCTGGGTGTCTCTTTCTTCTATGATATGCTTATGAGAATTATGCTGGCAGGATTGGGACAATATGCACTTAATTATGCTAAAATATACCTTACTCCTGCACTCTTAGAGGCTAGTTAATACACAGATTAGCTGCTGGAGAAGGGACAATATCTCAGAGGGAGCTTTTTCTAGAAAATCAGTGTGTGAATTGAGAGTTTGCCTCTGAGTCAGACTGACTGGATTAGTCTCGGAACAGAAATATAGTTTCTGCAGTATATACACATACAAAGTAAAGCCTATGTTATATGTAAAAATATCATCTATGACATTCAAATATTTCTCAGCCAAGAAGAACTTGTGTTGTCTCCAATAGAAGAGTTCATTGGTAAAAAGCATAAGATTGACGTCTACGTACTTCCTTAGGCCTTTTTCCTCCCTCAGTAACACCTGGTCTATTAAATCCTGCTCTTAGTATTCCAAATATTTCAACTGTATCTTACCAATGGACTAAAAGCTATAGTTCAAACACATTTCAGATCTTGGTTGCATTCCTTCCCCAAGCCTGGAATATCCAAGTTTTGTTTTGCCCCATCTATGTTAAAAAACCCACATACTCATATATACACACACTTGAATGCTACCTTGGCATTCAAAACTCTGTTGCAATTTAATTTATTACAACCTCCTTGGTTGGTTCTATTTTCAAGCTGGTGTTTAGTCTACTGCCAATATGATCAAGGAATATTAGTTTGCCATCAAGTAGAGATATAAAAAATATTGCTGTGTCTATAAAGTCCCTAGTCATGCCCTGTTGAAATGCCAAACTCAGATGGACCTGTACACAAATTTAACAAAGGAAGAGCAAAAATTCAGTAATAGTGTTTCTAAAATATTGATTCAAACTATAAGCTACATTTAAACAGAAGTTATCCAAATATTAGTTCACTCCTCTAATCACCATGTGGCAGGTGTTCTTAACAACTTCATCTTCACCAGCTAAAGGAATAAAACTGATGACATTATTTTCAACATTTCATAGAGAGAATATGAAGAATATCAGTAAGATGACTTAAAATGCTTCACCATTTTATATATATGCGGCATGTATAGCACGCGCTGGCATGTACTCAGCATTATGTTTAACTCTCCAGCTTATCTTGGTCTTTTTTCAAAATGCAAAGTTTTGAATTTTCAACGCTGGTGGGCCAATCGCCAGTAACAAAAAAGCAATCTTTTAGAGTAAATACTCTTGCTAGTTTGGCAGGCATCTAAAGAAAATGAAAAAAATGTAATTTTGTGGCTAGTGTGCTATTTTTTTAAAATAAAGAGCACAACCAATTGAATTGGAAATAAATAATTTACATCTAGGCTATCAGCTTGTACAAGCATTTCCAGCAAAGCAGAATTTAAATGGCCATGGTAACAAATGTGTCCCTAAAATGAGCTCTCTCTAAAATGGAAAGAATGGTAGGTCCTTAAATAACTACTAGTTGTTGTAATGTAGAAAGAAAACACCCAAAAAATCTATAAATAAGAGCAAGTTAAAAACAGATGTAGGGATAAATAAGATGCAACAACAAAAAAGGGACTACTGAGTTTTAACTATTGCTATGAATGTGAGAATTTTCTTTCTTATTTCTCCCATGTTCTTCTAATAGTAAATCACCACATATCACCCTCATCTACTGTGAACTGATGAGCCAAACTGAAAAAAGTAGTGTAAGATCTCTAGAGGCTTGGATAGCAGTCCAATTTTGCTCCCACTTAAATTGGTGGTTAAACAAAGTCAGAGCAACTCTTAACACTATGCTTCTGAAAATGCTAAATGCTGTGCATAAATAGTGGGTAGGATCCCTTTAAATAACCAGACATGTATTCCACAGTTCTTTTAAGCTTCTGTCATTTAGAAACTACCAGGCTCCTTCCAGAAAAGCAGCAGTGTTTAACTGAGATGATGCTGAGTGAACAAAAATTAGCTCTGAATGCTGTTCCCAGAATCACAGTCCCATGGGCCAGCCACACACCTCAGCGTCACTCCGCTGGATGTCCTCTTCAAAGCTGACATCATTTCCACCTCAGCGCTCCTGGATGTTTTCCACATTACCCATGTAGTTTAATGCCTCCAAGCTATTTATCTGAATGTGAATCTGGGGAAGAAAACCTCTCTTGACTGATATCTCTGATTCGGGATAGAGACTATAAAGAGTTTGTTACCCTGTGCATCTACTCTATGTTTTGAAAATGCTCTAAGGACTTTGTCACCAGGAGGGTTCCATACAGTTGGGTCAAATTTGCTTTCCTTTGATTTCTCCTTAAGGTGAATACAGTCTTTCCATAGAAAGATTTTTTTCTTATTCTCTTTTGGAGCCTGTACCATTCACCACCAGAAGAATCCCAGGTTCCCTGGAAGAATACTCAGATTTATTCTCCATCCCATCCAAATGGCCAGGAACATTCACTTTGGTCAGAGGGCAGGGAAAAAATCTAATCCACAGGAGCCTCAGGTTTTCTCCATACAGTAGTAATGAAGAGAGTGCTAATGGATTTATTAATGCATTCCAGAAAGTCATTGTCCCTATTTGTACTAATCCACATCCAAACCAGGATACACATCTGATTCAAGGGTCAAAATGCCTGAGCCCTCAGAAATGCATATTAGGCAATTTCTATGTAGCTTCGGAAATATAAACTATTATTTCTTGTTCATTTTGAGAATATGCTGTTGGCTGCTCGTCAAATCCTTTCTGAGCTTCAGGGTGCTGATGAAGACTGAGGGACCATAGCATGCAAATTCTCTATTGCAAAGGGTAAGCAATAAGGTTAAAATCTGCATTTCTTTCACTGTGATGTTCTGCTCCCTCCCAAAAACCAATTTTTTTGCCTTTGTCACCTTTAAATGTTCCACAAACCACTCATGAGTACATTGCAGAAAGGTAATACATTCACAAGAAAACAGCCATGAAAAGTGCCGAGAAATTTAAACAGATAAACTACAGGTCTTTCTTTTTGGTGTTCATAATCTCAGATGCAAGAAGTAGAATGAAATATGATTGAGATCCATGATCAACTAAGATTGGTCTCAAATTTCTAATAAATCCTTTTAGTCACTTTTGGATGGCAATTCTGCTCTTGCAAATTATTTTTCCTTCATAACACAATGGTTCATCCCAGACTTAAAGCTGAATTATTTCTAGAAGAATGACAGTACATTTTTAATATATCCTGAAAACCCTTCAGAAGGAAATAAGGATAAAGTGGGGGGGAGGGGAAATTATTGACTGGATTTTAAAGAATATTCTCCTCTGCAATGCAGATAACAGAGTCTATCCTGTTCCTTTTTTAGATAAGGTTAAAGAATTCCACTTCATTTACATCTTCTCTGTAAACGTTAGTAAAAATTTCCCTCTTGCCACCCCATTATACACAATTCTGACTAACAGTATTTTAAATTCACTTGTAATTAACCTTTAAGGGATTTTAGTTTGTCCTGACTGCAAAACAAACTTGTGTTTGAGCCTTAGTAGCTGTGCTTTCTAAGTCTTAGGATTTCTTTGCTTGGGAAAAATAATCCAAACTTCTGATATCTAAAACTATTACCAGAAAGTACATTTGCATCTGTGTTGCACAAAACACCACAAACACTTTTGGAACTGTCAATATTAAAAAGCATTTGAGAGCCTTTTCTAGGTCAGATATCTTCCTGTATACAAGCTTTTTCAATTATGGTAGAGTTAAATCCATCACACCAAAATGCAATAATTAATCTGAGCCTTGAAAAAATGAACTAAAAGTCTCCCAAGTTTGGAGGGAAGCAAGATTTATACATGAAAGGTATTTTGATGCCATGGCTTGCAGGATTCAGTTAGAGGGCTTGAAAGAACTACAGCATACAAAGGCCACCAAACAGAAAGAAGGCTCCACAAGTTCTCTTTTTGGACAAGTGTCCTGATTTATTTAAATTTTCCTGCTTGCTAACCTTTAGCTCTTCCATTTGATTCTACAGATGTGCAAAGAGGATACGTGTCTTGCCAGGTTAGCACATCAGGCAGAGAAAGAGCAGCATAACTTTCTATATTTTTTAAATCTGGTTTTTACCTGGCATTCAACAGTTGTACTCAGGATTTGTCTCAGACAAATGATGGTTCTCAGCTTCTCATGAAGCCTGAACATTTTAAAGAAACATTTAGAACCACTCCCTCACTTTAAAGAAGTTACACGGGCACAAATCTTCAGCTGAAGAGTGGCTTTATATGCCCTGTCTGTTAGGATGCAAACCTGAATATACTCGTCAAAATGCACAGGATGTTTTCAGGGTGCCTATGGTAGAGATGTCAAAAGAGGCTGTAGTATTGATAGATCTGAAAAAAGAAGGCTGTGCCAGGCAGCAGTGTTGTTGAAAGGTTTGAAATGTGTACTAAGATGTGAAAAGGGGCAGGGAAAGAAATTTAAAATCAATTAAGGCTAGGCAGTGACATTCAGTGAAGAAAAGGCTAGATACACATCACAAAACTGACCTCTAGAGTCCTGGCATCTCAACAGGGATGTCTGTCTGCAAAGGTAATGTAGCCTATTGGAAAATAAGAAATGCAAGGAAACACAGGCATAGATTCCAAGAATGCCTCCAAAATATTCTCTTTAATTTGTCCTGAACTCCCACCGACACAAGCCAAATCTCATCTACCGCCAGCATCCTTGCACAAAGTGTTGCATGAGCACTTTCCATTCATCTATTCAGCAAAATGAAGACTTTCCATTTCAAGCGTAATCATTGATAGATTCCACTTGATTACCTAATTTATGAAGGACATATTACCTCAGTATACAATGACAACTTCATCCCTTACTTTGTTCCTTCACCATGGCACTGTTTCTGGATCTTTTATTTCCTTAACCAGCACTGTTTGAAGAGTTACTAGGCAGCACATACTCTCTCTGATGCCCTCCCAATATCAAGCTTGCCTGCTCCAGAGCAGACGATTGCTGCTTAGCAGCAATTATACAGAAACAAAAAGGCTGAGTCTTAAAGCAGCTTAATATAAAATTAAATATAATTTTATCAGAAGATAACATCCTGATAAAATCACAGGGATTTACTCTAATTCTGTGTTCTCAGGAAGTCTGTGTGGAAGTGCTGGGGAGAAAAAAAAACACCAACAACAAAATCTGTTAAAACCTTGAGCATCAGCATTTATCGTTTTTTGAACCTGCTCAAAAGAAACCAGGGTAATTTTCTTGTTAAGAGGATAAAACAATGAACTTGATGACATGTGACAAAAATTACAGTTTGCTTGCCCCCTATGACTCAGACTGTCTTACACTTTTTTGCTTTCCATCCTTTCTGTCTCAGGTCTCTCTTTCCTATCTGATTTTTCCTGCCCTAAGCTTTGGAGAGCATTGGCTTTCATCCTCCCCTTGCCAGTTCTCCTCTCCTTAGAATCTGCTCCAGTCAGGCACAACAACTCTTTTTTTTTTCCTCTTCATGTCACCTCATCCATCTCTTCTTTTTTCACTTTTATTTTTACCCCACTTACTTCACCCCATTGCTTCCAATGCCCAGAAACAAAATCTAGAGAACCTGACACTGGACTGAGAATGTGAAGATTGTTGTATGAATAATTTGGGATTAGTAGTCTGATTTCCCCTATGCTTTGGTGATTATGATACTTTGACACCTTTGTGAAATGCTTTTTCATGATCTAATGAAAGAGATTACACTTGTGCTCCCCACACCCATTTTTTCAAGGTTAGAAGGCTCATTTCTGAGAATAACTCACATCACCAGAGCTCCATTACATCTCCTCTTTTCTGAAATGTTTCACAGCCCCCCCTTCTCTTGCCCAAACTATTAATATGGAGACAACAGGCTCTGCTGGAGAGATACAGTGGGAAGCACAATACCACAGCCCAGTCCACGGCACACAAAAGAACACACAGCTGGTAGCATTAGTTTAATTGGAAGATCTACAATGGGAAGAGCTGCCTGTGCTGCCCTGGATGAGCTTGGCATCCTTCCAAGCAAAGATATTACTGAGCAACACTGTTCAAAATAAGACCATCCCCCAAACCAAAAGAAATCTGTGAAAAGTAATGTGAGGGAGCTTTCTTTCCTGCAGTGCAAACAGCAAATATTCAGGCAATGTTCTGCTATGCGGACAGCTAAGCAACTTTTTCAGTCTTTTAATGTGGCATTGCAGACAGAGAATTTCCCAAGTCGAAAAAGGTATACATTTATTTCTTAAAAGAAACACTCCTAACAACAAAAATAAAATGAAACAAACAAACAACAACAACAAAAAGGAAAGGAGCCAATTCTTCCAGATGAGTGAATCAAACAGAGCAACTTAAGACCAAACGATATAAATGCCAAATCTTGCTTTTGACACAAAAAAGGTAAACAGACTCTACATCAAGATAAAGAACTTTGTATGAGAACAAGCCGAAAGTAGGGAGGTGGTACATCAGTTGCAAAAAAATACATGGCTGCGAAAAAACTGAGAAGTCTGTAGGAGTTCAGAGCATCAGTTCCATTAGCAACTTAGCCTCTCAAGAAAACCTCAGATGAGTCAAAACAACTATCACCATTATTATCTGCTAAGAATAGACATTCTGCTTGTTTCACTGACTGACACACAGGCAAACAAGCATGATAAGAATAAAAAAATCAACTGCCTTTAACTTTTATTTTTTATTTGCAGCTCTGAAAGTGTTTTGCAAAGATGCTCAGCATCTTCATCTCTATTTCAGAGAATAAAAAACCCCAGATGTGCCAAGAGGAGTTGCTTGCCCAAGGTCAAAAGGCAAGGCAAGAAAATTGTTTTCCATGCCAAGCTCAAACAAGCAAAAAGGCTGAAAATAAAGTTCTTTGTTGCAGCTTCTCATTGTTGTGTGCATTAGCGTGCCATTGAAAGTGTTTTATGTTCTGAGCCCAGTGTAACAATGCTTTATGAAAACTAAAGATTTTGAAGGAAGGTAAGGCAACCTACAAAACAGAATTAAGTGACAAAGACTTTCAGATCCACAGTGACCCCAAAGCAAGACCACTGTTGATTATGAGAAAATACTGGGACACAAGTATGTAGTTAATGGAGAGTTAATGTGGAAAAGGAAAGCTGAGCTGTAGGTCAGATACAAGGTATTGATGGATAACACAAAATGGCAGCAGACATGAAGTAGGCATTTTAAGCAGAAGTAGTAGATAAAGGAGTAAACATTTTGCAAGGAAAACTACAGATGAGGGTTCAACAGAAGGGAAATTTTAAGGTATTGAGGTAAGGGGGGGACAGGGTGGAACTATGCATGGAAAATTCAACTCCTGAGCTCATGATCATGAGTTTTGCAAAAAGATATAAATACTCATGGCAGAGGACTCCAGTATCTTTGCTCATATTACTTAAAAACAGTCTCAATATGGTTTCTTTCATACCTGATGTGCTGTGCGATTTGCTCTAGCAACCAGATAAGCCAGAGATTCACTAACAACTATGCAAGACCTAGAAATCCAGAAAAACGCATTGACAAAGAGCTGAGGGTGCAATGCTGACATAGTGAAGAATTCAGAAATGTTAAAACTGTACTAGTGAAAGCCATGGGGAGAGCAAAAAAAGGAACACAGGAGTTTGCAAGCAATAACAATAAAGGAATATAACAAGGGATGACATCAGCTTTGAGGTAATAGAGAAGGATGTTAAATGTTATTAAGTGATGAGACAGTAAAATGTGCAGTTGGGGAGTAATAAATCCATTCAGATACCAAGGAGGAGGAGATTGCTGCTGTGTGGGAGTAGTGGAGGAGAGCAGAAGATACAGCAAGGGGGATAGTGACAGTGATACTGTACTGTATCTGCTGAAGTGCAAATAGCCAATGCATTGACAGACGTGTCAGCCAAAAGGGCACTGGGGAAAAATCAACTTGGTGCATGTTACAGACAAAGCAGCAGCTGGGCTTGGCAGCAGCTTCAGCATGTGAAGAGAAGGAGAGAGAAGACAAAATGTGCCTAAGTCTGAGAGTCTATTTTTGCTTTCTTACTCCAGGAATAATAATGGTGCAGTGTTCCTTTAGTGCCAGTTGCAACCTTTTACTGAGATTGCTTTGACTATAATGGCTGCAAGAGATGCCAGGAAAAGAAGGTAATGAAGCTTTTCTTTTCTCTTGACTTTTTCCAATGTCACAGAAAAAGAAATTTGCATAACTCCAAAATGGAAAATATACATTTTCAATAAGGATCATTTGAGTAACACTAAACACTTAACCATAATTGAAACCAGCAGTTGTTCTAAACCATTCACACCATGGGAAAACACGATTGAAATGAAATTTAAAACCTATTGTCATTGTATTTCAAAAGTCTCATACCTTCTCAGTGATTTCTCATGGGCAACTCCTCACAGCACTGACTCCTTCTTCACAGCACAACCAATAAACTCCATTTCTCTTCACAGCACAACCAACAAACTCCAACTCTCCTCACTCAGCTAACCCACTCTATTGCAGCACTTGTCTTCTTATTGGACACAGCTGTGGCCTATTAAGGGCAGGCCTGTTCCTAATCTTTGGTGATTAGTACAGCTGCAACTCCTCAGGTGTGAGACTGCCTTCTGCACTATTTCTTACATTCTATCCCTCCACAAAAACCCACTTCTGACACTGGAGAGACATGTCCAACAAAAAACATGCTTAATGAACTATTAGAAATCAATTGACACAAATCCTATTTGGACTCAGAGGAAAATCTTTCCTTTGCCTTTAAAGAAGCATTTTAAAATTGTATCTCTCCATAACAAACACAAAACCATGTAGAAAGTGAAAAAAAAAAAATTGGTCTCAGCTTCCAAAGCTGGAGCAGAAGTTCTTTTGCTGGGCTATACAGCACTAGCCAGCAGTGCCACGTGCAGGAGCACCACATGGAGTGAAGCAGTAGGACTGCTGAGTCTGCTCACTAGCTTTTCCCTGAAATGGAAATTACCATTTTCTTCCTAGATCTCTTAAAACCTTTTAATTGCTATTGGATCTAAGCACCAGGGCTTACTGTGTTGCTTCAGGTACCAGCAAGTCTATTTTTCCACTGAAGACTTTGCTCCTGTGGTGCAGCACTTCATGTATTTACTGACATGCTTTTTTCTCCAGCTCTTTCATGCTGCCACAGTAATTCCTCAAAACAAAAGTATTGACTCCACTACAGGATTCTGTCTTCTTTACTCATTTTCCATTGGTATTACCTCTCAAGAAGCAACAGACTTGTTCTTTCACTACCAGATATGAAAGAGGGGAACCAGGCTTACTGTGTATATTAAGGGCTCCTCGTTGTGGATTACACATAGTGTTATTCCCTTTGACTTGCTTTTTCATGCATTTAGCTGGCATAGCTTGCAGGGATGCCCAGAAAGCAGCAATAAACCAGAGTGCCACACACCTTCTGATCTGCAGTACTACAGGTATCGTTTGTGGGGAAGCACAAAAGCAAAACAAAAGAACTGACATAAAAAGTACTCTTTTCATTCCAGCATGTCCAGTACTTCATAAAAACAAGGAAGTAGGGTTATTTACATTTTACCACAAGATCTGAAGGACAGAACAGACTAAGCAGCACATCTGAAGAACTAGAGTTACAAAACCCTCTTATTCTGCCTAGTAAAACTCTGGTCCCTGCACAAGGGAAGTGGCACTCCAAATGCCTCTTTGATGTTTGAGTCCTGTGCATGCAACAAAAAAAAAATGCTGACATTTCAGAAAGGCTTCCTTAGGACTGAGTAGGGCAGGATTTTCTTAAATCACATAAGCACTGCCAAGGATGTTGTAGCAAAGCCTACATGGTCTTTGTGGCATTGGCCTGGCCAAAGCACAGACACTGCCTACCTTTCCCACTGCTTCCCATTACTGTGCTGCAAGAGCCGTTCCAGAGGAAAAAATAAAGGTCAGTTTTCTGAAATTTCATTACAGATAGTAATAGCTAGTCAAGAGTAAATAAATTCAAAATCCATTTTAACACATGAGTTTGCATAATTCTAATACATTATTCCATTGTCGGTAAGTCTATTTCTGCAGAACTTGGATAAAACAGGAGGCTTAAGCATAGCAAATAGCCCTGATCTCAATTCACCAGTTTTGAAAGGTGTGAAGTTTTCTGACTTACAAGAGTTATGCCTGATTTTCACTTAGGAATTAGTGAGGAGAGAGCCAAGCACATTCTTCCATTTCTCAAGTTTTATGCAGTCAATTATCTTCCTTTGTAAGCAGGGGAATTTTAGACTGTTATATACTAAGGTACTGTTAGTTAACCAGTATTTTTCTTTCATTCACTCCCTCTTGCTGCCTTTGATAACAGTTTATTTTTTAATTGCAATGTAGTGAATACACTGGAGATTTTTTTTTTCCCTAGCAGTTGGATGCATTCATTTTCTTATTTGGTGTGTCAGCAGCACCCATGCACAAAAATAAGTATGTATACACAGAAAATACAATATGACCGGCTCCAACTTCTCATGCACAAAAAAATTCTGTGACAAGATGCACAGACCAAACACAAAACCAAGAGAAAAACACATCCTTCAACTTGAATAACATAGTCTCTATCATTTATGAAAGTTGCCTACATGTCTAAGTCTTTAACCCATCCAGTCACAGAAAACATCTAAGGTCAGTGCTTTGTAAAGCAAATATTTAGCATTAGTGCAAGGGATGCCCAAAAATCCAGAGTCTTTATCCCCATAATAGAAAATTAAAGCCTTTTTTAGCCTTAAGTTGACATATGATTTAATGTAGCTTTCATTCCTTTTTATTTTATATGAAGGCAGATGACCAATGTCAAATACTTATGGAATAAGGTAATTTGCGCACATATGAGGATTGCCAAAATGCCACACTTCCCAAAGTAAGGAACAAAAGGTGAGACAAAGCAGGAAGGGAAGAGGGAAATCCTCTTATTCTCAGTATCACAGTCATTTCTAGAGACAAAAGTAACCATTGTCAAAATCCAGGGACGCCAAATAAAGAACGGCAAAGAGTAAGTCTTGTATCTTCATTCATCTCTTAGGTTTGCAAACATCTGGAACTAGCCGAGCATTTTTAAAAAAATAAAAAAAAAAAAAAGAAAAAAAACCCCACAAATCCCAACTAACAAACAAAATGAAAACAAAGATGCAACCCAGCCCTATTCTCAAACTTTATCTATTTGAAAAATCAGGATAGCCCTGAAAAGAATAAAAGTCCTGTTAAAAGTGATTTTCTCAAAAGTTTGTTCCAGCGAGTAATACTTTTTCCTACTGGCTCAATTTTTTCTTCTGCAGTTTTTTGCCAGTTGGAATTTAGAGCATTCAAGGAGCTGAGGTTTTGGAGGCAAGCTAAAATTGTGATTACAATTCCTTTTAAGTTACTTGGGCATGCCTTCCAGGACTGGCATGACCAATATCCCTTAGCCCAACTCTGTTTTGAAAGGTCTTGCTTCTTCAAGAAATCCTTTTTCTGCAAAGGAGAGGCAGGTACAGAGCCTTGAACAGACCTATATGATGTGCTTCAGTCTCTTGGGCCCATGGGCACCCACACTCCCCAGTGGAACAAAGTTTCAGCCACAGTTTCACCATGGAACTCATGTTTACCTTATTCTTGATGTTTCCCATAAAGACAATCACCTATACTCATATTCCCCCACTTACACTGTGATTTACAGTAAAGTCCTCTGGATCAACTTCCATGCAACCGCCTGGCAGATCAGTTCCTTTTTATTTCCAAGTACACATTCCTGAGAAAGGTGTCCAAGTCTACCACCAAAAGACAGGTTTGAGGATTTCACTGGGGAACAACAATGAAATGTACCACAAAAGCTGTTTGAGGTGGCAGGAAGTTTCAAGTGGCTGCAGACCTCAAGCCTCTTCTGTCACCTGTTCTACAACCCAAACCAGTTGTTTGTCAAAAACAACCAACAAGCAAGTTTTGCAGACCACAGTTGTACCACTGAGGTACAATTCCCAACCTAGCACATGCCACTGTTTTGTAATCACACACTGAGATGTTGCTGTTTCACATGCTTCCATCAGCTAAAGGACAGCTTTCTCCACATGCTAATTTTTTTCTCTTTACCTGGGAGTATAACAGAAATAGAAACTCCTCTGGCTGCAGAATATGTAAACTGCCCATTGCCTTGGGTTCCTGTCTTTTTGCTGTTAATAGGAGCTGGCACAGGCTCACGGATTCACACTTGCATATCCTGCTGCAGAGTTAGGAACTACTCTCCTTTCACAAAGGAAGACTATAGCACATAATGCTGTTTTGGTGGACTGATACCATTATTTCATTTTTTAACAGATACCCCTGCAAAGGAAGTCATTACTAGTACTCTTGTTAATAAAAATAGATTAGACAAAACAATACATTTATAGAGTGCTGGTCATATGTGGAATGATAAAATTAGTAGGGCAACTGTTTTAAAGCACAGGCTGCAACCACTTTCCCTCAGCTGAAGTAAGGAGGATTAGCAATTCTGCAAATCAGAAACCTGACTACTTCAAATGAGGGGATTTTCAAACAGCATGTCCCTATGATGTTTGGTAAGCCTGGACAAACTAGACCAGGGAAAATTTCACATGAAGACAGACAGCATGACCCTGAGGATGCAGGCAGCTGTGGAGGAGCAAGAGGAACTGCTGGCTGGCAATGATCACTTTTTGGTGTCTTTGCCATTAATAACAAAAAAGCCATTTTTCTGTACACATTCATTTTAAACCCTAGCCAAGGGTCACTCCAGCTTTTGTGATTTTATTGTTTTCACCATACAACTTCCAAATCCAGTTCCACTTGGTTTTCCAAGGTGGCATGACAGTAATGGGTCCCTGCAAGATGCACTATAAATTTTCAGAATTTAAACAAACTAGAGAATAGCTCTTAGAAGTTGAACTAAGCTCACACATACCCATAGCAATCTGAATTACAGGGAACAAAAATCCAACCAGTTCAATGCAGGCACACTGTGGTTAGATGTTTACTTAGTATTCACCAATTTTTTCTGTACAATAATATTCAAAGAAGGAGACTTTGAGCTCATAACTACTGTATTATTAATTTTACCAGTTCTGGTCAATCAATGCAGATATGTTTAGGGCTATACAACAGAATATGGAATTGAAAGTAAAGCCTTGGTTACATTTTTTTTGGGAAGTCCATCATTATCATTAGAGTTGTTCCAGGCAGGATGGTTAAAACACTAAGAATAGACAGGCTGCTGTAGGGTTTTAACTATTGTGTTAGACAGTATTTTAAAAGACTTAAGGCAGGACTTCTACATAACTCTGACCAGCAGCTGTCTCTGCAAGCAAAAGTCACCAGCTTTTCATCCAGAGCGCTGCTGATATCTTCAGATTCCTGAATTAAATTGTTCACTTCTATCTGGACAAGCAAACGTTTCTCTTTAGCACAGTGGTAGAGCAAATGGGTAAAGTGCTGTGCCTTTATGTGATAAGCCCTTGCCACAAAAGCAGATACTTGATGAGGGCCTGCAGTACTGGGAAAATTTTTTCTTTAATTATTAAAACAGTTTTTGTGGCCCTATTTATTTGGAGAGACTCACCACTTGGAATCCCTATACACATAATCAACACATAGCAATTAAAGCCATTGTTCAGGACATAGAGGATTTGAACCCAGTTTTCTTCTTTACTTAACAACACCACCTCATGTGACCCTGGATTATTCTGGGTAGTGAAGCCCCAGTCTGCCTCTCTGACCATTTCACTTTGCATAGGCTGCTCAAACACGTAATGGAACAGGGGCTGTAACCCAGGGGTCCAGCAGCCTGCTCTTCTCCCATCAGACACTTTGTCCTTCTGATTATGAGAGACATAAGTTGAAATCCTCTAAGGCAGAAAAGAATTTGTGCCTCCTATATCCTGACTGTGTGCACAAATCACTCAGCTATCATGTAAAAACAAGAAATACCCTATTTCAGAAATTCTGCCTATCTAGACTCTCATCTTTCTTGCTACTACTTAGAACAACTTCAGACAAACCATTATGCTTTGGATACAGAAGATACCTCTGGCCTATTGGATTTTTTTTTTTCTTATTTCATTCTTTTAATATCTTCTTTTCAGCAAACCATGAAGTCTATTTGCACACAGGCATGAAATCCCACATTATCCAGGCAGTCTTCAGTAGGCTGCTGAGAAGATCTGTGGAACATATAACCAGCAAGCATCTTAAAGGAAAGGAAGCACGATTGTGTCTCTCTGAAATCCATGCTCAAAACCCAACAGATAGACAATCTTCAAATCCAGCAGTATAGAGATTCCTATGGTGATATTTTACATAGATTTTGAAAGACAGATGTGCATTATTTAATTTATTTAGTTTAGGGTAGGTAACAATATAAAGTCTAAGTAAACACAACAGAATTTTATGTTTAACAGTATTTGGCCATTTTGTAGATTGCCAGAGAGATTATATCTCTCCTCTTTAAGGATTATATCTCAAAATACAACACTTCACTCCTTTTCTTCCAACACTAAAAAGCCTCTTACAGAAACTAGGCACACCTCATACTGCACTAATTAGGAAAAAAAGTGTATATATGAAAAACCTCATTTTAGGTAGTTACAGGAATCTATTGCATGCTTCCTCTAAATCTGCTGTGCTTTTATCCCTTGCTGAACTGAAATTTCTTGGCTTCTGCATTTTATGAGATGGACATGCTTTTAAGCAGGGACCACAATGAGCACACATAGCTTTATTAATGAGACCGTGATAACAGATACTGAACTTAGAGTTGCATGGGAGACAGTTTACCTCACCTACATCTTTGAGATTTCAGTAATTTCTATCGCTTTGCATCTGAACAACACCAATACAGCTAAAAGATTTGCTGTCAAAAACATTAAAACCACAAAAAACTTCAAATCTTCTCTATATTTACTGAAAGAGTGCAGAAGAAGAAAAAAGCTAAAAGGATCAGTAAGTATGTATTCTTCTAGACTGAAAATGCTGCAATAATGAAAGACTGAACCAGGGTCATCCTGCAAAAAGCTAGAAAAAATATTCATGGCACTCATCTAAGATGAGGGTAAAGGAAAAAGTCCCTGAAAATATAAACAGAAAACCAAATATTTTATATCATTTCAACATGTTAGCCTGCCAGGTTATTTTGGGGCAAAAAGAATCCATTGTAGGCCTGCACAATTTTAAAATAACCTCTGCTGGAGCATCCACAATAGCTCAGTTTTCACATATAATGTAAAACCAGCATGATTTCCATTGGCAATAATTAATTCCTTCTAAGTGGATAAACTGGGGCAATTTCAAAGCTAGCATAAGCAAATGGAGCTGCACACTGCTATGGAATTGTTCAAAAAAATCCACTGTGCTTTCATTTGCTCTCCTTTTCCTTGGTACCATCTTTCCTGGGGGAAAGCTGCCTTATCCAATTACACTAACTAGGATGATAAGAGAACTAGTAAACCTACCTGATAGTACTGCTCTGTATCAACTGGGATATACTGCTCTGTACTTTGAGGTTAAGTAAAGCACTGTGTAGCATCAGGAGAATCATATTAGATTGCTGGAGGTAAAACTGCTTCTAATCCTAACACAGAGGCTTCATCACTCCTGGTTATCCCTCAGGAAGCAGGGGATAATAACATCATGGTTGCTTTTCTCCTCACTTACTACACTCAGGCCGTTTCAGGTTGCTGAGTCATTGAATAAGATCTAACCCTTCAGATCATCCTTAAACTGTCACATTTAATTACACCTTTCTTGTCACCTCACTTCTTTGTCATCCTTCTCTCATCAAAAGCAAGCCTAGACACTGAACCTCAGAACAGCACCTTTTTTTTCCTGCTTCCAAAACAAACCCTGGCACAAGGAATATTTTTACTTCTAAGTGGTTTGGGCATGCCCCTAATCTAAATGCCTTTACTAAAAAAAACTCACAAAAAGAATCAGAAATCCATCTTGATTTTAGTTTTTTTATAATGATTGCTTAAATGTCTGCAAGGTATTGGCACACTTACTGCTTCATAACATCTCTATCAAGAACTTATAAAGGGAATGTTTGTTAAAAACCCACAGATCTAAACAACTTCAGCAGGTTGAGAGAAATAGAGATAAGAAAAATCAGAGCAGGGAAGAAAATGTTAATTCATTTTTTTTCCCCACTCCCTCTGGCATTTGTTGAGAGGCTTTAGAGGAATCAATATTTTCAGATTTATAAGGAAAGCAAGCAGGGGGCCCCAAATTTCATGGCCTTTACAGAAGCAGACTTCCTGTTAGCTCCACAAAGGAAATGTCAGATCATGATGACAGCCCCCATCAGCAGCTACCCGAGAGCCATCACGTCGGCTAAATAGCCTGGAATAGGGGATCTGTGCGAATCATCAGCTGGAAAGTGCTAAGAAGCTGTCAAAAAAACAACCCCAAACCGAAAACACATACACAAGACACTGTGTTGCTTTAGCCAGCAGTGAATAGAGAAATAGGTCTTCTAGTTATAAATTATTTTTGGTACCACAGAGAAGTGATGTGCCAAGGCTTTCTCTCTAGATAACATCCCCCTGCAGAGCCAACAGCGGCAGTGACTGCTCTTGCTCACTCACTGGCTGTGAGGTGGCTGGCCATGACGTGCCAAACCTGACTTCAGGAGCAAAAGCTTCTCTGTAGGAAACAGTGACTGATGTTTGACCACAAACACCAGAGTAGCCTTCTCAGGGAGAAAGCTAAGAGCTTTAAGGGATGCAGAAATACTGCATCCCTTAAAAAAATAATCCGAAAACTGTGTTGATTTTTAGCATAAAAGAGGGGGAAAAACAAACTGAGAACAAAATTCATGTAAATGCTTATTAGTTACAAATGCTCTATTAGATCATCTGGGCAAAACCCACAAAACAGCAACTCGTGAGAATGGTAGTTGGCCTGAGTGCAGGCCAATCAATCCATTATAATTTAAGTGCAAGCTGCTCTGGTTGAAGCATTAGTTTCATACTACATCCCATTTGCCAGCTTGGGGCAGGGGGGACTGTTGGAACCAGAGATCTCCAGGACTGGGGCTTGGCAATGACTTGCAGATATCAGGGAGAACCTTGTTCATCATCTGCAATGATTTGTCAAAATGTCCCACTTTTACAGCACAAGAGAAATGTTCACTTCTCAGAACAAGTGATTTCCTAGAAGAAGGGGTATCTAGATTATATATTCTCATAACATCTAGGCTATAAGAAATGAAATTTTTAAAATATGCTGCCAGCCAAGACATACTAGCTCTCATGAAAATGCATCTCTCAAACAGCCCACCACACCCACCAAGATGTGACAAAATGTAATAGATTCCTTGCCAGAATGACAGACAAATAGCTTTCATTTAAAAACAGATTTTGGGGATGGGGGAGGGGAGTTGAGAGGAATATAACCAAGTAAACATACATATTATCAAAAAAATTCACAAAAACCAAAGTGCAGAAGGAATCATCCCCATGTCCAGAACAAGATGGCAGTAAATCCTGCATTCATTAACAGCCAGCTTATGGCTTGCCAACTACCTGAACTTTTTCCAAATGCTTTAGCTAGCTCAAATTTGACTGCAGTCCATTTTGGCCACAAATTTAAAAATATGTCCTTCCGTTCATGTATATTGCAATCATTTTGTAAGTGCTTGAGCCAGGCATTACAATTACAACATGCATTACTCAAGCATTTATGTGCTCTATTTGGTTATTTTTATCACATTCATGCATGCAAGTGTACATCTCAAATAATTCAGACCACATCAATTTCAATTCATTAAAAACACAGAAAACCTCTTTGTTCGCTCCAGAAATTAGTACACTAAGAGATTCCTTATCCAGCAATGGAAAACATTTATTGAAATGCCTTATTTTTTAAGGCAATCTGTGCTTTTTCTTTAGCTTAACTGGCAGGCACAGAATCACAGAATGGGTCAGGTTGGAAGGCATCACAGTGTGTCATCTGGTCCAAACTCCCTGCTCAAGCAGGGCCACCCTGCACGGAGCACATGGCACAGGATTGCATCCAGACGGTTCTTGAATATGTCCAGGGAGGGAGAATCCATAACTTCTCTGGGCAATCTGTTCCACTGCTCAGTCACTATTTACCACAGCTCACTGGCAGTAAACATTCATGTTCATCATGTGTATTGTAACAAATCTCACTTAAACTGAATTCTGACATTTTCTACTAGAAATTCTCAGCTCACCACAGATCTCTTCCACACCACTAATGAGTTTCAGCAGTGAAAAATTATATTCTGTACAGTTTTTTTCTCACTCATCTTCTCAATATCTATTTTCTTCAGTATTTCCTGCTGAGTACCCTTTTAAAGTTTAAATCCTCTTTTGACATAATAGACAGCCAAGCATTTCAATAAAAAAAGACCAACAACATGAAATCTTCCAGGATCAAACCCCCAAACACTACTGAAGAAGGGAAAGAGACATTAAATAGGTGGTTGCCTACAACAAATCAAGTTATCTTAGCTTAAAGACTTGGGTAGTTAATGTTAAAGACAGATTCAACCCATAAGCAATTTTTAACAGGAAGTGTTTCTGGAACTGAACCATCCTCTTGACACTTCAGCCTTTCCTTGTTAGAGAAATGCTCCAGTCCCCTCATCATCTTTGTTGCCCGTCTACTGGACCCACTCCAGGGGCTCCACGTACCAGAACTCACAAATACCTGTTAGCCATGACCACACTATTAAACAGCCACAACTCTCTTCACCCATATGAACTTACCAATAACCAGCTCTTCCTTTGAACAAACAGTGCTTACCAAATACAGAGTAGGCCAGAAACACACAAAAGACTGTCAGCAGCATCTAACTTGGTGCAAAGTATGGGTACAAAGTCCTGAATTTCCCTTCTTCTGTGTGGATATTCACAGGCTGCCTCTCTGCATAACCAACTAATTCTCCACAGGTACTTGATTCAGAAGGAGAACTGTCCCACTTTCCTGGTGTCACTTCAGTTTGATCCATGGCACATGTGGCTATCAAAGTGGCTACAATCTGCAAGTACTTTGCACTGCAAAGTATTTGGTTAGACTCAATAGACAAAAGCAGATAGAAATTGGACAAAGCAGCTGTTTAGAGTCACGTTTCTAGCTTTGGGTGTGACAAATCCTGTAACACTTCAGCAATTACAAATATATTATCTAGCTGTATTATTGCATGTTGCAATGTTTTACAATTGTTTAACTTAACAGTCATTAATGATATATAAACAGATCAAGTGTCATGAAAAATGCAGCACTTCAAGATCCATAGAGAAAACTTATTCTACTGAAGGCAATGGCTCTTTCCTTCTTTTATAAATCCTATTCCTATCAACAGCCTCCCCCTTTTTTGTTGCATTACTGTCAGATTCTATTTGTAAAGTCTTATTTTAGTAGAAGGAATGCAAAAAAAATCATGGTTACTTATTCCAAAGTATATCTGAAATGCCAAATTATGTATTCTGTTTCAGCGGCATCACAAATTGGACTAATTGCCCATCAATAATTAAGGGTGGAAGAGGAGACTACAATATTTTCTGAATCTCAGTGGTGGCATTTTCCTCTTCACATGGGTAATAAACATAGTATACACTTGACATGTGCTATACAGAAGTTTGTGATTATTGATAAAAACAATATGGTACACAATAAAACAGAGGATGACAGCCATGATCAGAGCAGCCCTATGAAACGTCAAGTCAGGTCTGAAAAGCCCAAGACAGCAGACTCAAAGAATCAGTTAGGCTGGGAAAGACCTCCAAGATCTTCAAGCCCAGGCTTTGACTGATCACCACGTTGTCAACCAGACCACGGCACTGAGTGCCACATCCAGTTGTTTCTTGAACACTGCCAGGAATGATGACTCCTGATGTCTTAACATAATGCAAATCTTTCACTTAAATACAGTTTTAGATTGAATTCTTTACACTGAAGAACAATATTCTTCCCTATAATGAAAAACCTATTTTGACAAGCTATGAAATATAAGAAGTTCACAGGGATGTTGCCAATCATTCCAATACTTCTTGAAACAGTAATTCACCTATTTAATAAAAATTTCTAAAATTTTGCCATCATTTTCCATCTCTGTTTCCTTCCCTCCTCCTCCTTCTACTTTTTTAATTAAAGCTCCTAAGGAACACTTATTGAAAGGTCTTTTATCCTCTTATTGCTTTTTTAATTCTTTACCTCAGTCCTTTTATACTCCTCCTTAATCATGAATGCAAATAAAATTCAAAGTGTAATCAGCAGCTGCCTAAGGAGAGCACAGAGCTCTGTTGCCATGGGAACAGACAAGTCAGTCCTTGACCAGTGGAGGAATCATACCTACCCTTCTGCCTCATTCCATGTTCCATCCCTCACCCCTTTTGGCCTCCAACCACACTTGCTTCCCTGGAAGATGCAATATCTGACAACAAATATTCTTCTTTTTTCTAACAACAAATGATCACCAACACAAAGTTCTTTTACATGCAAAACCAACCAGCAGCACTGGTTTAAGCACTGGTCCCCCCCACCCAGCATCATCCTAGGGCTCACGACTCCTTTTCTACCCTGGGTTGATTTGCCAAAGTACATCATCAATTACATCAACAGCTCCCATAATTTTAGGTGCAGCAAGCAGCTAGTCATGCTGCCAAAGTAACAGAGCACTTGATTTTACTCCAGTTATTAACAGGAGATGAAAGTAGACTGACAATCCTGCAACATTATAAGGAAAAAGTTTACAATTTGAGATACTTCCTGCTACAAGACACCTCAGCACCTAGACCTTCTACATAATTACTATTTCTTACTAAAGAGCTCTCAGTGGTGCTGGATCACTACAAGAAAAATAATATATCCAACCACCCATGTATTATATTTCCTATGTATATGACTTTGAGGACAACTCTTCTAACATCCTGCACTTCACGCTGCTCACTGCTTTGCTGAGGTTCTTGCCATACTTTGACACCTTGTCAACGTAAATAGCTCAGCCAAGTGTTTCCAAGAGAGGGATAAAAATGTCACTGGATTGTTACTGAAAATCTCCAGACATGGTTGGTTAAGATCCACTTCAAATAAAGTGCAAATATCTGAAGTGGAAGGATCTGATAATGATGGCCAGTTTTGTCTTATTTCTACATTCTTCATCACAGCTGGAGCTTTTGCCCAGCATTTGATAAACGTCTGACTCTCCTATTGTTTTTTGGCAAGAGCACTGGAACTCAACAAATTGCAAATATGCTTGAGACATCCAGCACTAATTAAACTTTTCAATAAATAAAGGGGAAAAACTTTAATCTTATGAACTCAGAGAGAATCCTCAGGGGACAGCTGTTGTTGCAACTGGATATTTATAGCACATGGATATTTCAACTCAGACACACATATATAGATACATACATATATTCAAGAAAGCAAATGAAAACAAAATAATAACTAGAAAAACAGTAATTTCCTTTTGTTAACCTTTATCTAGAAACTACATTAAATGGCAAAAGTCTAAAATTTCCTCCTTACTTAAGACTTGGTTAATTGCACTTTTACCCCTTGGCACTTGTGCCAAGTCACAATGTGCCTTCATTAAAAGCAATAATAAAATGTCCCAATTAGGCCACAGCCACCTCCATTCACTCTCATTATACCAAATCAGTCTCATCAGAGATGTCCCAACTCCAGTCAGTCTGTTCTAATGAAACTAAAGAAAATCACACAGGATGCCTCCGCATACCTTTAGGAGAAGGGAAATCTGAAATACACCATGTTCCCTTGCTGAGTGAATTTCATTCTGAGACATTCTCAGTTATATCCCTGGGAACAGAGAGAACCATAGAGAGAACCAACTAGCTCCTTCTTCTTAAACTGAGGTCTGGCAATTAATTGTACACGAGTCCTTTCCTGTAATATCTTTATTCCTCCTTCAATTATTTGAAAGATGAGTACAAAAGAGAGCACACTTGTGAGAGGAAGACAAAAAGGCAAGTCCTTGGACATGTTTTCTATCACTTTCTATAATTAACTGTGCCCCATTAGAAAGGCCCTTCTGTATAAGCAAACCTTGACACACACAAAAGTGTTTGCTAAACATTGGCTGCACAAGGCCAATGAAGCATAACATAGATCTGTGTTGTGGTTATAGGCAGTAGCTTTTCCAGCCACTAGAAATTCAGTTTGTGTTTTGAAACCTCCACCACAGCAAGAAGGCTTCAAAAGTTTATTTTGAATGTTTATCCTATATTCTGCAAAGAAGACCACAGGGAAATTGTAACTAGGAGAACCTAATCAAAACAGGAGATAAATGAAAAATAAAAAGCTAGAAAAAATAAAACTGATCTGTGAAGAAATTGTTCTGACACTCTATTAGAATGACACTTGTTTTGGTACAGTGTCTTCCTGTCTTTATGCCAGATGCTTACTCCAAATGAAAGTATCATGCATTGGTATAAGACTTCACGTAAATATGAGCAACACTCCAATATAATCTAGAAGATTCATCTAACATTGCCATCTCTTGTGGGCAGCCATTGTCTTGATTAAGCAAGATACATAGTAATAAAAAAAATTAAAGAAAGTCAATTAAAGGGAATGACAGTAAAAGATAACCTGGGGGAAAAAAAAGGAATGAATGGGAATTATATACAGTGTATAACTTCATTCTTAAATTCTCTGATTAGGTATGATCCTCTAATGAAGGAAGCACAGAATATCATTAGATAGAAAGGACACCTTGATGTGGTCAGGTTTCCTGTTTTCTGGCAGGGTGGTGGTGAAAGGAAAAAGGTGAAATAACCTGAAAACACATTTCATCTTCCAGGTTTTATTTAAAAACAGTAATGCATCACCCTCTCTATACATATCTGTTTTGTTCAGACAGGGTGAAGCTGTAAAGTCCAAACTCTATTAACATTTTCAAAAAAAACAATAAATCCACCTATCTCAGGACAACTGGTAATCACAAAATAAATGAGGTCACTCTGCCCTTCTCTTACAGCCTATGATTCTTTTATATCTAGAACATTAACCATGATAAAACATGATGTCTGTACCTACCATTATGCCAACATGGCCTCTGGAAGGCTTATGTGGTTTTTTTACCTCTTACTATTTACTATGCTGTGTATTTATAATTCATGTACTTTAATTACACTAATATATTTTAACTGAAGGTTGTTATTGCTGCTCTTTTTTTTTTTTTAACTCTCACTCCTACTTAATTCATTATTTCAAAGCCAAACCCAGATGCTCTTATCTGTCTCCTAGGTATCAAATTTTAAATCAGGTTTGCTTGCACTCAGTCCAAGCCTCTGTTAGCATTGTACATTCCACGCTCTTGTGAGCACGACGTGTAGTGAACATCCAGCTCTTGCCACGTCTTTTACCATCCTGATGCTGAACATTCCCTGAAACCAGCCTTGTGGGAGCACCCTGAAGGTTCCTACATTGCAAGGAAGCTCATGAGAAGCACACCACACAATGCCTGCTGGGAAGCACCTGCATTTGCATGACAAACCCCAGCAATTTACTCATTCTCTGTGTACACACTACCTAGAAATGAAACTCTTTGCAGTGGGTTGAATCTCAATCCCATTTCCAATCCCATCAGTCTGAGTCAAAGACAAGCTCTTGGGTTGTTTCTTGGTTTGACATTGGATGTTTTCATTTGAAGGACTGATTTAGTCTTCCTCCAGAAGTCTAACTCACATGTCTGTTATCTACTGGATGGAGCTAATAAAAAGCAAAGTTCCATGTGTAGAATAATAACCCTCTTTTTATTGTCTACTTGCACACGACAGATGTGAAAGCTGCATCGTTCTGTTCCCTTTAGTATTTTCATGAGTTCTGAAAACTTAAAATAGATATGTAGTTCTGCTTTCAGAATAAATCTCTGTTTTTAATTTCTACTAGGACTGTGCTATGGCACAGGACTCTTAGAAATATCTCCAAAACATTGAATGTGTCTCAAAGTAAGCCACAAAAAAAAAAAGAATAATTTGCTTTCTCTGCATTGGAATGGCTATGAGGTGAATGAAGAAAAATTATCCCATGCTTTTTTTTTTTAGGTTAACAGCACTGTGCTCTTTGAAGGTAGATTCAGCTCAGTTAAATCTCACAAATGTTTTTCGCCATTTTGTTTTAAGAGAGCCCTCTGCTTTGCCCCATAAAATCTGAGCAGAAAAATCCTCCATCTTGCATCAGAATGTGAGCCAGGCTGCGAAGAATAAACTGTTCAAAATGAAGTCAGAATGTAATAATGACACAATCGCCTGAGTAACATATCAAGTTATCTCACCCTTGTTATACCTCTTCAATTTTTACTTCTGAAACAATTTTGCTTTCCCTGCCAGTACCAAAATAAGCCAGTTATTCTTTTACTCTAATGGCCTTCAATTTTTCTCTTGAAATAAAATGTCACTTTAAAAGCAAAGACCAGTTTGATGAAAAATTATGTTGTTCTATTTTTCATTTCTGATCAAGCATGTCTCTTCAATGTCAACATGAAATTATCTTCATCCTCCAGAAGCAATCTGCATTGAATGAATTGTTTTAAAAAGAATGTATCTATTGTTCTGACTGTGAAAAGGAGGATGGTACAGTACTCAATTTTGACTGCAAAAGAGTAGTATTGCAAGGTACTGCAATATTTTACTTAATAAATACTTGGGATATTGCTTCAGGCACCAAAAAGCTGATTGCAAGGTCAAATTGAAAAAGCCCAAACAAATATGCAAACCAGAAACAAAATTTCACACACCAAACACTCAACTTCAAATCTGCATTTGGCAACTACTTAATTGACTGATTCACAAAAAATTGTACTTTTCATTTCTCTCTTATGGCTGAAAGCTGCTTCAGTGTCAGACATCATTTCCCTTTTCTCCTTCTCCAGAATTAAATGGGATGAAAATATATTGCACTCTCTGTGACTAAGAGAGCTCATAATAAACACAAGCCATAACAATGTTAGAATGCCTAGTAAAGCAGTATAGGGCTTCATTGCCATTTCTGGGAGTTCAGAGCTACAATAAGTACAGCCAATTGCAATGTAATCAGCCTAAGTAATTCCAGTAAAACAAGGCTAGTTCATTTAAATTAAGTTTTTTCTCATCACTTTTTAGAGTCAGAGTTGGAATTATTTGATATAAAACTAGAGTCAGGGAAGACATCACTATCCTAAGTTAAATTTTGAGCATTTAAATGGCTTTTATATACTCCACCATTATTGCTAGCATGTTTCATCTTGGGTTTTGATACCCTTAGAATTGAAAGCTCAAATCTATGTGGGGGAAAACTAAAGCAATTTATCTGTATCCAGTTTAATGTGCCTATAAAAACTGCTAATATTTTTCCATAGTGGTTACCTTTCTAGGTTTCTTTTTTATATGCTTCAGCTGTTCTCTTTAATAACAAAGTTAGTCTGTTATTCAGGAAGCAATGCCTGAACATGAAATATTACAGACCAGATTGTTTTTAGGGTAGATAAAGTGTGGCACAGTAAAATAAAAAATAAGTTGTAGTACTTTCCAATGTACTTTACAAGTACTTTCTTTCTTTCCAATAAAAGAAATTTATGACTCAAAACCACTCTTTGCAGATAAAGCTTCATTACAGCTGTACTTGCTTTATTTTAACCGGAAATTAAAGCAGTATTTAAGCAATAAAAGTTTCATTATAAGTTAAAGTTAGAAAAGAACAAACCCCTAATGACAAATGAAACACATCCAGCAAATACACACTCTCTTCCACCATCAGAAACATTTTAATTTTCATCTCATTAGTAAATCTTATTTTGCTTGAAAGATTTCTTGATGCATCTCCATTTCCCAAAAAGCCACATTTCAGAATAAGCAACTTCATAATCATGTTAATGGCCATTTCCATAGAAGGCAGGAATTTTATATCTCTCCACTTAACACGGAAGCATACAAGTTACCAGGAACACACATAAAATAAATGTTATTTATAAGAAATTAAGACACACCAAAACAATCAAAGGACATGGAAGTATTGTGAACTGCCACAGTGCCAGAGCCACTAACCAAACCGCAAAGGACAAAAGTAATTGTTTCACACCATGATGTAGAAAGAAATAATTTCTGATTCAAGGGAAAGAACTGGACCTGATCATCAGACACTGACTTCAATAACACTTTTGAACTGCTCAAACTTATTTAGTTTGTAGTTTTCTATGCAGTATTCCTGAGGTAGCAAAGCTTAAATGTACCTGTTAGGATGCTCTGCTGAATCAGGCCCCTTCAGCACTTACCAGCACTTAGACCACTGATCTATTAAATAAAAACAAGGCATTTCAAGCTACAAAGACCTAAATGTTACCTGATATATTAAGAAAACCAAAACCAAAAGAAAAACAAGGAATAAACCCCAAACAACCAACCCCACACAACAACAACCAACCAACAAAACAAAACCAAACTCCAAACCCCATAAAACTGAAAACAATGAAAGAAAAATGAAAGGTAAATCCTTCAAATCACTCGAAGGATGGATGATCTTTCTTTCAGTCAAAGCTGTTAACTGCTGCTGGGAGTTATGTAAATATTTAAACACAATCAACATCCGGGCAGGGAGTTCATTGCTGTAAACAATGCAATGATTTACAACCCTTCAAACAGAACACTTTACATTTCTTTAATACTGTATCTTATATGCAAATTTACCTGTGTTTTCTGTTAGAGCATTACATGATGAAGAGCCCAGCTCCGAAAAACTGCTGAATGATTCGGGTTTGCTGGGCTTTTTTTCCATAAAGAATTGTTATGCTTTCACACTTCAGTCCATTCTACCTTCAACAACTCCACAAATATTTATCCAGTGTACAAAAGCTTAATACACTAATTTCCCTTTTACCTATAAGTCTAATGGCCTCTGAAGTTCATACATTCAACCACTTAAGACAGCTCCCTTCGCATCACTTCCCATGCTGGCTCCTGCCAGTGAAAATGGCCACACTGACACAGAGCACCACGGTCAGGGCTGATGAGTGACAGTTTTACCCCTCTTGTGACAAGTGATTATTGGGGGGATGAAAAAACAGCAAGGTAGGTCCCACAGGCTTGTATTTCTTACTTTATTACTAAGTGATTTTCAGGCTTAATTCAACCAATTAAGGCAAAATATGTTACTTTTGACTTTAAAATTAAGAAAATGATTAGGCTGTGATTCTTCCTCACTCCTTTAGAAACATATCCAGTCTCCAAGGTTTTCCTCAAATGCCTGAACTACGGACTAGAAGAAAGAAGCTTGTCTTCTCAAATAACAAAAGAAGCAGCAAACTTACTTGACAGACTTGACTGAGTCAGAAATGCCTTCCCTTAGCGGTGACGTAAAGATTTTTTTGGGTACCTGTTGGCTAGCCTAGATCAACACCTTATTCAAAGGAAGGACACAACATACCTTCAAGTAAAAATGGTATTCATGCTCATATTCTGTCAGAGAATACATAAACCTGCTTAATCCCAGTAAAACATCTGCAAGCATGACAGACAGTGAAGTGCTTGAGGTAAGAATGAATACCTTGGAAATTAGTGGTTGGCCAGATATTTTGCAGAAGACAGCCTAGAAACAAAATCAATTTTCCCTACATACAGCATGGGGAAACCCTTTCCAATCATTGATGCTACCGTAAGTACAGTACTTAATGCTTTCCCACTTTATGTTTGATTTACACATAAAAATGTTCTGCAGATTTCTCCAGCTGTGCTCCCCTTGCAGATTGTGAGATGCAGCAATCTGTTGGAGCGCAGCTGTTAGTTCACATGTAGTTTTATTTGCATCAATGTAAAGCAGCAGCTTGCTACATGAATAAAACATGCTTTCTCTTTGCCCTGTTCAGGTAGAAAGATTTATCTATTTAATGTAGTTTTACACCAAAGAGCTTTATTTTTAAAAGAGATTCTTTTTTTCGTGAGAAGTTATTTCCAATTATGTTTTTTAAGATTCTACAACGCCCATGTAGTATTTTTGGAATGGGTGGCATCTCTTTTTGCTCTGAACAGAGATAGCTTTGCAAACAGATTTCAAAATGTGTTCAGTCAATACTTTGTTTGAAAAGCCCACTGCCATGCCATTCACCACAATGCTCAAATGCTCACTAACTTTCAGAATTATGTGCAGAAACGTGGTGTCTGCAACAGCAATGGTAACTGCATAATGCTCTGGAAATCTTCAAGCTTTTAGCGGCTAATTCTAAATGTCTAGGGAAATATTAATGATGATCCTTTATCCCAATGCCTCAGATACAAATCAGCATCCAATTTCAGCTGAAATAAGGAATCCATAGGAGACCTGTGAGACAGGCTCTTAACTGTTTAAAACACACTTCAATTGGATTTCTGCCTATCACATTCCTGTGGGACTGACCCTGACATTCCACACTCACCGACGTCTGCTCAGAGAGAGAACCTTGTGTACACGGTCACTGATCAGTGCTGTAACTTCCCTGGATCTTCAGTCTCTCCCATCAAACTCAGCTGGAAACCAAGGTCCAGTCAGGAACCTGAGAAACACTCCAAACAGCAGTTCCAAAAGGCTGTGGGCCATTTCCTGCGCTTTGTCTGAATGCTTACAAAAAAGCTCTGTTTTGTAGAAAACACCCATACTACTGGTGCCTTAATTTCTTTCTTCTTTCTCTCTTAGGTTTCTTTCTTAAATCTGTCTTTTTACTGTTTCAGTAAAATCATTTAAATACTTTATAGCTCCCCCCTTAGTGAAGGAAATAGTTTTTGTCAAAAATATATTTTTATTTTGTGCTGAGTTGTTGCAGAATTTTGTTGTTATTGTTGGTTTTGCTTTTTAACTTCTGTTTGGGGTTGCTTTTGCATCCTTTTAGTACTGAGTTTGCTTAAATATAACTTAGGATGCTGCATGACAAGAGTCGCTGAATTCAGATCATCTGAGTTTATTAAAATTTTTAAAACTCAAGACAAAATTTTTCATGAAACAATTTTAAACATATAGAACACTTGCTACTTGTATAAATGGCATTTCTCAGGAGAGCCTGACACTTGAGAGCAAAATTAAAATGTGACCTTTACGGCACCCTCATTTACCTTTCCTCTAGATGTTGTAAGAGGGCAGCAGGGAGGAACCATCCAACATGTTTAATTTCAGACACAGCTCTCAAGAAACACCAGACTCCAAGGAAAAAAAAAAAATCACTGTTTGCTTGAAAATATTTTCAGCAAACACAAACATCAGCATCTTATTCTTTTCCATATGAAATAAATCACAGCTTTATCTGATTTCATCAGGCATTCTGTAATGTTTCTTTTATTTTTTCAAGACCTCAATTCTGCCTCTCAGATTGCAATTGCTCTGTCATTCATGAGATTACATCTTTACCAGCTAAAGCCTTACCAGCCTTTACAATAGCTCCCAGATAGTTTCCACAGATACAGGGCACCAACCATTTGTCATTTTTCTGCAACAGCTGAACTTTCAGATCAATTACAAAAAGAAGCAGTGATAAAGTAAACAAGATATGTCACTGGTTTGGATTCCAGGAACTAGATTTTGCCACTCTGACAAACACCATCTCTCTTCCCTGAGGGATGTAACTAGGCTATTCAAAAAGCAAGACACCATCTACACTGAAAAAGGGTTAAGGACCTGATTCCACATAAGATAGATTTATTTAGGTTGGAAAAGACCTTTAAGATCACTGGGCCCAGCCATAAAACAAACACTGCCATGCCTATGTCTTCATATATCATACGTATATGTATAGCATATTCTTAATCATACATCATGTGTCTCTATTGTGGGTGTCAGTCTCTCCTCCCAAACTACAAGTGATAGGGTAAGAGCAAATAGCCTCAAGTTGCACCAGAGGAGGTTTAGCTTTCACATTAGGAAAAATTCTTACAGTAAGTGTGTTGCCAAGCATTGGATGAGACTTCCTGGGGAAGTGGTTGAGTCACCACTCCTGGAGGTATTTAAAAATGCATTGATGCAGCACTTGGGGGACTTGGCAGGGCTGCATTGTTAACCCACTCCATGATCCCAGAGGTCTTTTCCAACCTAAACAGTTCTATAATTCTATGTGTCATGGCACACACCTGGGTTCTTCAATTATCCAATTCCCATTCTTATACTTCCTTCACTTGCATACAAAGAATGAAATACCTATTCAGCACCGCGGCTGGGTGCAGAACCTTCAATCTTCACTTGAGCCTCATATGTCTCCAACTAGATTCTCAAATGGATTTTAAAGAGACATTAGCACACTACTCTGAAAAAAAGACACTGGATAGTTTGGATCTCATTATGGAATACAAATTGGATAAGAGCATTAACCTTCTCTCCACTTCACATTAGGTAAAATGAGCAGATTTATCTTCTTTTTCCATGTGCTTTTTCCCAAGACAGAAGGTAAGTTTAAAAAAGCTCCATGTTTTGAAATCATTTTAACTCATTGCCTGAAAAAGTTCCAGAAAGCAAAGAATGCCCCTGCCTAGTGATCATTCTTTTGTTTCTTTAGGCACTCCCTGAGGTGATTTAATGGACTTTTGCCTATATAACCTTCACTGAAGTACTGTGAGAAGCAGTAAATGAAGAGTTGAATAGTTCTTTGTCTTATTTTCAATTAAATAATTGTGTTCATTTCAAGAATCCCATTCTATTTAAACTCTCTGTGCCTAAACTGCTGAGTTCAGCCATTCTGAATTTCAGCTGACTATCTTTTTAATAGTGCTATGTTTGAAAAGTAAGTCACAAAGCCTCATATGAACCCAAATGCAGACTGCCACTATGGATTTTACATTCAATTGAAATACCTATAAAAAGGCTTTTCCCTCTTAATCACAGCGAACCCCAGACTACTAGCAAAAAGTTGGTATATTCAGCTCTCTGTCCCCACAATGCTTCACAGGAGAAATATATTCTAAAATGAACATACCAGATGCAATCTTGAAATTGATAGAATAGCCAATTAAAACTGCTAAGAGTGATGGGAACAAAACATTTTGGTAACCTTAGTCAAATAGGATAGACATGAATTAAGGCAATTGGAAATGGTCAAGTCAAGTAATAGGAGGTAAAATATGAACTCACATAGTGAGTAAAAACACTGGAAGGCAGACAGAAAAACTAATACAGGTAAACCAAGGTTTTTGTTACTCTTGATAAAGATGAGTCAAATGTTTTTACTGAACTCCTCTCTCACTCTCACTGCTGATTCTTGTTGCCATATTTCTCTACCTGCTGCATTCAGACAACATGAGCTGCAGAAAGAGATCTATAGCTCACTGAAGCCATCTCAATGACCAAAGCTCCAGTTTTCATTTTCCAGAGTTATCCAAGTAATTTCTCACTGTTATTAAAGATGTGACTGCTAAAAATAACTGAAAATGAGTTTTAAAACACCCTTTTATCAAAGTGGTCAGGAAACACAACATCCTCAAAAGCCAGGTTAAAAGAGTTACCACATTCATTTCTACTACATTTTTCAAAGAAGAACAAAAACACACACAAATAAAACAAAAACATAACCAGCCAAACAATCTCCTACCCTCAACATCAGCCATGTTACAAAAGGTTCTGAAGTAACCCAGCCTTGCCTGACCTTTTGTACAGTAGTGGACTTAGAAGTTTTTCCCCTAACCTTCTCAGACCTCAGAATGAGCCTCCTTTTGAAGCCTTTGTATCTTTAATACCTGAACAGCTTCTGTGCCACAGACATCCCATCCATCATTTTCCCCAGACCTTGCAAGTGACCAGGTGCATGATGCACAGTTTGGAAAGGATGGCACAAAGGTAAGAAAAGTACAAGGAGTATATAGTGCTAAAGCAAATAATTGCTGATTTCTGCATTCAAAAAGAATTCAAAGTTCTTCAATTTTTTATACTTCATTGAAATTTAAAACCAAAAAAGTTATTCTGCCAGATTGGTTTGGTAAGATATCTGGCGATTGTGACTTAAGGCTGGCAGTAAAGCAGTTGGTTTTGACAGAAGCAAAGTACAAGTCCTGCAGAATTACTTATTGTCATCCTAACTACAATTATCAAAAAAAAAAGGATAACCTACTTATCAATAGGTATTGGAAGACATCAAGAGACTCCTACAAATAATTTTAACCAGAGAGAGAACTGGCCCTATCTTCTACATGACACCGAGCGCAGAAAACCAGGCCACTTGGTTTGACTCAGTACTGATAGAGCTGCTGCTGCTTCTCCCTCCTCTTATGAAAAAATCTGTAGCTCAGCAAAGCACCCAGTCACCACAGCCTGGAGGGAGTTTGTGTGTATGTGTGAAACAGAGCCCTTCACTTGTGAACTCAATCTTAAAACCTGTGTCATAGGTCCAGGTTTGCTCCAAAGCCGTCAAGGGACATTTCCTCCTGCTGCAGCCTCTGCCATTTTTCTGCTGCAGCTAAAGTGCAAAGATCAATGTCAAAGGGAATATCTCAGCAAGCAAAGAAAAGATTATTCTGGTTTCATTTCTAGTGGCAAGATTCTGCCACTCTGCATCAGAAATAATTGTGTCCTTTGCTGTAGAAGACCATGAGGCCACACATAAGCTCACACACGGCTTGTGGCAGCACTCTGCTTTTAAGGAAGGTCAGTGAGATATGTATTACTGTACACACTGATACAGAGGCTCTAAGTCCCCATTTACATTATTTTAAATGATTTCTTACAACCATACTGAAAAATAGAGTGTTTTTTTTCCTTGATTCTTTTTTTTTTAATTAAAAACACTACGCAGTGGTGATGCTGCAACGCTATACACAACACAGAGTAAAAACGAGCAGGACCTGCAAATTACCCCACAAATCCACGTTCTCCTGCAAAGTTAATTTACTAAGGTTCTCAGAAACGTTCTTGTTTTATAATTAAATGGAGTATAAAAATAATAATAAAACCTGGCATAATTGCAGTGCTAAAATAACCCTGCACCTGCACAACGAACTGCTTGGTAATCAGCCAGATGCTACATTTTATCTGAATGCCTGAATTACAACACTGACAATACACCCGGGTACCACCTTCCTTTTCTTTCTCCAAGAGTAAAGAAACCCTCAGAGTCCCTCCTGTGGCTGATCCCAATGGTTTAACATCAGCCTCACAGTTGTGACTGACTCTGTAGTAAGCCTGGATCTCAGCCAACTTGAAATTATGTCCCAAAAAGTGCAGTACATAGCAACAGGAAGGCGAGACAAGCACATGTTTTCCACCATGGAATATAAGGTTACATATGCACCACTACATTTTACAATTTACTACAGCATGGATGACTTTTGCAGCTGTAGTGCAGCCTCCTTCCCCACAAAGGATAGAAAGACAAGCAAAAGGTATCAACCAGTGGGCCTTCATATTGCAGTTAATCAATTAATATGTCTACTGCATAATTTAACAAAGTGGAATAAGAGAAAGCACTTGGAACTGACTAGAATTCGTGCATTTTCACTGTTAGTAAATGTGAGATCTTATTTCACATCATTCCATAAAACATATTTTCCCTTTTTTTACCTAATACTGCAATGTCATTGTGCTTTTGTCACAATATTCATTTGAATAAATGTAACTTTTATGGTTTTGTAAATGTAGGTAACAAATTCAAGCCTGAAAAATAAGGTATTTATCTTCTCAAATGGCCTTTTCATTTTTCACATCCTATACAATAATATTCACTCATAATTTTCTTGGAAGACATTTACCTGCAATTCAGAAAGCTCCTTGTAATTAAATTATTACAGATGGTCAGAATTATATGTTCATACCCCAGTGAAACCTTCAAAATTTAAGTTATTATGTTTAGATCATCCCAACCCATTAGATAAGACCAAGCTGAGCAACAGTTTAACATCAATACACTCTCTCTGAAAAACAGCAGAAAACCAGATTTCATGATCTAATATGACTTTTTCTCCAGACATTCTAAAGGTTTTGATTCAATCAGTTTTTTTACCAATGTCAAGTACCTAAACTATTATGAACATTTGAAAACAATCAGTCTTCCTTAAAATAAAATCTGCATTCAAAGTCATATAAATAAGACGAACTTGCAGACTGAAGGGCCAAACCCTCATTTAGCAAAAAAAAAGAGTCTCAAAATACTGACAGACTACATGTGTGAATTTTTCTGACCCTCAAACTAATAAAAAATTATGTACACTTCTAAAGTTACATTTATGCTTGTTAACAAAAAAATGGAGTTATTTCAACCAGCTGAGACATTTTTTCCCCTCAATAGTGAAGTGAAGCTGCTCTTTGCCTATTGTTGACTTTAGAATATTTTTATCAAATATTTTATATATATATTATATATATATAATTATAAATGTTATATATATATATTTATATAAATGTTTATATATATATATTTATAAATGTTTTATTTGCCCAAGGTGGGATTTCATAGGGCAGTTTTGTTTTCAGAAAGTACCTTGTTCTCCATTTGTGAAAGCACAGTTCTCTGGAGTTTCCGGCAGTCCTTACTGTGAGTGAAGCAATGAAAAACTGTAGTTAACTTTTACCTCTTCATCATTCAGAGATTCTCACACCTCTGCTGGCACCAAAGTGTGGGCTTGTTATTGTCTGGGTCTGCCACAGATTTTCATTATAAAACCAGTATAAATGAAAAGAGTCTTCTTTTCCCCCTCAGAATAGGATCGTTAAGAAACATTGAACACAGCAAACCTTCATCAGCAAAAGCAAGCAAAACATTTCCTCTTTCCCCTCTGAGTTATTCTTATAATTACTGTTAGCTTTAAAATAGTGCAGCTTATAAAAGGCAAAGTACACAATCACTAATAAAGAGTATAACTTTTTACTCAGTGGTCCTCTTCTGATCTTTTTGTCTTCCTATTACTTACAACAACAATAATTAACTATAATAATTATTATTATTATATATTAAATATAATAATAATGTTGTTATAAGCCCCCTACCAGTTGGTTAGAGAGCATGAGGGAATCAGTGTTGTACCTACACTCAGTGCAACAGCACAGCAGCTGAGAGAAGTCCAGCTGAGACAGTGCAGAAAGTACTTTACAAAGTAATTTTAGAAACACACACAAAACAACAAAACAGAGCAGAAAAGTCCTGCTTGTGTTCCTCATGTTGCAGAGATGGGAGCTGCTGCTGCACAGGCATTGCCATCATTGAAATACAAAGGTACAATATGAATACAACTGTACATTATGGTATCACACATTTGTTCAGTCATTTAAACATTTCTAGCTATACAGTA
Source organism: Setophaga petechia (assembly GCA_024362935.1). Lineage (NCBI taxonomy): Eukaryota > Metazoa > Chordata > Aves > Passeriformes > Parulidae > Setophaga > Setophaga petechia. Next base: position 49,471,207 of record JANCRA010000001.1, read on the forward strand.
CCAGTATTTTGGTACCTGCACTCTTGCTGCCAACCTCCTCAGTCTCCCGACCTGGAAGGCAGCAAGAGCCACAGGAGGGCTCTCCCCTGACAAACCCACTCTGCTCTTACCCAGGTCTACGAATCTGCAGCTTTTAGATTGCATTTTAGAAGACTTCAGAAAACACAGAAAATGCCAAATGTCCAACTCCATGCATCACAAAGCTGAAAAGTGCCTAGACTACCACCTTGTTCACTACTCCAGCACTGTATTTTGCTCACTAAGACAGTACTTTTCTTCTTTCCAGAATACACAATGGCTTTATGCAGCGCAAATGAATTGGTCAACTCTGGTCCTGGTGAGATATGAACCATAATTTTTTAATTTTCTCAAAAATTTATTGAGAACTATTTTCTCACTTCAGAAAGAAAAATTCTAAGTAGTTTTTATCTAATGTGTCTCCTGTCATTTCTCATCTAAACCAATAACCCTTCCAAAGCTATTTCATTATCCCTTTCTTTTCCCAAAAGAATAAAGTTTTCTCTTCAGTAATTGCAGAAAGCATATTACATTAACACTTCCAATGTATTTTAAAATATTATTTGCAATGAACTCCATGGGCTGCTTTTGATTACTGTAACAGATTATAACTATTTCTTTATTCTGTACTGCAGAATCCAAAACCAGTATGGTTTTTTTTTGTCAAATATGTACAAGGAGACTAATTTTCCCACACTCATTTTCTCCAGGCTAAACATCCCCAGTTCTCTCAGCTGCTTGCCATAGGATTTGTGTTCTAGACCCTTCCCCAGCTCTGTTGCCCCTCTCTGGACACGCTCCAGCCCCTCAGTGTTTTTCCTGAAGTGAGGGGCCCAGAACTGGACACAGAACTGGAGGTGCAGCCTCCCCAGTGCCCAGCACAGGGGCATGATGACACCCCTGATCCTGCTGGCCACACTGTTCCTGACACAAGCCAGGGTGTCACTGGCCCTCTTTGCCACACTGCTGGCTCATCCCAGTATGCATCCATGCTTTCCAGAGAGCTTATGAAAATACAAATCCCTCTCAGATGACCTCTCCAGTGAAAATTTTCTAGGCATTCCTACAGTTTACTTCCCAGTTTTTAGGAACTCAATCTGTGGAACAGTTTTTGATCTAATGCCTGTATCTTTGAATAGCATTGAAGAAAGTTCATCTAAAGCCTTGTGGTTTTGTGTGATGGCTTGAATTTTTAAATTATTTAAAACTTGAGTAAATATTTTGAATCAAAAATTTGTCTATCTCTTTAATAATATTATTAAAGTACTTGAGTAATATTTTTAATTTAATTCTTCCTTTAACAAAAGTCTGTGGCAGCTAAACAGAGGTAGCATTTATGAGCAAGAAATGTCATACATGCCTCCTTCCTAAAAAATACTTTTAAAAAATATCACCACCTGAAGCATATACAGAATATCCATGAGTAAATATTCTACTCATCCTTTCCTTGTGCACATGTGGTGTTACAGACAATCCACCTGCAGGCTTACATGCTGTCTTTTCATAAAAGATGCAAGTGTCACTTAATGGACAGAACAAACAATGGTAACACATATATTTATCCTAAAGATTGGTATTCTATTCTTATTGCTTAATGTTTGATTACAAGCTTTGTCTCGCCAACGCTTCCCAAGTTAATACTTTAATACTTGAATTAAAAAGCAACTGTCCCATAAAAGTTAAGGACTATTCCCTTGTTCTTACTTATTGCTTTCCTAGTTTACAGACAATGGGAATGTTATTACTCCATTTAAATGAAAGAAAACCAGGTTAGCTTGCATCATCTAAATAATCATTATTAAAAAGTGTTGGCTATGTGGGTAGAAAGTGTTCACATGTAATCAGAACAGAGCTTCTCCATCAGCGTCTGATGTTTTTTCTTTGCTTAATTTTTACCTTAAAATAAAAACCCTGTGTACAGGAGGGAAAAAATCGCAAAACAAAGAACAGCAAGGCCAGAAAACATTAAGGAGTACTCTCTTGAGAAGGGGGAAAATGGGTTTGTATTGCATACCACATTAACAAAGCCATTGTTGCAATACTGTCTCTCTTACACTCCTCACATTTTATAGAAGATGTTGATAATCTGGAAAGATTCAAAATATAAACTGAAAAGAAACAATAAGAAAACTTGTGAAACTGTTTCTCAGTAAGATAATGAAAGAAGATCCATGCTCTCCTTTTCTTGAGCTATTGAGAAGAACAAAAATCAGAGTCTGCTTCCTCCCTAACAACCAGCAGATACAGGTAGAAAATTATTCAGTGAGGCAAGGCTTACAAATAACGTTAAGCAGCCTTTCTGAGTGAACATAAAAAAGTTAAAAACTCAACTAAGCCTAAGAAAGACTAGCAACAAATCTGATTTTAAGTACATGCTGAAAATAATAGTTCTCTATATGATTAACATAAGTTCAAGAGGGAACTTGGACAAGGCAGTGCCATCTACTTCCTAAAAAAAAATCTCATGATGAAATGATTACTCTAGGCAAATCTCAGACCATCTGAACAATTCTTAATATTCAGGAGAGCTCCAGCAAAAACACCTCCTTCCCCTGAACCACTCTTTTTTTTTTTTTTCCAGACAATAAACTCTCATATATTTCAGCAAATTTGAATAAGAAAATTAGAAACACATTCAACTTATTTTTGTAGTTGTTTGGAGTTTGCTAGTGATAGACATTAATATGACAAAGAGTAAAATCAGTGACTGCTTCACCGTGAAGACACACACTGAGAAAAAAACATCATCACCTTTTAGGAGGTCAATATTATCTACCAAGACATTTCTGTACTATCACTTCATGAAAACAATATTGGATCTATCTGACCTATAGATTCTTTCCAGCAAGCTTTTTTTTTCCTCCTCAGAGGAAAAGCCTGACAAAACTGCAAGGAAAATCTTTTTCACTAACTCCTCAGCCAAAATAAACCTGTTTCTAAGATGGCTCACTTCTCATTAACTCAGAGAAAGCAATAAAAAAGCCACCACTGAACTGGACACACAGGGCACAATTTCACCTTGGACAACTATACTGACTGTTCAGGAAATGATGCACAATAAATGCCCTCCCCAGAAACGAGCTCTGAAATTATTCGTACCTGTGATGGATGTATCCCATTCATCATCCAGACTAAAAAGGCATTCCTATGTAGTTCTTTATCCCAGCCCAGGGAAGTGCCTCTCAATTCAGTCTGCCTTTGGAATCCTGATACATGAACATAAAGTCTCAAGACACATAAAAAATGGGAATGTGGAAATTACTCCATACAAAAGTCTACCAATGTGAACTTTCTCTGTGGAAGCAAGGACTATAGCAAATACATGGAGGAGGAACAGGGTCAACACAGTCAAGCCCCCAGATATTCCTACAACTTTACTATGAATGTTTTTCCCAGAAAAGACAAATTTTATCAGTGTGGAAAAGTAACACCTGTCAGGATCATAACAGTTACATTGGTTCCAACCAAAAAGACCTCACAGCCCAATTCTTTGTCTCCAATTGGCCATTAGCAGGTGCTGAGGCAAGAGTAAAACAGGGCAAGCAGTTATGCCACTTTTTACTGGTGGGGATGGGATTGGAGAATTCATCCTTTTTGATTTATTTCAGGGGGAAAAAACTAAACATCACAGAAAGACATCAAAATATGTAAATAGTGGTGTTTGGTAATGAGAAACATGAAAAGCTACTCTGTGGTTCCAGTGGTGCATGTCTTGCATTACTTAAATTATTCCCACATTCCCTTTTGGGTTTTGGCACGTATTTGTTGCCTGCTTGGATATGTCTAACGTAAGCACAGCAGAGCTGCATCAGAAACAAACAGCATGTTGGCTGCATCAATGAAATATTAAGACAGCCTAATTATAACTCAAGAAGGTCATTAGCATGCTGCCTTGTCTGTTCCTCTTACCTAGGCTGGGAGATGTCAGAATTGCAAGTTGGGGAATATCACATAGCAGAAGACTCCAGCTTCTGAGCATCCTTCATCCACAGTGCTACTACTGCTACCCTGAGTTCCATGACCAGTATTTCCAATTAGTGTGGAAATGCACAGCTCTCAAACACCAAGAAGTCAGGAATAAGCTTCCTTTGTTTTTCTTTTAAATTCTTCCAGCAAGCTGACATATATTTTGCAGACATATACTATTATTTACATTTATCTTTCCATGTATTCTGTCCTTCCTTATAGAAACGCACATTGGAGATTCTTTCACGTATTGAACAACCTTACCCAAAGTGCAAGTAAGATTTCACTACCCAGCATAATTTAAAAACAGGAATTAATTACCTATTTAAAAGAAAAAAATAAAAGTATAAATATGATTTATTGTAAAAATGTGCACTTGAGTATTGCTTAACAATAAATATCTAAATACAAACTTGCTCCCTAAATAGAGCTACACATCAACATCTCTCAAAACCCCACTACTTTCTCTCTCAAAGGACCACAGCAAACTTTAAAGCACATTATGCTGATATCTTAATATTTGAAGCTGCAGCACCAGATAAAAAAACAATTTTCAATCTATTTTGGAACACAGAACTCTTTTAGCTTATAATGATGCAGCTAAGCACAATGTTCATTTCAGTAAGAGCCTTAAAGAACTAGTAAACAGATTCTCTCTGTGTACAGTTTTGTCTGGATATGACAAAATCTTTTGCCAGAGATCCTATTCCTTCAATCTCTTCTCTAGTGCAGAGAAAAAGACTAAAAAGTCATAAAGAACACAGAGGTATCAGGCTTAAGCAAACTAGCTTAAGCTCTATTTCTGTCATCAAAACCTTCAGCTCAGTACAGACTACACAGTAAGAAAATGCCCATGTTTAATTAACCTGCTTTAACATGTGCCCTGTTTATCTGTTTAACTAGTCCTGCAGCTTTTCAAAACCTAGGAAAAGTAATGCAATACCTCCCTGAGAGCTATACATCCTGAATAAGTATCAGGGCAATATCACACTAGTTTTGTTGGGTTGATTTGTCTGTTTGGTTTTTAAAGAGGTCAAAGATAAAAATTTTGGTTCTTGGGAATGCAGTTTGCCCACTGCACATAGCAACAATAATTTCTGACTGTGATAATCCACATCATGTTTTGTACTGAATGCAGTATTCTATACACAATTTCCCATTTAAAAAAACCCTATAAAAATTGTAGTTAATAACTACTCAACAACAGCATTTCTATGATAACAAAGCATTTCAAGTTCCCACTAAACACCACTTCACATGGATTTGGTGAATATTGTTGGAAAAAAATAAATAGAAAGTTGTTGTTGATGTGTCCAGATTCAGGAGTAATTAAACACATGATCATGCACTTGGATGAACATGAGGGCCATCCTTTGCCTTAGGGAAGTGGCTCCCACAGAGCAAGAGCTGATACAGGCAGCTTTCCATGCAGAAATTCTGTGTCAGTACAGTTCCTCCTTTCTTCTGGTTTATGACTGATGTGCTTGCCCTCTCATTATTGCTATGGCAGTAATGCTTGGGGTAATAGAATTAAGGTTGGGTAAATATTTTTTTGTGAAATTTGCTAAGAAAGGAGGGTTTATTCAGCAGAGTCTAAAACTTCTATAATTTTATGGCTCTTGCTACAGCTTTCTGTTACTTTTCCTGAATTACATGGAAGAGAACAAATGGAAGATATCTCGTGAATTCTGCAAGTATTAGATATTTATGTATCTAGAGAAGAGAAGAACTCTTTGACTCATTAAATCATGATGTCTATTGGAAAAAATCTCTCATTATCAAGACATACATTTAATGAATCTGTAAAGTAAGATCATGTATCTTATTTGTATAAATTGCATCAGCATCTCAGGTAAGTTTTTATATATGAACAAAACCACTTTTTACTGTCTACATGGTGATAATTTTCTGATCTAGAAATGTCATAAAAATTACATAAAAATTACATTTCACAACACATGAAATACAGGCCAGACCTCATACTTCAAGTTGTGGGTCTCTCAAGAAATTTCTTATATAGTTAACATACAGTCAATTGTGAAAAAGAGCCCAGGAATATCTTAACAGTTTCCTTAAGCAAGATAGCCTCTTATTTGGTTAAATTCTGCTTGCAAAAAAAAAAAAAAAAAAAAAAAAAAATCTAAATATTTCACTCCACAAGTAGTCCTGTTTGTGCTCCAATTTCATTCAGGGTCATGCCTAACTCAGCCATGATCTGGAAAGGAAAAATTTCAAACTTGTGACATAATTTATTACAGAGTTTGGAAATGCTCTCTGTAACCATACAAGGCCTGGGTAAATATTTGAGTAAATATTTTATTGGCTGATAATAAGGTTTAAAAAGTTGCAGTTGCATCCAAATATTGGTATGATCAGCATTAATTCCCAGTGATACCTTCACAGGTTTTCCCAATATGCTAAAAAAACCTTGAAAACTAACCAGCAAACCAACGAACAAATATTTGCATAATCCCAGGCAGATCACCATTAACCTCTTATGAGGAACTTTCAATCGAAAATTTACTGGGATAGACACAAGATTTGTCTGGTACCCACTGATGACACAACTCAGAATATTTTGGGATATACTTATACCTTAAACACTACTGCATTTACTGATTGCCTCATTTTTTAATACTTTGAGCTTTTAAAAAAACCTGAACCCATAAAAACTAATTCAGTGAATGCTAGTCACAGATTAATTTAGGTTGATTTAATTACAAAGCAGATGTTTCAGTTTGTGTTCATGCTAGTAAAATTCAGATAAACCACCCTATTTCTCAATATTGTGCAGGTCATAGTGTGTGTGGAAAAACAGAAACTCAACTCTTAAACTATCTAAGTTATAGAAAAGCAAAAGGAGAGAGAGAAAGAATTTATCATCAGAAAATGCTACCAGCAGCAAAAGCAAACACAACACATAAATATTCCCATGTAAACAACATCCTTCCCTGTGGCCAGCCTGCAGAGGAAGACAATGCCATTCATTTTATAGTGCCCTAACACCGTGTTTGAATTGTTTCTTTTCTACAGATAGGGCAAACCAGTCTTAGAGACATCTATCATACTCTGAAACAAGATCTCCTTCCCTGTTAGACATGAACTCCATTTAATGCTAAATGGGATTTGGACAAGCCTGAGATATTGGGTGAAAGAGCTGCCCTTGCTGCTGGATCGAAGAGCCACTGGAGAAGTTTCCCCATGACTGCCCCTTTGGGAGCTGTGCCACTGCATTACCCGGTACAGTGCTGACTGCATGAGAAGCACGGCCCTACAAGTCAAGTGTGATTTTCTGTTAAAACAGCTTCCTTTGATTTATTGACTGATTAGACAGAGAAACAAAGTTTGTCTGGTTTTACTTCTCTTTCAACAGCCTCACTTTATGTAGCACAAAAAAAAGCAGAAATCCTAAAAAAGCTCCATTGGTTTCTTCTTTCAACAGAAGAACTTAAAACAATCTCTAAGAATGGCAGTCACCACCATGGCACAGACTAACTAAACTGTATAAAATTCATAAAAGGAAGATGGCTTCCTGAATTGAGACAACAATTATGTCAGTTTTACCTATGGAAATTATAGCAAGCATAATCTAATTACTTTTATTTTTCACAGGAATTCAAGGCACCGAAATTTATGTAAGTGATTCAATTATTCTATTGAACAAGCTCCTATATTCATCTGTCTTTCATGTAACAAAGAGACATCCATGACTTCCATTTCCGTTTTCAAAATTAAAGTTCCTGCATGAGGAATGAGCTGCAGTAGTCACAGCTATTATTGCCTCCCCTCCTCACAGTGGAGGAACTAAAAGCAAAAATCTGCTCACAGGTACAGTGAGTGTTATGCTCAGACATGACTTTGTGAAGCAAGCGGGCACCAGAAATACAGAGGAGAAAAGAGGCAATGTGTATATTCAAAAGCTGTGCTATCTTTTTTACTGAGAGAACTGAAAGTATTTAATTTAAAGAGAATATGAAATTATTCCAAATATTGTTTGGAAAATTAATATTGACAGGATAAAAGTGATCACATTTACTTAGCCTCATTTGCTGATTTTTTTTCTAAACTGCGGACTGAAATGCAATTTAGAAACAAGCTCTCTTTGAAATATGATCCTTGAAATGTTGAATATGACAGAGTCACATTAACCATCAGCCTCAGTAGACTAGTCTGCATTTAAAGCTATTCAGTTCTATTAAAAAACATAACACAGTTCAGAATTTATTTAAATACATCACCAAACTGTTTGGACAATTCAACAGATATGTGGGTGTTCTAAATATGCCCTTAGATAGCTACATAATTATACTTCAACTTTGTTATTGCTGTCAAAGGTGTAAGGAAATTTGCACCCAGATCTGTTTACCACAGACTTTCCAAACACTGTCTAGTTCTTTAAGGCTGGGATCATATGCAGACCTCAGCATAACATTTTTTACAGTGAAAGATGAGAGTATTCAAAATAATAACTGCAGATAGGATCTTGTGAACATCTGCTGGGAGTAAACCAAAAGTCTAAATGTCAGGAGCAGGATAAAATACAAAACACTCCTTGTGCTCATCCTACAACGATGTTTTAATGTACAGGACTGAAACAACACTGAGTCCATCTCTCTGGTGCTTCTTTCTGCAAGAGTCGCCATCAGAATGAACTACACAGCAAAAGATTTGCTGTCTTTTTTGTAAAAGATCTTTTTTATTCCCTAAGTCCCTTCTTGTTTTAGATGTCTTTTCACTTGGGATTGATTTGATTGGTATTTTAGCTATGTAGAAAGCAGGAGGAAAGGGAGGGTATTTAGCAAAAGCAACAGCTAGTATTGCAGGCTTCTACTGAGTATCCTCCATGAACCCACCTTTTCCCCTGCCTTCTGTACAGCTAAAATTACTGCTTGCACCTTCATCAGTAAAAATGAGGTTACTATAACTCCTTCTACCGGGGCTTTCTCTGTCACTGGCATTGCTATGCCCGTTCAAATGAAATTTAATGGTGAATTTCAACTAGTACAAATTTTAGCAGCTATCTTCACCTACTTTCCTTTAATCCATCTGGCCATCACTTGAAAAACCTGCTACAGATATTAATTCCTAATATCAGAAATTCTCTAATATTGCCTAATAATGCTGCCCCATTTCCATGTCCATGGACTCCTTTATTATTTGAGCTACTGTTTCCCCTGTTCCAGCCAAGCCAGCATCTTCTGGTTGTGTCCAGCTGCTTAAACAGCCACTTGGCTGAGTGATAGCAGACAGAGAAGGTAAATGATGCCTTCTGTTTTCTTCAAACAAGCCAAGGGGAAACTGAAATCTGCACAACAGCCGTGCACACAATTTGACTAAATCTTTCAGTCCTCAGAGTGAAAGGGTTTTTACAGCCACAAGGAATACTTGTAACTCTTTGGGAAGTACTGATGAAACTGGTTTTCTACATACAGACTTCTAAAGAATCATAATAACAGCTAAGTTCAGCCAGTGGAATAGGTAGTTGTCATTTGTGGAGTATAATAAAGATTTTTGAGGAATTACTCTGAATTATGAGTTTTTTACACTTGTTTCTCCCTTGTGTGTTTTTTTCATGCAGGCAGTATTTTGCTCATGTAGAAATGTCACAGGCTATGGCTGGAATTTCAGTGGCATTTTTAGGCAGAATTTCAGAGCATGACAAGCGTGTCACATCACATCTGGTCTTCAGAACAAACATTGTAATACCACACCCATTACATGTGGACCCGTGACTGCATTGAAGTATCATTGGGGTAGCACTGTAGCAGCAGTTAAATATTCATGTTATTGATGTCATTACTAGCTCAGGAGGAAAATGCCTTGCTTGCTGTGATCAGATTCAAGAAAAGTCTTATCTGATAGGTGTTTATTTTGCTTTTAAGTAATCCCCACATAATTTGCAAGAAAGTGATAAATTAGCACCAAGAAAAAAAAGAGGCATATGCACATTAGCCTCTGCAAAATTGAGAAATGTATTTAAAACTCTTTGGTTGATAACCAGACTCTGATATGGAACAAGGCAAGAAATAAAAAATAAAAAAAAAAAAAAAATTCAAGATATTTCATTTGAAATAGGGATTGGAAGCTAGAGTAGCAAACCTGCCTCTTGGCAAGCATCTTCTTTTAGGTCCAACCAAAATGTGTTGAAGCCCCAATGGAGGAAGAAATGTGGGGGGAAAAAAGACATGGTGTACAGGATGAACAATGGGAAAATAAGGAAAATATATTCATGAAAATGGGGCCAAAAGAGATCTTAATGTGAATTTAAGAAAGAGCTGGGACATAGAGAGACCCACATTCTTTGGAGAACAAGCATGTTTGTATTACAGAACAATGAAGGAAAACATATAAGGGTTTAGGCTGAAGAAGAGTTGATCATGTGAAACCACGGCATTGGAAAACCCAGCAGACAAAGAAACATCAAGAAGAAAGAATAAGAAAAAGAGCTGGCATTCAGACAAGATAAAATTAAGAAAAAATAGAGGCTGTTATACTGAAAACAAAAGACAATGGAGCTACTGGCAACTACAAGGAGAGGGGAAGAAGTAGCGTGGGAGAAATGAAGAGACAGTGTAGAGACAATCTAGACTTTCACATTTAAATTGGTTCAATTACTTTTGAAAAGGAAAAGCACAGGTTTATTACTTTCAGTAAATGGAGGAGAAGTGGAGGAGCAGCTCTTTAGAGCAGTAACAGTTTTGAATCTGAAGACCAGATGATTCACTATTCTAGTAACAATTAGTATATTAATCATTTGCTGCATCATGCAAGAAGTAAAATCAGACAATTTTGCAAAGTGAAGAATCCTACAGAACAACTGGGGAATCTAGCAGTTTAATGTAACACATTCAACATCAATTCATCATGTACAATGGCTGTTTGGTTCTATAAAATAATGAATCAATAGCATTACAAGTTTTGGCTCAGGGACCTGAAATGCTTGAAACTTGAAATTTTAATAGGCTTGCAGGAAGAAAACTCTCCAATGAATAAAGCTGTTTTATCTTACAGGCATCTCATAAACTGTTTAAATGAAATTTGAAATATATTAGCTATCAAAACTAAAATTGCTTTTAAAATGGACATATGATGAGTTTAAAGCTTAATTTTCCCACAAGAACCTCAAATACCTCACAGAAGGATTGTATAAGATATATAAAGTGTCAGTCGCTTCTGTAGCTTTTCCTAATCTATTTCCTGGCCATTAGAGAACTTTGCTCCTGAAGCTCTCGCTGCACCTTTACCACGATGCCATCTCTGGCTGCCAAGCATTTTTACTAGGGTGAAACTGGTGATGCATGCAAAATTATTATGTGGCTCAATGAGCTGTGACAAAGGTGCAATAATAACACACTCAGGGTAGAGCAGTGAATTTTAAGGCAAAGGCCAGATTTGAGGGCAGCTAAGAGCATTATCAGCACATCCAGGAGAGCTCTGAGTGGACATGGCTGCTCTGTTTGGAGGTCAGACACTGGTGACTGGCAATGGCTAAACTGGCTCATTAAAATTGACCTTTTGCTGCCAGCATGATGCACACTTTCAGGATGGTTTAGGTGAAAAACACTGCCTACTGCTGCTGGACTCCAAAAAAGGAGGTAACAGCCCATCCTGATAGAAAAGGAAGTGGACTGCATCTGTCTGGGACAAAATTACCATTTTTTGTAGCAGCCTGAATGGTGCTGTGGATTTCTGGTTAAAACAGCACTGATAAAACCCCAGTGTTTTGATTGTCTCTGAGCAGTGCTTTGAGACTCCCTCTTTTCACATTTTGTCATCCTGGTTCCAAGGCTGGGGATAGGTAAGAAACTGGGAGGGAGTTTTGGTGAAAAAAAATGAGCAAAGGGATGTTCCGTGCTGGATAATGCAGTCAGCAATAAAATCTCAAGAACAGGGGGAGGAATTCCAGATGTTTGCACATCCCAAGCAACTCATTCCCATGATCTGCTTTCAAGGAAGTGGCTGGACAACTGCCACAAAAAGGGGAAGGGAGTTATGCATTCCTTATTTTGTTTGGCTTTCACACGCAACTTTTGTTTCACTTACTAAACTATCTTTCTCTCCATCCCTCAGTCTTCTTTCCATTTACTCCCTGTCCAGTGGGAGAAGGGAGGAAAAAAAGCAGCTGGGTGGGTCTAACCCACCTGAGGAACAAGGGGCTTTTTTTCACAATACAGTTTGAAATTCCAACTGCTCCCTCCTCCAAAACCACACTGAGAGAGGCCACAGCCTCTGTTACATCCAGCTGCTGCATCACAAATACTGCAGCAGGCTGACAATGATAACAGAAAAGCTCTTGCCCACCAAAATTATACACCTCAAGATGCATGATTCTACTCAGAAAAAATAACTTTGGGTCTTTATAATTATGTTTAACTTTTCTGACTGATCTGTTTGACAGATATTTGACTACAAGACCCAGAGGTAGAGGAATAAAACACATGATTAGAATTTTTACTGGGTTTACACAGCTCTGAAATATGATACTGTGTTGGTGCAACCTAAGGGCTCAGACTCCCTGCCATAACTCTCGAATGCTAATTAATGCTGAAAACACATGAAGTCAGTTTAACACTTCTCCTGGGTGGATTTCCTCAGAGCTAAGGATTACCACATCATTGGTCTGATATATTTGTATTGTACTTGTTGAAAATAGGGCATCTTCTCAAAAATAAATATCAGCTCGCTGAGCTTCTGTGAACCAGTTCAATTTTGCCTGCTGCTATTTTCCTAGGATAGAAAGATGATGAGACACTGATTAGAACAATAGATCAATGTAGAAGATGAAACTCAGATGAAAACAACAGTTCTCACCTCCACAGTGTCTGTGCATTGATCTTAAAATTTTAGATCTTGAATTTAAATTTGGAAAGCACTCTAATTTCTAAATACAGCTGTCAGCAGACATCTGCCTGCCTTTGTATTGAAGACAGCTGGTGTGGGAGAGGTAATAACAAGGAAAAAGATATTAAAGGAAATGAGCCTTCCATCATGATTGAGAGTCAAATATTAATATTTTCAACTACAGACAATTCCAAAAAGCTCTATTTTTTATCTCTTATTGAGATAAAGCCTTAATAAATCCTAGGTATGAAACAATGAGTAAAAGGGACAAGAAAGGCCATAACCATATATGTTTAGCATCAATATAAAGGTAAAGATGAAATATGTAAATTATGCTGCTATTTTCACTGGATCTATTGTCGTTGTTCCTTCTGTGAATGTAAGGGATAGAAGTGAAGAACTTCAAAAGAATAGATAGTATCTAAAGAATGGACAAGCTGACAAAAGAGATTAGTGATGAGATGTGAGAGATCAGCCGAGCCAGATAATCCTCAACATCTGTGTAAGAAATGAAGGAGAATGTGAAGGCTATGTACAGGATTACTCTTCCTAGCAAGAGGTGTCTGAAGGACAAGAGAAAAGAAAAATTAGCATTAAAGACAGTTACCATAAAAAAGAAGTATAAAAGTTCAAAAGCAGTCACTGCTGCTTTATAAATTGGGAACCACCAGTGACATGAAAAGGATTTATTACATGTGAGGCAAGAGCTCTGTTCAAATATGGAAAATGCCATGAAGACGAGGAGGAGAAATGAAGTGCTCATGTCAGGAGCCTAGTCTTAATTGTCTTTTCATCTCCTCCAACTACAGCCAAGCCTTGGTTGTATTTTGTATACGTTTCTCGTTTTCTTTCTTTGCATGTTTTTCTCAGTACACTCTGGTGCTGACACTGACTTCTGGAATCAATTGTGTCTAGGAGAATTTTCTTCAGATCAGTGTTTTTCGTTGTCTGCAGGCTTGCCCAAACATCCTCAGAGAGGATGTACACATCTTTTATACTTCAGTATATATATGGTTTTTAGTAAAAAGTCTATGGCACAGTTGTCTGAGGTACAGTCCTATTGGGAATACACAATTTGTGTTGTAAAAAAAGTGATCACCCATTTCTGCCCCACATTCACACCCCACAGAAGTACCAGGACTTGCCAGTTTTGCCACCACCACTGGCAGTCTGACATGCATCATGCATTAGCCAGAGAGAAAACCATGAGAGTGAGGAAGATACTTGGAAATCTTGCCATTCTGCACAGGTTTAGCACTTTGGTGTGCATCAGTAATTTGAAGAAGCTACGCAAATGATTTTGCGAATCAATTCAGAAATTACTCCTTAGAAACTATGTGAGACTGTAACACCTTCTATACTTTCCCAAGATTAGCAAAAATTTAAGCTTAATGATTTCTTAGAGAAGCTGTTTAGACCTGGGAGCAGGAATTATCTTTCAGTCCCAATTTAAACCCACAAACTGTGAGTCTATCCACCTTGGGAGGAACACTTTCCAGCTCCTTCCGTGTCTGATTACTGCTTTATGAAAGAAAATAAGAGGAAGAAAACCCAGGATTAAGAAACCCTTGTGAATGCTGTTTTGTTTCCACTCCAGAAGACTATTAAAATATTTAAAAATAAATGTCTGAGATAAAGTCCTTGATACACCTATAGCACAAGAACTAAGATAAAATACAGAGGCATCCTAAGTGCCCATTGACTATATTTTCAAGCAGCTACAAAGATTTACCTTAACGGATGAACAATCCCTGGCAGAAGAATTCTTTGCACAAAAGAATTAGAGAATAAAAGAGATAATCTGATGATTTTTTTTTCTTAATATAAAGTCTTGTACTGTGCTACCCTGTGAACCCAAACCACAATTATAAATTTAATAAATTGCATTACTATTTCCCTAAAGGATCTGATTTGTCTCAAGAGGTAGCCAAGTGCATCAACTGGATTCAAATCCCTTTTAGTGGTGTGTCCCTCTTTTTTAGGTTTCTGAAAACTAAAGATTGAACATTACCCAGTAGTACACCATTTTTTTGGAGGGGATATCTGCCACTAGAAAGATTTGAAGATAATTTCATAGTTATGGTTTTCAAGCACATAAACAAGAGAACAAAAAGGGCCAGAAATTTCTTGACAATGAGAAGCAAAGTGGATTCCTCTAGTCCAGTGTACTGACTCAGGCTTATAGAGGTCTGCTATATAATTGCCCACCCACAAGTTTAAATTCATAAATCAAAGACACTGGGTTTTCTACACACTAGTCATGCATCCTTTTAAAAGTAAAATAATCAGAATACATAAAAAGGCCCATGAATAATATAACTGTCTGGAAGAAAAAAGAAGTTAAATTTGACAATAACAGCTTTGCCCAAACCCCTGGGCAAATTATTTCTGTGCTTTTTATTTCTATCCAGCTCTACTTTTTATTTAGATTGTTTTCTCCAGAGAACTAGATTATTATTTCACAAGGGCTTTTCATAATCCCCATAGCTCTTCACTGCTATTCTTCCATAAACTTTCCTTCAAGAGTTGTTATTAACCTTAACCTTGCTCCCCAACAAATTCCCTCCATCCCTTACATAATCTTTTTGAGAACATGGTAAACACCTTATCATCAAAAAGGAATAAGAGTAAAATAATTAGAAATTTATTCTTGATATAAATTTTTGAGGGGGATATCATTGTAAGATATCATTATACTCTTACATTATTTGGAAGAACATAAGGATATCAGAAAGAGAGGATGAAAGATTTTAAACTTGTCAGTCTTGCTATACATGTGGAGCTCTAGCAGTGTCATGACCTCAATTCCCCCATGATACTTCCATCAATAAAACTAAGGATGTGGGTACAGTTTTCAACCTCTTCAGCTCTTTTTGTTTATTTGTCACTTTCCAAGTTCTGGAGCTAAGAAACTCTCAGGTTTTCTGCCTTCTATTACTATTTGATAAAAAAAAATGATTACAAATCTTAGAAGTCAAAAAGCAAATGAAGCTGAGCTGAGTTTAATGTAAGGACAATGAAAGATAATTATCTAATCTAAGAAAATTCAGTGGCATATTCAGCAAAAGAAAAGGTTTTAAAGATATATTTTAAAGTAGACATTTGTTGGCCAAACACCAATTTCTGAAAATGCTTATCTAATACAAATGAATTACCCATCTTATGCATTTTAAATATTTACAAAATACATTTACAATGAAGCAAAAATACATTTTGAAGCATGCAGCAAAACCTCATTACCTTATTTACAGCTATATAAGCATATATACCAACATAGCATGGCTCCTTTTTTTCTTAAGAAACATCTGATTTCTGCCATGTCCTGTACTGAGGTACTTCAGACCTCTACATTTTAAATCATCTTTCTACACCTAACTTCAGATCTTCAGAGGTATTTAGATACCTAATTCCATTTGATTTAGTTGAAAACTAGGCAGTTACGCAACAAAATGTTCTTGAGTACGAAGAAAAAATGACATTTTCCTGGGAAATACTTGAAAGTTTGAAATATACCTTATATAACTACAATCAAGCAAATTGTCATCACAACTATTCAGGAGGAAACTTTCAGCTGGTCAAGATACTCGCTGTACTGAATTCAGTGGATCATTCAATTGGTCATCAACACCAGGGTTTAACTGTCTCAGAGACTGCTTCAGGGAAGGTTTGGATAGTGAAAAAGGGCACTACTTCATTACCTGCCTGTTGGAACAAGACAGTTAAAGCTGGAAAGTTTGTCAAGAAGGGAAAAATAGTTATTTTCTCTCAAGATGACCTGGTAGCTGAAGATGCTAAGAATGCTCAGAGGGGGGAAATTTCAAATTGTTTTCTGTTTGTTTTGAGAAGTGGGGTTCTTCTAAGAGATAACACAATGCTGTAGAAGACCTGAAAAATAGCCTAACCAGGCCTAGGCCTGCTGGTGGGGGAGAGGAGAGCGAAGAAGTTTGGAGATTGTAGAACACAGCCTTGCAAAGGACTGCTCCTGTGCCAGGCCTTTGATGGCAGGTGGGAATGGCATGTGGACTTTTTGCCCTGGCTAAGATGGAATAAGTTTAGCAGTGGATGTGTCTCTGTTTTACCAGAGTAGGGATGAAGTAAATCTACCCATTACACTTCAGCTGTGAATTTTGTCTGTCTTGGTTACCTGCAGGTGTTTCAGTTCTCACACGGCCAAAATCATCTTCTCTTCTCATGTGCCTTTACATGAGAGATCATCTCCTTTCCCCTCTTTCCCCAGTCACCTTTGTGTTAACCCTTCTCCCCTAGCTTATGTCCATGCTACAATGCAGAGCTCACCTCACCAATTAGCAGCAATTTCCCCGCATTGTGCTGGGATTAAGAGGTTCCCAGGGGCCATTCCCCAATAGGTGTATTTATTCAGTGCCCTGATTTTTGGAGACAAAATAAACTCACTGGGTTATATGATGGCTAATCATGTCAGTTGACTAAGGGCCTAAGGACACAGTGTCAGAGTCCTTTACATCTTTATCTACATTGACACTGTTTCTGCCTGCCCTGTTTCTTATTTCTACAGTTAAATCAGCTTTTACACAGCCATGTCTTTCTTGCAGAAAGAGAAAGGAAAGGGTGAAGGTCTGCTCTTGGATTGTTGTAAAACAGGCAGCACAGGTAAATTAGGAAAAAAGGGGAAAGAGTAGGACTGAAAAGTACAAGAGATGAGATTCCTGCTGACATTAGCAAAGAGATTGCTAAGATTTTCTTGGAAAAGTGCTTTAGGCTGTTGCACACCCTATCAGCAAGTGCAAAGGGTTAGCTAAGACAGCACACAGGTTTGGTCAATTGAAACATCCAAAACTTGTCTTCTTTGGCTCTACAACAGAGTCTGCTGCTGTCTTCAGTGCTATTAGCTATCGTGTCTGCTCTGTGGAACCAGCCCTTCAGAAATAGCAACAATGTCAACAAAAATCTGAGGAATTCAGGAGGGCTCAAACATCAACTTCAAAAATTTTTTTCTTTTTTTTTTCTTCCTTCCAGAAATGGGTAGTTCTAATGACATGACTTTGATTAGTCTCATAAACAAAGTGTCAACATCCCAAAGATATAATGAATGGTGTAGGAGAAAAATCAAAATGTATTTATTGTCTTTCAGTTACATAAAAATGATGCCAGTTGAATGGGAACCTTTTAGCATATGATGAGTAGGGGAAAACCACTGTTTGAAAAGTTCCAAAATACACATTAGCACCAATTAGTCTTCTCTAATAGGATTAAAGAGCCACAGTTAAGGAGAAAATTTAAGCTTACTTCATAATGATTTATTCTTAGATGATATTTCTATTTAGGATATTGAAGCGCCAATTCGCCATCAACTTCTCAATTACAGTCAAACCAACTCAAAGTAAATCCAGCCAGCAGAAATTGCTAAAGCACATAGATAAAGCAAATATGAGTTGAGAATTCCTTTTATCATAATTGTAGATTTTCTTTTTTTAAGGCCCATGAGCATATAAATGATATTTTGAATAAGTGGAACTTGCTGTAATATTTAGTCCAAGGTCTGAAGAGCATCACTTTCTATCTGGTATCTAAGTACAACCTTAAATGACTATTGTATTGTCAGACTCTTCTATGTAAAATACAGCAACTTTTGGAAAAATGTCATACTTTAATAATTTACTCACTGCTTACATACTGCTTGGGTTCTTTCAGAAAAAAAATTTGCAACGAGACTGAGGTATGAAGCAAACAGTCTCTTTTTAATCTGAACACACTCCTACAGCATTGTGGAGGTTTTTTAAAGCAGACCTGTTAAGCCATGCATTTAAAATACACCCAAGCTACATAAAACCCTCTAAGACTCTAAGCAACAAAATAACTAGAACATTAAATCACAAGAAGTGGGGGTGGGTTTTTTTCTGTTTTGGTAAAGATTATGGGGAATAACTGCCTATGTCTTCTGCTTAAGCACATTAAAGGCACAAAAATACACCAACGGTTGAGGCAACAACATGAAAATCTCTCAAAATTGCCTGAAAAGTACTAGGGTTTGGACATGCAAGTGCCTTGAAAAAGCACTTGCTTTTTATATCCTAAGTAGCCACTGCATTGTCTGAAACACCAAGTACGATGCTTTCATGTCTGGCTGCATTCCAGTTTGGGTAATTGCATTTTACCTGCACAAATTGCATTGGCACTTTTCATTAGGCACAGTATTATTCTTCATTTCCAACCTTACATTGTTGCTATATGCTATTAACACAGTTTCAGCTCTTCAGCCAAGAAGCAGCCACATACTGCAAGCAAACCCCCACAAATTCAGAGGTTTTTTTTCATCAATTCCTCACTGTTTCCCAAAACCAGTATTTTACATAAAATTTGGAAAACACCTATGAAAACAGCAATACATTGCTGTAAGTCTAATTTTACACACAACCACCCACCATTTTTTAAACGTTATAAGTTATCTTATGAAAAAATAAATAATTTTTTGTTGCTTTTCAGACAACATTTGAGGGCATTTTGAGGACATTAAAGCCCTTTGTGTCTCTAATTATTTTATGGTCCTAATGTTTACGCACATGATTAGCTTATGGCAAGCAGAATGAATCAAAATGGTATTGTATCAGAATTTCATCCAAAGAAAGCTAAATATTAAGAAAGCTTGGAAAAACACAAAAGAAATTGTCCCTTCTGCATAATATACAACATAAGCCCAAGTCCTGATGCAGAACCAGAGAAAATCATCACCTGTGCTGATGGACTGTAAAAAATGGAATAAAGGCTGTGTCTTCAACGCGGAACTTGGCATTTTTTTTTATAAACGCTCTGCAGAATAATATTAATTTATAATATTCTACACTAACCTATATTGTTTCTTTATAGTTATAATACAGTCTCTTTTGCCCATAGTTTAAAAGTAAGTGCTTTTGAAACAATGATTTTCAACTTTTCAGAGCTAATTAATTAAAAGTATGTAATTAGACATGAATCAGCATCTCTTACAATATAACTGTTGAGAGTGGAACTCTGAGCATGTTTGGTTCAGAAAAACTGTCTGCCATTATGTGGGAAAATTCAGATTCTTGTACTAGAATCATGATGGCAATTTGAACTAAACTGTTGCAAAGAATGGTTCCCTAGCTAGTTTTTTTAGTAGTTTGGTTTAGTATTTGTTTTTTCCCTTTTAACTGTATAGGCTCTACAATAAAAGATGAAGTATCAAGGCATTAGTCCCATTTTGCCGCATCAGCAGCATAAATAAAAAAGATAACTTGGACTGGTGCAGTTGTACATTCTTCACTGCCTTTGTTCTGCCTCAAGTAAAAGTTAGATAACATATGGTAGGTTCATCTTCATTTATCCAGAGATCTTTTTGACATTCCATAAGCTAGACTCTGGCAGACATTTTTTATAACATCAGCCTTGATGAGCTAAAGACAGGAACGAATGTGTTCTCGTGTGGCTGCAGAGTTTCTCAGATCATCTACCACAGTTCTGTCATAAATAATATCCAGAAGGGGGTTATTATCCTCTCTGATTAGATGATTAGACTAGAAGCTAAACCCACAGTTACTGATCCTAGAAGAAATATCTCCTATGTTAAACTATGAAAACAGTAATGGATTTAAGGGAGAAGGAGGGGAAAATAAAAGAGATGCAAAGGACAGATAATGCAGCAAAGCCAGTAATCAAGATTTTAGGTAATTATATGGGAAAGACAAAAAACCTGTGGCTAAATTGACTTCTGTCAGACACTGATTTTCTTTTGTCTTTTCAGGAACTTTTTCAGATCTAACATAATGACTTACTAGCCCTTGGAAGGTGTGTTATTGATAAAAGAGCCTCATGATAACGTGACATCCACAGGGTAATTCCCAGGGCTGGAATTAACAGCAAGTACACAACATGGATCCACATTGGTGAGACTGTCTGCCCATTGTTACATAATTGAAAACATTTTTGTCTTAGTGGCATTAGAGATTACCAACACCAAAGGCATTCTCTCAAAGGTGTCCTTTACTAATCTGACAGTCAAGGCACACAGAGAAGCTGTAGACTCTTTGAAACAATTTTTTAATCTTTGCCAATAACTGTCAAGATTTCTATGAGACAGAAATGCCAGAGAAGAATGGCCATCACCATAGCTAAGGATTGCAATTTGCCTTTCTGGAGACACACCAAATATTCCTTGAAGTGGTGAACCTAGTTAAATTATTTTCTCTGACCTCATTAAGACCAGCTAAGATGCTTAAAGACCAGCAGAAAGATTGGATAGCACTGTGAAGGCTTGATCCTCTGTTGTAACAACAGATCAACAATGAGATGCACAATCAAAACTATAAATCACTTCCATTGATATTTGAAGTGGCTTAGTACATATAATTAACTCTAAAGAAAAAACCAGGCAGGAAACATGCTGGCCAAGGAATTCTGCTTCACAAGCAGCAAGTCAGTGAGCACTCAGAGCTGTGGTGGTATGAAAAGTAAGAGGGCTGGCAGCCTGAAAACCTCAATGACTTGGTTAGAAATTAGCAGCAGAACTACTTGACTTGGAAATAATGTTCAGCTCCCAGTCCCAAGGAGGTCTCCTCTGGGGTTTATCTCAAAGGTGATAATGAAAGAAGATAGCTCTCCTATTCTAAAGACTGGGAGACTCTTGAAAGGTAACCAGTGGAAGTTATAGCCCCTTGTAAATTAAGACCACAATTTTTATCAGCAGAGATCTTTTGTTCATGAGTAGACGTCCACTAAATAGTCAAAGAGACATTCTTTCAGCAACAGAAACAAATTTTCTATTCTTCTAAATCTAAACCAAAATATCATTAACTTATTTACTCTTAGGGCCATGCTTTTCTAAGTTTTTACTGCAAAGAAAGTAAAGTTTTCTATTTTGTATTCATACAGCCAGAGCAAGTGTCCAGAGCCTCTGCTGGACAGAAAAATGACGGGGGTGAGGTTCGCCCATTCAAAACACTGCTGAAATCCCTGTTGTTCATGATTGCTACTTCCTTTAGTTCTTTTCAGATAAAACTTTTAAAGTGAACACAGCTAAGAATATAATAATAATTTTGCACAGGTGAATTCCCAAAGCTCAACTGCCTCCAGAAAGGATATGCATTTCCAACATTGCTCCAGTGGATGTCAGTGGAACCTACAACTTGTTTTATTGCCTTGAGTCTATCAATCAGCAAAACTCCCAGTTTTTCTATGAAACCCAAGCGATGGTCTTGTGAGATTACAGAAATAACAGAACTGTTTGAGTGTTTGCAAGTGCAACTCTGATAATGGTTTATGGTGGTTGGAATATTATGTTTGAGAACTGATCACAGTCCATTGATTCGTAAAGGCAGGAATCTGGGTTCTGAACAGGAAATGCTTTTCTCATAGACATACATGACAGATACTTCCAGGACTATGTCTAATTTTTTATTAGTAAAAAATTATTGATGTTAACCTATGGAGTGCATAAAAGATGAATTGTTATCAATAGAAAACATTTCTACGTGAGTGGAAGAAGAAACGTGACAAAAAAATTAATATTTAGGAAATGTTTTGGAAGCAAAAGTTAAAACAAAATTCCTCACTAGCAACGGAATTTTAATGCACTGAGAATGTAAATTAAATTTCGCAATGCAAAAGATGCAATAAAAGCTTCTCAATGTTTGTGTGACATCTTAAAGCAAATATATTCATGTTGAGATGCCTTTGTATTCTCGGTGTTTACTTTCAATCCTTGACATAAATTAATCAATTTCACTGTAAATGTCTGAGTTTCCTCAGTTGTGTGACACAGTAGGCAAGATTAAGAACTGTCTCCTTTTTTTTTTTTCACAGAAGAAAAGTGACCATGTTTACAAATTGGGAACAACACACTTCCATCTTTGACTACAAATTATCTCAGTCTCATTTGTGTTTTATTTCATTTAAGCCTTTAAGGCATAGCATCTGCACTGCCAGCCTACACTCAAGATTTGATGTTTGGGTTGAGGTGAAGTTGAAAAATAAACCAAAAAGATATTCTAAATACTGAAATGTGATTAGCCAGATGCAAATTCTTCTCTTCTTATTCCAAGTCCTGACATGATCTGACTGTCTTGAGGGTACTGCATTTGTAGAAAGTGAGTATTCAACCATTTCAGCGTGCGTTTTTTGTCTTTTTTGGGTGCCTCTGGAAGGAATGGCCATTCCAAATCAGTAGCACTTTTGGTTTCTGGCTGAATACTCACATTCATTATCACAGCACACTCATTATCTCATATAGTTTGCAGTTAGAGCTTTCCTCATAACTTAAGCCTTGGCAATGAACAGAACTGGAGCACATCCCATGGCTTTCTGAAGGTAACTGGCTGACCAGTTAACCCATGGCTTTAAGGAATATCTTTAATCTTCAGAGGACTGTACTTTTTAGGACATTTTCTTCAATAACTCTTTCCCTTATATTCAACAAAAATGAAATGGTAGAAGAAACCAAAAGTTAGAAGTCAAACTGACAAGTTTCTCTGGTTCTAGCAGTTTACCAAAATCTTGAACAGTAGCAGTTTTTAAATTAATTAATGCAACATTTTCATGAGCTGAAATACTTTGCATCCTCTGTATAGTAAAAATTTTAAAGATTGCTGAAACTATTTTCTTTTTCTTGTGGCTACAATAACTGTGAGAAGAACATTTTGATTTCAAAGGTGTGGATTCTTCACTTACAGCGAAGGTATTACTGTTTTTTGAGATGTACTGGAGATATTAGAAGACTTTTTGAGACAGCTCTCAGGCAAAAGAACTTCAGTCCTGCTTGGCCATGCCTGTTGGTTACTACATTTCTGTCACTGTGTCTGTCAGTGTCCTAATAAGGGGGAGTGGCCACTTGTTGGTGTATCATCATCAAAGCAAAGCACTGCCCTACAACTGACCAGAGGCATCAGGACTTGACTGCAGCTGTACATGGACCCAGGGAAGGGATGCTCTTCCTGGGTACCATCTCTTGCCAACTGAGAATAAAACAGCACACACTAAAGTGTTCTGCTATCCCTGTTGTCCACATTAAAACAGGCATTATCTGGAAGATTGCCTTATCAGTGCTGCTCTCCCTAAGTGCAGAGGAATAATAGAGAAATCTCATTGCAGATAAGGAATATCTCCTCATGTAGCCAAACGCAATCTCTTTGGTTATGCAGCAGCATGCAGCTGCTCTTTCTTCCTCTTTTGAAACTACCACACCATATCTGACAAACTGAATTCCAATATATTCTGGCAAGAAAATATTAATTAGAAGACTATAGAAAGAATAAATATACATAAAACTTACATTTTGCCTCACACTTGCCACCCTGAGATAAATAATGTTTACTAACCATATTGATGTGTATACATTTACTATTTGCCACCACATTAGCTGAGAAGCACAGACCAACATATGCAAGCAGCCAAACAAACAATGACAAAGATAGACTAAAATATTTTTCAACAGAAAATAATGAGAGCACTTTATGCACTCACTATACTACAGTTCCATTTAATTTCAAGAGTTCTATTAAGCATTGCTCTAATTGTACATCACTTGGAGTTCTTGATCTGTGAAGGGGGAGATAATAGATGCCAGGTCATTGTGCTAGTAGCCATTCATTCAATTTATATTGTCAAAATAAAAATCACACACATCTCAAAAATCCTTATGAGCACACTAAAAACTGCATCAAAAAGCCATCTGTTTTAGGCCATGTAGAGCTCAGTAACAAAACAAATGTTGCATTTCATTTTCAGATTCGGGCTTATTGATTATTTTATCTCTTCTGCTGCAGAGTATGCCAGAAGGCCCTGCTCTGGAGGCAAGTTGCAATGAAAAGAGACAAGAATTTTATTAGTGCTAGAAGACACATAGCTTTGCTTTGGGAAAAATTGAGCAGCTCTCCAATGGAAAAAATTATACAAATGAATGAGGCCTGACAAAAAGCAGAAAAAAGCCTGCAGCTGCCATAAAATTGATAAAAGCTGAAAGGGATCACACAGATAAGCATAATAATGCCTAAGCCAATGACATTTCATTATTATCTCTTGGTAGCTGTCTAGGGGAGCAGGTGAGCCCTTGATGCATTCTCTACCTCGTCAATCACTATTTTGCCAACCAAATTAGAGATGAATCACCCACAGGATCTGCAGAACAGTCTACTGCAGCTCCTTTTGAGAGAACAGCTCCTCCTGACAACGCAACACCTCCAGTAACATCATTACTGCCAGTTTTATTACCTGCTAACAGCACCTAGGGAATTCATAGCCTTTATACGTTTACGGTTTTTATCAGCTGGGAATGGCACAAGGTAACATTGAATACGCTGTGAGCTGGTGCTGCTTGTGGTACTGTGATCTTCACAAAGACACGGCAGAGTCAGTTCCTCCTTCATATATTTACTGATAAAAGAAAATAATTCCTTGTGTTTTGATCTACTCTTTTTCCACGGAGAGGAATAGATCTTCCACAGACATAGCTGGGTACTGCAAATGGGCTAATGACTGCTGCAAGCCACTCAAGCATGCAGGCACTCCTGCTCCATTACACAAATCACCAGTTGTGAAAGGGCAAAATCAGTGTTGTCCCAGCTGGGAAAGAAAAGGTATTTTAAACTAAGTGGGTATAGGCCCTTAATCCCCAAGTGAGAGTAAAGACAAGGTGATGTTCCTGTCAGTTGTGCAAAGGTGACAGTTCCAGTTTCAAGCAACAAACACAGCTGTACAAGACCAAATTTGTTCATAAACTAATATTTTCAAAATGAAGCTCAGCTCCCTTCTGGACCAATTTGGCCAATGCTGACTCAGAATACTGGGTCTGTTTTTCACCTACTCTGGATAGGGAAAATTATTCCCTTTCCTAGGAAATAATTTATTTTTCCTCCCCAAATTCTTAGATATCTTGGTTATTTAATTACTTATCTTTAATAACAGTACATTTTACCATCAATTCTATTCCCCCTCTCCCAGGGTTTTATACATGTTGATGATAACCTCCTCATTCTAGACACCCTTGAGCTTCACAGATCAAATCTCGCTAATCATTCATATCTTGCAGACTGAAAATCAGAGGTCTCTCTTGCAACCTAATCTCAGCAATGTTCTTCTCATTATAAGGTCAGTGGAAGGACAGAAATTACTCCAAATGCAATTTTATTCTTTCTTCAATTTTTGCCCAAAATAATATACAATCAAAAGTAAGCATAATCGCATAATCTGTCTGTTTAGGACTGTATCAAGGCTTGTCTCTTTTTTCCTGCTTCCATGTAGCATTCAGTTCAGGCTGGATTATCTACAAATAATAGTCTTGAATTAAAGTCTGCATTTCTCTTCCTTTTGCTATCACAGGGTATGTATTATTACTTTTGAGGCTCAGGTTCCTTGACCCATAAACTTTAATGTCTCTAATGCCCTAAAGCAATCTAATAATGCTTTGTATACCAGTAGAAAGGAGTACTGGATTATTTTAATGGATTAGTGACACACTGTATTTAAGGATACCACAAAAATTCTGAGTTATCATCATCAGGAAAAGCTTGGTTTTGCCAGTGGCACAATCATTTTGTAATATCCTTCTCCAAAGCCAATTACATGTGAGGCAAACAATCATTTTTTAAAATGAGTAATTTTGCCTAGAAATTCAGCCAAAATTTACTGACATTTTCTTATGAAAAGAAATGACTGAAACACCACATTTTAAAGCACTTGAAATGTTCCTATTAGTATAGCTGGATTTCACTGATAGCAGTCCATTTTATATTATATTAACAAACATGAAATTTAGCTGATGAATAACATTAGCACCTTATGAAATAGTCCTATGCTATAACAGCAGGGCCCTATGGAGAGGCAAAGGAGAACAGAATGGTTAAATTGTGATAAACTTGCTACAGATTCTTTTTATGATTCTCTAGATTCTGGCAGGAGGCATTTAATTCTGTATTAAATTCCACATAACAGTTAAAATATTCAGTGATGTATGAAGCATACTTGGACTTGTAAGTGAAATGTCTTGCCATTTATCACCAATTATATCCTTAATGAGTTCTGACTATTGTCAAATTTTTCTAGCTTGTCAGTGAAGATGCAAGTGCCACAAGATGCAAGAACTGATCTCTACAGGAAAGTTTATGAATTAGAAAAAATCTTCTCTTTTAAGATAGTACTAAAATCTGTCTTTAGGATCTTCCACTATGTTTTATGCACAGTTTCATAGGAACCTCCCATTCTGGGTAAGAGTGAACAATTCAGAGGAAATGCTATTCATCTCTCATAAAAATATGCCTAAACAGAGTACAGTCTTCTGAATGTACTCATTATCACAGAGAACTGCAGCAAACACAAACTCTTCAGTAATTTTAGTGGGCTCTGGATTAGATCTTATTTTAATTTTCTCTAAATGCATGTAAAGTAGGATTTCACTTGCTTAGAAAGAAACTTCCATATGGAGCGGATTTACAGATGACTGAAGATTTGGTGCTTGGTTTATTTGGGTATCCCATTGTTGCTCATACCAACACACATGACATGACATGACACCATTCTTTTTCACTGGAGGAACACAATTGTAATCCTAATGAAAGGGAGCATGTAAAGGTAATGGAACATTTCAATCTCTCGAGAGAGGCTTGGAGATGAACTGAATTAAAGTGCTTCACAGAATTCCTACACCAGGTCAACGCTGCTTATCCCCAGGGAAGCTCTCTAAATTGTAGTCACATCACTATGTAACACTAACAGCACACAACATTTATATTCAATAAAGAGAGATTTTGAGAAGAAAGAGACAAAAAGATTGAAACAATGGAGATACTATTTATCTTCAGGGTGATGGCACTAGAGCTCACAGATAGAAAATTGGAGACCTGTTCATTAAGCAATATCCCATGTGGAAAAAAGTATCAGCTACTCATTGATCTTTATCTGTGTGTTTACCACAAGCATAACTGGCTTTTACTCAGATCATCAATATGTATGAAGCATCCTAGTTAGAGTGGGCAGAGGAATACTGTTACCATTCTCGTTTATTAACCTGGGGATGTTTTCAGGTACAATCTTTGTGTGTGCTTGCAGTATGTATAGCACAGTCCTATCCCCAAATACTCCTTGAAGGAAGATATTTAGCATCCTTTGAGAACAGCTGCCTATCATGACATCCTGGGAACAGGAACACACAAGTATTCACCCACAGCCACAAAGAATATCCTATAAAAACCTGTTTCTCACATCAGCTCTGAATTAGGACACTTCAGTGAGCAAGTGCTCAACAATGAAACAATTCTCTCTATGCTCTCATGACAAATGCACCAAGACATAAGTAAGGACAGCACCAATTTGTATAAACAAAAGCAGTCTTGATTATTCAATGCAAAGCTGCAACCTGGGGACATATCTACTAAATAATTTGTAAGACCATGGATTTTACTACCCATATTGTGTTTCTTAAAAGTTTAAGAAATCTGCTTTTAATTTAGCTTTTTAGCAATTTGCTTATTCTTCATCATTCTGCTATACGTGGAATCTGTCCCTAGATTTCAGAATGACCAAGCGTTAATATTGATTTTGTCTTCTTTATGAGTGTGCCACAATTCATTTTGCAGCAGGGTATTTTTTAATCCTTTCATCCTAAAGTTCTTCTCCCCTTACCAACAATGAATTTGGATATACATATGACAGATAATCAATACTCTACAAGCACTGGTCAATGCAAACTAAACTGCACAATGCTTCTTGAGTAGCAGCTCCTCAAATCTCAAAGCACCCACAAAGAATAGAAATTCTTTATCTTGCTACTTATCTGCAAAGGTTGGTTCATCTGAACTTTTCTGCAGATTTCAAGAGAAACTGCACAGAAAATTATAGCTTCTTAAAGCCCAGTAATTGCAGTCTGCTCCCAGGACACAATTCATGAACTGGAGTGTAGGAGCTGAGTAGATTTTGTTAGTTTTATTTCCAAAATCACACCACCAGAGAACCATAATCAACATTCACTTGAATCTATAACTGCACATTATGTTTCATATTGGAAACCAGTAACAGCAACAACAAGGAAAAGCATCATTAAATGGATGTGGTTTGGTTTTCCTCAAAAGCTAGACACACTTCATAGCAAGATGGAAAAGATACAGCCTGGTACACTGCTTTGCAGCTGGGTCAGCAGCAGCCAGCACTTCCTGAGTGCACAGTTTGTCTGGAATAACAGTACATAGATTTTTATTACAAAATCATGAAGTGACTCAGAACTGTCAGGATTCAAAGGCATATATATAGATACATTCATATATACATACATATATACACACATTATATACATGTGTGTGTGTGTATATACACATATATATATATATATAATTGGGTAAATGGGGTAAATGTACAGAAGGGAGCCACAGGGGTGAAGTGAGAGAAGGAATGAAGGAAGATCTCTGGAGATGCTGCTCTTACTGGAAGTACAAGAAACAAGAACATGCTTAAAGAGGTAAATGTAAAAGAAATCCATGAGACAGGCAAGCAGCCCCAACAAACAACTCCTACTACATTTTGTGGACACTTTATAAAAGTCAGCTTTACTGAAGAGTGCAAGAAACACCTTACTGGCCCTGTGCTTTAGATCAGTCCACCCTGTCTCTCTGACTATGCACTAGGGAAAGGGATGTAACAGCTGATATCTGCGTTCCATTCATTCCCAATTCCCCTTCCCCAGCAACTTCAGTTGCTTTCCCAGAAATATGGGACAGAAAAGGCATCCCTACTGCTTCTCCATGGTATCTACTATGAACCTGTTGCCCATGTCTTTCTCTAATACCCCACACAACTCCTGCTTTTGTGTCTCTGCATTCTCTGCGGTGGCAACAAATTGCAATAGTTCAGTATCACCGTTGAAAAAGAAAAGAAGAAATATAAGTGTGTTTCCCACAGCTATAGCATGTGCAATCCTGTCCTCTATGATTTTTTTTGTTTCAGTCAAATCCTCAGCACAGTCTTTTCTTCTCCAAACCAAAGAGCCCCAGCCTTTTCACCCTTGCTTCAATAGCTTCTCTCTTCTGTCAAAACAACTGTTTCCTGGCTTCTCTAGAGCTACTAACAGCATTGCCACATTCTGCCTGTCTTGATCCTAGCCCCAGAAACTGTGTCTATCAGCAAAAGAGCAAACATTGCTCCCTGAGATTCCTGTCAGAAAACAAGTTTTTTTTTTTGCAGCATGGTATTACTTAAGAACAGAACAGGTCTGAAATATCAGATCTTTTCCTGATACTTTGGAAGATAGGATGCACAGCTCCATGGGGCAAATTAGAGTAATGCTTTCTGCAGTCATGAAATGAAGCATTTAAAAGAGAAATAAGCAGAACCAGAGTTCCAAGAAATAATTGTTATCCCTGGAGTAACTCCAAATCCCCAGGAGCTTTGTGCATTTTTAATGCATTCCAAAGCAGGAAAAAAGGTGGATCTTAGTAAGCCTGGTGAAGCTGAGGACTACGGAGAACAACTTGGTGATTCACATTATTAGTGTCAGTGTTGATAAATACATTCAAATGTTTTCCCATTTTTGCTGTCTCAGAAGATTTCATGTTGCTATAGTAGAAGGCCAAACAGACACTGTATCTGTAGAAAACAAAGATTATGAAAGACACCCAAAGTTGATTATTAGAACATAACATCTGAAGGTCCTCTGGGACAAATATATATTACTGTGATAATACCTGAAATCCAAACACTTCACAATTAATTTAGTACTTATGGAAGACAAAAAAACTTGATCTCGGGAGATCTTTTCAAGATCTCAGCACTTCCACACAGGGTATTTGATTAGTAAGAAATAAAAATAAATGCTAATTCTGAAGAGCTTTCAAAGCAAATAACTTTGGGACCAGATCCAAAAAAGTAATTTAGGTGCTTTCTCTGACAAAATCAATGGAAGCATGTAAATTTTTGCCTAAGCATTACAATTTGAAAGTTTATCAAATGTATTCTATTTAATGTGGAATTTCTGGTAGAATTTAATTGGTTCCTTACATAAATGCAAACATTTCCAGCAGTCCATTTGCCAGTTTGTGAATGGGAATACAGAAACACAAAACATGGTAATTTGGGAGAACTTAGTTTTTCTGGTTTTCAAGGCAGGATAACATTTTCTATAGTCCAATCATTAAATGATGCAGTTTTAATGATAGATAATCTTTCTCACCAATGCTGAAAATACCCAAACCATATTACTCATATACCCATTTCTTAGCAGAAAATTTTCTAACTCATGACAGCTCATAATAACACGAAAGATTGTCTTTCCCCCTCTTTTCACTTCTCAAAAAGAATTGATAGTCGTTGCTCTTTCAAATTCAATATGGTGACCTCTGAAAGCAACCACTGACACAAAACAGAGGAGCTCATGCTGTTGTTTTTGCTCAGATCAATCCATCCTCCACACAGATTCTCAGGCTTTACTAAATGAAATGCCCACTGTCTCTTTGTTAGTCAAGTGTGATCTCAAGTAAATTAACAGCAAACACTTTCCCTAAGTAAATAAAAAAACTCCTGAAGGCTTCAGTACAATATACTACCATATACGTATCCTGGAAGAAATTGTTTGTTCCTTGCCAAGACTAAAATCCAAAAGTCCAGAAACAGAAAAATTCTCAGCCAGAAAAAAAACCCCAAAATTGCAAACTTCACAAACAAATCTTCAGCTCAGGTTTTCTTCATAAGACAAGTCTTACTACTTTTTCATTTTACCAGCAACACAAATTTACTTGTTCTAAATATATCACTATGATTATTATTATTATTGCAGACTTGTATACATTCCTCATGCCTATAGAGTAAACAGGACTATTGGTGACAGAATTTCAGAAAGAAACAATCCATAGACTTTTTGAGTATTTGGAAAGAAGCATAAAGGAATTGAATTAACAGTGTGTCAAATTCCTTCCCTGATCTAAGTAATAATTTACAGAAACCTGATCTATTGTTTAGACAGGAGCATCACAGAAAAATGAAGTGTTGGACCATAAAAAAAACAGAGGACCCATACCCAAACTTAAGACCATGAAATTGCTATATTTTTATATCAGGTTTAATAGAATTACACTGCTGTCTGTCTCCATCCTTCCCCTCAACCACTGGTGCAGCTAGGACTTAGACTTGAACATATGCTTTATCAACACCCACAAGTTTGACCCCAGGTACACATTTCAAGGTGCTAATTTTCATGGTTTACATTTTTCTAATTCAGTTTCACGTTTGAAAATAAATAATACACCATCTTTCCATATTGTTTTTTGTTTCTTTCAAAATGAACTTGTTTCTTCTAGCAAAATAGGTAGTATGTTAAAAGAAAAGAGGTAAAATCAAAGGGACACTGGCCTTGATTTAGGAAAAAAAAGGCTGGGAGCAAAAATTGTATCACTGTGCTCTCCTTTCTTGAGTCATTACTTCTCATTTAATACAATTGTGTGGGGACACACATTTGTTTTAGGGCAGGGGTTTTCATGCCTTTCAGAGCGTCATAACCTAAGTGATCCATGTACTAAAGGCAGGTAGGATTTCACCAGGAGGAAAACTCCATATTAGCTTTCATTTACCTGGCACAAAGAGAGCAGCAAAGGCAGAGGCATGGCCTGAACTGCCTCTAACCTGCCAGGTACTCCTGGCTAGAGACTACCAAAATGTGGGCTCATGCACTGGTCCTGCTCCTTTGGCAGGCCAAAAATGATCATGAAGTCCCAGATAGGGTAATCATGCATTCACTTACCAGCCAGAAACATTCTCCAAATTCAGAAAAACATCTGCAGTAGAAATGGACATCTCCACCTGAAAAATGGATTGTCCTTCCAAATGTAAAATGAGCTATGTGTGCCCAGAACTAGACAAAAATGGAAGGATATGATCCAAAATAACCTGTAGAGACTGAAATTCTAACTGTATTGTAAAAAGGGGAAACATTTTTCTAAATTCATGTACCTAATGGAGATTCTTTCCTTTCTTCTTGAGGACTTTAAATCTGTGATTTAGACAATTGATGATAATCAGTACATGCACCAGCTTTGGATAAACTACCTTTCAGATCTCTGCGTCCAAACTGAAGCAAAACCTCAATAATTTTCTCTGCACACTAGATAGTCTAAAGCTACTTAAAATAGCAGAATAAGAGGAAATATCTGCTTTTCATAAAGATCTATACTTTTGCAAGGATGTATCAAAGTCTGGGATTGGTATCCCAGCTGTAGCAATAATGCAGCTCTACTGTCTCTCTGGTCAGCATGAAACTTGCTGCCCAAGTTTTGTTTAAGTTTTAATACAAACAAACTTAGCCAAGGACCTACATACAAATATTTCATATATGGCATCGTCTCTTCATGCAGAAATTGGGATCAGATTGCCATTGTCTCCTAATAGATAGAAAGGAGGGCAGGAAGTGGAATTATAAAGAAATGAAGACATTTAGCACTGAATTGTTTCAAACAAAGCGGGAAACAGTGTCTTGCTGGAAGAAATAGTTCTGTGAAACATAGATGCCATGCTGTTTACCTAATGACAAAGTAGCTGAACCAGAAAGATGGATGGATTCTCACTGGCAGTTCCTGCTGACCACATTAAGTACCATAGCTGAGAGATTTTTTTAGACTTCCCTGGAATTATTTTACATAAGACTTGATTGAATTAATGTGCTCTATGCAAATCTCTCTATATAATGAAAACTGGAATCAGAAAAGGAGATTTTCCTTGCACTCACTCAAACCACAGCAAACATTGCTGCATTGCCTAAAACACAGAAGAAGTGCTTGCACAAAGTGGTGGATAATAACCTTTCAGTGCCTTGCCAGAAGTTCTGGGTAGTTTTGGATTTCACCCTGAATTACAGAGGAGATGAGGTTGAGTTTCCACATTAATCAGAGTTCAATCAATTAAAATACTCTGAATTAAAGACACTATATTTCTAGAAAGGCTCCTCACTACCCTGTAACATGATGCAGACATGCTAATTTCATTAGTACATTCTGAGGCCTCAGTTACACATCTTGCAGTGCAGTTCCCCAAATGAGCTGTTGTCAGATTTGCCTAAAATTTCCAAGAGAGCAGTCAAAGGCAACTTAGCTATAAAGCTTAAATGGGATCACAAGATAAACTGGGAGTACCCCACTGCTAAGGCCTTCACTCAGCCAGAGACTCCCCTTCTCCCCACAAACAACAAAAACTGCAGTGCAGTTTAAATTGAAATAGGTTTCATTCACCATTTTGTAGCTAACTCAGTGGCCAAAGTAAAAATACAGGAAATTCTCTCAAAGGAATTTCAAAGAAGAAAGAATCTGATCGCTGTCATTGTTAGACTGTCGAGCCTATTGTTCTCAGAGTGCTTTAGGCTCACTCACATCTACCTTTCTGTGTTGGTTTATAAGTTCAAATTCTTTTCTTTTATAGCTGTACTGCTCTGTGTAGCCCTTTTCAAAGCACTAGAGCTGTACAGATGAACTGCACTGATTTACATAGTTTCAGAATTTGACTCAAAAGACTTGAAGTAGCATGCTGAGATCGGATATATAACATCTATAGCAGAGCATCTAGGATTTGATTGCAATATAATGAAGAGTCATTTAAGTAATTACTTTTGCATAAATTACTCTGTGCTGGTACATTCCAATCTATAATTGCAGTACGTTACAAGCACCATGGTTACTAATCAAGGGGTGAAAGGAATTTGAGACCTGGAAAGAGCAAGAGAAATTAGGTAGAGCTAATGTATGGACAGACTAAGGAACACATTATTCATCTTCCATCTTGACATGTAAAAAGCATAGAAGCAGGAAGGTAAGAAAAAGGATCCAGAAGTGACAAACCTACTTATCCCAGCCCAGGTAACTTGTGCTTCAGTGCATCACAGAATATATAAACACAGTGACTAGATTATATTGATATAATGAATTCCCACAGCATGGTGTAAATACAATGATAAATCGAGATGCCAACACTGCCATATTCTGTAATTCCATAAAAATCCAATATCCTCAAATGAAATTGTTCCATTCATTAGTCAAAACCATGTGTTGTAGATGTAGCAGCCTCACAGCCCTCCTGTGTTTCATGAGAGGAATCTCTGGTCATAGCAAAGTCCTTTTACTGATTTCTAGTGGCAGAGGAAACAACTATATGCAACTCCCAGCAAATCCACAAGAGTAAAATGCAGTAGAGCGCTGGTAACCTGAGGAAAAGCCCACTCATTCTCCTGACACAATGGGAACAGAAACATTTGCTGACTTCTGAGGCATATTTGCAAGCTTGTTATGATCCTGTAGCATGTTTTTCAGTCAAAGCAGTTGTGACTGGTACTCAATTTTTGTTAGGAATATTTGGCACAATATGGAATATTTTGCTCTCTTATGAAACTAAATGTCTTGTGACAGTAAATGTAGCATGATGGACGGGGTCTGGCAGAGATGCCAAATGATCTTTGGCCCTTATATATATGTGACATTTCCAGCAAAAAAGCCTATTTATTAGATAAGGCACTAGGGAACAATCCTTCAATTGATGGCTGCAGCCTTGTTCTTCTGGCAAAGATAAGCTTCTAAGAATGCCAATCACAGGTGAGGATACATTCTGCAAAGCAAGTAGAAATGAGATAATAGGAAGGAAAAACCCTTAAAGAGGAGTTGTATTTGGACTGAATGATTCCTTAGTTGTCACATCCAGAACTGCCCACAGCACTTATCCTGGTAGAGCATCATCACTACCCACTAAGCTCAGCTGTCTCACCATCCATATGTCATCATTATCACAAATAATTATTATGTACTCTCAGAACATATTAAAAGCAGAGTGGAATTGGATGTAAATACAGGCAAATTAAGAACGAAGCAGGACCAACGTGATACACTGACATTTTCAAAACACTGACTCAAGATGATTTCCTTTGACAAATTCCATCTGCAGTCCTGTCTCACATAAAGTAGGCGAAGTTACAAAGCCTGTAAGTTTGCAAACTATGAAAAATAAGGCACGGGAGAACATATAATGTCATTTATAACACCTTCAGTCATCACTATTAAAAAATCATGATCAAATATTCAGGAAACTGGGTCAATGCCTGAACTGCTTCCTTATCATTTGGAATGAAAAGAAATGTGGAGTTTCTGCATAAGGCACAGAAAGAGTAATTAGACATAATTAATGAATACAGCATAGAGTGAGGAATACAGGAAAGAACAGCTTTGCTTTTCCTCCCTCCTTACAGGTTGTGCTGGTGGGCTATGTTGTCAAGCAATCTCAAGTTAAAGCTAACAAAGTCTTCTGTGTGGGAATAGATTTATATACACATATCACACTCAGAGCTAGATAAACACATATGCCCAAAGACAAGCTAATCCCTTTAATGAATCCAGCCCACAACAGTCTAATAATTTTGAATTTTCTTTATAATAGAAGCTACATTTAGATGTAGAAACACAATGCAGTCTCATTTGTAAAGTACTACAAACTTTATCCTTTCTGAACCTGAAAGTATGGCCTGGTTCATTTCCTCTCTAATGTTCAGGCCTCTTTGGGCCCAAATTTTAAGTCTTGTTGATGTTGATTTTTGCAGCTTAATTATGCTACCTTGATTTTTTTGTCCCCACTAGACATAAAGTGTACAAATCTATGGAGAAAAACATCAATTCCTGGCAAGAGCTCTTGGCAAAGGAATGATCCTTTCCCCTCCACAGAATCATTTTGGGTTTTAAGACGATGCACAGAAATAAAAAAAAAATTTGTCTTTGGATGTATAGGATTTGTTGAAGTCACCTTTGAAGCCCTACTGAAATGTTTGAGTCAAGTTTTGAGCTTGGACTTTTCCTTGAGATGAATAAAAGCACAACAGAAAGATGCAAAAGAAACTAGAGAAAGCTACAGGAATGGAAACATATCACAGTAATCCCTCCAAACCTATGTCCCTCCAAAACTACTCAGAACAGATGGGTAAAGCCATATCAACCAAAGCTGTTACTTTAGGTGAAATTGAAAATGGATTTAGAAGCATCTGATGCTCAGCAGCAGCACAGGTTGCACCGAAATCTAACTGCAAGATCCTTCTAAGTCTGAGCCCTGCTGGCTAATATTGGGTGCATCCAGTTTTCAGAATTTTCAGGTTAGGATTAGACTAAACATTGGATCAATCTATCCCCACTGTTACCATAACCTGTGAGATATGAAGGGATTTTCATCCAGAATATAAATAAATAAACGGAGTAAATGAGATAGTAGCAAAGCCAAAACTTCATTGTGTGTGCTATAGTTATCCAGTCATTATTTCATCTAGTAAAATTATCAATATATAAACACAGAGACTTCTAAAAATGAAGAAATTGATTAGTGTGAGCAGTCATGCAACCTTAGCTTTTTATACTAGGAAAGGTGAAGTTTGAGGGTTTTGGGGGTTTCTTTTGGAAGCCTCCCAGATGCATTCATTTTTACACATATTTCTATCAACATTGAATTAATTATCTGCAACCAACTTAAAAATAACCCAATCCTAGAAATGAGGCTATTGAACTAGTCATGATCAGTCAAAATCTCCACTGGGATACATGTATCTCTCCCAACAGCTCCACCTGTTTCTCAGGAATTTTCTATATTCTACAATATAGAAAATTCCTGAGAAATACAGCATTGCATGTATATATTGTGTCAGCTGTCATGTAGAAGAGGCTGTCAGCAGTTGAAAGGGGGAAAAAAAACCCCGAAACAAACCAAGAATCCCTGCTTTTACCAGCAGGAAAATCCTTGCTTTCATTCTTCTTCCAATAAAAATTGCAATCCAACAGTAATTATGTTGGATTTAGAAGTATCAAATTCACTCATTTGAAAAGGCATTTAAGCAGTCAAATCAGTCATGGAAACTTGTAATTCTCCTAAAGGAAGCATCATTTTTTTGTGCTGAATTATGAGATTCTCTGTGGATAAATAAAAATAGACATTATGTGGACTAGATTTACTGCAGTTAAAGGAAGAGCAGTATTTGCCCTGTAAATTGCTGCAGTGCTATTTTCTTCACTCCCACTAGCTAAGCACAGGCTAAACAAGATGGAATACTGATATAGTATAGCTATACTGTGTTATTGAGACATTAAAGACCTCATGTTATTACTAAGATATCAAAAGCAAGACAGAAATATTTTCAGTTGCCATTTGACTTTCAGTGGTGGCAGGGAAAAAAAAAAAGCTGAATTTTCTCTTAAAACAAATTTAAACTTTCAGATTTTGCCGCAACATATCATTGTCTATACAGCATCTATTGTTTTCCATGTCCACAATAAACCAAAAATGCCTTTTTTAGATGCAGATTTTAAGGGTACCTAAGATTTGATTTTAGAAGAACACTGAAAATAAGGTAAAGCATTTCACCTCCATCTCCTTAGAGAACAACCATGCTGCCTGTCATCTCTGCTTGTCTAAGTTGTGAACAGATTTTAATAAAATGTCCATGTTCAACTTGGGGCACAGCTCCATGGGCCACACAAAGTAAATTTCTGGGTTTTATTGTTTATATTACATTTTTTATATTACATTTGTATCCTCTATTGCTACCATAAATAGTCTGTTCTGACCTAGAGAAGGATATAGGGACTGCCAATGTTAGGTGAGAAGACCACATCAGGAAGGAGTGGTATTGTCCCATCTTTTCTGCATTACTCACTTGAATTCAGCATGTGACTGCTTGAATAAATCACAATTTCCAGCTTATATGACATTTTTTACAGCTCTTATTAATAACAATTATGGGTGTTTTATTTAAAATAAGCTCATAGAGTACTCAGGGAAAAAGTCATGAATTAGACTCAATGTGCTTGGTTTCTCACTAAAACAGAGATGTGAATTTTTCTCAGGAAACAGAAAGATTCATCACCTAACCCTGAGCAGGAGAATTGAAGTTTCTCTCACACACTGAGATGCACAGCCAGAACCCAGAGCTATTACATAGGTATTTTAAAATGTACCACTGCTAGAAATTGTATCATAAGAAGTCAGTATAAAACATATTCTTAGAAATATCATCCTGTGAATAACCCAATTCCTCAGGCTCTCCAGTCCCAGCTGGTGGAAGATTACCACATAGTGAAAAGGCTTGCTGGGGATTTTGCTGGGGTACTGCCAGCTCAAGTTCTGGTGCAGAAAAAGGCATTCTCTGCTGTGAGGAAATTGAGGACAAGATGCAGCACCTGATGCAAACATCAGCTGCCAACCTATTTGCTTTGATTCCCTGGCAGCATGCAAAGTTTAGGCAAGAGGAGAGTTTTACACAAAATGGAACTTCAGTCACAGGGAAGTGATGGGCTTGTCAAAAGATGAAACACAGATGCCAAATACTGACTTATCTATATAACTCCAGCTAGAAAATGCAGCTATGTAAGAATGGCATGCAAGCAAGAACAGAAAGAAAACAAAGAGAAAATGAAGCAAGACTCTGCAAAAAAAAAAAAAAAAAGTAGAAAGAGGGACAAAGTTCACTACAAAGGAGATCTTGTAAACAGCTAGGACTGTAGTATAACTTGTATGTTTAAAATGTACACATGGTTTTAGAACTAACAGGCTGGAAACACGTGACCCGTGCCACTTTTTTCCCCTCTGTGCATGGAGACATAGAGCAGATGAGAGTAAACATCTGAGGGACTGGGTTTTACACAGGCAAACAACTGCAGAAGATGCAAGGAAACAGAAAGATGACCACCTAAACAGTCACAGGAAAAGCAAACCAGAACACAATCTAAGCATCATGTTCCAGGTATCTACCATAGTTTAATTTGTCAAAATTCTAATAACTCCATTAACCAGTCTAATCAGATTCCAAGTTAGAAATAATTCCTAAAAAATATTCATCAGCATAAAGTAAAGTTCCTTATTCAAAACTGTAAGGACTTGACACCAGAGAGTCTGCATTGCAAAGACAGTAGGAAAATATTTATGATCCCACTGTTGGAGACAATATCTAATGAAGCCATTAAACGCAAAATTGTTTTCTCACTTCAAACTCTGAAAGACATTTCAATGAATTTATGTGAAAAACAGCCTGCTTTTAACAGTTACTAGTACAATCCCTTTCACTGCTGTGCTGGAAACAGCCAGTTCAGACTTTTGTGGCCATACCTTCCAAGTCCTGTCACAGCACGCGCCATAGTTGAGATGATAACAATACACAGAGTATCCCCTTGTAATTCCAGAAGGCTTCAACCCATACAGAGTAACACCAGACCACTGCAAAAGGCTGCAAGCATCTGCCCCTTCTTGTCCTTCAGCCCAGCCTTTTATACCCCTGATGTTGATGCATTGCACCTGTGTGCCCTCTGTTCCCTGTGGTGGTTGGTCAGTGCCCC
This sequence comes from Setophaga petechia, assembly GCA_024362935.1. Lineage (NCBI taxonomy): Eukaryota > Metazoa > Chordata > Aves > Passeriformes > Parulidae > Setophaga > Setophaga petechia. Next base: position 49,511,325 of record JANCRA010000001.1, read on the forward strand.
TGGGCACTCCATGGCTCATTGCTGTCAATGCTGCTCACCTGCTGCTCACAGCTGCAGCCCATTGGGGATGAGGCTGGACACAGCCCACCCCAATCACCACAAACTGTGTACCTAAAAAGTCCTGTACACTTGATGCTACAAACACATCTGTTTGAAATTAAGTCATGAACGTGATTATTCAATGTGCACAATAAACTCAAAGGGTCTAGCTGGCCATATGCTAACAACTGAACTGTACATTGGCCTCAAACTTCACTATAGATCAGTTTGTGTGTTAAACTACAAAAGCCTGGGGAAGTTTGGCTTTTTTTTCTGGTTTTATTTTTCTCCACTGCATTTGTACACCACTGACTTAGACATAAAAAAACTTTGGGGCTGAGATAATTCTTTTCTTGCACAGTCGTCAGCACGTGGATAATATTGCTGGGCAGGGCTTGCTTTTCAAAGCAACTTTGACAATAATTGCCAGCACTTACATTTGTGTCAATCATAGTGAGTCTAAAGTCTATAAAGATGTAGAAAGCCTTCATTGTGTAATTTTATGTGACACTACTCAAAATTCACAGGGGGAAACACCTCATATCTCAAAACTAACCAATGCCAGGAAAGCTGTATCCTGTAAGGATCCGCTTCCTGGTTACAATGAATGAAATGTAACTATGAAGATATGTGGTGTGATATCAAATATTTATGTTGATGCTTCATGTCTCTATGCTGCTCTTAATTAATTTATCAGCACTATCCTTTAGAAATGCTGGCACTAAGCTCAAGAGCTTTGTTCACCTTTTACTTCTGAACACTACATTCCTAAAAACAGTCAGAAGCAACAGTTTGATGTCTGATAAAATACATGCAGCACACTTAAAAAATTGAAATCCCAGTGTTACCTGTGAAGTCAGAGAATGAACTACAGAAGCTTTGGTTTTTTTTTTTTTTTAAAAACAGTGACTGTATCACAGGAGGTACTTATCAATATTTACATTAAAGTTATCAACTGAAACATGTTTTTTTTCTTCAAAGTACAAATGGAACCTTATTATTTCATGAGCATACAAGGACAACCATGAACCAAATGTCTGGTATTTTAGCTAATGCATGGTATCATTCTAAAACGGGTCATTTAAATTGATTTTTTTTTTGGTAAAAAATGGAATGGTCCTTGCCTGAATTCAAATGTATTCTAATATATCACCCAGGAATGAGATCCAGACAAAGCCCAGGACCCTGGATAATTAGAATATAAACAGGTTGATAGTATATTTGTCCAGCCTTCAACCACTGTTCATTAAAACCATAATTCACATCCCCTAGTTAATGGTCCTTCAGGATTTTTTTTGTCCTTAAATTTATCTAATGGCTTAGGATTTCTTTTTGAACATATATAAACTTTAGGTACCTACATAATTTGACAAGAAAATACAGAATGTTAATATTTCTTGTGCAAAATGTACTTGTGTGCACATGTAATAAGTGCTTGGTTCTTAGTCACACCATTCTGAACATGCAACTGGGCCAAATAACAGATAGGTGAGATAATTTGAGTTAATTTTATTCTGGAGAAAATATTACTATACACTATCAACGCCAACCTCCTGAAAGACTGTAGTTAACACCTGGACCTGAATTGTGTTGGAACAGTAAATCCTCTTTTCAAAACTTAGGAGGATCCTGAGTTTGAAATTATGGTTAATGTATGTGAAAGAAAAATCATAATATTTATCCTACATCAAAACAAATCTAGGAGAAATAGTATATAGTAATGATAATTGACAAGCTGGGGGACCTGACACTAATATGTTAGAAAAAGCCACAGATCCACAAAGCCAATGCCTTGTGAATTACAGCTGCACACTCTCAGGTGCTGTGCTGTAATGAGGACAGACTTCAATATTCATTAGCCCTCTTCTTGTTTGCTCAGTAGAGAAGGTATTTGAACTCTAAAGTGCTCAAATGGACTTCACAGACTGATTTCCCTCGGGTAGTCTTTTCATTGAAATTCCTATAAATTGATAACTAATGAAGGGAATAAAAGGGGATGGGAAGAAAAAAGCAGTTGCAAAGCTTGCTAGGCTTGATGAACTGAATATTTTCTGAGAGCACTAAAATTTCAGGTTAACAAGGTTTAATAATTTAAAACCAGTCATTCACCTCCGTGATATTACATTTGCCGTTCACAAATCTGCACTTAGTCCTGCATACAATGCACTGATAGATGTCTTTTTACTTATCAATATCTCTACTGCTCCTTCTAGTTTCATGAAAGCACTTCCCAAAACTGCCCAAATGATGGAGCCATCAGAGTTTCACGTCCCAAGGAGACTTCAAAAGAAATTCTCAAAACATCAGAGCAGAATTTTGCCCCAAACCATTTTTAAATTTACATCTGAGCTGGCTATTGGCCATCCCTCAGGCTGGTGTAAAGTCCTTTGTCTCGGACCTTCAGAAACGTCCATGTCCATCTGTCCTACGTGCTTAGTCATGGACCAGAGAGCCGTGAGCTGACGTGCTTACAGAGCAGACAGTACTGCACATGGCTGACCCTGAAAGCTTTACAGTGCAGTACCACTATCAAAACCTAGCTCAGAAGAGCAGCTTAGTCACACCTTTTTCACACAGCACAGCTTCCAGCTCCTGAGAGATCTCAGAATGCAGCCCACTTTAGTCAGCAACAAAGCCAGGTGCCAACAGCTGACAGTCTCCACACTTCCCGTGCCTCAGGCAGGGTTTATCTTGGAGCTGTGCTGGCCCTGTGGACTTCATGCCCTGTAGTCAACAGGTTGGATCTGGCAACTGAAACTCACTTGATAGAAATCCAGTAAAGTTGCTTCAAATGTACTTCTCTAGAAGAGGTGGATGGTTCATCAAAAGATGGCATTCAAAAGCTAAATCCTTATGCACAAGGAAAACTCCAGCGTGTCCAGCTCCTACTCTCCTCCGCTGCTTAATGCAATCACCCCAATGCTCTTTTTTGTAAAAAAAGCCTCCAAACATCAGTTTTCCATATTCTGCACTAGATTTACATTTCACTGTCATCTTGAAAGACAACCAAGTACTCAACAAATCACTGTATCTACACAAGCTGTAGCTGATATAGTAAGGACCCTCTAAAAATCAGGGTGGATCATTAAAAGCAATCCGCATTAAAATATTGAAACTCACATACAATTGATTATTTAAAGCTGGCAGGACTACTAAAAACATGCAAAATTAATTACTTTCTAGTCTTTAGGACCAAGGGAAAGGGTTTTACTGAAAAATTTTAATATTTGACCCAAGTTCAGCCTAATGACCATGAATCCACAAACATCTCAACAAGATGAAGTCCTCTGGTGAGAAAAGTTGTGTCAGAAAGCAATCATGAGACAGTGCTATAGGAACTCTGACACATAAATTAGATGTCACTGACATTATCCAGCAGAAATCCTTCAATGTAGGAGTGTATCTCTGCTGGAGCAATTACTGTTCAACGGTTTGCTGGGGATTTTTGGTTCTTTTAAATCATTTTCTAACCTAGCAGGGTCACATTAATTCTGAGTGTTGGCTCTGCTGGAGCTAGTCCAACTGTAAACTGAAATTCCCTGACCTTTGAGGCTCAGTGAAAACCTGATAACATAACCTACACTGATCACTTTTCCTAATTTAGTCTGTTTGGGTTTTTCCCCCATCCCCTACATTTTCTGAAAAACGACCACAGCATGTGTAACAGACACTTTCAGACTCTATAAATTAACCTGGCTTGACCTCCAAAAGAGAAAAATGTTTTAAAAGGAGAAGGAGTAATTATTAAGCTTTTTTTGTCTATGCTACTTGTCAATTTGCATAGCATTATCTGTAATGTTTTGCAAAGCTTTTTTTGGAGGTCAGCTAATCTTGTTAAATCTGTCACAGGGCTACTGCTGTATCAGACATAGATGACACATTTGCACAACACAACAAGTCCCCAGCAATGAAGATAAATGTGTTTGTTTCTGGCAGTCCTACCACGCAGATGCTTATTATGTATGTATGCAGGCATTTACATTATTTAATCAGCTTCAGGAAGGAGAAAGAGGTCTCAGGCACCCAAGATATAGCTTGCTTTTCTATGTACTTACTGCCTGCTCATGATAGTTTTAAGCAAGCATTATTTGCTAGCTGATCCAGAAAGATCATGAACTTCTTTAGGCAGCCCACACTGTTAGCATTGTTTCTGTTTGTTTACAGAGACCTATCCGTGCAGATGGATAATAACCAATGCTATCTTTACCCTGTCTAAAACACTCCAGCTGGAGCCTAAACCATAATAAGTGACATCAAGTTCAGGGGAAGACAAATGTGGATAGCTACACTGTTTGTAGCAAGAAATTTCCTCTGGCTAACAAAATATATGAAACTACTAAGTGGACTGTGCACAACTCAGTTGCTTTTATAAAGCGTGAAAAATTGAATTCATTTCCACTTTAGGAATCTGGTCCACTGGAATGCCAGGACCACAAGGAGTTGAAGGGAAAATCAACCCTGTAAACCCATATAGACTTTAAAAAAAAAAAAAAAAAGTTTAGGTACATCTAGGATTAAACAAAGTAATTAACAAGACAAATTAACACATCAAACCAAACCCCAAAAAAACCAACCCAAAACCAAACAACAGACATTCTATAGAATTTGGCAACTAAAGGAAAATTGCAAGCAAGCCTTTTGTTCTCTTTAATGTGCAAAAAAAAAGCACATTTGTGTCCCAGCATTTCATAAACCTGAAAGCTAATATCAAGCAAGTTTTTGCAAAAACAGCTTAAGTTCTTAAACTGTATCAATTGAGACATAACATTTCAATTTAACCACCATACTGAAGTAGCTTTTTCTTACTGCTAAATTCTAATTGCTTGACCATGTATTGAACATGGTCACTTTCATTTCTCCAATCGCACAAAACCAGAAAAGGAACAGACACAGAGAATTAGGCTCAGAATTTCTATACCATATGCATGGTTTTGAGGTAAATAATACCTCAAAACTTGTAACTGCTTAGAGATAAAACTCAGCATTAGGTTAGAGATAAAACTCCAGTATCTTCCATTTCAAACCAAAATGATAAAAAGGTAGAAAAATGCAACAACAGCTAAAGTTAAACTGCCGAATTATTACCAAAAATATTATCTTAGCATAGCCTGTAGTTTAAATGGACTTTGCAGTTTGAAAGACAATTTATATTTATCGATTTAAAGGCAGAACATGGAAAAATAAAACAGACAGACTTGGGGGAGTCTTAACACTGACTGCTGTGTTTGATGGAGATCAAATGTCATTGCCCTCTGTAAAAAGATCTTTTTGTTTGTTGTTTTAGCTATGTTTACTTTGATGTTAGGTTGTCATTTTCTTTGAATGTGATGGTTTGACTTGAGACAGCTGCCCACCCAGTCACTGCCTCTCTCCCCCTCCTCAAAAAAGTAGGGCAAGAAAAACAGACAAAAACAAGATCATGAGCTGATTAAAGGCCATGAAGATCACTTAACACTTATGATCGCAACCAAACCAGAAGCAACAAAGAAAAGTTATTTAATGCATTGCCAGTTAAAATTGATTAGAATGAGGAGACAAAAAAAACCCTAAACAAAGCTACATCACCTTTCCCCACTCTCACATTTTTCCCTTGCTCAACTTGACTCCACAGCATCCCCAGTTTCTCATCACAATCTCAGCTATTGCAAGCAGATGCTAGACATGCTTAGGTAAACAGTGACATTGTATTTTATAGAAAAGCACTGATATTTTAATGCTGCTTTATCCTAGATGATTTCCATACTCATATTAGAAGATACCTCTAAATCACAAACTTCGGCTTGAAGATTTACTTGGTTCTGAAGACAATAATATGTTACTAAAGTCTGCAGATTATTTTTTAAAATTTTCCTTTCCAAATCAAGACCCTCTGTCAACTAAGAACTTAGGAAAATTTAGAAGAAAGCAAGATCAAGAACTCAAGCTTTCATACTGCCACATTAGAAATCCTGTTAATAACAAAAGTGTACAAAAATGATAAACACTAGATGCAAATATTTTCCATGACAATAATAATTTCCTTTATAAGTAGTAAATGACTGTTAAAAGCAGCATGAATATTTATATAATTATACTTAATTGGTGTAAATCTACTAATTTCAGAAGATTTGCACATATTTTACAGCAGACACATCTAGTCAGTGATTCAAACCTATTTTTTCAATCTGTGTAATAGGTTTTGAAAGACTAAAAAGCAAAACTAATTATTAATTTTTATGAAACAAACTGACTTTTACTCTATTTCTAACATGAAGTTATCTTAGCTAATGCAGTAATATAAAAAAATTAAAGAATATTCCTTTTTAATCCAAAAGTAGAGCTTTAGTTTCCCATAACCATTTTACAAGAATCTTGCAAGCATAACAGATTTTTAAAAAGCAAGTTTCTCAAATAGTTTCATGCAATGTTACACACACATTGCCAGAGCTCTGGGTTAACTGATCTGCCAAAGGTTGCAATGGAAATTGATTCCCAACTCTGTGATTATTCAAATACAACACTAATTTATGTTGCAAGCTGAGAATATTGCAGAAGAGTGTATTCTGGTTATCTTCATAAAGGTAATGTACTGTAGTAAGTACAGACTGGAATCAATCACATTTTTCACTTATACATGCCCATGTGAATATTTCTACTGGTACAGCATGAGGAGATAGATTTTCAAGAGAGAACTGGGAGTTACAGATCATCAACAAATTCCTCTAAATGTTCAGACATGACATTCCTCTCAGCACTTTGAAAATTGCTCACATCAAGTGTTTTCTACTTCTAAAATGAAAAGTTAAAATTACAGTGTTTCCAATATGGCCATCAATCTTTCTCCTTTGGTTATGACTACATACGTCTAAAATTTCTTGATACATTTTCTTAAGTGAGAAAACAAATCTTCATTGCTCTGAAGGTACTGCTAAAAGGAAATAGAGTACCTGCCACTTGTCAAGAAAAATATTTTATATATACAAAATAATTTATTAAAAAATTATATATCTCTCAGTATTGTACTATGCAGTTTATTGTTCATATTATTTCTGTTTCTGTTAAGAAATATTCTAACATATTCAGTACTAAGTAATAAATTCCAGGCCTTCCTTGACAACCTTACAGATGGTTATTATGCTAATATTGACTCAGATTATCTCTTAACAGTCTTTCAATCTTGGCAATATTTTAGAAACCAGACATCACAAGAGAGGAAAAACTCTTGCTCAAGAGTCTGTATCTTTTTTCCTCATTAAAGTTCGAAGTGGCAGAGGAAAGAAATGGGTAAAGTTGCCAAAGTCTGAGCATTAGCTAAGTTGCCAAAGTCTGAGCAGTAGTTTAGTTTGCCATGAGTCAGCTTTTGTATCCAGTTTCATTACAAAAATACTGGCACATCTCAAGAGAAAGGAAGCAATAAAATTTTACCAGTAATGATAACATAGGGATGCTAAGTAGACAGGATACTTTAAAGATAAATCCTAGCTAGGAAAAAAAAACGTTACTACTTATCATCCCTTGTAAATAACTATTCAAGCAAAATTAGTGGGTTTTTTTACAGTTACATGGAAGCAATCCTGTAATTTTGCATGAATATGACAGTAAATTGGAGTACTGTCATCACTTCAGAAAGACTGCTGGTTGTCTGATGGAGGGTCTCCTCTCTTGCACAGTGTCAGCAAATTTAATTAACCCTCCAGGGAAGAAGTTCACCTCAAAGGACAAAATGAAGGGGTGGGAGAAGGGAAGAGAGTACACATGATGGCAGGGGCATGAAATACTTTATTTGAACCATAACTATGCTTTGACAAAAGCCTTGATACAAACAAGAGGACAAAAGACTTGACCTGAAACCTTGATCACATAATAAAGTTTTGGGGTTTTTTTCATCTGATCTGCTCAGAAGACTTTTTGATTACCTTTGACTTTTAATTTGGACCAATTTAGGACACTGATTAAACAAAGGAAAAATTTTTCAATGTTAAGCCTTGTGTATCGAAAACATAAGCCAGCCATTCAGCTGAGACTTTAACTGGGCTGTGAACCAAAGCAGCTGGGAGCAAGATAGATCTTCAGATCCAGAGGATTTTTTCCCCCACAAAGAAGTGGGGTGAGGTTGGAAAATGTAAGATGGAAATGGAAATCTAGGAGAGACAAAGCTGACTTTTTCTGGTAACATTTTCATTCTCTAACATACTTGGTTATTCTTACACTTCTGCTTATATCTGAATCAACCTATCCCCAGTAAATACACTCAATAATAATTCTATTACAATAGAAATATCTTAAAAGGTGGAAAAAATCCCCATAATCTTGCATTTGTTAGACTATCACAGAACTGAGTAGAATTATGAGCCATGAGCTGAGCAGGGACATACTCTATTTTTTCATTAATTTTGTTTATGTTGTGGGTTCAACTATACAGCATCTCAATTCCAAGGTCTCCAAGGAGACAAGGAAAAAATATGCTCCTCTTTCAATCACTCAGATAAAAATGTTGGAAAACGTAAACTTCAAAAAAAATTTGAGGAGGTAATCTTTGGGAGATGATCTGGAAATCATTTTGACAGAGATCTCAATTTTCTAATCTGCTACACTGGGAGTGACATAAATTGACAAATGATGCTCTTTTGTGATTTTGACAACATTGCAACATTGTAAAGAAGCACTAGAGAAATTACAGACTTTGTTATTGATCAGCTCAGTGAAGATGCCGCCAAAATGAAACAGGAACTGTGGAAGATTTATGCACAATTTCCAATAACTATTTGTCTGCTACAGAGTAGCTCTATGGGAATCAACCTACACGCTGGCTCAGGTAGACAAAGCTACTTAGTCATTCCAAAAATATAACACAATCCATACATAAATCTGTAAGAGGATCAAATAAAATAAGCAAATAATTGAATGAAGGATCATGTTTTTACCAGATGACTTCACAATGGCAAAACTAGGAACTGGAAGAAAGAAGCAGGAACCCATGCATGTGTTTAAATATTACAAGAATAAAGCCAAACCTTACTTCAAATTACTCTGAGATTAAAGAAAAAGTCTAATTAACTTAGCAAATATTTGTGCTGACTCAGGCTAGCTGTGATCCTGGAGAGGAGGAAAGGCTGATGAATATTACCAACCTCCAGGCTCATGTGTGCTCAGTGAGCAGGGAAAAATTATGTTTTCAAAAGGGCACAGCCCTGGCAGGGAGAAGGGAAACTGTTAGGAAAGACACATGCTGAGAGTGGGATACGTGTGACACAGCAAGGATCTTCCAAGGTGGAAAAGGCCCAGACTGAACTCCACAGAGCTGGAGTTTATCTCTATTTCTCAGTTTTATGTATTTAGGATATATCTGTGTTTGGACTAGATGATATTAAAGGTCTTTTGCTACAAAGATTTTGTATTTCTATACATGCTGTTCAGCATAAAGTACATGTATCTCACTCTATGCAGTTGACTCTGAACACAAGCCACTTTTGATTGTTTGTGACAGTTCATTTCTGAGTGCTAGGAAAAAGCCCTGATGCTGCAGGCTCAAATATAGCAGCATTTGTTTACATGCACCGTGCACATATTCTTTCTTACTAGGCATGTAAGTCTTGTTACCCTAAGAGAACACATAATTCTGGTCCTCTTTGCATATTCTGTTTCCATCTGAAGCTCAAATATGGACTGCAGTGGGGTGCAGCACAGAGGGAAATCTAGTCTCGGTTATTTCCATCACTGGAAAAAAGAAACAGCAGCAGGATACTTTGCAAGACAAGCTGTCCCTGTGAAATTTCTGCCTACTTCAGATTCAGCTGGCAGCCTAAGCTTTGAAATAAGCTTCTCAATTTCTAACATGGTTCTTTGAAAAGCTACTGCACATCAGAGTTTCCAAACCTGTGTGAGACATACAAACTGTGGTTCTTTATTTTTCATGTCAACATTATTGAATTATTCAAATCTGCAAATGCACACCAGAAAGACACACTTGCCTCTTCACTGTGCTGTTTAATCATTTACCAAAGACATCTGATACTGGATGTTAATTACACAACTAGATGGCCATGCGGCTTGTGCTTTTATGTCTTAATTCCATCATCTCAGAGTACTCTAAGAGCTCAGCTGCCTGGACTCTTCCTGGAGACCTTTGAAAACCTCTCCCAGTGCTATGAGAGACTAAAATTTCCACACTAAAATGGCAAACATGGGGTAAGAGGTCCTGGTCATTCTTTAAGATTTCTCCAGTAACTTATCAACAGACTTGTGAAACACAGACCGGGAGAAAAAGAGTGTCCCAGGGCTTCTTCTGCCATATTCTCAAACTTCCTGAAGTATCAGATTTCCTTTACTATTGTTACTTGGGGCTCTGGGACACTCAAAATCATTCTTTTATCATTGCATTCTTAATACTTTTCTTTCTATATTAAGATGAGTAATTTAAATTTATATTTAAATATGCAAAGTTGAAAGCTAGTAATGCTAACTAGAAGTATCAGTGGTTTCCACTAGTTAAATTTTGTTCTGTGTCAAGAACAAATTATATAGATGATGGAACTTGCTATTTCCCTGAATGAATGACTGATCTCAAGGATGGCCCCCAGTTCATTTTAGGCTGTCTGAATCTTTACTTATCTTCACATGTAAAGATAACTATAATTCATTGAAGAGGTCTTCCAGTACACAAAAGCACAGATGCCTGACATTAGTTTGGAAAGGGATAAAATTATCACCAAAGGGAAACGTATTTCCACAGCATAGCATATTCAAGGATCTTTAGCATCTAAGTAAAACTGACATTTGTTTTAGCCAAGTGCTCAGATTCAGGAGAGCACTTGTCTTTGGCAGACCTCCATGACAAAACACAGCTTTACAGGATCCCACTTTGAGATTATTGGTGTCTAAGAGCACCCACTGGACAAGTATCATCAAGATTTTTTGTCTGCTATCAGTAGCTGCTACACTAAATTTCCTATACCATGTGAGCAATATAGAGTTGCAGCTTGTAGAACACTTGGAGATGCTCAATGTTTAGCTTGCAGCAAGTGCAGCCTGTCAGTAATCCACATTACTGTGAGTGGAGCATCAACAGATCAAAACATTCCCCCATTAGGCCACACACCACAAGAGACTATAACAGCTGTGAAGGAGCCATTGTGTCACCATTAAGCGTTTTGTCATGGTCTGTCAGACAACGCTAAGGAAAATTCAAGTCTCTAGATTGCTGCTAAGATAAAATGGAACAGCTCATTGAAATACATATAAAATCTTCTTGTGAAAGACTTACATGCAAAATTCCTCTTGGTGTTATGGGAATTAGCTCTATGAATCCCCCGCACACTTATGGCAGCAGGACAGACCCTTTGTGCCACTGTGGCAACAAAAGATTTGGAAATTTGTTATTGAATGAGCATTGAGCATTTACTGGTAGGTAGGCTTGTCTTCTTTCATTGGTTCTTTTCCTTGACTGAAATAGCAAGCTGTTTTAAATTCTTTCATGTCCACATCCAAAAGGCACTGGTACTTATCTTGCAACACTTCAACCAAGTAATTTCCCTCTCCCCGCCCTCCAAAACCTCCTTTGAAAACCATCCATACTCCTAAACCTCTCATGCTCCTTCATTCTGAGTACAAAAGGAAACATTTCTAAATGGGTGTATACAAACTTAATTGTACTGCATTAATTCTCAGGTCTTCCAGCAGTGAGAGGATTTCCTGAAACTTAACAAAAACCAGGCATGGTGAAGTGACCCTACACCAACAAAGCACATCCATCATACCAGGGCAAGCAGCTCTGCCAGCATCAGGTTTATACAAAGTACAGCTTGTACTGGTGGGTTGTTATGAGCCTTTAACTGGTCCCACAGAAAGAAGCTATTGAGAGCTAAAGTCATGCCAAAGTAGAGAACCCAAAGTCATTCCTTCGATGCCTGTGAATCCTGTAAGAATACCACTTCAATGGGATATAACAACACCTGCTGTCCAAGGCAAAGATCATATTCCAGGGAAGAATTCAACAATATTAAAAGATTTAGCTCTTAGTCTTGTCCTTGCTGTCTCAGAAACAAGAAAACCCTTTATGTAACCAAGTCTTTTACATGAGAAAATTCTGAGTTAGTTCTTGAGGACCTTGCTCATACTCCTTCCCTTTCAATTTATTCCTTTAGATACTATTCTACTAACATTGTTTCACATCGGAAGCCTCCAATAAGACTTAAAAATGATTCAACAACTCTAATGTAATTTTATTTCTCCTTTAGACAGATGGTCACGCATTACAGCCCACTCTGTTTAGATTCACACAAAACCTGAATAAATCTTGCGCATTGTGCTCACTTTAAATAGCATCCAGTCTTAAGAGAAACCAAGCTAAGGTGAGACATCTTGAGGGTGCTGTTCTATACCAGAATCAACATGCTAGGGCAGTTTACCAAGTCTGAAACTCACATAGGATTAGAAGTAACACTGGGTGGTTTGGTTTGGACATCCATTACTACAGGTTTGTGTTTTCTTTCAACAAAGTTTGTGCTAAGTCTTTCCATTCAATTTTATGCAAACCAAACACAAATATGCCACTTCATTTTAACTTGCACATTTTTGATTCATGAAAACAATGGAAACAAGAAAGTTAGTTGCCAAGGGCAGTCTAACAACGTCAGACTGTCAGAAAACACATTAAATTAGAAGTTAGTACAGTTTCTGGCCTCACATAACAAAGCAGAGAACAGCTTTGGCTGCAGGGCCATTCTAATACAGAAAGATGTGCTTTAATAATGGATGCAAAGTATTTTATCAGCACAGCAAGAAGGGATGAGGGTGGGAAGATGATGAATGACTTAAAATTCTGCAGGGGGTTTCTACTGATGCAGTTGTTTAGAAAGATGCCATGCTCTGTCACAGTGCTTTCCCTTCTCCAGGCTATAATGAATTGAGTGCAGCTAGGGAATCATAACCTCATGAAAGAGCACAGCGTGGTCTTATCTATCTTTAAGATCTAGTGCTCTGCTATCTCCAGTTAGATGGCATCAGCTCAGAAGATGAATTTTTTTCAGAAAAACCGAGTCAGAGTCTAGACCCTTTGCCTGCAAGGGTTGCTGTTTGGATTAGTAATCAGAACATGACCTTTCCACTGCTCTCAGAGACAGAGTCTGTGAGGACATGCCCAATTTGCTCCAGACTCTTTATCTGTCTTGCAAAACTACAGGACCTTTTTGTTAACTACCTCAAAGCTAAATATTCAAGGGACTAATTATCTATAATTAGTGTTCAGGAATGCTATCAGCTACACTAACCTTACATGCTTTTGCTCAAAGACTTTCTTCTTTTCATGAAATAACTAAGATGCCCTTGTCTCTTGTGCAATTTATTTCATGGCAGTGTTCTACCTAGATATTGACACTTAATATCAGCATTAAAAGCAGTTCAACTTATACATGTGTGCAACTTCTGTTTAAGACCAATTCACATCACTTCCAGCAATTCCAGAAATACCCATTTACATTTCGCTTTCTCTGGTGCACAACTAAAACAAAGTAAAAACCAAAACTTCAAAAATAAATTGACTAATTTTTAGTAAGACTCTTCCAGAGGTGTTTCAAGGAAATAGCTGAAAAGATACAGGAAAATTAACTTTAAAAGTATAATTAAAGAAGAAATTTGACATGCAGTACCATGGGACATGTCGCTATCAAATGACATATGCAACACTCCTCATAAATAACAACTGCAAATGCTGTGGTAAAACATACAGACATTAAATAAAATATTAAACCAGAGGTAAAAAAGTTGTACTTGGTCTTTAACATCAGCTAAACCACAGGAGCACAAAGTCTTGCCCACAACATATATCAGGGACTTCACAGAGCACATACTGAATTCAAACTCTGGTGTCATTATATGGTGTCTCATTCAGCTGCAAATTAGAGCAAAACAGCAGACCCTGAGTCACAAAACACAACCCTAGGAGCAATTAGACAGGAAATATCCAGCAGGTCAAAATCACAGACGACAGTTTAACAGTATTGGAGATGGAATGATGTAAAATGAAGGTAGATTTTCATTGCAAGACCTGGAAACTACAGTAAAAGCTGCATTACAAACAGGTTAGAGAAGGAGAGAAACTGTACCAGAGAGAGCCTGAGCTGGCACTGCTGCTTGTGCAAACAATTATATACTTCTCAATCTTTCATCCCAGCAGGGAATCTGATTTCTGGCCTTCCTGAAAGCAGGTGATCCAACCCATTATCTCCCTTGTGCATTTGTCCCGCAGAAAGACTACGAGCAACACAGAATTTCTAGTAACAGCTTGTGCTTTTGAGGGTCTAAACAGCCACAAAGCTGGCAAGTCTCTGAATACACTGTGTTTAATGGCTTTGAATACAGCAGTATTTATCTATTGAACTGTTAAAGGCCATTTATTACAATTTTTTGGAAAATGCATGCTTATATTAGATTCCAGGGAGTAAAAGGATGTGTTGACAAAGGGCACATTTATTAGAGGAGACTTAATTGTATACTTAACCTTAGGTACATGCTGTTTTAATAGCAAATAAAAGTATGCCAAGCATTTTGTATTTTTCATAACAAGGGCCAAAGGCAACAGAAGAACTAAACTCTCAACACAGAGAAATCTCTTTTTTTCCCCTCACTTCATCACAGCTAAAGCAACCTCTAGATGCCCTCAGATTAGAATATCTGCATAATAATAAACAAGATGTTTTACAGAAGGGGAGCTTTCTTCTCAGCAGTTCCCATTTTCCCACCCACCCATCTGCATATAAACTGCACTCTTATGCATCTCAATAGCAAAACAAGTGTCATTACAACTAGTGGACAATACTTGGTAAAAATTATGTTATAGTTAACCTGTTTGCACCTTTTTATCTCTATTTTGTTACACTTCCTACCAAACTTGGCCTTTCCTACAAGTGCATGGCAGAGCAGCTTGTGACACTGAGGGAAATCCACTCCAATCATTTCCTATTAACCAATATGCTCTCAGTAACTGCTAAAATCACAGGGGCTACAGGGACCTACATTGTCCTCCAAGGTTTTAGAGGGAGATGATACATGATTATGTATTGAAAGCATCATTTTTGAGGATAAAAAGAAACAAAACAAACTGACATCTACATTCACTCAAGAGGAGGAAACCAAATTGAGAGAAAAATCACAACATTGATCGTTCCTCTGATTGAATATAATCACCATGATCATATTCTAGAAAGTCAACTCCCCAAAGCCAGAGTCACTCTGCTGGTCTTTAAAGTCTTTTATGAACTAGTTCCTAGGGAAATGAAGGGGACAAAAACTCAGTCTTACACTCCTATAACTAAACAAGCAGACAAACAAAATCTACTACTGGTAAATTCCTAATCCCCTAACCTGAAAATAATCTGTTCACACCCTCAGAGTTCACTGAACAGAAGACTGTGTACTTTGTAGTATTTGAGGAAAAAATCTTGGACTTATGAGACTAAGTCTGAACATGTTTGATGGAACATGGAGTCTAATATATATTCTGAAGTAACTGATTTCAGATACTTCAGGGACAGACGCTGAAATAGGAAGTTTGACGTTGATCAGAATCTCTGAGTTCTCTGAAAAGATGGCCAGCACCAGGAGGAAATTGTCATTTCTCCCTACTTCATCTCCATTACAGATTCATTCAAAACAAAAGTAAACCAACACGTCAGAGTGTTAAAAAATGCTATGTTTTTATCAGTCAGAATGGCAGAGCTCTGTCATTCCAACCAAGCAAGCTGAGCTCATGAACTGAATCCTCTGAGGGCATCTAAACAGAACCTGTAACCATGTGGATAACCTCCCTGAATGGAAGCCTAATTTAATAAGCAGTGTAGTCCTCTTTCCAGGAGTCAGGCTGAACTGTGGATCTGATTTTGAGGAATTACAGTATTTCATAGTCAAGTGAGTGGAAGGAATAATGTGAGTGACTTATATACCCACTCCAGAGGAAAAAGAAAAGCTTTCACATTGACATGTAACCATTTATGATATACTTAGGTATACTCTAGCTGCACTTTTCTTTCTAACAAAATTCAAATATTAAAGAATAAAAGTACTGTCAATTTATCCCTCCAGTAAGTGCTACCTTGTAAGGTTTTTTCTTCTCTCAGTGTTTTCCACTTGCTTAGTTCCAGGTTCTGCTGTTAATACCTACGTTATGCATTTTGTCACATAGGGTACAAACACCAGCACTAACAGAAACAGGCCAACAAAACTGTTCCTTATAATGAATGCTTTCCAGTACTAGGTATTAAAACTTGTCTATACTCATACCAAATTTCAAAACACACTTTAAAGAATAGCTATTTTATTGCAGTTTTCTCCCATGAAGTATGAGTGCATAAAAAATTTTTGTCTCCATACACTAGAAAAAGACCTTTCTATGCATTTTCTGAACATACAGAAAACTTTCAGATGACATATTTTTCTCAGTGACAATTACAGAAAACAATAGCTCATACAAGACTTTCCAAGACCCAATACAAACTAGAAACATCTATTTTTTTCCCCATGGTAAACACTTATTTAAAGTCCAGCTCAGAGAATTCTAGGAATATGTTAATTAAAGCCTACTCTGTTACAAGCTGTCTTTACATGTAAATTCAAGGATAATTACTCAAACTGGAAAAATATTCTTTAGAATGTCTTTGATGCTTAAACAGTCAGTAAGGGTTAAAGCCTCTTTAAGCGATTTACTTGAAAATTGCAAAAACAGCTTAATATCACTGCTATATATAGAAAGTTGTTTTATGCATAAATATGTCAAGGTCATTTGGTGCCATTACTAATATAAGAAGCCATTTAAGTCTGAATGTTCTTAATTGGAGGATTAATCAGTAATACAGAAATGCTTAAGCAACTTCTTCACAAACCTTGTAAATTCCAGGGTCATCTCTCCAAATATGTAAAAACACAATTACTTCTTCCCCAGTTTACAAATCTTTTAAGGTCACTAAGTAAGGTCCCACCTACCAACTTATGAAGAATTTCTGCCTCCAAAGAGGAAAGAACTTCATAATTTACAAGCAATAAATGAAAGTCGCTCTTAATACCACTGTCTGTCCTCAGTTGATGTTACTAATCCTACATGTTACTAATCAGAATGCCTTATTATGATTTCATAATTTGAGTACATTCCTGGTTATCTGCTTTAGCTTGCCCAAAAAAACCTGAAAGGATCAAATGTAGAAAAGCACCTTTAAATAGTGTACCATCTCTGGGTGAACAATTTCTATTAATTTTAAAAATAAGCAAAATCATAGCTAATTATGGATGACAAGAAAACACCCAAAATAACTAAAATAATGAAAGATGCATTGCTGAAAAATTTAAGAAAGACTAAAACTTGGAGATGAGCAAAATATTAAGTTAAATAACAAGAGGAGCTCTAACTTTTAAAGTATTAAAAAATCTGCAGCTATTCGAAATAAGTTATTTCAAGTAGTCCATCCTACTTCTATTGCAAAAACCTTTAATTTAAACAGTAATCTGGGATTTTCCCCTCAGTAGAGCAACATTCTCCAGCTAGAAAGCAAAGACCAGATTTAACTCTTTAAATATTGCAGTGAAGTCCACATAAGTTCATATTCTTCCATGATGCCAACAGCCCTTAGGTTGCATCCTTTGGAAATATTAAATTACAGGTTTTCAACTCACTGGGAAATAAGTAATTAGGCAATATGCACAGTTCATAAACATTGGCAGCATCCACCTATATGGAATTCACCCATCCCTGAGAAATTAAATAGGCATGATACAACAATCATACCTTCAGATAAAATTTACATAAAATTTGGCATATGCACCTGTACATAAAACTGCTGTTACTTTTGCTGCTTTTCCTCTTCTGTTTATTCTTGCCTGTAACACCACAACACCTTCAAAACACACATACTCAAAAAGGCTGGAGCTTGCAAAATAGTCTATTTCTGCCCCTCTCTCTATGGGGAGTCATGGAAATGCATGATTCTTCTCCAGGTGGCTTTAAATAACATCTCCCTTTCAGCTGAGGGGAAGGTAAAAGGCAGGAAGGGAGAGCCCAGCTCCTCCTGTCAGACATACCTGGAGAGTCTGAGTCCCTCTGGCAGTGCTCAGGCTCTGTGTAAAATGTGGCACCTGGTCCAAACTTGTGCTGGGACATTTTCTGGGCAGAAAAATACAGCACACATGTGAACCCACCACTACCTCGGTATGACAAGTGCTCTGAAAGATTTCCTTGGTGTTAAGACTACAATCGTTTTCCAGCATCCACACCTGAGCTCAATGCAGCAATCCATCTGCTGTTTTTGAGAGGAACTTCACCACATACAGCTTGACCTAGAAGGGAACTGATACTGCCAGGGTGAGTCTGCTCTTTTTGGCCTGCTTTAATACATGACACCATGACATAAAGTGCCTTTTACCTCAGAAATAGGTTTGTTGGGGTTTTTCCCCTGCCCATTTCACAACTACTTTTTATAGCACTTGATGAATCACAGCAAGGGAGACAACTTAGATAAATTGGATCATAGCCACTAAAACCCATCTCACAGCTGCTCCCTACCTCTGCAACAGAAACATCCTTCATCTTAAGATCTGTAAAAATAAGCTGTCAATAAAAATTCTCTGCATTTATCTGGAAAAGAGTTGCTGACAGAAAAAGCCAGTAGCAATAAAATCAGAGGCAGGTTCTGAAGCATCAGTCAGCACTGAGTGAGAAAAAAGAATCAAATCACTGCCTTACACTTAATTAGGATTAGGCAGAAGAAAATATGTGGCCAAATCCAGTCTTTGTAAATCCCCTAAGCTTTACACCTACTGGCATCCACTGAAAGTACAAGTGCCTTTCTCTAGAAATGAAATGCTATATACACTGATCTGAAAGAAAGAGGAAGATGTTTCTATCCTTATTAAGATCCCATACATGCCATCCAACATTTTCCTTTCAATGCTGTGCCATAGGGAAATACTCTGCCCTACGCTGAGCAGGCCAGCAACTCCTACACAGAGAATGCCACCCCTGGTTTTGTATGTGGTACCTTGTTTAACTGCAGGCAAAAAGCTGCTCTAATGCTGGGTATTAAACAGCAAACTGTTTCTCTATGCACTGTACAGGCATAGGAATAACCTTAATAGTGAGTCTTGTTGCAACAGCACTAATAAAGTCATTTTACATGTAATGGGAATAAGGCAATGAGACAGTAAGTAAATTGTCCAGCCACAGGCAGAGCCAGGAGAAGAAAAGAGATTTTTCAATTCTCAACCTGTTGTCACTTCTAGACCATATTTTAATCTTCTTAATAGTCCACTATTGATCCATATACAGAGGTCCTGTCAAACTTTACATGTCCTAAGCAGAAAAGACAACACCAGCTGATCTTTATTGACATGAAGGCACTCCATTGTCTTGGAATGATCTACTAAGAATAAAACAAGATTCAAAACAATCCAGCACAAGGCACACGCGGCCAAGGAAGAAGTGACTAATCTCCTATTATTCCAATGTTTAACAATACTTCTTTTTGCTTACATAAAAAAAATTCTATTAGAGAAAAACTAGAATTGCATCACTATCGCTTAGCTAAGAGATAGGAAAAGGAAAAAAATATTACCCTCAAAATGCCAGTTTAAAAAAGAGACTCTTTCACAACTTTGTTGCATTACATAAGCTTCTGAGGTCTCAAGATTGGAGTAATTTGTCCACTGCACACAAGTCATATCAAAGCAGTTCAAAGTGGGTGGACAGAGGAGATCTGGTTCTTTAAAAAATGACAGCTGAGCTGCATCTCTTTGTGTGTACATCCCAGTGAAGTCCTCAAAATCAAATTTAAAGAATGGTGAAGTATGCAGATCTGCTTCTTTATCAAGGGATAATACCATAGAGGATTAGTTTGATTAGTACCTCGCTTCATACCCTGGACAAGAGGGGACACTGCATTAGCTAAGAGTGTCTACTCTCCTTCACTGAAGACTGTGGAATTTAGTGAAAATGAGTGCTTTTCGTCACTTAGGTAATTTGTCAAAAAACCCTTCACTTCTCAAATTAGCTGCCAACTGAAGGCATATTCACATTTCAATGTCTGAGGTTTAGTATAAAATCTGTCACAAATGAAATTGGTCAGTGCTATTCCCCACTGCCAATAGTTTGTGGGCTTGCACAGAATAAGAAAGTCAGGTTTTTCCCTTTTGGTTGGAGAGAGTTGAAGTTGTAGCTCCCACTGTAACCATCTGACTATATCATAGGTTTGGCTTAGGTATTCCTGGTTTCTCCCACTGACATTATTCCTTTAAAAAATGGGTTCGAATATTTTAAAGTAAAAGGACTGCAAGTCAGCCCTTAATCTTCCATTCCCTTTAAAGTGACCATGGACTTGATTTCTTCACTTGTCTTTGGGCACCTGCTCACCCAGAGATAAAACACCACAACCCACTCTTGTTATGAAACGTCTACATATTCCTTTCTGAAGAGCTTTCACATAACTTGTTTGTGTTTACCATTAATTCCTTTTGTAATCACTCATCTGAGTCCTTCCTTCTGTATATAATCCTTACTTGAAGAGAGGAAGAAAGTTTCAGTGTTTTCTTATTGCGCATTTTATTCCTGCACTCTGAATCAGCGCATTTTGTGTTAAGACAATTTTTTCCACATTCTTTCAACCAGCAATGATCTGAACATTCATCAGTAGCTGCAGAATACAGCAAAGAGAAAGCAAAACAAACTGCAGAGCTATGCATTGCTTTCTTTGGGAATGAGGGAACAAATCCAATAAAAGATGCGCACATCTTTTATCTAAATTTACAAAAACTACATCACAAACAACATTCAGGGTATCCTACCCTGGAGATGGGAAGATTTTATGTTTGGCAGTACAAACTGAACAACAAATGGTCTGAAGTCTTCAGGCTGACCATCTAAGTGTGAAAATATCACCAACACAAAGACACCAAAAACTGTGTCAACCCTTGTCCTGCTGCAGGTTCCACCACATGAGGCACTCTCAAATGGCACAGTCCAGCAGGCACAGCAGCCTCCTGGAAAGGCACCCACCTATTCCCTGCTTGCCCAAGACTGTACCATGTTCATGCTTATGGCTTCATAATGAAATACATCAGAGAGAGGCAGCAGTGATGCTCTCCTTACTCCTCTTGCATGAGCAATAGCCAACTCTTGGGACATCAGTGAGGAAAGGAAAACTCCTGGCTCGTGCTGGCTGCAGGTGAGGTTTACTGTGCACCTACCAAGGAAAAAAGTGATCCATGCAGCACACTGAATAAAGAGCTAGAAGGTGCAGCATGGTGAAAATAAATCAAAATTTACAAAGCAGAGGAAGGAATGCAGCTTCATGATTGAATACTCACATGAAAGATCATCCTGATGTCTTTTCCCTGAACTGCCCACATGCACCACCATCCAACAACCTGGCAAGTCTAAAGCAAAGACTGAACAACAGCCAAGCCCCCTAGGCACTAAAAAATCAAGCACTGGTCAGTGTGTCAGGGCTCCTTTCCCAGCAGTAACATTCCTTCCCTCAGTATCCCTAAAGCCCTCACAGCCTCTCCTCTGCTGCTCTGAGTGAAGTCAGCTCCACGCTCACTTTCCAGGAGCTTCTTAATACAGACATTACTCAATGCCCATTTCTTTTGATGGAATTATTAATTTTAGAATTAATTTTAGAAACGACTTACTGGAAAATAATGTTGTCTTTGAAATCTACAGCATTTACAACAAATTCCTTTCATTATGCCTTCTACTTGGTAATTAAAACAAATTTAAAATTAACCTGCTGATTTTTATACTCAAGTCTTCTAAACTATTTTCTTTCATGAGCAATAACAGTCTTCCATTTATATAGCATAATGATATAAGAATTTTTGTGTCAAAGAAGAAGAATATTCCACAAATGCCCAGGCACTTTTTGGCCACAGTTACGCCTACAGGAGATAATTAAGTTTTCATATTGAAATTTGGTTTGCAGCAAAAATGCTGGTGAGGATAGTTCTTACAATGATGACAGGAGATCAGTGAATTTTAGTTTGGACAGTGAGAATGCTCAGTAGTCTCTTAAACTACCCAGCTTCGAGAGAGTCTCTGTCTGCCAGATGTGAATAATGTTTTCAGGATTACATTTCCTGCACCCTTATGGTGGAATTTCACTCAAATTATGACTATAAATAAATATATGTGTATCTCTGTGTACTACTAGAATCACTTTCTGCAGCAGCTGCAGAAAATATTTTTTTTTCCCCCTCATGCTGATACCTTAAGGGACTCATGAAAATTGTATCCCTTGCTGACCATAGACAAAATACCATAAAAACAACTCATAATTGTGGGTGTCTGTCCCTTAGGTACCAAGACAAAAAAAAAGATTATTTTTGTGCGTGCATGTATATATGTATATGTATGTATATATATATGTGTGTGTGTATATATACACACACCCCCCAAATCAATCACTAAAACACTTAAGACTGGAGTAAACACTACTCTGGAATAAATGCCACCTTTACTCTAGCAGAGATGATCTACCAGAACCTCTAATTGCAACAAGAGAAGATGAATATTTGTCTACGTCATTTTACAGCACAAAAGGTTCCATAAAACAACCCCTTCACCCCTTCCCTATCAGAAATATATCAGTTTCCTTGGACCCTTTTTCACAGAAGATTTTTTTCAGACTCAGAAGAGAACTTCCATCACACAAGAACAAGCAATGCAGTACCACTAGAATCTGAAGAGTTTACGAATTACTCTTGATTTCAAATATGCATTATTAATACCAATAAACATTGGACATTACAGGCTGGGTGACCATGATACTCTACTGACTTCCACCTGCCACAGGTATGAGATTTACTGGATCACTATGTCAAGGCCATTTCCAATTATGAAGTTAGAAATGAAGGCACCAATAGACTAAAAAATGATTCTTGCCAGGGGTTCAATGTAATGATTTGAGATATGGATCTAATGTCCAACACAGTTCACAAGAAATGTTGGTATTTCCTATTTCAAAGGGACAATTTCCCAAAGTATTTGCGATTACTTTAAAGAGCTCTGAACAGAAGGAAAACTTGCAGAAAACCTCACCTCTTTAGATTAGTTTATTAGATGGGATCCTAATATTTCTGATAACTTTCAAACAGCTTTGTAATACCACTCTGGTAGGAAACGTAACAGAGAGGCAGGCAGACAGAAAAATTGCCCTGTATTTCAGAGTTATTAATTCAAAATAGTTATGGGTCCTTGAATTTTTCACCTACTGTGAAACCTGTCAGTTTACTGTGCCTTATTTTCACACTTTGTAACAGAATATAGTAGTGAAGCACAACACATCTGTGTTCAAGAGTAATCAACATCAACATACTTTTTGCCTTCTTTTTTCAGAATTAAGAGGAGTATTTTTGACCTCTGAAAATGAGACCAGAAGTTGGCAAGAAGTAGCTGGTGTACTTCAGGGACTTTTTCAACCCAAGAGCAGAGAGCAAAGTGTTTGAGCAGATTGAAATTTCTGAGCTGGTCTAAATTCCTTTTCCCAGGAAGCAACAGCAGTGTATTCCACAGCACCGTACCCAGTGCTGAAACAGCCTTCAAAAGCAACACAAGGTTTTTGGGCAAGGATTCTCAGGGATTACCCTTTGCCTTCTCTTTTAAATGGATGAAACACATTAATAGATTGTATCTTAACCTCTACTAACCATCCTGCAGTGTTCAACTTTTCTACTTGCATGGTACAAATATACACAGTGTGAGTATATAAATGTGAGTTTCCATATATTGTGCACTGACTAGTTATTGACTTTGCAAAATTAGTACACTCTGTTTCCTAAAATCTACAAAGAAATTTCTTATTACAAGCAGTAGAGCCTACTAGGAAAAAACTCTATTAAATACCTTGTGCTTACACCTAATGAATTACAGTTTTGGAAACAGACAATTCAAAGGGTTTCTTGCAATTGTTTCACTGATAAAAATGGGCCAACTCACAAAGTGGATAATTCTAAACTGAGAACAAGTTAGCTTAAGGATTCAAATGAATAATTCCTTTACGAGAGATTCATTGCCAAGAAGTCATTACTGTAATCTGTTATTTGGGATATGCAAAATTGTGATTTTAGCAATAGCTCCATTTATTGACCTGAAATTAAACCTTGTGCATTTCTGAAGTCAGAAACTCAGTTTAAAATGAACTGCACCTTATATATTTTTCACCAAAAAGCCTCTTTCAAAATGAAGGAGGGGAAGACCTGACTGGATGAATGATTCTGTTACCTCTGTTATGCTTCAAGAATAAATAGCATACTAAGCCATTTATATTATCTTGCCTACACAGCACATTATAACATTTTCCTTCTATATAATAATATACTTTGCATTTACAGAACAGAGATATTATATGTTATGACAGAACTGTTTTATCCTGTTCAAAAAATGACATGCATCAATGGCAAAATATCAAAAGAGCAGAAGGAGAAGATTTTTTATTATTACAGACAAGGTAGTCTGTCGTAAATTAGCGAGGCCAT
Organism: Setophaga petechia; assembly: GCA_024362935.1. Classification (NCBI taxonomy): domain Eukaryota; kingdom Metazoa; phylum Chordata; class Aves; order Passeriformes; family Parulidae; genus Setophaga; species Setophaga petechia. Next base: position 49,535,850 of record JANCRA010000001.1, read on the forward strand.
TATCAGCCAGAACACCAATATATGCTCCCTGACAGAAGCCCATTTCAGGAACTGGTGACATTTTGATTAATGCCATATAATAGCACTGCATTTTACATGCTATATATCTTTAGAAAAGTCTAGCACCTTGGACAGGTTTTCATCATAGTTCTTGCCAGATGCCATTAAGAAGCAGGGTATATACCTTAATTAAACACTTGATTATGACTGCTAATTATTGCTCAAACTAAGACAACAGGACTAAAAACTGCTTTATGGAATAAAGGGTTTCTTGTTTTTATACTATTTGAAGAGATGCAGAAACAACATCCAGTGTGCTAAAGGCATTAATAAGAGATAATATGTTTTCAAAAGTTAAAACAATCCAGTTGATTGCATTAGCACTGCTTGCGCTAGCAATTTTTCTTAGCCGTTGTTTTCTGCAAACTGTTTCATAGGTGATCCATTTCTGCAATAGCTTCATTGTTTCATCTTTCATAGAAAGGTAAGTAAGGTCCTTAGAAGAAAAGCTGTGTTGGAGATTTGAGGTGCAACACTACTGAGTCACAAACACACTGCGTGTTTTGCAATGCCAGCATTAAATTTGTGATTACTATTCTGGTTTTCAAATGTGGCTGAGCTTGATCTAGAGAGATAATCACCTCTGATTAGGTAGAAAACAAGAAAGATGCCATTTAAAAAATAATACAGAAAGAAATGTCTAGAAAGAGATTTCTTATTTACTGGACACACCTCCTGACACACCCCCACCAGCATATTCATTTCCACTTTAGGAATAACTGACAAGGAATGAGAAACAATGTGTCCAATGCCAGATACAAATTGTAGCTTAACAAAATGAAGCAGATGTAGAATTCCATAATTCATCTGCCTTCCACTTCCTAAACATGTCCTTGATCCTCCCTTCAGAGCAACAGCAGTACATTTACCTTCTCTTCACAGCTGCCCTTCCCACCTCTCCATCTGGATGCTACAAAGGCAAGATCAAAAAAATACAAGTGCTTTCCTCATATAGGTAATCTAAAATTCAGCTAAAATTTAGGAGAAAAATTCAGGTTATTTTCAGGAAGCAAGAAGGGAATATTATATGTTTTAAAATAACACATATTTCACATCCCTTTTACCTCATACATCCCTTTTTACTCTAAGACTCTTCTGTGAGTTGTGGATTCAAGTGAAGCCAGTGAGAACCATCACTGTACCAGAGGTGAAACTTCAGCAGACCTGCATGGTTTTCATTTTCCTTCTTGACTTTTATACCAACTGGATTGATCAATTTTGAGAGACAAGATGCTTTTACACCATGTGTTTTATTTAACTGGCAGACCCTGGTTGTGTTTGCCACACAGACAGCGCAGGCTGTGTCCAGAGAAGGCAAACAGGGCATAATGTGGTCCACAAACATTGAAACTTTGTGAGTCAGGTCTGCCTAAAAAGAGAGAAACAATAATAAATTTGCCTTCAAGACCAGCTCCCAATGGTACAATGGGGATGGCCATGAATATCTCACAGGGTACACACCCTTTCCCTTACCAAGGGCCAGAGGGAAAAAAGTAGACACAAAGAAATTGATTTCAATCAAAAGGAAAGCACTGTCTGAGGAAAGCTGATTTTAGCAACATCCATGAAGGCATGCATACTCATAGTGCTCCTTTTAGCTGCATCTTTCTTTGAAATATATCTGTTAGTGCTTTATGGGACTTTTAATACAGGCTCAAAACGTCGATTTCTTCACAGCTCTCCCTGACGATCTTGCCCTCAGGCACACACTGGTCTTCTCCCTCCTTTCAACCCAGGCAGTTAGATCACATTGCTTATATTGGGTTCAGTCCAAGCCTGTGTATTTTACTGTCTCTTGGGTGTAAAGTGTCAGACAAGGAGAGATTAATGTATTATCACACAGCTTTTGATTTAAAATTAGCTTACCTATTGAATCTCTTTCAACTGGCCTTTTGAAAAGGATAATATATTCCAATCAGCAAGCAAAGATGTCTCCTCTGGCATTGATTGAAATAAAAGAGCATTTTTGCTTTAAGAGGATTCCTTTTCTGACCCTTCTTTCACTCAAGACTTTTGCCTGTAATTTGGTAACCTGAAGCAAATCTCTAGCATACAGTCATTAACCTCATGAACCAAAGAAGAGCAAAGCTTGGCAAGAGAAATACCTATTTTACAATTTCCCTCCACCAGCACATGCCCCATTTTGTTTAATTTTCTAATCACTCTTCATTTATGCCTTACAAGCTAATCTCTCCAGTCACAAAAGAAATAATTAGAAGAGTGCATTCATGTACAATTAATGTTCAAATTGATTGTGAGTGAAAGTCAGATTTTGCTCTGACTTAATTATGTAAATGAACACTAGAAAGAGTCAGGCAGGTGAAGACCACAGGGTTCGATGCATGAGCACGTTGGCTTAACCTGGTGGAGTTTCTTTCTGCTTTGTGCACCCATACAGAGAATTAACAATTATTCTACAATGGAAAGTCCATATTAATCCCATTACAGCCCATACTGCCTGCCCATGTAGACAAGAATACTATGTGCTGGCAATGAAGGCCATACAAACAATTTGAACCATACCAAAATGAATCTAGCATGTAAGAAAGGACTGATAAGTAAATTTGCATGGAATCAAGTTAAAACTCTCAGCTGATGTCATCTGCCCATAACAACATACATGCTTTTACAAAATAAAAGGGAAACCTGTATGTTGGGTTCTCTACTTCTACTAGACAGACTTTGCTGGTAATTTTGGAGATGAAGGTTTCCTACTGACAAGTGATTTAGAGCCAAAATTACTGATAGGTGTAATAAAAGCATTTAACGAAAATGGGATTTTGAGAATGCCTATAAAAATATAAGAAGGGTAAACAGTGGAGAACACTGAGCTACAGCATATTTAAGATATTACTGAAACTTTCTTCATACTATAGTTCATGTTCAGGTTCATATTTACCACTCACTCAGTTGCCAGCATTCTTGTAGCTGTTTCTCATTGAACCTGCAGAAGTCATAAAGTGCATTTTTAGGGGAAAGCAGCAGGAAACCTCCTTCCCACAGTGAAAGTCTTTTATTTCCTTTGATAAACTGAGAATCTCAAAAAAGAAAGCTTGCCATTGCTGACTCTTCAAATGCACAAACTCAAGTGAAGGCAGGGGTTCTGCTCAAAAAGCAATGCCCCACAACATTTTTTTTCCAAGTACTTGAGGATGGACCAGATGCTTACACATCCAGCTGTGAAACATTCATGCTTGCTTCAGTCAAGGTGAGCTAGCAAGATTTAAAGGCCCTAAGGTGCTAAAAGACTATCAAAAATACTGGTTAGGAAAGGATTTTATTAGTTGGAAAAGACCGCTCACAGACTGACAAGTTACCCAAAGTAAGAAGGCACAGAAATCTATCCCCAGTTCACAATATCTGCCACATTTTTTCAGCAGATAAAACTGTTTTTGCTTGAAGCAGGTATACTACTAACAAGTTTGCAGTTTGAGATGTTTTATTACATCGTGTGAAGTAGGTTTTAGCATTTTTAATGGAACAGTTGATCTCAAACAGTACGCAGTATTTCCTTTTCATCATAGCCTCTAAGTGACAGGAAACTCATCTAGTTTTAAAACCTGTTTTACTGTGATATTTTCCAATTACTTTTTTAAATATTTATTTTCCAGCATTTCTATAATTATGTGTTTTAAGACTAATGTGAATTACCACATGGTTTAAAATTCAACATTTTTGCATGAGGCACACCTGGCCAAGTTAGGAAAAGGTGTTTTTGTCTATATCATGTTCTGTACTTAACTCATAATCAAAGACTAATGCAGATCACACAAAACTCTTGATGAGCTGTGAATGAGTCTCCATCAATCCACAACCTTAAATCAAAATTCACTTTGTTGCTTCAACTTTTTTACATGTGCCACTCTGTGTGAGGATGGAAGACCCTATGAGGGTCAAATTCTTCATGCTAACTATGTTTGAGATTCAGCAGCTGATTTTAGGAGCCACCACCCTAATGCTTGCATGGGTCCCTGTGATGCTGCTTTCTCAGTGCACCCACAGCTGGTATAAGCATACAGATTAATATTTCCTCATACAGAATGACTAAAGATCTATGTACAGAAGATCCACTCAGATTTTAGTTGTCTTGCTAAGTCTTACACACAGGTTTATAAGAAAACTTCTGCCCAGAAGCATCTAAAAGTGCCCTAAGTTATTACAGAAATCATACTGCATTAAAAGACATTTTTTTATTGCATAGGACTGTAGGCACTTCCACACTTGCTTCCCTGAATTGGATGGTGCTGTTACTGCATAAAGCCAATTAAGATTCATAAATTATATGCCACTGCACTTCCCATGAGTAGCTCAGCATACACCTGACACAAGTTCCTAAAAGTTAATTAAGTGCAAAGTTAAGCAGCACAAATACAGTAGGACAAAAACAAGGTTGCAACTTTGCAATAACAACCTACTGGTGGCATGTGAGGGATTGCAGGCTAAAACTTTTCCCTAACAGAAGTAGTTCAAACCATCTGTTTATTCACTTTTGTTCAATAAAAAGTCTAAACTGGTCCCACAGTCCATTTTCTCTTGATGTGGAACAAGTGCCTTGGAAACACTGAAATGTTCAAGGGTAGAGAAAGAGAGAAAAAGGAGACTTGATACATGAGGAAAAGGAAGAACCCAGGGTTCATGCCATTCACCCCATCTCTGTGGAGAGCAGAAGCAGTGAGAGACCAGCTGCCCTCTTTCTGGAGGCAAGGCTTTATCTACTGGGCTACAGTCATGCACTTTCACAGCATGACTGCCCTAACTGGAAGGTATGCTGTTTGTGTCTCCTAAAAAAGTGATAAAATGAAGTAAAAATACTCACCCGAAGCAAGGCTGTATCATTCCTTAAGATCACAGAAAAATGAGTGAAACTTTATTTCAAACTCTGCATTACACCCGAATAACCCCTGCATGTCCCAAGATCACTTTATCAGTGAATATATAATCATGAATTTACTCTACAAAATTTTATAAGGTCATCTATTTCCCTACAAACTACTTTCTTAAGCTGAAAGGATAAAAGTAAAATTAAACAGAAGAAACCTTAACCTGTTTGTACATCAATTAAACACTCTCTGCCAAATTGGTGTGCTGATCTTTGAGACACAAAATAGAAAGGGGAAAATGCATGAAATATTAAGGGAGGTCTCACTGCATTTTGCTCTCTCTATGTGAAGCATCACTTAAACTCCTAACCATATGCCAGCCAACTGAAACCACGTAACAGCTTCACCAATAACTTTCTCATGAGAAATGTTCTGCAGAACTGGAAGTGCTCCAGTGCAAAGCAGGAACAGAAAGGATGAATAAGATGCACTACAGGAAATGCTCCTCTTAATAAAGGAAAAGACAGCTAAATTTTAATGCTACTTTCATATTTAAATTTCTGTCAAGAAAGAAAGTTTTGCATTTTTATAACACCTAATTTATAGGAATTTCAAAACAGTCTGGACATATAAATGAATTCCATTTGTTACCTCCTGTGTAGTGTGAGAAGGCTATCCCCATTTTAACATTCAGAAACTTCAAGTGTTGAGATTAAGCTATTTACCACAGATTACAAAGAAAGACTAAGGAGTAGAGACAAAAGTCATAAGCCTCTCAGCTCCTCTTCTCCCTGCTCTTCAGCATGCAACATTGTGCTATGCAGAGCAATTTTAGAATCTATCTATATATTAAAAAAATAAACTAAAATTTTTATTTATTCTTAACATTGAAAGAAACAATCTTATGACATAAAGGGAAGTGCACAAGGAGCAAAAGGGAGAAGATAAGTCAGCATGTTCTCAAGGTCTTCCTTTTAGTACTCTTTTCCCAGCTGAACAGTTCATTTGTCTTTAAATTATTCTTCCAGCATAACTGACTCCAAACCATCCCATGTGATAAATAACAAACTGTTCTATTTCTTCTCAGTGGGAACACTGAAGCACAAAAGTCAAAGCTTATACAAAGGTACCCAAGGACTCATTGTGAAACATGGAACTAGCTAAAGATGAACAAATACATTTATTTGTTTTGATGGCATAAGTGAAAAATACTTTAAACCATTTTATGTGTGTGATTCTAGGTCAGTCTGGAGTTCTTTTTTTCATCTATTGCTGTGGTGAGGAAAAAAGGCAAGAAAAGGAAAAAAATAAATATTCCTCCTTGCTTAAAACTGAATACCACATTTCAGTTACTGGAACTGCTAATAAATGTCACTTTTTCCAACATAAAAAAATGTAATTAATATGAGATTTTATCTTACTGGGTTTTCTAAAATTGAAAAGAGTCTTGTAAATAAACACTGTATATTAAAACATTTCTGCCACCTTCATTCCATTTTGAAGTCTATCTAAACTAACCCAAAGGATCCAGTTTTCGGACCCCGCTTATGCTGACCACGGCTATAAGAGTGCCACTGATTAAACAGCTTCCTATCACAGATCCAAACCCACCTGTGCTTATCCCAAAATTCCCTTTTTAGGGCTGGCCATGGGGGTCCAACTCAAGTGACCCTGTTTTGTGCTTTGGTGACCTCTTGATGTTTTCCTGTCCTGCTTTCTGCATCAGGGAACCCAGCCAGCTGAGGGAAAAGCCTGCTTACAAACAAGCCTGTTGCATATGGCCAGCTGTGAAAAGAGGGGAATTGGTGACATACATCCTGCAGCTCCAGGGTTACAGATGCTACTGTGAGGGCAAAAGCTAATCTGGAAATCACATGCATACACACACTGCTGGATATTTTCCATTTCTTCTAACAACAGCAAATACATGGATAGCCAAAAGGAACTGAAAAAAGGCCGCCCCTTTATCACATAAATTTTCTTTTGGAGACACTGCAAGAAGTCTAGATTTCCAAGACTGGATCAAATGAGATGTTTACAACTGATGGCGAAATTTTAAAACACCAAAACTTTAAAGAGAATGTATTTATGAAAAGGATTTCCATGCATCCAAAATAACATCAGTGTTTATCATGAAATGACAACTGTGCTGGATACTTACTCAGGCCATAGTGGCCCTTGTTTACTCTACGAGCCTAGGCAGATGAAACACAAAAAAAGCTCAGTTCTAGCACCAAAGCTTGTTTTCTGCTCATTTGGAGCACTGCACTTTCTGATACAGCGTATTGCTCAGCATCCACCACTATCTCTCCATCCCCTCCTGCCCAGGAATAAAAAGCCCAGAGAACTCAGCCTTGAGGAAAGCATTCCTGCATAGGATACAGACCTGATGATACAATCCTGCACTACACAAGCTTCTTGGCCCCAGTGGGATTCAGGGTATTGAAGGGAGAGGCACATGGCTGTTTGAGGGACACAGGTCAGCCTCCAGCCAAGACCCATTCCTGCTGCAGCAATCCCACATTCCCCTGGGGAGCCCAGCCAACCTGAGCTCTTTAACACCAGTGCAAAGGCTCCACAAACAACCCATACAAGCTGGTGTGGAGGTGTGGAGTACCTGAAACCCCTTGTCTGGTCTGTTCTCTATTCTCTATCTTTTCCCCTCTTCATACATGAGACATATTAATCCAATAACCAAATCTGGGGTAAGATTCCTTAAGGAAATTCAATTGCCTGTGAATTCATCTGAAAGGTGAAGGCACAGGACCTTAAACCCCAAACTGATGATCATCACCCAGCTGCTGGACACAACATTTCAAGCAATGGTTGATAGTAGTTGAAATAAGAACATGTGGGAACTAGACTTAGTTCTTTGAGAAACTACTTTTCTCACAGTGGAAGATACTTTAAGTTTATGCCTAAAAGATGTTTATCTTCAAGCTAACACAGAATACCAAACAGCAAAGAAAATTCAACAAGTGACAAGGAAGTAGCATGTGTAGTGCTGTTTCACAAGACTTGAAAGAATTGTTGACTTTCATTGCTGTTTTAACAACAGGTGAATTCAGCTATCACCCATCTAATATGTCTTCCTCTTATTAGTCACCTGTAAACCAGACTGTCCTTTGAGGTCCAAAGCAATTGAAAAAATTATTTATTGACCAGTCTATAGCAGTGCTAAAGTTCTACAGTTTCATTGGACCTATATAATAATAGTGATAACTTCCTAGAGTTTATGGATTTGGGCTTTTCTTTAAACCTGGATTGGAAACTAAGATTTTTTTAAAACCTAAATTATTTCACTCTACACAGAAATAATTCTGGGAAGTTCTGTAGGCATTATTGTGCAATGTTAATCCTTTATCAATATTTTTCTTTTCTTTATTTAATCCCTCTAATGAAAAGAAGAAAACATGCATTTAAGCATTTCCTGCTACAGGACCTACTTTACTAATGCAAGACAAAGTGTACCTCAAGAAAACATAAAATCATGATACATGTGGTGTTGCACTTTTTAAATAGTCCCTACTTCAAGATGCACAGTGTGTAATACCAAATTACAGCACCTGTATTTCTCAGAATACTGCAAGGGTGGCTGTGTCTTGTCTGCTTAAATACATTTCAGATCATTCTGAGTATTTAACAACAAGATATAATGGGCAAAAGCAGAAAAAGCTATATAAATATTGCAATAGAGTACTATTTTTATTCACTTCTGTTTTAAAACTGATTTTTTTAGCAGGTGGGAGGTCTGCTAAACCTGTCATTTGCATATGAGAGTAAACCAAGGATATTTTTGTAGGGAAGATAATGTTCTGACAGCTAGGTGCTCCTTTAAACACTTCACTTGTTTTCACCCTCATAACCTATGGCCTACAAAACAGAAACACAAGAAAAAAAATATGCCACTGCTAAAATTAGTGAGAAAGGATTTCATCCCTCGTGCATCTTAGACCTCTCCTGCAGGAGATGACACCAAGTGCCTAAAGAACTGCATTGTGCCAGCAATCCTCAGCAAACTGCTGTCACATGGATGGTGTTACCCCTCACCACCATCCAGGAGGGCACCAGCACCTCCCAGGAGCGGGATCTTCATGCAAGCAGGAAGATGATTTTCTGTGTAGCACCCACTTCCCAGGGCAGTGGAAAGGGTGGAGAAGCAAAGCAACATTGCAACTGCATTCTGCTCTCGTGATGGTTTATGCAAGGAGGAATGGCATTTTTCTTGCAAAATACAAACAGCCAGTGAACTGCAGGAAAAGTAATTAAGCCTCATCTAGCTGCCAGCCATGTTTGTCTCTGGACAAACATTTCAAATCAACTGTGTTTTGTAAATGGGCAATGGTAGTTTGGGGGGATTTTTTTTTCTTCCTCTAAACTCCCAAACTTTGTATATGAAATGAGCTACAGAGCTCTACAACAAGCTTTCTAATGAATGCTTCCAATACCTTAAGGGAAAAAAGAAACCAAACCCAAATCTGCTACATCTCATGAATTCAGATATGAAGACTCCCTAGAAAAGGCTTTCATTTCAGATTCATGAGATGGCTTATGAAACAAAGCATGATCCCAGTTTGTAAGATGAAGCTGTAGGGATGAGAAGACTGCTGAATGGGTTAAGAGTGTAGCTAAGAACATCCTTTGCTCACCATCCTGACTTGTCATAATATGACATTGCTTTAGGAGGAAGAAGACAAAACAAATCATGTCTGGTTGCATTGTTGATATGATTTTAACCTCAGGATAAACATCTGGACCAACACTCACATTGTTTTTATTTGTTGCCACTATTATCCCAGAATCCACAATTCTGGAGCAAGACCACAGCTATGCTAAAACAGCATGTGTTGGCAAAATAAAAGGGCTCTCTCTTTCCCAAAATCTACAGATATTTGAACAAAAGAACAGAAAATATAAAAAAATCCCCAAACATTTTAAAAAACAACAGCAAAATACAAATAAGAATGGCATAGCTGCTCTATTTTATTGGTTCATTTTAAATTATTTCCATTTTTCATGTCTATTCCTAGCATACAGAAAAACATTTCTAGTTGAGGACAATCTTTATAGGAAGCCTTCTGAAACAGCACAGATTTTACTGTAACTTCTACCATATAGAAATAGCCTATTAACCACATCTGTGGGGCAAAATTCCTAGAGAATCACCTGAATCCTGAAAGAATCAATGTGACTGACCAACAAGGGAATGTATCCATTCAATCTCCTAGGATCAGAAAACAAGATAGGAACCTAAAGCAGGCACCCCAATGCCAGACATCTTCCTCACTATCCCTTAATATTTATTAAATAAAACTTAGCTAAATTTTGCAAATTGAAAACTAAACAGCCCTTTTGCAGTAGTTCTTCTGCTGCCCATAATTACTGAACACATTTGCAATGCATCTTGTGACCTTAGCACATTATGTCCATTAGGTGTAACATTTAATTCAATGCAATAGCAAAGTTTGCTCTGGTGTTTTATATATGTGATGATCACAAAAACTAAAGAGAAACTGTAGCCAAAGACCATTTAACTCTTTTAACATAATTTGAGACTGATCACTTCCATAAAGAAGCCCACTGGCATAACAGAAGCTCCAGCATTAGACCCAAACTAAAGAGGAGAGAGGAAAAAGTCTGCCAACCTCTAGATCAGCCAAATGGAAGGGTATTTGCCTCCCTAAAATCAGGGATAATGAATTTCTCAAAAGCATCCAGGATTTCTGCAACAAGTCCTGGTTTTAAATAATTGTCCCATTAGAACAGTGGAGATGTATTTTTACATGGCTCTTCCTCTTATGAAAGAGTCTTGATTTATTTTGAGTGTTGGTGGTTGGGGGTGCATGGGTTTTTTAAAGATTTTTTGGAGCCTTAAAAAAGATTTGTTCTTCTGCCTTTCCAAGCTAAAGGACAGTGAGATCATATTTTCTAAAGGAGGGCTGTAAACCTTCCTTTAGAAAACCAAGTTTATTCACAGCCCCAAGTGACAAATTTATGGTCAAAACACTAATTTTCCTCATAGCAGGCCCAGCATAGGAATGCAGCTACAACATTGTTGTTAAGTCCAACTGGAATTCAACTGTATTACAAGGAAATTCCAGTATCCAAGTACTAGTACAAATTCCCATCATTATTAGGAAATTTCTGCAACACTGACTTCCTGAAAAATTACTTTATCCCTGTGCTTCATTTCACCTGCACACAGGACAAACATCATTTCTTGGGCATAACAAGCAACATGCCAAAATATTTGAACTAGTTACTCAGTTTTTTTATGCTCTCCTCTGAATATTTGGTTTATAGTCATTGGTCATAAGACTAGACATTGCCTCTGAAAGGATGATGGTACATCTTTATCAACACATCTTAGAATGAAGTGTTCCAATGACTGTTATGTTTAGATGGATGCATTTCTCATGACATTTAAAATGAAGGATTGATTCCAGAAATTTCACAAAATGTGCATTTGGGATATAATGGGAAGCTAGGAGAAATAATGACCTTTAGACCTAGGAGGGTATGATGCATACCAGTAAAAGACTTGAGAATCTCTGAGATGTGGTTAGGACAGGAAGCCACAGGAAGTCTGGCATCAAACAAGCTTCTCTAGTTACCTGAGAGGGAGCCTGCAGGGAAATATTGCTATTTGCTGTCTCTGTCCTGGGTAGAGATCAACTCGCCCCCACCACTAAATCATACATCACAATCTCATTTTAAATCACATTTTTTCTCCAGTTCACAGAAAACTCTAAAACAGAGAACAGGAGAGCATGAACTAAGTAATATTGACAGGTTGAATTTAATAAACTGAAGTTTTTTGAGGATTGCAAATCAGAGTAATTCAGACTTTGAAGACCTCTGAGAAACATTTCAGCCCTCCAAAAAGGACACTGGAAGAGATTAATCAGCTGAAACATCGTTGTGAGTCCTGAATACAAATGGATCATTATTACAGTGGCAGGCGGTGTTTTCCCACATCTAAAACACACCCTTCCACTGATATTAATGTAGAGAAGAACAGTCTAATTAGTGTTGCATATTTACCTGTTTATTTTTTTAGTCTGGGGATTTGTTGAATAAATTTAATTAAACTGTGCCTGTGCTTCCACGCTTTGAGAGCTTGGCATGGGTGGGTTGAAATGTGCATGCACACTTGATAGTCTAAACATTTACTAAACAGTCTTGTAGGAAGAAGGGGAAAAGAAAAGGAGAAGGAAAGCACATCTTCTGAGTCACTTTGACTAAAACTTGCATTTCTACTTTACTCAACATTTACATAAAATAATTAAACTCCCTTGTCTAATTATAGAAGGAGGGAAACTGATTTTAATTCCAACACTCTGGTCATTCCACATTAGCACTACATGTAGAGGACATGATAGCACCATTTTTGCCCTGCATTTACATTTGGCAATATGAAGTAGGTGGCATAGCTCTGCATAGATGTGTAATATATCAGTACCAGTCCAGAAGCTAAAAGCATACTATGACCTTGACAAGCAGGTAGGAATATACAACACAGTTTTTAATTCAATGTTAGCTAACTGTCTACTCTTTTTTTCTGGAACAGCCATTATTTCTTTGTTTGTCAGGTTTTTCTTCAGTGTGAAATCCAAAGTGGGCAATCTTATGACTGAAGTGCTTATTTTTGTCTAAAAAATGGAGGATGAAATCTAGGTCCTGCTATAGTTGAAGTGAGTTTTGTCACTGACTTCAAAAGTGTTATAATTTCACCTTGTGAAATTTAAATTCCTTGCTTGGTGAATCCTGTGTATGTTTTCCATGAATACCCAATTCTGTCAGCTCTGAAATACTAAATATAAGGGAATGCTGCAGGAAAAGAAACAGAGCACTTGGTTTCAACAGAAACATATCTTTTTGGAAGACTCAAATGAAAGGCCAAATTTGGGGAGTAGGCAAAAAAAAAAAAAAGGAGAAAATAGAAAGGTTATAACACCAGCACTTCACTTGACTATCAACTTCATGCATATAATGTAAGTGCACTGCTCTACCATATGAAGAGCTCTACCATTCCATGAGCTGGTAAATTCTGCTACAGAAATCCCTAAATTTAGACTTAGCTAAGATTCTTTTCCTTGCTGAAAACCACAGAGAACATAGAAAAATAGTTTTAATTGCTACTACATTTCTGATCATCTAAAATTACAGGAAAAAGAATATTGCAATATTTTGAAATTTTACCTCACATAAAATGAGTGAAACATTTCAATACGTTATCAGTTTGCTGCAAATTTTGACCTAAAAAACGGCTCTCACAAAAAATGACTAAGCAACAAAAAGAACCATATTTTTATCCCGAAAAAATACAAGTAGTGATTTCACTTATGTCAACCAGCTTAGCAATCTTAGAAGGTCAAACAAATTCTGTATGCAAGTATCATGTATGACAGACTGAGGTGCTTCTTTCCTTCCTCCTGTCCTCCAATTCAGCTCAACTATTAGATTCAGACCTGCCAATGGCAAGCCACTGTTATGAGCCAGCAGGCATTTCTGCCCATATAGATAACTAAACACCCAGAGCACACTATAAGCAAACACAGAGTGAAATAGTGCAAACAAACCCCTGCATTGCATTCTCTCAGGTGTAGATTATAACCACCCCCTCTTTCACCCTGTGAAAAGGAAAAAGGGCATCCTTGTAGAGCATGCACCTTTCCAGAAGCACAGACAATCCCGATCTCCAGGAACAATGATCACCCAAGGCCAGCTCTCTCTGGGGATGCTCTTATCAAACTCAGATGTTTCTCAGCTATCCACACAACTTGGCCAGTATTGTGCCACCAGAACTGCCTTTCCTGCAGGAAGGTGCTGCACCCAATATCCATTCATCTCTGTGTTGCTATAATTAATGCTAAGCTCCAAATTGGATTAGCCATGTAAGGCAGCTCCGTAAACAAGTTAATAGGATATCTCTGCTAACAACACTGTTACCAATATCCAATTACTGTAACCAGGTATTAATCTAATGGTGTTAATCTGTCAGACTCCAAAATTCAAAGCACACTCCTGTAACATTTTAATAAAATTAAAAAGTAATTTTCCCCCTTTACTAAAATATGTGTACTAACTAATACTTTATTTTGATATCACAGCAATGGCCACATAGAAAACAGACAAAAAATCCAAACCAGCTCAGGACCTGTGACTTCCATTACTGCATTACTCAAACAGTTATGCTGACACTTGTTTGGTGGGATTTTTTGCCTGTTAGATAGACCAAAGCATCCAACCTACTGCATTGGATAAACAGCAAGAAATTTCTATCAATTCTTCTAAATTCCTTTAAAAACAAATGCCAGAAATAATGATTAGTACTAGAATTCACTATGGAATAACAAAGAGAACATCTGTTCATTACTTAAAACTTTTCCCTCCTACTTTTTTTATCTAAATATTACATACAGTCTATCAGAGAAAAAATGGTGTATTACTAGAAAGAGAACCAACAGTGAATATAGAACAGACCATGGCTTGTGGTCTGTTGTGATTGTTTTTGAAGTTCCATATAAGAAAGGAACTAGCCCAATAGTTATGATTTCTATTTATTCATTCATTTTAGCACAGCAAGTCATGAGCTTGCTACACCACCTTGGGTACAGGAAGCTGTTTTAGTATATCAAGACACAGGGAACTGAACACAATAGAAAAAAAACAAGGATCTACTATAATTTGCATTCTGGACAACACAATTATTTCTCAGAAAACCATTATTTTCTGAATATCCATCCTAGTGTAAAAAAAAAAGTACCAACAGATAATTTACAATGAATTTTACATTTCAGAATGAATATTATTACTGTTTTTGCTCAAATTGATGGTGTTAAGCTCTAAGAAGAAGGAAACAGGATGTGCTCTGCCTGGGACAGCAGCTATGGCCTCGTCTCATAATTCTTATGGGCTCCACACGCGGGACCTTATCATCCTTCCCCACTGCAGCACTGTGTGTGCCCACATCCCATCCCAGTAGGGAAGCCAGAGTCCCCCTGCTGCCCTCCAGAGCAATGATGCTGCTGCCAGCTGGTGCTGGGGATGCTGGAGAGTCAGACACAGAGAAACTGGTCCCAGCTGTGGGCCAGGTCACAGTGCCTGGTTCACACACCACCACGTGGGTGAGGGACTCAGCTTGCAGGGACAGCTTTTAACTAAATATAGGATAAAAACACTGATCTTCTCAAGAGTCTGAGGGACAAAGGAGAAATCAGCTATGGGTGCCACCTTAGCTATGTTACCACTGAGTTTTCTACTAACATGAACCATGAGAAAGAAGCAGATCAGAACCCAGAACCTAGACTACAAATAGTAAAGCGTAATGTAACAGTGTGAGGCTGATGCACAAACCAGAAATCTGAGGCACAAAATCAGATGCAAGTAGAAAGAGATATTACAGGTAAAAAGAAATCGCAGCAAGTATAGGGAACTAATGTAGGGAACATCAACCTCAAATCTGTAAGACAGAGAAAGAAATGAGCATGCTAGGGGATCTGTAGAAAAGTCTCAGTCCATCTGACACAGCTCATAGGAAGACACCTTTGCTTAGCATTTAAAGAACTGACAGAAGCACTGTCATATACAAGAGTGGAAAACAAAAAATGATCTTTAAAAGCCAGGGACGTACAGACCAGAAGATTGAAGGAGCATAATTGCCTGGCAAGTCTTTGAGCCCATAGAGATTGAGAAATCGCAGAGGTCCATTCTTATTGTCGTGGTGTACAAATAACATTTATTGCCAATTTAATTAATGTGGTCTTAGTTCTTGATCTGCACTAAAGTATTCACCTTAGCCCTTATTTTTCAGGTACAGATTTACTGACATAGGTCTCTGCTCAAGCTGGAAACACAAACCTGTGTTCCAATACACACATCTATGTCCTACAATTCTTTATATGGAAAACAGCTCTACTCATAGAGTCTACATTATATTTCCCCTACGAAAAATAAATAAATAGATAAAGACTTCAGAATTGATAATACAGAGGTAATAAACATAACATTTGACAGCTTAAGTTCTATTAGCCAATTGTAAGATAAAATTATATGCTACTAAGTGTCAGAAAAAGTAGTCCTAATTACTTATTTAATGGGAGAAATTCTCCAAGAATAAAGAATTGTATATAAAACATTATCATGTCATTACAAGTCTGAGGGTACAAATTCTCAGTCCATCAACTTCCCCTTGTACATCACAAGCAATAAAAAACCCCTAGCACTTGGTAGTCCACTCTTTTCTGACACCCCACATAAACCAGTTTTACAGTAATAGGAAAAACCCTTAAGATGACAAAACTCCAGATCACTCACTGGTTCACTAATAATGCTTGAGTAAATCTTCCTGAGAGCTTCTACATGCCTTTCTTCATATGCTATAGCTCACACTGCTTGTATAATAATCTAATAAAAAGTGCAGCTATATATTTTTACAGGCCTGATAAACAAATACGTCCATCTCTTAACACATCCTAGAGGCCTTTGCTTCATTTTGTACATCCTTAGCTAACACAGCTAGTGCAAAGTGCAGCACATTTAAAAAATATAATAGACAAACTTACATAAAATATAAGCACATTCATTTATGTTATAAATAATCAAATGAATTGTTAATTAAATATAACTGTAAGTTACTCAGGATGAAGAAAGACTTTTTCTTGATTAGACTTTGAAAAGTAACATAACTAGCATATCACAGAAGAGATACCACAAGGAGATTGCCACATTTGGCCATCATACATAGATCTGACACAGAAAAGAGAATTTACAAAATTTTGTCTCCAACACATCAGTCTTAACCAAATAGCTTTTACCTTTCTTTCTATCACTTAATTATGAGACAGTTTATATTTTCTTTCAAACCATTGCTACAAAGCAGAGCCACTAAAACACTGACATTTAACATGTCCATTCATACAAGTATATAAAACATCACTTCTTTTAGGATCAATAAATAAAATGCAGAACCATCAGAAGTTCTCTGAGTTTGTGATGACTTTCTATCTGCAACAGAAACAATTAATTGTTCCGGTATCTTTCCCTAAACCTTTTGCAATCCCAAAGCACTCTACATAAGAAGACAGAGGCACTATGCAACATGTCAGTGCTTGAAGGTTTCATTTTATTTTTATTCCTTATCCAGGCTAAAATGCAAGCAGTGGAAAGAGAGATGACTATATGCCTAATGATTCTGCAACCTAAAAATCAAGGCTGGCAAATACTGTGTAAAGGTATCCTTCCCAAATAAATCTGTAATATTTCCCCATTTAGAATTCAATTTTTAAGAAATCTATTGACATGAGAAGTTAACCAAATCTTGACAAACTTACTTAATCAACTTTGGCTGTATAGTGAAGGTATTATACTGACAATGGGTTAGATCGTACAGCTTCTCCCTGCTGGAACATCCTAGAAATATTCTGTACCTCACCTATGCAAGTTTTCAACAATTCACACTTGCAAACTGTTGGAATTTAGCATCTCTAATCTAGGTAAATATTAAACATGTTATATTCACTTGCCTTTTTCTTTCCTGGTAAAGAAGTAGACTTGAAAAGTAGCCCACCTAGGTATGGAACACAAGACTACAAAAACATAGTTACTTCACCAAAAGACCTTTTTGGTGTGTGGTAAAGAACAGCTGGGAACAGATTCCTATAAAATAAGAAAAGATAATATGGTCTATGGACTAGGGCCATTGAGAGAAGACACTTTTACACCACTTTGATCCCCAGGCCCTCCCCAGCTGACAACAGGAGGATTCCTGCACCACACTATCAGGCAGATAAGTTATTTACACAATATGGTCATGCCTCAGAACTTGATGTGTTCCTTTCCATATAGGCCAGGATACACATAAAGACAGGCATTCCTATGATTGTCAGGCCTCTCCTGATGGCCAGAATAACCAGGGAAACCTCATCCACCAGCCTCTTTACTGCTGGGTGCTTAAGGGATACATTAACTACTGAAAAACTCTTTCAGCCCTTGCTGGACTTCCCTGCCTGAGACATTAAAAGGCCCTTCCTTCTCATACATTATGAATATAACACATGAAGAGCACTTCTCTTTTCAATTACTTTTTAACCAGCCTAAAAATAATCTCTGCTAAAAGCACAGCACACCTTGCAGTGCCTTGGCCCAGGTGTGCCTGTGTGAGAGCCAATACTCTTTTCTAACACAAGACTGCCTTTGATGGACTTCCTAGGAGGTGCAAACACCTTCCTCAGACTTCTCTCACTCATCACACTGCTAGTCCAGAGCCATGATGGTGGTGCTGGAGGAGGAATGGGAGAGCAGGAGCACAGCTGGAGCCCTGCCCATGTATTCACTCGCCACAGGGCCTGTGTACAGTGCTTTGGGCATCTCTGTGCTGCCCAAGGCAGAGACGTGCCGAGTTCTGGGGAAAAACATGCAAACATAAAATACCAGCTGTTCAGCTGCTGGGCCAAAAGAGCTTGGAAAGTTGGGGGTATTTGAAGCCTGTGGTGTTCTGCAGCTCCTGCTTTAGCATGTGGCAAGACAAATCCTGCTGGCAGCTCCCAAACTCAGGCTTTTATAGTCCCGACTGCCACGCCAAGTCTATGCAGGAAGCTCCTGCTGTTGCAAAGTCCCATTGGGGGCCACTAGTGTTTCACATAGGGCAGTAAAGATAGAAAACGTGCTATAAACCATGGAAACACTTCCTAGTCAAACACAAAAAAAGGTCTTTTTAAGTGCAAGCAAGCAGCCCTGGTCTTGCAAAGGCATTGCTTGACCTCCAAGGAAGTTCTACAGTCAGCAGCACTTTATGGATTTACCCATCCACTGAGAGAACAAATGAAAAAACAAACACTATAGAGAACATTTATAGAAAGGTTAGTCCCTTTGCAGTGACACTGGGATATTTTACTCAGAGCATTGGCAAATTACACAAATAAATTTTTTTCTTATTGTGGTGAGTACAAATTGGTACTATTCTACTATTCTTTGTCACAGAAAGAGACCCCTCAAGATCTTTTCAGTGTACTTTTATATTAGAGGCTATTTCCATGGAAAGATAGATAACTCAGAAAAGGAACATAAGTACAAACCATGCCTGTCTTGACCCCAAAAGGAAGAAAAAAATAAAGCATTCCTCAGTAACATTGACAGTCTGAAAGATCCTCTAATGATGCCGAACAAAAATTAAGTTACTCAGCTCTCCTCCTTGTCTCTTTCAGTCCTGACATCCAAATTATGAGTCACTACACATTCCATTCCAAAATATGAGCCATGCACTTGGAACATGTTCTTTATCTGATTAATCATCTCTGCTTAGATATGTACAGCATCACGACAAGCCATGATCACACAGCTGAACTCAGATTCAGCAATTGAGAGTGTGCAGGACAGCCAGTGGGAGCACTAAGTCATGGTAGAAGAGGAGATGATGGCTGATCTCCCAATCCTAACTACTGGTAGCTACATACTCATGTTTTTTTTTTTTTTCCCAGATGCTGAAAGATCTCAACCTCCAGCTACTGCTCCAGAAGGGCATGACAATCTTGTTATACCTATAGTACTGTCTCCTTTTCTATCCTAGACAGTCTGAGAGGCTATCTGAAGCATTTCCAGTCTGAAATGTAGCTCTCCACCTCCTATTTTCAAATCAAAGCCCACTCTGAGTCACAACAGGCAAGGAGCACATAATAAGGAGACACTATTTTTTTTTTGCAGTCTCATCCTGCACTACAGTGATAAAAGACCACAAGGTCAGCATAAACCCTTGTTCTCAATATGCAATGTTTTTCTTAAAGGAAAAAGATCTTAAAAGGATGTTAATTCTTCAGCAAGTCACCAATACAGTTTTTTAAAATCTTTTATAAAGCATATGCCAGTCTGAAAGACACAATCACCTATGTGAGATTTGAGGCAAGACTGTTGCAGAGTTACTGCCTCTTAACTCCATCCTGCAGGATCCTCACCTAGATTCAACTCATTCATAACATAGGGTGATCCAGAAACGGATTCCCTGACACGCTGCTCCTAACTCCTTAAAGGAGCGAGTTCCCTAACAGAGACTGTTGACACAGACCTTCCCTCAACATTCAAGGTGGAAGGAAAATTGAACCCTTGTAGCTCGCTAGGAATTCCTTCCAGCTTCCTTACAACTCTGGAAGAGCTGGTAAAAATAGTTTGGCAGCTGCTGGTCCACAGATTGACACACACTCTCCTGAGAATAAGGGTTTCCACCAACCACCTGACTTTTCTAAGGCTGTCTAAGGACCTGGTGAAGGGAAGTTTGGAATCCTGCAGATATGCAAAGTGATTGACCACTCTGTTACAGCACATAGCTCCACTCTTTAAGTCTGGTGTGCTTCCTCTCCTCCTCCCAAATATGTGCTTATTGCACATTTCAGACTGCAGTCTCTTTGTCAAAACCCTCCTGGATCTTCTCTGCAAGAGGATTACTTTCATGAACTGTTGTTACTACTTCAGAATAGACCTCCTTGACCTTCCACCTGGCTTTGTGGATAGCTCTGTTAAACTGCTTTGCATGTGGTACATTCTGTATTGAAAAGAAGGCAGCCACTAAGCTTTGAGCAGAGCACCCCTCCAAAGCAGCGTGCCATGCATGGAATCATCCTGGCAGTGGGAGATAGATGGACCATGCTATATGTCCTTTAGAGAGATGTGTTGGCACAATCAGGTCACCCTAAGTGCATCCCTGAGAGGTGCAAGCCATCCAAACCTGCAAGCCTGCACACACATGAGAGGGAGGGTGGGTGCTCCTGGAGTTTCACCCACAGCTGCCAGATAGGGCACCCCACTGGCACAGCTAGGGAAATCAGGGAAATGGAATCCCTAGGGAAGCCCATCAGTGCAGCACAGTCATGCCCAGAGACCCCTGAGGTTACAGCAGACAAGCCTTCGAGGCTCTTCAAGACTGATAGGACTCCATAGCTGCTTTTATAGCATTTCATAACACAGTAATTGCACAGCAGGAAGAGTCAAAGATATTTTCCTTGGACATTTTCCCAAGAGGGTGATTATGAGCTCTAATGTCCAATAACAACAGAGTTCATCAGCAACACGTATTTTTTTAAATGGTTCCTCACTGCCCAAAGACTTAATAAATGTTGTAAGATGACAACCTAGTAAAGAAGGAAAATGGGAATTTTTCATGTTCCTGTATGCCCCTAAAAATTTCAGTTATCTTATAGAACTGTCATACAAAATACAGAAAACTTAAAATACACTGTTGATCTACAGTTGGCAAATGTATAACCCTTACTTTTTCTGTACCATAAGCATCGAACTTGAAATAATTTTCTAATGACTTGCTGTCTAACACATTGAATTAGTCACTTCTTTGATAAATGATGAAAGTACTCTTTGTAACAAAATAGTAGTGTTCATACAAAATGAATGGGAACTACAGAAGAAATTGATCTACCCAAGAACTGCATGCATTTATTGAGACTGATTATTTGTTTTAATTAATCTAAGCTCAAAAATATCCTCAGCTCTCAAAACATAAGAAATTACTTTTATTTGGCTCCAAACTAAAACATTAATTCAGGTCAGTTTTTCTTGAGATTTGTCAAAATAGTTTTAGCATCAAAATAGTTTTAGGGTTTTTTTCATAAAAATTCTTAGGCTAATTCCAAATTAAGTTTAAAAGAAATATCTGAACACAAGTGTTCTGCACAATTCATATCAAAATTTCAGGAAATTCCCATACTGGAATTTGTTAAAGACATTAAATTTAATTTACCCTTTGTTGGAAAAGTGCCCAACAGTTTAGAATGGTCTGCTCAGTACTTTAGCTCAACCTTTCACCATAAACACAACAGCACAAATAGCACAGTACTTTAAAGGTTTATTACAGCACAACATAAATAGGACCAGAACACCTCACATTACTTCCAGCAGTGCCAATGTCAATACCAAAAGTAACAGCTAAAACTTGTTGAGTTCATGAAATCCCACAGAAGCATTACATAGATTAGCAGCAGCAAACAGAGTTATTCTGTAAACCACACTACCCAGAAGTGCTTTGATTGACTTAGATTAATTCAGGTTCGATAACATCAACACTTTGGGTCATTTTGCTGGTGTGACATGGTTTCTCAGGTTTGAAGCCGTATTGAAGATTTAGCAAACAAGCTGCAGTTCTTTTGCTGTTTTTACTCTCCAGCACCAGCTCCTGGGTCCCTTTAGGTCACCAGCAGCTCAATGTCCATGTTTGTACACAGGATTTAATTAATTAATTAAGTAGAGACCTTTTTAACATAAGATGAAACCCCCATCATTATATTAATTGCAAACAAGAGTGAATCAATACTACTTTTTTCACAAGAGAGCTTTATGCTGTTACTCTACTTATCTACCATTTGAGATGGTAATTGCCCTCAGGAATTATAAGACAAAAAGGTAAATCACTTCAGTTCAATTCGTATTACATGGAACAGCAGTTTTTACTTCAGTGCACATGAAACCTCTTACTTCTAGGGTTTTCCTCCCCCATTTTTTCCAGTTAGACACAGGATATAGACTATGAAAAATGTGAGATAAAACTGTGCTTTTAGGATCAAATATTTTCAATCCAAGTATAAAGTTTACAGTATGGAGGACTTCCCTGTAAGGTATTTAATATTATTGATCACAATTATGTCTTTAGGGGAATTTTCTGCTCCTTCCTTTTATCTCTGTTGCAGATGGAAGCCAATGGCATAATTTTCACCTTTAACCCATTTTAAATGCAGAAGGATCCTATCAGGTGTGTTAGGAAGATGTTGCTTAATGTGATGTTCAGCTATCATTAAGAGTTAGCTTCAAGCATAAAGAAAAAAATACATTTACTCATTCTAGAGAATAGCACTAAAATTAGACAGTGATAACTCCAGATAAACTGATGCCACAGGCAGGTGAAAAGGGGAAGAAAGGTGTGGGGAGGGGTAGAGAAAGGTAGAGAAGAGCAGAAGAGAAGGGAAAGGAAACTACGTGTCTGCCCTACAGCTATGGTTTTGTCACACAGGGGAGAACAGGATAGAGGGGTTTAAGAAGGTGAAGAACGACAGAAGGGCAGAAAAAGGCTGAGATCTGTGTGTGGAGATTGGCAGGCAGCAACCAATGGAACAAAAGGAAAAGGAGTGGAAGGGGGACAATGAAGGGCAGGAAAAGTCAGAGAAAGTAAACAAAAAAAAAAGTGGAGTGGGGAGAGAGTAGCAGACAAGAGCAAAGGGAAAAATAGGAGAGTAAAAAAGAAAAGGAAAAGAAGAAAGGCAGAAAATAAATAGAAGAAGAGATGGGCAGAAGTAAAAGAAGAGTTGAGAAAAGAACAGAGGGGTTGAGAAGGTCAGAAAAGTTCAAAGAGCATCAAAGGTCACTGTCAATACTGGCACTATGAGTGTACTAAGGAAATTCATCCTATGATTCATCAGAGTTGCTTAAGGATCCATGATCAGTGCAGTGCACCTCATTTCCCTCAAAAATAGATATACATATCCATTTTTCAGTTCAAATGGGAAACGTGGGAGTTTTGCTCTCCTCTTTCCCTAGCTTGCTGCCTTAGGTCTGGGAACAGAGAATTCCAATTCTATACATGCCCATCACAGTAAACAATTTCCAAACCATCTGCTATCTAATAAAACAACTCATCTAGACAAACCCTAGCCCGGGCAACAAATCTGATATTGTACTTGAAGTCACCATAACTGTTAACGACCTGCCATATATAAAACAAAGTATTTCACAATGAAAAGTCCTGCACTGAAAGAATATTAAGAATTTAATGCCAAGTACTCAAATCCTAGGCAAAAAGCCTGTCTCCAGTTCTCTCTGCACTATCAGTTTTTAATTTCATAAAGCCATTTTTTATTCCCCTCCTGTGGGATGAATGCTTCATTCAGAGTGTAGTGTGGGGCCATATGACACAAGTGAATCAGGGCTGAGCAGTGAAGGTCGCTGTCCATGCCTCATTTGTGCCAATGCTGCAAGGAGTTAATAAATGGAGCTGGACACAGAAGAGAAATGAATGTTTGAACAGCAAGACAACTGACACTACTCCAGAGAATTGGATTCCAACACCATCTCTGCCATCAGGCTCCACAGTGATGCTGGGCAAACATTTCACAGATGGCTACTAATTGTGTCTTTCTCATTTCCTGCATGCTCAGTAGGCAATACCTGAGGCCAGGCTGACAGAAGCACTAAGCAGTCAAACAGTATTTGACTGAAGAGCCTTTCTAGGCTGCCGTAAAAACTCAATGCCTCTGAAAATTCAGATCATGACTCTTCAAACAAATGTTTGCTTGACAGTTTTGGTCATAATCTCCTGAAGAGCCAATTGTGTATTTGTGAAAAAGAGATAAAGCAGCAACTTTCCTTTGGGTATGGTTATGATAAATTCAT
Source organism: Setophaga petechia (assembly GCA_024362935.1). Taxonomy (NCBI): domain Eukaryota; kingdom Metazoa; phylum Chordata; class Aves; order Passeriformes; family Parulidae; genus Setophaga; species Setophaga petechia. The sequence continues at coordinate 49,560,113 of JANCRA010000001.1, forward strand.
TAAAGTTTATGCAGCAATTCAAGACAATGGCACTCTAATACAAAATTCCCACTACAACACATGATGATGATGCAGAGTATTTACAGAGAAGTTGCAAAGAAGTATACTAAATACAACATTCAGTTATACATTGGGGACGATTAAAAGTACAAATACATGCACTGAACAGCAAACAGTTTCCTTTCTCTGTAAGACCTCTGAGAAAATCATGTGTGACTTCACAGGAAAAACTAATTTATCATACAACTATGTAGAAAAATGCAATGGATTAGAAATAGAAGGCAATTTTCATTTTGGTATCAGCTATTTTTGTAATATCTGTTTTTTTGAAATCCTAACACTCATATTTTCTGACACGATTTGTGCTTATATGAATCCATATACATTATAGAAAGACTTCTGTCAAATTTCATAAGTTTGTAACAGTTGCCTTGGCAACTAAATTTAAACAGATCTGCTGGTTCCTCTCTTGACCCTTTCTTTCTGAAGCTGTTTTGAAATCTAGCTTTTCAATACTCTTCAATATCCTTCTGCTTTGCAAATAAAAATATTCTAAAGAGTTCAGCAACAGGGTTCCTATGAGATTATGAAAAATGTCTGTCTATTGTTGTTCTACACTTCATAAATCAGGTTTTTTGATAGTAAAAATCACGCTAGTTTCCTGTTCTCACATGGTCCTCTGTAAGAATTATTTCTGAAATTAGCCACAACCCCAATCTGGGCTGAGGAATAGGTATGGAATTTTCTTTTTTTTAACCTTCTGACTGAACTCTAAGGGGTTTTGTTTTGTCTTTACAGTTTGTGCATGCTGTCTTTCTATAGTAACAGTCAATAAATTCAAGATGAATGTTTCACAGTAGGGCTTATCCTTATCCTGTTGATTCACTAGTGGCTATACCTTGACCTTCCCCATTTCCTTTCATAATCAAATCCCAGCTACCAGCCACCCCAAGGCTGCTCTAAATGGTGCTCAAATGCAGCAAAGTAAACAAAACCTTGCTGGACATGAGGATTTACTCTAGACTTTTTTTTTCCCTCTCCCTGCTCCCCAAGGTGTCATCTGACACATATTTCATATTTCAGGCTGCAAAGAGGAGTGAAATAAGACAGCTCTCCTGGCATGATGCCACCAAGGGATTTTCCTCCCTTCAGCACACTCCCTGGGCAGAAAGCTGTGCCAGCTGCCCTGCTGCTCCAACCTGCAGGAACAGTGCAAAATAGTGTGGAGACAGAAGATCTGGGCCATGATAACTTTTTGAAGAAAGCATTGATTCCCACTCTGTGATTGATGTTCAGGATGTTTCAGATTAATGTTTTTTTCCTAAACCACAGCTCTCAGGTTGAGGAAAATAGAGTTTTGTGTTGCCTTACCTTCACTTGCAACAGGCTGAAGTTAAGGGGCTTAGAGTCCACAAGACAGTGGGCAAATACCAATGAATAATGAACACAGATTTGTAAGAGTTGGTTAAGCATTTGTCAATGAGCCATCAGCAGCAAGGAATATCATAAACACTTCCCTCATCTCAGGTATTTTTGAACGTTTCCATAAAAAACCTACTCCAGAAACAGAGCCATGGTCATTTTTATGCCTTTTATGTTGAAATAATTACATTTGCAGGTTATTTTAAATGGCATCAAGAAATCTATATGAAAAACTCAACAACCTAAATTTCCACTGATAATGGTTTTCACCAAGTGACAGTTTCAGAAGATGTTCTGTGTGAAGAACTGTCAGTTTTCATTTATGTTTTGCATTAGAAGGATGCATTCAGAATGATAAACTGTAAATTGTAGCAAACTAAAGCAAAATTTCATAAATCTTAGTTATATTAACCAACACATGATTCTGACATACTTAACACAAGAAAATCAATCAAACTCAGCTCCAATTAAGCTCAGCTACTAATCAAAGAGCTGCCATTGTTAGGAATAGTGATTGCTTTTGAAGTTTTGAGCAAGAAATCAAAGGAAGTTTTGGCATATGGTACGTCATGTGGAAAAGGAAATCCTTTGGCTTGGACACGCTGTGGAAGGGAAGCCCATGTGGCTAAGAAACACTGTATTGCTATAAAAAATACAGTTTATGCATATTTAAAATTAAATTCAAATCATGTCAATTTCTGTGGCTTGAAGTATTTCTCATTATGCTCTTCTAACTTTTGAACAGCTTGTGCTCAGCTGAAGTCACGTGCCGAGAGGGAATATGACAGTCTGCAATTCTGACCATGGAGGTCCATATTTGTCAGAGGCAATACTGAAAAACCCCCATCAAGTACAAAGATGTACTTCATTTTGAAGAATTTCAGTAAGGGGCGAACAATATATGCTATATGTGATTATGAGTTTGCATTTGATATCTGTCTAATTTGCTACAAACATATAGACCAAAAGCCATGTAAAGGAAAGCTACTTTAAAGCCTTTTTAAAATTAAAAGTCAAGACTTGAAGTTTGATTCCTTTCCTATTGTCCACTTTACAAAGTGGACAATAAAATTAAAAAAAAATAAAAATCAAGTACTCTAGTGTAGTATCAGTTATGTTAAGATGATTATCTCAAGAGCAAAAGGGAATCATAGATGTACTGGGAACAAGACTTCCCCAGATTTAAATATTCTTACAGTCAAAGTGGCAACAGCTTAACAATTCCATCTGCAGCATTTCAAATTATATTTTTTTCCTTAGAGTGAGAGAAATGGAAGTGCTGTGCTCTTCTGCCAACTCTAGTAGCCTGTGCCACACATTTCCATGACACAATTCTTGGTCCCCTTTATTTACCATGGTTTAGTACTAGAGAGGTTTTTAAAACTATAAATATATTTAGTTTTAGCTCAATGCTAACATTTGTGACAACAGACTTTGATGATCCACTTCATGCACGTCTACAGTTCACCAAAGAGAACAGGGCAAACAAGACTACCTCAGTACACCCCTGTATATTAGTATTGTTCTAGCAGTGTTGCTACAGCTGTGCCCCCTCTACTGCTAGCTTGCCTTCATTTACCTGGCACTTAAAATTTTATTCCAATCCCACACTTTAAAATACGACCCTGAACTTTACTCACAGGTATCCACACTTAGAAATGTAGTTCTGTATCACCTTTAAGTATCTCTGCTTAGCTACATGAAGGATTTATCTAAATCCCTTCTGGCTGCCAAAATCTTACAGAAACAACTTCCAACGATACTTTTTCCTTTTATGATGAGATTCCATCCCAAATGATAAATGTAGAATACAAGAAATGGAGGCCAGACATGCATGCAATCAAGCTGTAAATGTCTTTGCATGTACTATAGTCCGGTGCAGTACATGCAAAGACTATCGTCTTGTCAATTAAGACACAGTTCTTTCCCAGATGAAACAGAAACTTTCTCAGGACACGTTGTTTCCTAGGGTTTCACTCCGCACTAACACACTCCTACCACTCTTTTTCTCTTGCTCCAGTCACTAGAAAAGGGAGCTTCTAGGCAAAACAAGCCCAGACAAGGAGAGAATACAAGCATAGAAGCAGATTTTGTACCCAGCTATGTACACCAGATTCTGCAGCACTTCATATTATTTCCTCTTAATGTGTTTGGCTTTCTGACCAGAAGATTAGAAGTTTGCAGTTCAACCTTGAAGTTTTTTTTTAAAGCAAAACAAAACCCGACACTTTAAAAAAAAAAGTGACACAAAGGAACAAATTACTTTCAGTTCACAAGGAAGTTGCAATGTTGTATATTTTAAATACAAGATGATGCCAAACTAACACGCCTTCATTGTGCTAGATACTACTTAGACATATTTTAATGTAACCTTTTTGGATCAACTTTTGTTGTGTTAATTTACCATAACATTTCTTCCAGCCAGTGAATTTTCACTACATATTATCACCTTCCAATATTCTCTTTCTACCAAATAATAAATTACGAACTCAGCACTAGTCAGCACAAGCTAGAAAGATGGTAACAAAAGAAGTGCTGTATGTGGAGTCTTGACATTGCCATTCTGGAGTCCTGACACACTTCTAAACCACAGTGTTGATCTGCTGGAAGGTAGCAAAGCTCTGCAGAGGGATTTGGACAGGCTGGATTGATAAGCCAAGGCCAATCATATGAGCTTCAATAAGAAAAGATTCTAGGTTCTGCACTTGGGTCACAACAACCCCAGAAGCACCCACAGGCTGGGTAGAGTGGGTGGAAAGCAGCCCAGTGGAAACAGAGTGCTTGCCAGTGGCTGAACATGAGCCAGGGTGTGCCCAGGTGGCCAAGAAGGACAATGGCACCCTGGCCTGGATCAGGAATAGCATGGACAGCAGGACCCAAGCAGTGATTGGACCTCTGACCTCTTGGTCATTGATGAGGCCACACCTCGAGTGCTGTGGTCATTTTTGGGGCCCCTCATGACAAGTGATGTGCTGGAGCATGGCCAGACAAGGGCAGCAGAGCTGAAGAGGAGCAGCTGAAGGAGCTTGGTGTGGAGAAAAGGAAGCTTGGGGGAACCTTATCACTCTCCAAGCGCCTGAGAGGAAGCTGTAATGATCTCAGTGTCAGTCTCTTCCCCCATGTAACAAGGAATAAAGCAAGAGGAAATGGCTTTAAATTGCCCCAGGGTGAGTTTAGATTGGATGCTAAGAAAAACTTCCCTCACCAAAAGGGTTATCAAGCATTGGAACAGGCTACCCAAGGAAGATATTTAAAATATCTTCATTAATCCTGGAGATATTTAAAAACTCTAAGTCTTGTGCTTATGGACATGGTTCAGAGGTGGAATTGGCACTGCTGGGCTGGACTCTAGGATCTTAAAGGTCTTTTCCAACCTATATGGTTCTATGATTTTAATCATAAACCGCATACTCTCCTCTGAAGGCTCCCATGTTTGCAACACAAAAAGTACACAACACTTGAATATAAGCTCTGTTGACAAGATTTCATCACGCTAGAATTAGCAGAATTTCCAGAGCAGATAAAAACAATAAAGTTTGACAACTTTTTGTATTTCTTTTGAGTTTGCATCCTTAGGAAATGAAGCATAACAAAATTTATGTCGATATTTCATATTCCTTGTTCACTCAGAGTCAAGAACCCAGGTTTCCCTGGCAACCTCCATTGTTTTGCCTCCACAGGTTGCTGTAGATTACCCTCACCTTGGCATCTGAGATACAGCACAGCCAGTATGGCTGGGACAGAGAGGCACTCACTTGTGCTGCTGCTGCTGCCACAGCCCTGACCTTCAGCAGCCTGCTCAGCCCAGCACATAAGGACCAGGGCTCTGAAGTATGACCTTGCCTTCTTGGTAGAAGCCCAATTAATTTTCACAGGTCTTTCCCACAGCTTCAGGTTGTCAAACCACACAGCACCAGCCTGGATTAAACTGCATGCAAAGAGACAGCAGCTACAGAGCAACTCTGATACCGCTGGCAGTCTGTCCAAATGAGCTGATACTCAAGAGCTGAAGGGAGGGAATTTGAGAGAGTGACAGACAGACACAGGGTGAAGTCTCTGCTTCCAGAGGAATTGCCAAAATGTGTCTGAGTAGGTGGCAACAATGAGAAGAAAAACCTATAAGAAGAGTATTATTTAATTTCTATCTCAAGTTGTTAATTGTAGCTGAGGCACAGGCCCTTTCACAGCTGAGCTGGCACTTGGATTGATCGCTACAGACAGCTTGTTTACTGGGAAGATCTTAAGAACTAGAAGTGCTCACCAACTAGCTTAAGCTCTTTCCTTCCAACTTGGGGAAAACACAGTGAGGGGGAGGCTAGCTCCTGACACTCTGCTGCTGCAAGAGGAAAAGAAAACCTTTTACTTTCTGGTTTTGCATTGAATTTAGAAAATTTGACTTGCTAATCTTTTATACGTTGGCATTCTTTCATCTTCTTGAGAGATAAATATTTTTAATCAGGCAATTCCCTTCAGGATAACAGTGATTCAAATTATACTGATGAATGATATCAATCAGTTATTAGGCATGAAAAATGTGTATGTCAAACCCTAACAATGTTTATCCTAACAAAAGTGCAAAGCTTTTTTCTTTTTTAAAAAACCCAATTCACTAATAGTTTTTCTCTACACTCAAGAGGGCTTTTTTTTCTTCAAATGTTAGAGTAAAACCAGTAGCTAACTAGTGAGTCCTGTTTGCAGTAGAACATTATTAAGTGTTCTAATTAATCTAATTAATGGAAGATACCATGCCATATCCCTGCAGATATACAGAAGATATTTTCAAAGGCTGCTTTTTAAAATGGAGAATTAACATTAAATGGCACTGATGATTTTAAAAGCCCTAGACATGGCTGTTTTCTTCCTCATTATTTTGCCAGATATCTATCTTGACTCAGCATCTGACTTTTCAGGATTTTAAATGATCAGAACATCAGGGTCAGTCCCAAGGGAGTTCAAGCACAGAGCTCTACCTCTCTCTGTCCCTTGTTCTAGGAGTCAGACTGTGACCCTTGCTGCAGAGGATGTGGCTTTGCTAAAACAGGGCATCTATCAAAACTGTCACCCCTCAAATTCTTCACTCAGTGAGGGAAGACCTGTAACACACCATGAGGTTTTCCCTGGCAAAGACAATACCATACCAATGGCTGCACCAGGGCATCATAGCTGTATCTGACCATTCCACAAACCAGCAAGGAATTTGTGGTGGGCTGCTGCATAAAATGGAATGAGGGGACAGCAATTTCAGGCGAAGCCTAGGGAGGGTATGACCACAAGCCTTGGTGAGAGACCCACAAGGAGCAGAAGTAACAGCTATGTAACCTGACCGTATGCCTTGTCTGCATCTAACATGGTCCTAGGCAGATACACAGGAATGGGCAGCCCTCAGCACATCTCAGTGGCTGCTAAGCAAAGGCAGCTGATAAATTTGTAATGGAAGAAGCTGTATGTAGTTGCCATCTAGTCCACATGTGATCTAAGGTGGTGTCTGACACTATCTACCTATCCTGTATTTTCTCTAGATTTAGCAGCACACCTAACACAACATTACTCTACCTGACAACAGAAAAGATGAACATATTTGTTTACTTTCCAGAAATTCCAACAAAATGCCCAAAGACCACAACGCTGGCAAACCTCATCATGGACAGGATCTGCATAGTACGATCAACTTAAAGGGATTCTATTGATGCAAAGTTCCCAGCATTAGAAGGGACTTAAACTTACTCTCACTTTTCCCACTACATCTCTGATATCAGAAGAGAGATAAGATTGCTACCATCTTTTATATTTCCATTTTTTATACAATAAACTCAAACAGCCTCAAGTCTTATTGTCTTACCTACTGAGACCCTAAAAGAACCAGCAGACCTTTTGTGAACAAAAGAATTCATTATGTGTATCAGGCTATCCATGTGCTTCTGTCAGTTGCTACACTGCCTCAAGGTAGGAGGAAATAAAAAACCAAAACCAAACAATGCAATTCTAATTGGTCAAACGATTTGTTCTGAGGATAACACAAGGTTGGTAACACAGGGCTGGGAAAAACACACTGCAAAATCAAGTAACAGACTTGTTTGTTTCACTTGTGCTCGACATGGCCTGCTTTCCTCACAGGACCAATGTTAGGAGTCTGACCTAAGAAGCCACTCGTGCTTCACCTGCTGCTCACAGAAGACTTGTCCCTCCATCACTGCAGTCACAAGACTGAAATGCTCAACAAAACACAGTTTGGACATTGCCATTATTTTAAGCTCCCTCTCATTAGAAACAAAACAGAATGCTACTTCTCCAGCATTCAAAGGAAGAAAGGCATCTTAATTGATGCGCACAAAAGGATCTCGGTGATAATGAAAAGAGTAAAAGCCTACAGAAGAAATGACAGACTGAAAATAAGTCAGGAAGCACATTCAATCTCCAAATGATTCCCTACACAAGGGCAATAGAGGACAAATAATGCTCATCAAGAATAGGTTACAGTAAAATTAATTCATTTTGTAAACAGAAAATTCTTATCAGTAATAAGCAGTATTAACACCTAAAGCAAAAGAAGATGCAGCTGCAAATTATGGCATAGTGTCATCTTTACAGCTACCTTGTCATTGTGGAACTAAGCATATTGTTAAGCTTCTGCTTGCAGAAGTCATTTTTACAAAGCAATATTTATTTTATGCATAATACATCTTGGGCTGAAAAGAGAAATGCAATTTACAAAATATACACACAAAGATGTTTTACTTAAGTTCACACAGTCATTTGAAACATTGCACCTTCATTAAAAAACCCAGAAAAGTTTCCAAGCTTGATTATCTATGCAAGAGAGGAGTATGTTAACAGGGCTTCCTCACAAGCCATGAATTAGAAGGTGCAGTTCAAAGGAATGCATTTGGCACAGAGAAGAAGAAAAGACAATTAACAAAAGTTCTTGCTTGGAAACATTTTAACCTAGAAGAAGCATAGAAATACCAATCCTGGGTAAAAGTTCACTTCCCAGCAGTGGGTAAATGCCTAATCCAAATTGATTCTGGCCAATATTTCATGTTTTAATCAACAAATATATGTTGCAGAGAGCTATCTGGGGAAATTAGAAAAAAAAAAAAAAGGAAAAACATAACAAAACATGGGTCCTGATCTGATGCCATGAAGGATATTCATTAATGCCGCAACAGATGGCTAATCTGCAGACTTAAAATATGTCAACTTCATTTAATTAAAAGTCAACATTATTATAATATTGCCATCATGAAATCATGTTCTGACAGCGTGCCAAATTTTATTGTTTTACTTTTAAACAGAAACTTTTTGATGAGAAGCAACACATTCCCCACTTCTGTGAAAATTCTTACATTTCAGTAAACACAGAGCAACTTCTCCTGAGGGCTCCCTCCTGCAGTGGCTCTGCCATGCACAGCAGGATTTTTGATCCCTCTACTCCTACACTCAGCAACATTTCAGGCTGCAGCAGGTTCTGGAGCCAATACAGATACACTGCTACTGGGAAGGAAGCTAACTGGTGCTGTGTCAGATCAAATAGCTCATCATTCACCCTGTAATTTGCAGTGTAAATACACAGCAGTGAGCCTAACTCTAAGTGAGGTGTGACTCAATAAAGGGGTATCAATATCTGCTTTAAGTTATTTGTAAGAAACTCAAGACAAAGAAGCACCTGCCATCAGGTAATACTCATTATTTACTATCACCTGCCACCAAAGTCAACTGGTACTGAGGCATGAGGGGTAGCTACTAGAGCTGGCTGCCAGCACAAGACAGAGCAGTCATCACAAAGCATCACACCATCAAAGCTATCCTGATCTCACGTCCATTATGTATCTGTAATTTTGCCAGAGGCTTCTCAGGTACTTCATTAGGAAACACCTCAATTCATCCCTTAATATTTCTGGATTTAAAATCCCAGATAGCAGGGACAACACCACTGAGAGACTTCAGCCTGAGCTGCATTGCTATTTTGCAGAGGTTATCTCTCAAAAACCTCTTCTCCCACCACAGAAGACTCCAGATCTTAATGGAAGAAGAGCATGAACTGCAGGGCCCAGCAGAGAGAAAGCATTTGGCACCCACTGGTACCACAGCAGAAAGGAATCAACCCTCTTGATGTGCAAACCCTGGTGACACGTAGTTAGGGGTTGCAGCCACTCCTACACAAGTGGCAAGGAAAGGGACAAGCAAAGTCCCATCTGGCTACAGACTGCTATGTTCTGAAGTTTGGTGCAGACCTAGGTCTGTTAATAAGATGAAATGCCATCTTAGTGCCTTGGATTAATTTGTCCCAAGAATAAGGAAATAAACATAATGCTATTATCTGGAGGAAAAAGAAAGCCTTTTTTCTGTCTTTACCTAACATCCAATAGTTCTATACTGCCTCATATGTCACTGACCTACAGATATGAAGTGTAAGTAACAGCACCACCAGGATATACTGGCTCAGGCGCCAGGGTATGAGAGCTTATTTTTATGTTGCAAAAAACCACCTATGGGCAGTGTTTTAAAACCATTACAGGAGTGTGGTCTGTGGAGAGATTGTGGAAAAAAAAATCTGACTGCTGTTTTTCTGTATTTTCCCAGACATCAAATAGGGAGCTAAACTCTTGACAGCTGCATCTGCATAATGACCCAGCAGCCATCTAACCCTTTGCTAGCCCCTTTGGACAGCTCCACAGCTGCCACAGCTCTGAGCAGCAGGGCTGGACCAGGGGTCAGAGAGGACGACAGAGTCAATCACACAGATGCCAGGCTTGGAAACAACAGCCAAAGTCTGTTTTGCAGCTCCAAAGCACACCTCTTATCAGAACACAGTGTCTGAATTCAGTAGAATTCAACAGAGCAGGCAAAGGCATGGGAACAAATTCATTGCTACTCTAGTGGGAAGGTGCACAATGACAGTGAATAATACAGTATTACATGTGCCACAAAGTATTAAAGAATGCTAAGCAGGACTTGGTAAATGCTACCAAAGCTTGGTAGATCTTATTGACATTATAATAACTGTCTTTTCCTCCAGAGCTTTAGACCTTACTCCTTGGATGTTCAGAACAGTGACAGACACACTCTTAGAAATATCAATATAAAACAAGCACTGCATTCTTGAAAGCTGAAGGCAGAAATGGGCTGCAGGATTGTCTTAGCAGTTTGCCATGATCTTGTTTTAAATAGAAACTAGATCTGTCCCTCCAGATGCCTATGACAAATCTGGACACCACAAGAAATATGAGTTAAATACAAAGATATTGTATAGAAGGCAGGTGCTGGAAAATGCTGGTATTGCAAACTAAGTGGGAAGGCAGAAGCCTCAGGGTGCTGATGTATTCCTGACATATGTAAATATGTATTTCCCATATGCCATCTTGGTCGAGTTTGCTGTTAGCAGCTGTAGAAAAATGGCTGTGCAAAAGCCACGCCTCTTAGGCAGCCTCATCCTAACCCACGTGAAGCTGTAGTATGATGGAGAGATTTCTGCTCTTATCACAGTGGACACAAAAACACCACTGGAAACCAAATGCACAGACCCATGGACAAAGTAAAGGTCTAAACCTAACACAAATCTAACAATCCCACCCTGAGTTCCCTCAAGTCCTGTTCAAGAGTGGAATACAGTTGGATTGATACACAAACATACTTTCTAGTAGAAAAATATGCAGTGGTCCCATAATCTCTCTACTGTACATTGTGTGCTAATTAGCACAGAATTTCAGTGCATGTGACGTCTTGCTAGGTAGACAGGCATTCAACTTATCCGCATATTCAAAGTAGTAAACCTGATGTGAACATTAATTAGGAATAATTCTGCTGTTTGCTCTTCCTCATTTCATAGTTAAATTTTGAAGACTCTAATTTACTTCAGTGTAAGAAATCATCAGCAATTTTTAATTTTTTTTTGTCAAGATAATGAAAAAAATAATTTTTATATAGGCAACAGATGTTCACACCAAACCATCACTGCAATCAACTACCTTAGTAACTAACTTTGTAAATATCTGTTGGATTTACATAATGCTCTGATGCATAAACACTTTTTCAAAGCAAAGAACAAGAGTCCAAGGACATTTTAAGCAAGGACACATTTAAGATCCCAGAGCACTTCAAGAAAAAAGAATCAAATTACAGGGAAATATGAAATGCTTACAGCATGATCCAAAGGCCACCAGGATCAAAGGACACCCTAATTATGAGTTCAGCAAACTTTGTGACTTGACCACAGTCATTTAGAAAAGGACACCAAGAACACATTCAATGAACTACCAATAAATATATCCTAATAGCTGAAACACTCAGTACTTCACAGTGGTAATGCATGGTCACTCTCATAGCATCTCTCATTAAACGTAGAGGGAGTTCTAAAAGCTCACAACTCCAATAAATTCCAAGTGTGATAAAAAGAGATCATACTCAAAGATAAAACATATGCTTATCACCTGGTATTTTTAGATAACAAAAACTTCAGTTTCTAGTTCAAGTAAATTATTTTCATCTTAACTAAAAATAGCGGACTTGCCAGTTCCTCTGCTAGCCTGACAAGTAGTCTAGACATGGTTAGATAATAGCATTCACCTTTGACAGTCCCCTCTGAGGTATTAAACATTTGTTCATGATTTAATAAATTCCAGTCAAATAGTGCTTTATGACAGTCATGCCAGTTAATAAATTCCAAGATGTTTATAACTACAAAGACCACGTTTGTCCTCAGATACTTGAATTAGCATAAATTATGAATGTGCAGATGTTATTGACATGTGGAACAGAAACATAATTGATTGAAACATATGGCAAAATTCTCTTCATGCTTCCACAAATACAGGCAAATAACAGTTAAGTTTTTCATGACAGATAGTATAATAAGAAAGTAACCATCAAGACATTTTTGCCCTCCCAAAACTCTTCAGTCTTGCAAAAACATATTTAAATTTTGCCTATTCTTCAGCACTCTGTAGTAGTGAAATGCAAGTACCTTTGAGGAGAGGCAATCTTCCATAGCACTTGAATCACAAGTCCACCATACTTGTCCCTTTCATCTTGAAGTATTTCCTGAAACTCTTTCCTTCAAAATCCAGACATCCTTGCTTTTCTAGAATATTTACTTTCTCAGACTACAGCCAGTATATCCCTGAATAACATGCATCCTTTCACAAAGTAAAGATTTGGTACATTTTCTTAGCAGTACATCAATCCATGCACTAAAGAAATCTTTCACATTAGTAAAAAAAATTAAAGGAAGTATGCTATTTCCAGGATATGTACTTATCTAAGCCTTGTCCTTCAGCCTTCATATATAATTTCAAGCCATCAGAAGATTTAACAACAAGGAAGATTTAACAACAAGGAAGGGAATAATGCCTCTATGTGACTCAGCAGCATCCTAATACAGCAATGGCTAAATATGCTGACCCTAACCCTGCAAAGAGCATCTGCACTAGTTGATAAGAGATCTATACAATTGTCAGGTCACAGATCATTCTGCCTCCATGTTTCAGTTTGTTGCAGTAAACCCTGACAGCTTCAGCAATCACAAATGCTTTCCTGCTCATACAATAAAGTGTTTAATATTGCCAAACACATTTATTCACTCCAGTCTTTTTTACTCCCCAACACAGAGCATGGAAAAACAGATTTTACAGTATGGCTAAAATCAACGAGCATATGGGCCTCCGTTTAAGAAGGATAAATTTGTTCTCTGCTGATTACTTAGAGAAATATAATTGGTGTCCAGCTTCTGCTACTTCTACAGAGCATCTGGGTTTCCCCTACCTCTGTTTTTCATAGTCAAGAGAAGGATGAAAATTCCTTTCTGTTTAATGACTCTGCAGAAAAGAGAACAATGCTGCTGTTCTTGATGGGGAAGGAGGAAATCAAATTTATTGACGCCAACCTGACAAAAGCTTGGATTAGGACTGTTCTCATCTATTCCAGAAGGGTAAGGCAGGGAAATTAATCCACTGGCAGTTTAACTGAGAAAAGCAGTCATAAATTATTTCCTATACAATATTTTGTTAACTTTTGCACCTGAATACTAATCAAGAGATCTGATCACAGCACTTTCTGTTTAGAGGGCCAAGAGCAACTGAACTAATACAGCACCTGTGATGGACAGGCCTTGGTCTTCAATGTCCACGACCAAAACAGTTCACTCATCTAAGACTGACAAGGTAGAGAAGTCTCACCTATTTCAGAGAAGTTCTTTCAAAATGTCTGTGAATGCTTCATGATCCAAAATTCCAATTTACAAACTAGTTCACAATTTAAAGGCTTGTGGTCGAAAAGAGATGGCCAGTCCCACAAGCAGCACATTTCCCAAACTATTACTCTATGGTTAATGATTATTCCTTTCCCTTTTCCACATTTCATTATTTCTTTGTCCAAGAGTAGCAGTATCAATCAAAGCATCTGCAGACTGACCCCACCCTGCTGCAAGTCTGTAACATTCTGACTCCATATGGAGAGGGATAATGTGCAGCTCCACAAAGCCTAGCACCTGTGGCCAGGCTACAAACTTCAGTGCTGTCAATGCCAGGAGAAAAAGCTGGCCTGTGTTTTGGTGTCAAACTGGCCACAGCTTCTAACAGCCAGGAATTGCATCCAAAATCCTATATTGCAATTCACTGGAAACAGTCAGGAAAGGAGCTCAATGTACCTGAAATTAAGGTGCTTCCATGCTCCTCGACTTTTCCAAGCAGACTATCAGACCCCACAAAGGAAGAAATCCTGCTTTTGGGGCGCTAGCATGTAACAAAGTCTGAGCCCCTAGGGTATGATCACATTTGACAGATGAAGACTTGCCAGCACTGGAAGCTGCTAGCCTAGGTTTGCACACAAAGGGGATGGCAGCAGGAATGCTGCAAGCCTGGAGATATACATCATCAGGGTGGAATAATTCAGGGCAATCTGCTCGGACCATTATACGCAGAAAACGCTGAAGTGCCTCCCCCTGCTGTGATCAAGCCTGCTTAGAGCCTTATCCAGACACTGCACCAACAGAGCAGGTTTTGACCTCACTGTGAAGATAATACCTCCCTCCTCCTTCCCCTGGACGCTCTCTTTGTGGAAGCAAAAAGGCAGTTTTCCCCTTTACACAGTGTCCTGCTGCGTGGTACCCTGAGGTCAGCATGCCAGCATGCTCTGAAACTAAATGGCCTGATTTTTCCTGCCAGCTCTCTCCCCTCTCCCCATTGCACTTCAGAAGTTTCAATAATAATAATAACACTTCAATAGATAGCAAAATATCTTTCAGGAGGCAGCTGAAACACATTCTATATACTTATGTCTAGGGAGGCTGAGGGGAGGTCTTATTGCTTTCTGCAACAGCTGAACAGAGGCTGGAGTGAGGTAGGGCTGATCTCTTCCTGGTAACAAGTGACAGGATGACAAGAAATGGCCTCAAGTTTGCCCAGGGCAGTCTCAGATTGGGTATTGGGAAAAATTTCTTCACTTGAAAGAGTTATCAAGCACTGAAATAGGTTTCCCAGGGAAGTGGTGGAGTTACCATCCCTGGAGGTATTTAGAAGATGTGGAGATGTGGCACTCGGGGACACAGTTTAATGCTGGGCTTGACGGAGTTGGGTTAAGATTTGGGCTCAGGGTTTAAAGGGTCTTTCCCAACCTAAATTATTATAAGACTAACATCTCAAATTCAGCTCTGTGGCTTCCAGTTTCCCTACGCTCTCAAGATCATCCTGTGTTTCTCCTCACCACAACCTCTGCTCCACAATGAACCCTACAGGGACAGTTTTCCCTTTCTATCAGGGCCCCATGCTTTTGCTCCTACTTTGGCTGGATGATCCTCTCCCCTCAGACTTCCATCTCCCTTATCCTTCATCTTCTCCACTTTGTCACTATTTGCTCTTCTTCAGAGCTCAGCACCATCCTTATCAAAGCACTTGGTAACAATTACCTCGATAAAACATAGGCAAATTAATAATATTTTTTGAATCCATGACATATCTAGGTTTACAAACTCTATCAGGTATTAGCTGATGCCTAACTATTCACATGTTTTCCCACAGTAACTCCCCATTATGAAACACAAAATTTACTTGCATATATCTTTGTTCTTGCTTCCAAGTTAGCTACATGCAAATGTAAACTCACAGAGAGCAATTCTGGTTTCTGAATTTTTGAAATTGTTTTTCTCCCTGCGACATATCACACTAGATGAGCAAAACACTCAAGAGAAACCCCTCCAAAGTGTTTACAACTGAATAAAACGTACAGCTCACTAGCTGCTACTCTCTATGGCATTAGGTTAAATACCTAATGTTGTTTTATTGCAACTTTGCCTTGCTTGCCCTTCAATGGATTTTTTTTTGGCATCCTTTCCTCCACCATTACTCAACACAAGAATTTTGAGACAGAAAACAAAACTGACAATCCTAAATGTCCCTGTTCCCAAATGAGAGACAGATAGTTTGACTGTCACGAACACTCTACTGGCTCAAAAGTAGCAGGCAAAGTTTGGGTTTTTTAACTAGAAAATCACCTTAAAAATGTGATAAAGTTAAAAAAAAAGTCAATCAAATTTTCCAAGACCCTATTCTCAGGAGAAAGAGGAACTCCACTTGGGTATGTGGTTTGGGAAATAGCATGGCAAACTTACTCCACAAAGCTAAGAGTGACATATTTTTGCAGGCACATGACTAACTATTGGACAGAGATCTTGAGTGAAAAGCAATTTTGCCCATGTTATGCACTTGAGTTACCAGCTAGAACTGGCAAACACATGCTTAACTGGGAACACACTCACACACTTCATGTCTTTCCCACAAAGAGTACAGAACATTTTTCTTACCCCAAAGCAATCACTGTTGCTCACAAATAGGTCTGAGAATGCATACAAGCACTAATGTAACCACACAGAGCTACAGATCTTATTTAGGTACTATGAGAGTGATCTCAAAATCCTGGTGGGTGCTTTTTCAGTGAACAAAAAATGCAAAGGGTCAGACCCTTGTATTATCAGATAACTCACTTTCAATATATAAATGTACTAATCACTCATCAACCTCTGAGCTGGAGATGCTGAGCACTCCTGGGAGAAAAATGAGAGGAGGAAGTCTCCTGTAAGTTTAGTATTGAAAGTAATGAAGGCAAATGCCTCCAAATCCACTGGAGGAAGAGATATTTAGAAATACATATTTCTCAAATTCTGAAATAGCTTTTAGTTCTCTCAGCATATTACTTCTGAAGGAAGAAGTTCAGTTTTGAAGAGATGGCATCAACCTTATGCTTTCCCTGAACAGTTTTTTCAGAGCAACAAAACTAGTTTAACTGGTTTGTTCTTCTAACAAAGAAAAAACATTAATGTAGAAAACACTAAAACAGAACTGGACAACTCACTGATAACACAAATGTTCTCATGTATTACTCAGGTTAAAAAACACATGAATATATAATGTAGGTAACACTTCTGGGGCTTTTCCACATAGGACAACTTCTTATATTAATAGGTGCATATAATAGGGACATTAATGTCTATCACATTATCTCCTCATAATTCTTTTTTTTTCTTCTAAGGATTCTTAGTGAATTACCTCTGAAGTGAGGTAAAAAACTCAGACAATCTACACTGAACACAACCACAGGCTAACTAGTGCCCCTAATTTCCCTAGCTGTAGCCATCCTTCCACAGCTATAGAGAAGAGCAAAAAAAAAAAGGACTGTAACTTGTCCAAATGCACCACAAAGCAGGAAAAGTTAGCACAGCTCTCTATTACCAAAAGAAAAAAAAATGTGACAGGGATGAAGCACAGAAAATAAATAGTTTTCAACAAATTCTCACACTAGGGAGAGTTTCAGATAAGAAACTTATAAAAACCAGTTGATATTTAGCAAGAATTGTGTGTCATTTTGAAATAAGCTGATCAATATTTTTATGATTAATGTCAGTCAGAAGTATTTCTGTAATTAGGGGCAATATTTTCTGCTACTATCAGATGAAGATGTGGAGGAGAAGTTCTTGAAAACAGAAGAACCAAAGCCCAAAGCACATACTAAAGCACTAATACTCCTACTAAAAATGTGTTTGGTACAGCATTTTGCAACCAAATTGCCTAGAGAGGAACTAAACAGCAGATCAGTTTTATTTTCTCATTCAGATTCTTAGTTCACTTCCAAAGTACATCCAGTCATGTGCAAAGACCAAGCCAGGCAGTTCACTAAATGATGCCAAGTTCCTAAAGGCACTATCTGAAAAGTGCATCACTTCAGTTAGCTTTCAAGAAAAAAAAAAAAAAAGCAGCGATATTAATAGAATGCTTTTTGATTTGCACCACAGTACCCAATTCTGGCACGTTGCCCTTGCTGCCACTGGCATGTGTGAAGTGCTTTTACTCTCTATGGAGACCTAATGCACAGTGGAATGGGAAGGTAAAGGACAATACAGCAAATACTTCCTAACACACATACCTAGGAACTCTTGATGAAAGACAGCTAGGTTTTCTTCATTGTGTTCATATCTTTGTGATCAGCTCCAAGCCTTTCACTTTTGTCTGAGAAAAAACATCAGAAATAAGATTCTCCCTCCCCAAGGTAATTTCTAGAAATGGATTCATTTAATTAATTGCATTAATTGAGTGATAGATCCCATTTTTAATAAGTGCTGAGTGATATTAAGTCAATAATGATTTCCTATACCAAGACTAATATCTGTGTGCATCTGATTAGTGCAAATCTTTAAATTTTATCAAACAAAATGGTGGTATGCAGCTCCAGTTTTTGTTCTTAGTTTGTTCCTTGTCTGCCAGTTCACTAACAAACAAAACCCAGAAGCAAGGTCTGAAACCCAGACTACCTTTTTTTCCTCTTGCAGCATCAGACATCTCCATAAAATGTATTACGAAACATACCTGAATCTTTACAATAACACTGAGCTGTTTTATGTTTCTAAATCAAACTAAGGAAACTCATTAGAGCTTTTCAAAGAGTGTGAGAACTGTTCTTCAAAGAAGCATCATTAAATTCTAAATATACATGTGCTTACTTCAAAAGTTCTCAGTTGAACAGAAACTGGATCTTCAGAAATACTTCAGGATCTAAGCAATGTCAAGGAAAGACAAGACACAATAAAAGCAGAGAGGAGCTTTTTCTAAGAAGTGATAGGGAGTAAGACTGAGCCATGCAAAATTTTCAGAATAAGGACAAACACCCAGGGAAAAGAGAACTGCTTTCCCAGAGGTGAGATGAAGGCTAAGATCACCTCCTAGGACTTGGACACGCTAGGTCCAGATGTTTGGTTTTCATTAAAATGTACTGATGTAAAAATAAGAGGCCTCCTGTGATAGATTTGCTGCTTTCCTATCAAGTTCAGTTGTACCTATCTGTACAGTGCTGATATAGAATTGCATCTTCATTAGCATCGCACACTGAAACTATTTTTAAATAGACAGTCTAAGGCATTAAGGCTTAAGAGTTTTTTTGCTGATGTTGTTTTTACTTGTAGGATTTCTCTTATGCTTTTGTACATGGATTTTCTCAATCATACACAATATTTCGATTCTTCCTCAGCCCATTTTCAAATTAAACTAATACAGCCTTAGTGACATTCCCCCTTTGCAGCAGCACTTTGTGCACTGCAATAGGAGCCATTCACAGCCTCTGGCTCTTTTCAGGCTTACGTTTCCAAACCATTACTCCTTGCAGTGTTCCTCATAAAGCAAATCCAGAAGTGAAACTATATTTCCTAATAGAGGCTTCAAGCCATGTTAGAACAACTTAATGATAGCCACCCACTTACAAAAATAAAAAAAGAAAGAGAAAAAAAGATGGAAACATTTCACATGTCTCTTCATAGCTGCAGTAAAGACCTGCTACACAGAATCATGGAATGGGCCAGCACCCTGTCCAGCTGAATATCAAACATGTCCAACGTTGGAGAATCCCCCACGTCTCTGGGGAGATTATTCCAATGGCTGATTGCTCTAATTGTGAAAAATTTTCCCCTTGTGCTCAATTGTCACTTTCCTAGGAGTAAATTGTATGCATTACGCCTCATCTTTTCCATCTGACTCTTTGTAAGAAGGGAATGTCCATTTCCTTAATAGCCATCCTGGAAATACTGGAACATAGTATCCCATCTTGCATCTCCCCATAATCCTCTTTTCTCCAAGTTCAACTAATCAAGCTCTTTCAGCCTTTCTTCATATGGCAAGGCTTCCCAGTCCTTTGATCATCTCTGTGTCCTTTCTCCGGACCTCTCCAACCTGTCCGCAACATTTTATTGCATAGCAGGGACCAAAAGTGAACACAATATTCAAGGCATGACAAGATGAGTGGAGTGGGACAATAATGGTTTCTTCATCAGCTGGTGATGCCTTTGCTGATGCCACCCAGCACCCTGGCTGCTTTCTTTGCTGGAGCAGCACACTGCCCACTGTCATTGAGATCATCATCCACCAGGGACCACCAGGTCCCTTTCCTCAGAGCTGTTCCTCAGACCGCTGAGATTCCCGTTTTCCTGGATTATGTTTTCCCAGAACAAGACCACATGTACTTGTCAAATCTCTTGTTAGCCCACTCTTTGAGCCTATCCAGGTCTTCCTGCAGAGTGGGTCTCCCTTCTGAAGTGTCTAGTGTACCCCTCAGCTTTCCACCATCAGCAAACTCTGCCAGGGTACACTTGATCCCATCTTATAGCTCACTTGGAAAGATATCAAACAGTGTTGGGCCCAAAATCAATCCCCATGGGACCCCACCTGTGACAGGCTGCCCATTTGAAGAGCTATTCACCACCACCTTCTGGGTACAGCCTGTCAGTCACTTCCCCACTCACCACAGGGACCATTTGTCCAGATCCTTGACACATTGGCTTCCCCAGGACAGGGCTTTGGGGAGCCATATCAAAAGCCTTAGAGAAATCCAAGTAACAAATGTTCACCACTCAGCCCACATTGACCAAACAATTTTATCATAAAGAGTGATCATGTCTGTCAAGCATGATTTGCCCTTGGTGAATCCATGCTGGCTCTTCCCAGTTACATGCTTCATCTGACTTGTGATGGCCCCCTGGAGGATGTGTTCCATAATTTTCCTGGAGACTGAAGTAACATTGATGGGCCTAAAATTTCCTGAATCCTTCTTTAACCCCTTCCTGCAGATGGAGGTGATATTAGGCTTCTTCCCATCTTCTGGGACATCTCCCAGTATCCACAACCACTCAGAGATTATGGAGAACAGCTTCCCAGTGCTGTCAAGCAGCTCTCAACACCCTCAGGGGACAATGTCAGGGCTCCTTGGAGGCCAAGCTGCTGACACAGACCACACACAAACTCTTCTTTCCCTGACAATGGGTCTGTGTGTGCATCAGCCTGGGGCTCTGTTCCCAGGGCCTTGGGCCCAACAGTGCTGGCAAGGAGAGAGCTGGAGAAAGTGTTGAGAACTTTTGCCTTTTCAGTCTCATTGGTGACTTCTCTGCTGTTTAACACCAAGACAGTGTTTCCTTCCTCTTTCTGCTTGGCGTTTACATACCTCAAGTATCCTTCATTGTGGTTGTTGACATCTCTGGCTAATTTCAATTTGAACTAAGCTTTTTGTTTTCTAACTGGATCTCTGCATGCCCTGGGAGTGCCCTTGTAGATCTCAAGGGGTATTGTCTGCTTTCCTATCTCTGGTACACTTCCCTGGGTTTTGAGTACACCTGGAAGGTCATAGTGAAGCCAAGGGGTTCTCTTGCTCCACCTAATTACCTGTCTTTAAAGGGGATTAAAGGTTATTGTGCTTCCAGCAAAGTATTACTCAAAAAATTACCAGCACACACTAACTTCTTTATCCTCTATGGAAGCTTCCCATGGAATCACTCCCAGATGAGCTTCTACAAATCTAAAACCTTTTCCTTAGCACTAGTCTTCAGTATGCTCAGCAGGATCCCAAACTCCACAATATTGTGATCACTGCAGCCAAGGCTATCATTAACTGAGATATTTCAGCAGCTTTTCTTGGGTTTTAACAGCGCCAGCAGTATCGCATTTCTGGTTGACACATCTAACATTTGTGTGAGGAAACAGTCCTCTACACATTCCAGAAACTTGATGGATGATGGAAGCTGCTGCACTGCTCTTCCAACAAATACCTCGTTGGGTTAGGTCACCCCTAAGAACCAGATCGTATTGACCCAAAACTTGACAAAGTGACCCAAATATTGCTTTGTTGATATTATAGTCTTGGTTTGGATGTCAGAGACAGAAGCATACTGCAAGACTTGCCTTGGATACAATCCCTCTGATCTTGACCCAAAGGCAATTCCATAGGGCTAGAATTGTCACAGCTCACTTCCACACATTCAAGATTCTCCTTTAACAAAGAACACAACAAAAACTCCTCCTCTATTGCCCTGCCTGTCTTTGCAACACAGCTTACAGCCACCCGCTGTGGTCTGGCAGTCACACCAGTGCTTCAGTTATTTCCATGACATCCTAACTTCTGCTAAAGAACCTGTATCACACATCCACATGGCAAACAGCTGAATGCAAGCACAACAGTGACCACACAGTTTAGCTGACTCTTTAGTGAGAGCATCAGTTTCAAGGACTTGCATCAAATCCTGATGGGAAGGAAAATAGCTGCACAAGAAGCTGTTCCAACTTACAAAGGTGAAATTGGTCAAATTTTGTCTTAGAAAAAGTAGAAGAAAAAAAAATACAAAAGGAGCAGTGGCAATGCTGTGTTTGTTACCTAGCAAAGTAGACAAGTTTCAAAATGTCCATGTACGCAAATCAGGAGATTACATCAAAATCTGTGGCTGAATTTCAGGTGACAATTAATCACCTATTATTTCATCCCATCTTTTGCAAACAGCTCAATACATCATATTATTCCGCTGTAGAAAAAAATGTACCTGCCATGAATTTTCACATCCAGTATATTGAAAATAGACTGTCTTCTCATATGAGAAAGAAGGTGCAAGCATGAATACAGCTGCAAGTACTCAATCCCAATTAGCTTTATACAACACATAGTTTAAATAATTTTCTTCCTCCCACATTCATTATCACCGATTCCTTTCCACTTTTTTTTGCCCGATTTTTCATCCAATGCTTTTACCAGTCTCTATAGTAGGGTCTACAACATATACTGTTGTAGATACAGTCTGGGCTCTGCAGCACAGCATTCTGGGTCACACAAAGCCTTTGTCTTTAAAAGATCAAGGGTAAAATAGCATATACCAGAGAATACAAAATCTTAACCATGTTTAAACAAGTATAGATTGTGTCTGCCAAAGATTTACTGACCTACTAGAAGGCACACATAATATAAGTGATAGCTATAGAGATGGAGGCCTGGTGGTCCTCCACATCTGGCCCAGCTGTCAAGCTCACCACACACTCACACAAATTCTGCCCAAAAGCAATTTCAGGGGCATGAGCCTACAGGGAAAATCCATCTTAGACTTGCCTGAATAAACCTTTCCTGTTTTTGTGACCTGCAGCCATTGAGAATAACCAAACGTTTCAAAGATAGGACATTGTCCAAACCCAAAGAGTGTCTAAGAGGATCCTTCCAGGCCCAACACAAATACTGTCTGTGAGGTCCAGAAGCAGCAAGCTTGGTGTAAATACTAACAGCATAGGCTCCAAAGTAAACATCAATTTTGATGCCCATTTCAGAGGTGCATGGTAAAATCCCATAGGTGCTATTGTAATCCAAGAAATTCAAGAAGGGCATAACCTCTTCTCTTGTTATGTTAGTATTATTAATGATTGATCATCCAAAGCACATTGTAGTGAATACAACAATCACTTGAGCAGGTTTTCATGCATATGTATTTATGTATTTAAAATGTCACCAGACCTACCAGTGTCAAATAACATTATGCTATACTAGAAACTCAAATAATTCAAATACATACAATACCAATTGCCAATACATGGGCAATGTAGTTAAACCTTCCAGTAAATATCTATTGTTGATCATAAGTACAGGGTGTCTCACTGAAGCTTTTTTAATATTTTAACATGAAACACAGGCTCAGCTACAGTTCAGTACAGTTTTAGCTCAGCTAAAACTTGCATTTCTGGCTCCAACTGTGCTCATGCAACTATTTTACATATTCACAAAACTCAAAGACAAATTGGTATTTTTGCTTAAGTAAGTTACTCTAGTAATTCCATTTCTTGTCTATGGCCAGCTGGGAAGTGCTGAATTCAGTCCAAATTCTGTTGCTAATGATCACTCAGAGGCCATGGTACTTTCCATGATGCTCTCAGCAATTATGTGTCTGGTCTCAAATAGCAACATATAAAAATAACAGTCTCAGGGTCTTGCCCAGATTCTGGCTGGAAACTTTTCCTGTTAAAAGATTTCCCATTAGTGAAAGATTAGGCCAGGCAGGAAGATGACTCACTAATGCCACCCTCACCAGAACACGAATCAGAAAGATGATTGCCTGCTAGGCGCACAAGAACACAGAAGTCTGAACTCACCTGAGTTACCAAGTTGCCAAAAAGTAAACAGCAGCACCTTGGTTCAGCTTTAACAGAATAAGAGACACCTATGTCCAAGCACATGGTCCTGTAATACAGCAGAGACCAGCAAGGTTAATCTTTCCTGATGGACCAGAGCTAAGCACATACTCCTCCACAGCACCAGGGAAAAAAAAAAAAAAGTTGCCCAGAAGAGATATTCCTCTGCTACGTCACAGCTTTAGCAAACTTTCGGAAGGCCTCGCAGGTGAGCTTCACTTATTAGCTCCTGCAATTAGCAGACCCAGGAACAACCTGCTGGGTCTTGGCCCATAAATAAGAAAACACATTAAGGAGCCCAAACTGGCAAATCAGGACCTCAGAAAGGAGGAGAATGCAACTTCAAACTCAGCTGCATACATTTCCTTGTTCCCCTATGATGCTTCCCACCCACATCACACAGACACAACCCCCTGCCCCAAAGGACTTTTTTAATACCTTCATCATCTTGGGTGGTCACTTTATATCTGGGTACTAAATGCAAACTGCTCTCAAGTACAGTTATGTCAGTCATGTAAAAATAAAGCTACAGCTTTAACATCTGTGTCTGTGTCATCCCTCTCTGTGTGTCTAAGCCAATCCACAGTCATTTCCATCAGGAAGTCACTACGTTTTCCTTAAATTAGCATTGAGAATCTCAGCCTCTCCATGCACTTAACTTTGTCTTGTATAAACCTTTTCAGAAATGTTTGAGGCAATCTCCCTTCACCTGCTTGCATACTTAAAGGAGTTCTGCAGCAAGTTAATTACCTGGGAGGTCCTCTATTACTCTATCAAGTCTGTAACCAGCTATACACACACCTAAACACAACAACACACACACAACCACTGCAAAACACATATCAACTACTGTAAAAATCACCTCAACCACTTTATCTTTTAAAATGAATTAATTTCTTTTAGTGAAGGAGACTGTATGAATCACTGCTGTAAGCCCATTGACAGAATCCTTAGCTGACACTTACTCAATTGAATAAAAATATAGAGACCAATAGAAGATGGAAGCAGAAAAATAAAGAACACAATTGTTTCAGGTCCTTTTTTCTTTGTCCTCCTAAACCATAGCAGCACAAAGGTTTTCATTGCTCCAATTTGTCTATCAAACTATCAGATCCAATCTGAGACAATTTTAAGCTGTGCATTGTTATACTTCACAGACTGATGAAGCTGCAAACAAACAGCCACAAATCTTTATATAAAGTTAATAAAGTAATTTCATTCTAAGTTACTTATCAGTTCTAGCATGAGGACTCAATTATCTAAGCTTTTTCCTATTCCTATAGGCACACTGTGCTCAAGACTCTCTTTGAAGGTTCCCAGATGAATGTTATGTGAAAGATGCAAGCAAGCAAGAAGAATATAGATGGCCCAGAGTCTGCCCAACCACTTCTAAATGCTCATGTTCTGAAAAAAATACAAGCAGAAAGCTTAGAGACATATATATTGCTTCTGGCAGAAGTGCTTCATTAAAAACAACCCACAAAACTGAAATAGGATCAATGATTTCTAACTGAAAAATAAGTCTTAAACATTAATTCTTCAGGCCCTTTGCTGAAAACCTTGCCTTTAAAATTTCTGCACTGCACATAAATGAAGCCTTGGTTCTGTCATAAGTGTAAAACAAAGCAGGGTTACTTGAAAGTCCAACATTCCAGCAGGATTTTTTTAATTGGGGTTTTTTTTTGTTGTTTATTCTCAGGTCTATCAGTTTGCTTACTTCTTGTCTTCACTCTAAATATATGTCCTCTTCACTGGATTCCCACCACAAGCACTAGTTTTAACTCAAATCAAGGAAAAGCCCTTTATTTTTGCATGTGACACATTCCTCTGGTTCACTGCTCTTTCTAGTTTTTTATATTAATATGCAACCCCTTCAACAACCTGCATTTTGAAAGTCCTGAGTACAACAGATCTGCACTCAGTCACTGAGTGAATTCTGCTAACAGAAGCATAAATTCCTCTTTAAAGATATCATACACATGCAATGAACACAGCATTAGAATAAAATTACAAAAGTCCAAGAGACTTTGACATAGGACTCAAAAGAGGGAGCACCACTGCCCTACAGCATTTATTGCATTTGTTCAGTTATTGCCCTTCTCTCCATCTGCAGCTCTCACAACCACCCACTAGCTTTATAACCACACCTGTTTCCCACATTTTTCTTTCCTCACCGTGGTCTTTTCTATCCTACTCTGAGAAGGCTTTATATTATCTTTTGTCAAACTATGTTACTGTTTCACCATGATTCAGTTTCAAAGCTGTTAGATGAATTTGAAAATGTTGTCAATTTTTTTTAAAAACAAAACATAAAACTTCTGCTCTTGAACCTTGGTGTTTTCCCTGAATTCCCAGTGATATTTTCCTATTTTATTCATTCTTCTCTGCTTTTGTTTCCAGTTTGATAAAGATCATATGTAATTGCCTAGTTTCTACCTTATTTTTTCTCTTTCTGAGCTGCATCAATAAGTGATACTTCAAAGAAAATGTTGAATTTATAGACCAAACAAAATACTTCTCTTAGTACTTTAGAAGAAGCCCAACCATCTGCTCATTTCAAATAACATCATTCTTCATACTAATAAAATTAATTGTGTAAACTAATTTCAGCCTTTTAAAATAACAATCACTCCCAGAGCATTTACTTTATGTTGCTCACAGAGTATTTTAATATACCATGCTGTAAATAAAATAATGGTTTCCATATAAATTGATGTCGGTCTTTAAAAATATGCCATTTTCTCCCTCTTTTGACTGGATTACTCTTCTTAATAAATTCAATTTTTTTAAATGTCATGCACATTTCAGCAGTGATTTCTTGAAAAAGGGGCTGAGTGAAGAAGCACATGAAGGAATCTATTACCCCAAAACATAATAAGGGAGGATTGAGCATACAGACTAGGCTATATCTTTGAAAGCAGAAAATGTCATTTCCAATGATACGTATTTTTAAAGTATTTTTTTAGCAAAGGTGAATTTTCAGCAAAAAAGAAAGTGAAATCAAAATGCAAAACAAAATTAAATTAGACAAGGAAATAAACCAAACAGAAAAGTAATGCTTTTTCTGAGCATCTGCTGAAACCCTGATTTTAAGCTTTTATATGGAAGGATAAAAAAAATCAGGTTGGCTCACAGCTACATCTGCTGACCTCCAACCAACCTCTCCTGTTTCTTTAGTTTATTTTCTTAAAACTTTCCCACATTGATTCTTCTTTCTGTTCTGTGAGGTATTAACAATCCTTGTCTCTACAATTCTGTCTCTGCCTGTAATTTTGCCCCTTTTTCTTGTTATTTTTCTTACAAGCTCTCCCACAGCTTTTTCTTATAACTTAACAATTTTCCCAGACATCTGACCCCAAGTTATGGAGCTGGGCTGTATTTGAGCAAGACCTTGGATCCCTGGAAGACTCACAGCTGAATGGGGTAGCTCAGAAAGAACTTCCAGGGCATAGGCAGAGTGGGTTACAGTTGTAGAGAAATCAATACCACAGGAGTAAAATTGTCATTTTGGCACAGGTGTTTGCATCCAGCCCAAGCCAGAAATAAAAACATCTCAAGTGTTGCACTGGGGAAAAAAACCCGAAAAACAAATCAACCAATGCAACACACTACAAAACAAACTAAAAACCCACCTAGCAGTTAAAATATCTAAACACTGCCTAGGATCATATGTATTGCATATGTACTCGAGCTTCAAATTTCAGCATTTATTAAGTTACGAAATTTCCTTGCTAAAACAATGTGCCACAAAGGACTGATACTCCTCACCAATCCTGGAAGATTTTTGCCCTTCAGCAATTTCAGTACAATGTCAGAGCTTACAGTGTTATTTGTCACCTTACTCTGGTTGCTTATCACTGAAACAGTCATCTCAGATACATTTTCTAGTGCTTACTAAAACCAGATGTTAGCAAAAGAGTTAAATATAAGGATTTTGGACGAGCATTTTTTGCCCTTCCTTATGACCCCATCCTTTGTTGAAAATCAGTTAAATCTTTGGAGCATGTGTTTAGATATGTTAGAAATCATATTTCTCTTCTGTTGTGATTTAATCTTTACTTAATCTTTAGCATTCCACTGCCCTTTTGCCCTGCAAACCCAGTTACCATTGCATACCAAAGCCCTGAGGGTACCTCACATGGTGTATGATAAATCCCAACTCTTAATATGTAGACAGTATAATTTGGTTCCACTTACACAAAGTAAGTCTAATTCTGTGCTTTAATATCCTTGAATTTTGGGAGTTTTTGCTCAGTTGTTTAGAACATGGCATTGATAATGTAATGCTTGTGGGCTTGATCCCTTATGGATCATTCACCTAAGAGCTGGATCCAAGGATCCTTGCGGGTCCCTTCCAACTCAGACTATCCTGTAATTCTGTGGAGTATTTCATGTAGTATCACCACAAAATAAAGACTAATTTTCTACAATTAATATTGGAATTATCTAAAGACTGAAACACAGAAAACAAATCCAAAGCTAGAAAATAAATACATTCCATCAGAAAAAATAAATTACATATTCTTGAACTAGCTTATCCTACTTCTTCATCAGCTGCTTGGAATGTTTGCAGAAATCAGGAATGACCTTTTTCATCATGTTTCTCAACTGCACACACAGGTTCTCTGATGCAAAGTTAAATGAGTTTACCCACTGCAAGATACACAGCTTGAGATTTGTAATTACTTCAGTGGCAGCCAATCTGAAGTCCAAGTACAAAGCTACTTCTGGCAGTTCTAAGAAATTACAAGTCTACAACATCAAGATACATCTCAGGATTCTTTCAGAATCAATAATCAGTTAAGAAAGGATGTAAATACAACAAGAGTCAGAAATTTGGCTTTCCAGACAGAAATTAATCTTTATTTTCAACTTGAAACTCAGAGCTTAAAAACAAGGAGAAATATTTTTCTTCTGTAAGACTAATTGGCCTCTGAAAAAGTTACACTGACAAAAACAACAGAAACACTTCAGAGACTCAGAATAACAACCTACCTTTTGGAAAGCTACCCTGTCTGTGCTCTTTAATACATAACTGAGGAGATTGCTGTTATGTTCAACACATGCTCATGAGTTTTCCCAAATCTCAGCAGCAATTTATTTATTTTAGCCTCTGTCATATTACTTGTTCAATAACATGAGAGATTTCTTTTTTTTATCGTATTAGCAGCCCTTTCAGAACAAACATTTTAAAAATATATGTAATTATTTCCCAAAATGCCTGTAATTTTGCTCAGATTCTCTCTGTGACCACCGCATGAGTGAATTAAAATTATATATCACAGCTCTACTTGCAAACCTACAATTAGTATTTCAATTTTTTAAATAGTCTAGAGAGGCTTTTCATAACTCAAATTTATTACCCTAGCTACAGAAGGATGGAAATGTGAAGACTTGCTGGCTATCATTCTATGGCAGAGATCTCCAAACCACACACCAAAGTACACTTTCAATTGACTGTGGGGATCACAGCTTCTCAGAGAGTAGGGGCTATCTGGATCGTGCTGCCATATGGTTTATGAAAACAAAGGAGGAAATATCATCTCTTTTTTTATTGCTCTGGAAATTCAGAAACACTGAAGCCTAAATTAACGCTGGTAAGTTATCACCTAAAACCTCCCAAGTGGCAAAACCATCCAGTCAACCTCCCCTTGCTATTATCCTATATATTGTGAGAAGAGAAAGTCAGGCTTTGCATCTTACAGTAAGAGAGAAAGTGATTTAAACTTGGCTTATTTAGGTAATTTCATTTGCATGATAGTGAGAAGCACTAAAATACAACTGACAAGTAATACTTGTTTAGCTGTATTTTAATCATAAGCTCTTTAGTAGGCAAGACCTCAGTTGCTGAAAAGGATAACAATGATTTCTGAATTGCAAGCAGATGAAAACAACTGCTAGACATGTCTTCACAATTATGTATTTTACAGATGCAGTTGATAACTTTCAAGTTGGAGACTATAATACTGCATAGATACCACATGTAACACAAAGGAGCTAAAATTTCTGTAAGAAAGAAGTAAAAACTACTGAATTTTTTTTTTACAAACTGGAATAATTCTTAAGCCAAGGTGTCACTAGCACATGATCCAAGTGAAAGAAAATAATTCCCCTGTGTTACTGCAAACTCTGGTATCTCATTACATATTTAAGCCCACTCTGAGTTAAAAAAATAAGTTTGCATATTATACCTCATCACTTTTACAGGACAAAACCCAGATCAATTTGCAAAGAAAAGATATTCCTGTCTTTTACCCAATATAGTACTTTATAAGCATTGGCAATGACTGGAAAAGCTATTACTGCACAGTTTCAGGGTTGGCTGTTTTTCAAGCACAATCTTTTGAAGTTCTGTTGGGTTTGTTCCCCCATTAACTTTAATTTCTCCTAAAGTCATCATTTCCTATTTGAAGAAAGTAGCACAAGACAGGAAATATTTTTTTCCTGTTAACAAGCCTATCTCAACACTGATCACTCCACTTCTGTGTGATTCCTGAGGCTCACACAGCTGGAAATGTCAACCAACAATGAAAAGAACAGAGAGAGAAATAAAGAGAATTCAAATTTGTGACTGCATCACCCATGCTCAGCTCCTGCCTTGTCTCTGGGGAAGACTTACAGGACTCTGAAACACGGTCAGCAACAGCCAATGTGCAGTTAGCTACTGCCTATGGCAGCCCAAAATCACCACTTCCTTCTCAAAGACATTTTTCTACTGAGTGTAAATTGTTGACATACTAGACTTTCATAGCAGTTACTTACCAGGGAGCTGGATTTTAAAGACTTTTTTTTTATTTCTACTGATGACATAGCTGAACACAAACTAACTTTCCTTTTTAATTTTACAGTTACTCAGACTTAAACAGCTTTTCCCTTGTTTCTGCAATGATGTCAACATGTTTCATTTTTACACGTCTACAATTATTTACATGACAAAGCCCTAAATAGTGTTAATTTTCTCTCATTTTGTAAAATGAGAGAAAAGGCAATTGTGCTGACAGCGTTCCATTTCTGAAAACTTTTAGTACAGGCATTTTAATGACATGTTGATAATTTTATGAGTGTCAAAGTTAGCAGAAAATCACACAAATGACATGGAAAACCAGGAATTCTTGTCTAATTTTCAGCTCAGTTTTAACCATCTGACTAGAAGCTCTGGGAACAGACCCAACTCTTACTTTAAACCTGCATCTCGTATTTTATCTTGCCAGGAACTAAATGCCAACAATTCAGGCAGAAGTTCTCAATAGTGAACACATTGCCTATTTCTGCTGATTGTTTGGAAAAACAGAGCAACCAACCAAACCACTTTAAGTGCACTGTATAAATGCAGAATATCAAGATGAGAGGTAGCTCAGCCCCACCAATACAGTAAATAGGCCTTGGAATTTAATCAATGATGAACGGTAGAGTGAATAATTGCCAGTACCCTCCTATAGTCAAAACCATCTTTTGCAGATTCATTTTAGCCTTCACTGGAATAACACAGCAAGTAAATCTCCATCAAGTCACTCAACAATCCCCTCCATCTTTTTTTAGCCCTTGCAACCCCAGGTGAAAAAAATAATTTAACAACAAAGCACTCCATCTGACTGGGAAATCATTGCCTCATTGATTTTTTTATCACTTCATAATATCACACCAATATTTCTTAAAGAAAATTTACTAAGCCTTGGAATGGCAGAGTGCACTGAGCTCAGCCAGGTGTGCAATTCTATTGACATCTCGTGTATTTGAAGTTCAGATTAGAGAGACTTATTTTTCTAAAAAAGATAACCTCTCACAGAAAATAATTATGATCTCATTTTGCAAGTCTGACATCTCATGTGTGTCAATTCAGTTTATGATCCACGTATCCTTTCTACATTAAACACTGCCAAACCCTGTTCCAGTGAGAACAGGTTCATAGGCTTTTTAAGCCCAAACTAGCAGCTTAAACAGATATGGAGAAAAAAAAAGTCAGCTTTATTCTGAAAACTGCATCACCACACACTCTTACAGCTTGACTTTTCTCCTCTTCAGGCACTAGAACTCAGGACTCATTCAAGTAGTATTTCTCATAGTAATGTCTACCAGAGCTCCTAAAGGAAATCTTGACTTGGAAGCCACTGGGCAGAGGAAAACTCAAGCTAAATAGGATAAAAATGTATCCTGATCAACTTCAAGAGAACCAGTTCACTTGCTCTCCAGTTATCAGGAATTAAACGACACCTTATCTCCCATTTTTGAAATCATTAGAAGGCATTCAGCCACAGCTGACTAACAGGCTCCTTCCAAGCACAGTGGGAACTTATTACTACCCTGTACTGTCAAAGAAACTTTGAAAAGTTGGCTTTCCAAGAAGTTTGAGTGACTCTCCTTCATCTCAGCTCTTTTAACAGATTTGTTAAGAGCTCATTACTTTTATCACTTTGCTCTTCGTTAAGTGAGCCTGTGCCACTGAAACAAGTTACTGTAGAAAGTTTGGATCCATAGTTAAACTACCCCCTGCTGGAAAATATTATGTTCTGAGTAATTAACTGCCTCCATTTCTGCTAACAGAAATTTATTTTTTTGAGTGTAAACCTCAATAAAAAAAGAAATCCCAAAGCATGTACCACAGGAACAAAGTGGCATGAAAACTTAGGTCCTAAAATTGTCCTTAACTATTGAGAAACACCTTAACTATTGAGAAACATTTGGATAAAAATCCACAATTAATTCCAAAACTTTTTAAGTTACTTATAAATTTAGACAAAAGTGTGTGCTGTCTACCCAAAGTTATTTTATTATACTCCTTCTCTAGAACTTCCATGCCAGCTAACAAGGTCAAAGCACTTGACCAAGGTCAAGCACTTGACCTTGACTAGCTAAATTAGTTTAAAATACACAAGCACATAGAATAGTTAGGAAGATACTCCTCTGAAAAAGCTGAGGGAAGTTTTTAATTATTTATAAACAATAAAAGTTTAGTCAAAAAACTTGACTGTATCAATTTAAGGAATACATTCCCACAACAATGATGAATTTTCAGATTGCTCCCAGTAAGCCAAATAAATTACATTTTAGACCCTTACCAGAACAGTTTCTACAAAAGACCACTGTTTGTTTAGAATAACTCATTCACAATTGTCATTATCATCCCATTAATACAAAATCATCAGTCTCTTGACCATTCTCCTCTTGAGTCTCTAAAGTTTCCCTGAATATCCGACATTATAATCCATTTCCTTGAAATGGATTTTTATGTTTAAGTTCTGTCCAAAAGCTTCTGAAAATAAGCTCCAAAAATAAATGTTATCTAAGCTCTCCAGTAAAATCATACTTCCATATTGTCTCATGACAGCCTATGGATGATTGTATTTAAATTTAACCTACTGAGTATCCAGTGAGGTTTACCAAAGTACATAAGCACTATCTTGATGTGTTAATTGCAAGCTACCATTCCTTTCTTGTGAAATTAATGCCTGAGAAAGGCTCGATGGCTCTCCTCTCTCACCTTACCTTGATAGAAAGCAATTTTCTTCGTGTTTCTGGATCTGATAAACATCTAATAATGAAAACACTCATTTGTTCTGAGCTGTTTTTTAACAGCAAAGGAGTACATACAACCAGTCCAATTAGAATGAAAAACCTGTGTTAAAAACTCAATACAAGCGTAACATTAATAATAAGCACATACAGCATGTAGAGTGGCAGTTCCCATGGCAACCATACCTCTCACTGCACATCTAATAAAGCAGGGCCTTTCTACACGAGTGCCAAAAGCACAGATACCATGCCAATCACTGGTATGGCATGAATTTATGTACACATCCCCTAGCATGTTAGTATGGAACTTCCTAACAGGGTTTCATGCCGTAGCTGTTCTCTCTGCCATGACCAGTGAAAAAAGCCACCGTGGAGAAGTGTTTATCACATTTTACACCATTTCTCAATATTTTGACACGCCTGTCATGATTGTGTGACCTTCAAACCTCCGACACTCTTTAAACATCCCCTGATGTTTGTTAAAAGGGTCAGAGTCAAGACTTCAGAGTAGCTGCTATTACTGTGGGCCCTGTCCTCTTTGCAAATGCAACTTCACAGTTCACTCATGTAATTTTTGCTTCCTAAGACTCTCCCTGCTTTCTCTTGTCAACTTCTCTTCCCTTTGACAGCACAGTATTTCAATTAGAATTTAATCAAAAACTTAAACCTGTCAAGTTTATTCACTCTGAGACCCCATTCTTGGGGAAAAAAACTCTTAGTATTGACACTCTACCCTCATTTCACTGCTGAATTTTTGCTTTCTCTATAGTTGCCACCCTTCCCCAATGCCCTTTGCAGTCTGCCACGTGGATGTGCCCTGTTGAGAAATGCATGAAACAGCTTAATGACAAGAACTCTGAACATGTGCTGAGGTCTGCAGTACCCTGTCTGATCTAGTCCATGCTCAGTCACACAAGGACTGGACTAATACATCCTGGATGACCAACAAATCCCAAGCACTGCACAGCTTCAGTCTAGATGTTCACTCAAAACCACACACTTTGATCCTGTTTATGATAAACTCTCCTGTCTACAAGCCCAAACTAGAATTTAGGAGTAAACTACTTTAGACCTGTCAAGAATAGAAAATGTGAGATCAGCAGAAAATAAACCACTACAAAACCAGCAGAACTTTTTCCTCCTTATGTATAAAGTCAAATAAGTTGATTCTCATGGGCAAAACCTCAAAACCTATTCCATTTACTGGCCTGAAAACAAGCAGCACTAACATCTGAAATAACCACGTGCTGTGGATCTTCACACCTCTGCACACTCATTAATGCAGTCTGAAAAAGCATTCAGATACAGAACTATGACTAACATTCTATGGGATTAGAAACAAGCATGTAGCCAATTTCTGACTTTTCAAACCACTTATTGTTAAAAATAATAGCCTCAAGTCAACAGAGATGGAAGAATTCTTTGAGGAGAGATTACTGACCGAATTATATAAAAAGCAGTGCAAATCATGTCTCCTAACATCAGCGTCCTCAAGAAACTGAAAATGACAATTCATAAACCCAAACTATATCATACAAAACTCACCCAAACAAAAAAGAAAGAAGGAATAAAAATACATGGAAGTGATCATCACTCAAAGAGACTCATGAATTAATTTTTCAAGTTTTCAACAAAAAAATACACTTGATAACAAAAAATTTTACTGGGTTTCTGAAAGGAATACAGAAGTGATCATCACTCAAAGAGACTCAGGAATTAATTTTGCAAGTTTTCAACACAAAATACACTTGATAACAAAAAAATTTTACTGGGTTTCTGAAAGGAATTATGAAGAAAATGATTCCAAACAATGAAATGTAACAGAATTAGGAAATCAGTCCTTGAGAAAAGCAGAGATAAAGTTTTAAATTTACTATGAAAGGGCTTCAGATATGACACATAAAAGATTATATGTAATGCAGTTGTGCTCAAAATTTAGCTGTATTTCTAGCATAGAAGAATATGTATACTAGGAATATATTAACCGATATGACCAAAATACTGCATAAAAGAAACAGAAAAGAACACTCAGATGCAGATTTTTACCCTCGATTTTACCCAGATTTTTATACTTATTTTGCAACCCATTCTCCTAGTCTCATTAATTACACTAATTTCTCTCTCACCCTTCTCTGTATAACTTTCTACATCTTCTGACCATTTCTCCTTTTTTCTACATGTTATTTGTTTACCTTCTTCCACATTAACTACATAAAAACACTTGGAAAATAAAGAGTGATAGATGATGTTCCTTTAGTGAATGTCATAGGAGGATTACAAAGTTGTTCTCTAAATTCAATTAAACTTAACAACATTCCTCTGCCTGCTGCAAAAGATTAAAGTAACAAGCTTAAATATGGAAAAACTGAAACCTAGACAAGGGAGAATCCGTTCACGGCTCCCGAAACAGGAAAAACAGCTGACATGTAGATTTGGGCTGCTGATGCCTCAGAGTTTCCTTTTTTTTTATTTCTTTCTTTGCAAATTCACTTCTTCCTTCCCTCCTGCACGCTCGGTTGAGCACCAGAATTCTCATCATGTGTTGCAACATAGCAGGCATGGAGAGAGTGGCTGTGGAATTCTAGACTACAAACCCCAAACACTGCCACAGCTAATTCTGGGTTAGAGGGTCCCAATTCACTAACAGATGAACAAACTGGTTTGTCCTAGATGGACAAACTATGGAGGATGCACAATACATGTTAAAGGTACTGCTTTCAAAGAAGGATAGCTGCAAGAGGACCTTGCCTGGGTGGAGTATAGGAGGAAGAACCCAGTAAGGAAACTTCTGCTCCCTATTTCACACTTAGTCCTACCAGCATAGTCAAAATGACTCCAACAGCAGCTCAGCTGGCACGTAACAGTCTAAAAAGCTGAGAACCTACCATTACAGAAGTAATTAGAAGAGAAAATAAGATGCCCAACAGCTTCAAACATGCTTGACCCAAGCATTGAATCTGGGATTTTGTCCTTAGTCTATTTTATTTTCTATTCATCATACATAAAGAAAGAAAAAGTCCTTAAAAACTCCAGCTTCAGCAATTTAGCATGCACCTTTGGATTAACTGAGTGGTAAATTTTCAAACAGGAAAGTCAAGAGCTAATAAATCTATGCAAACTGGTAAAGAGTTAGGGAAATCATTATGAGCTTTACCGTGAAACTTCCAATAAAAATAAATTTAATACTCAGTGACTCTTGCCTCATAAATCACGTGAACTAGATCTTATAAAAAGGAATCTTTATACACAATCAATATTGACTCTTGCTCAGAAGAAACTCAAAGGAATGAGACACTTTATCCAAAGAAGGACAACAATCAGGTAGACATTTCTTTTCAATGACATTAGCTGACAAAAGAAGAAAGAATCTAAATTTATTAAAAATGGATTTAAAAGAAGGAAAAAAAACCTCTAAAGCTTTCTACACTGTGGCAAAAACTATTTACTTAATTGAATATTCTAATATTATTCTGCAAAATTAGAAAATTATTTTGACTCATCCAGGAAGCACAAAGAGAATTCACAACAGAACCATAACTGAGCCCATGAATGATGTCAAAACTCAGAAATGGTATGTCTTCTTTCAATGACCTTTTGAGTTCTTGTGCCATGTCTCATAGCATCTTGATTAATGTCATTTATAACTGAAGGAAGGAGCCATGTCTATAAGCAACAGTCATATCTTGTAAGGAAGGTTAGGTTTGACTTTCAAGCAAAAGCAAAGTGGAGCTTTGTTTTTTCTGTCTAATTAGACCATTGATTTTCCAGGAAATACCATTCATCTCGTTCCATCCTGTCCGTGTCCTCTTAGCCAGAAATGTAATTAAAAAGCCAGTTCCCTCAGGAGCTGGTAAAACTAAATGAAACGCGGGATCTCACAACACAGGACATTTCCCAAAGCTAGTAGAGAGCAAGGAGATGTTAAATCTTTTTGAAGCTCTGAATATTATAGATCCAATTAATTCCTAAGGTAGCTGTGTGGAAGTCACGGTAATTTGCCCCAAGGGTGGACTTACAGAAGATATAGCACTGTCATAGTGTTTATGATTTTCTGAAGTGCAAACCAATGGCTCACATACTGCAGGTTTAAAGTTCTGAAACTTTTGAAATGGCTATTTGTTGCTCTAGAAGAAGAAAACAGTACTTCTCTACTCCAATAATAATGTCACTGCCGTGGCCTCCGACAAGACTATTTGATATATTTAACTCTAACGGTGCACAACCTGAAGTTGCTTAGTCTTTATTGAGATGTTTAACATGCCTTAACAGAAGTAAGAGTAGACACGAGCACAGATAAAGAATTAGCATTAATACTATTAAAATTATGGGAAACAGGGAGATAAGAGAAGCTGTCTAGATTCACATTTTAAGTGTTCAGTTAACTTGGAAGTGAGATGGTACCTGAAGGGAAAGACCAAGTTAAAGTCAGAGTTTATGTAGCTCATGCTCACTATTGACTGTCAATTTAGTAAGGTCCATGTTTTCTGAGATCCAAATGATACTTCCTTGCAAGGCTTGCATCTTAAAAATTAGGATTTTGATGCTAAATATGAATGCATTCAATCCCCCAAAGTTTGCAGTCAAGGGGAGAAAGCCATGACAATGTCTTTTAATGAGCTGTGATGTTTGCTAAGAGAAAAATAAGAAGGAATTCTACCACCTATCATCTGTGCCCCTTAGAGGCATACTCTACATGACATAAGTTTGTTATAAGACATGAAACAGAAAAAGGGAACATTCTGTTGCAAAACATATCACACCAGTAATGTATGTGACAGCCTTATATAATTTTCAGCATTTTTCTGTATTTCGTTCTTAATGCTGCCTACTTTTTTTTATAGTTCCTGAACACTACGCAGATATTTTTATAGAATTCCTGATAATG
Source organism: Setophaga petechia (assembly GCA_024362935.1). Classification (NCBI taxonomy): domain Eukaryota; kingdom Metazoa; phylum Chordata; class Aves; order Passeriformes; family Parulidae; genus Setophaga; species Setophaga petechia. The sequence continues at coordinate 49,598,384 of JANCRA010000001.1, forward strand.
ATGGAGAATGTAGGAGGTCCTTGACTAGGTACCTTAGGTTATAGCTTCTAAATGCATCAAATTTTTGATTATTATTTTTGAGCCATTCAAATCAAATCAGTAAAACAACTGAATTTCCAGCTACTATAGCTCTTTCCCCAAATTTCTGTTCACTTACCAGTATTCAAGGTACAGTCTGAATGAAAAAGACTGTTTCAAGGAATTTTTTCCAGATGGAAACTTTAGCAGCTCCAAAAAATATGGTGATAATTATGTTTTTCTGCTCTCAGAAGTTGAACAACTATATAATCCTAGAGTTAGGGACAAAAGCATTCCAGCTAAATATCATTCCAACATCTTTACCTGTAGGGTCCCAGTGTAGTGTCTAGCATGTCTTGCTTTGACTTCTCACTGTATGACAGCTCATTTTTGGTAAAATGACACATACTGCCATTAGCTACCCAAGTTCATGTGTGTTTTCTGGTGCTCTATCTCCTCTCCATTGATACAAGCTTCTTGCTCATCTAGAGACTGGAAATATTTCATGCCACAGCCCTGCCAGTTTGCACCAAGATTTTTGACTGTATTTTTGCTTTGTCATCAGAGGATATGCTACATTTGTGCCAAGTGTGCACTACATGCACATGTCACAGGTAATACACTACAGAGCAGATGTTTCTGTCTGCTTCCTCGTGTGTTCCAGCAAAATCTCAACCAGTGTAACCAAGAGGGAACACACAGAATTATGGTCCTACTCAACATTCAGTCCCCTTCAGGGATCCCAAAGCAAGAATGAACATAGGCTAACTTATAACAATTACACTGTATTCTGTCATATTGGCACTGACATTCTAAGACAATAACATTAAGTTTCACATGTGCAGCATTATCAGGAAAGACTGATAGTATCAGTGGATAACAGAGGGGCTAAGTAACCTCCTGGTAGCTGCAGGACATTTGTGCAGAACCTGTCCAATTTCATTCTATAAATCTGTATATAGGATGCACACCAAGTTTGGTATAGAGGCTTTAGAAGTCTAAGAAAATAAAACTGGTAATCTATGTGATTCTTTAAAGGTGATAAAAGCATAGCTTTAGGTACTACATCTGCTCTAAATTAGAAAAACCACCAAGTAACACTTACAGGCACTGGCTAACAGCTTTTTTATGATATAAAATAAATTATGAAAGCAAAAAAAAAAAAACCTGTCCAGAATAACTCTCTCAATATTTACACAGGTAAATACAAGGTTTTTTGCTTTAGTTGTCTAGGTTAGAAGTCTCTCTTTCAAAAGAAAAGATTTTAACGCAGCGCAAACTGCCTGAATAAGCGGCAGGCATCCTTAGACTGCATCCCAGGGCAGCAGGAGCATCTGGACAAGTGGAAGTCAAAGACTATTACTTATATTAGAGGATTTTATAAATAAACTGATTTACAAATCTAAGGGGATTTTAATTTCAACTCACTATAAAGAAAGGCAGCAAAGTCTTTCAGAACTGTGCAGTTCACGTCAAATTGCATCTGCCAGAGATGCATTAATTGCATATTAGCCAATTGAACAGCATGCAACACTTTAACCGCATGTCAGTAATAGCCAAAGTTCCTGTGCTTTGCCACTGAAAGTGCCTGCTAAGAAACAGCAGCAAAGAACACAGATAACCCATGAACATACTGTTTTTCTCCTGCATGTGTCACATCCCTAATGTACCTACCAGGGGAAAGGGCAAAACCTTGGCAGGATGAAAGGGCAGATAGGAAAGCACAGGTCCAGGGAAACAACAAACAAGGAAAATTCTGGTCCCAGTGGCATTAATTTAATGCTTTTCTGTCTCTAATAGGATCGATTTATTTCACTCTAGTAGGTTTGCAAGAGTGAAAGAGCTAAAAATTTCTCCTTTCCTTGCTGCTCAGTCTGTAACATACACATGTATATTTTTTCATTTCAGTGGTTTTCAATTATGACACTACTCTTTGTCCTCTGAAACATTTTTCTAAAATCTGATATATACTACATAGCTTGTCACTTATTATTTTTCTATAATATCATTTGCTAACACAGTCTTTTCAATAGAGCTTTTTCATTGCTGCTGCTAAAGAAAGAATATTTTCCCTCAAAAATTTTTTTTTTCTGCTGTTGGACTGACCACCATAGAAAAGAAATTTCAAAATGAACAAACTAGAAAGCTTCCAACACAAAGAATATTAAGCAATAGAGGTTGAATATTCGGATTATATGACAAGACATCTTAATGTCAGATTTACATAATCTGTATTAAGATAAAGGTAAGTAAAAGCCATCTTTTATCAGATCTTTTTATTGACCTTCAAGCAGTGATGTAGAAATAGTAAAAACTTCATGACACTATTAAAATGAGCACGAGCTGAATGCATAAAACCCTGTGATAATCAGTTCATGCAAAAAAACCATTCAGTCTCAGCCTTCCTGGTAGTATTTACCTAAGCTTTTTCCCCATGCCACTATATTTAGACTGCTGATGGCTGAATGCTCTTCTGAATAGGATCCCATATTTCTTGGTGGACCCTAAAGCTCTTTAAGAATCAAGGCAAAGAATTACTCTTGGAGAAACTCTATGAATAAGTCTGATTTGAGCTATTTACTAGAGACCTCAGTGAACTTCACTACAGCCTGGGAGTGTTTTATCACTGAACATGTTTATAAAAATGCTGAACCCAGGAAAGTGAGATAACCTGATGGCAAAACTTCTCTATCAGCATTCTGCACCAGCCCTAGAGGTACACGTTAGTCATTAGGCTGTATGGCCATACATTTGTGAGCATAAATCTGATCTGCTCCAAGAGAAAAATAAATCTCCCTAACAAATTCTTTGTCAAGGAAGCACTGAAGTTATGGGAAAGACAAATCTGCCTGCCAAATGGAATATAGTTTTTCTAGTGCAAGCTTCATTTTATTTCTATCTCTATAAATCCTGTCCCACAGGGAAGTCCACCCAGCATTAGACCATTGCTGTCATGAAAAGTAACATCATAAACATACAAGAGGGTAAGAAGCATCAGCTCTGAGGTGCTATCAGTACCCCTCTCAGCACAAGGAATTATTTCAAAACAAAAAAATAATAGTAGGAAAAAATCCAGCAGTGGGATATTATTTTGGATGGGCAGAACTGAGGCTTAATTAGTATAAGTTAAATTAGTCAACCAAATATTCACTTTTTTAAAAACATTTCTGTATGTCAAATCTTTCCTCCTAAAAAGAGGAGAAAAAAAAAAAAAAAAGCATGTTCTTGATGTGTTTAAGCAGTACATGGAGAAGAGCAGCAATGACAGTCTCATCCTTCTTACCCTTATCACAATTTTGCTAGTTTTGCTAGTCAAACACCTGCTAAACTCACAGATAACACTTTGTGGAACTCCTTAGGCTAGTAAAGTTATTGTTTTTAAATTATCTGAAATAACATAAGTCACAAATTTATAACCAGTGAGCACTCAGTCTGAAAAACAACCACCACTCATTCTTATCAGAAATATTGTTACACTGAAAACACCTGGGAATCAGGACAGTGCTGGATGCACAGCTGGACTCAGATCTGTGCAAAATAATTTGTAAAATGTTCTGAAATATATAGTACAAATGTCTGCCAACTTATCTTTCTTTGAAGCAAATTTCCCACAAGCATACTTGTTTAATAAAAAAAAAATCTGATACCCATATTACATTCCAAACCAATTTATAAATACTTCTGAAGCCAATGCAGATATGTGAGATTAACTTGGAAGATTGGGAAGAGAAGTATGAAAGTGAAGTAACTTCACTATCCATTATAGCTACATTTTATGAGTACTATAGATAGATGTTTGGGAGGAAATGTGTTCTTTCTTTGGATAAATGATAACCTCTCTCTTAGCTCAACTCTGTTGGCAGAACAGTAATGCATTACTGTACAGAAATAGTCCAAATACAAAAGCAGTATCCTTGTTTACTTTCTGATTCCTATGGAGGTAAAATAAACAACCAGAAGACAAAAAGCATGGTAAATAATTTCACCAAGGTCATAATCTGCTAGGGTTTTAAATATAAACTTGCTGTAGACTGTGTAGTCTGTAACTTTAAGTATAATAGGGAGCTGACCTCAAATTAAACAGTGTAAACATCCAAAAATTGAGCTGATAAACTGAACACAATGGCATTAAAGAGAGTTAATTAGATCATAGCTCTAGTATAATAGACAAAGAGTGAGAGTAAAAAAATGCATTTATTCTATTGTTTTAATGTAGCAAAAGTTTAAAATGTAAAATTTGGTGTGATTGCATATGTGACATGGAGAGACAGGTTCAGTTAAAGTGAGGCATAACACAAATCATAAATCAACCACTTTTCTGAAACTTAAGCAGTTTAGCTTTAAAGGCTGATTTTTTTCCCCTTGCCTGATTTTTCCAAGTGAATTAAAATTTGAAGAGAGAAAATTATAACCCTGATTGAAGAACTTGTTACTTTCTGCTCCATTTGTGATTTTAAGTAGTTTTCAAAAAGTTTTTTTCCCATGAGATTTCTGATCATTTTTTCAAGATTCAAAAGTCTCAGAAGGATAAAACCTGAGATTAAAAAATATCCCTTTGGTATGTTATCAAGCAGCAAAAACATTGCTGGTTTTGCATACATACATGTTGCCTACTTTTTTAGAGGAGAGGGATAAAGAAAGAAGCTTAAGGCTATAGAGTCAAAAGTCTGGTAAGAATTAAACCACAGAAAAATTGTACAGCATTTGTCTCCTCAAAACTGCTGAGGTGGCAGGTGCAATACTGTCTTTGCTTCAGCCAGCCCCTGGCATTCCAGAGAAGAGCATTGTGTCAAAGTAGCCGTTACTGGGGGAAGGAGGGGAACCAAACAAACACTTTCGTGAATAAGTTTTAAAGAGATTCAAAAAATTTCATTAGATTCTTAAGAGTTAGTTGTTTAAATCTAAGCCACTCACACAGATGCCTTGTTTTGGTTCAATGAAAAAAAAAAAAGAATCTATGAAGGTCTTGAGTTCACATGATTTAAAACAAGACAAAATACAGTTGTAATGTATCTACCTTTCCATTCATGTTTGGAGGGCTTAGACAACTATATTGCATGCTAAATTAAACACAAAAACTGAATTTGAATCAGTGAAGGGATATAGTCCCCTCCCAGCTGCTGTCATAGTAAGACAAAGATGTTGTTATACTAAGGCAAAGGTGAGTCTGAGCAAAGAAAGTATGAACATCTGGTTTGTAGCACATAGGCTTCAACTTGGCTAAAGAAAAACCTTACTGGGTTACTGAAGTTCCTACTTTATGGAGAAGAAACTCACCCCACAGAATATTGAGGAGAAAAACAAAAAATCCTTACAGAAATGCTGGAATTTGGAACCATGGATCTGCCAGCCTGTAGCCATGAACCTACACTGTGAGGCTGGGCAGATCAAAAATAGAAAATAAAAGCATCCAAACTGTGTTGACACTTTTAATTTGATCTGGTACTGAGAATAGGCTGCTTTTGAAGGGACTGTGTAATTTCCCATATAAAAGGATAGAGAATGAGCAAAATGAGAAGCGTGCTGTCCTTAATATGCTTTTACTTCCAGGGTATGTGATGTTTCAGCCCTTGTAGACATGTAAAAACACCCTGTTTAAAATGAAAATACTAAACAACAGTGCTCTCTACCAATTTAACAATACCAAGAAAGAAATGAAAAAGCAGGTCAAAATGCACAGGGGACATAGGGAAACTAGGCTGAAAGATTTATTGAGAACCAGACTGTAGGTTATAAACTAATTTTTGAAGATTAAAATGCATCCTTTAACGCAGGCAAGTAGATTATCATTGTCTACTCTAGATTTTGCTTCTTATGGAGGAGTTCCATTTCTTGCAGCACATAATGTAATCTTTTCCACCAACGTGTCTCCATGCTTTGACTGCCTCTGGAGAGAGCTACTGTACACAATGCATTATTTCTATATGAAAACCCATAACTAGAGTTTCATGGTTACCCCTTCCATGGAATGCTGCCAACAACACAAGCTTAGTTTTGCTTGTTTGTCTTAGGTCTCAGATGAATTTGTCACATTCTGATTGAATGTGGCCCTCTGGCTAATGAAAATCAGAAAAGAGCCTATTTATTACTGACTATATTATAATCTCTTCAGGACATCAAAGAGCATAAGTTTCTTAAGGTGAACTTTTGATAACAGCTGACAGAGGTCACTTCCTGTTTATTTTGTGATGTTACTTTAGCACTGACCTTGCAAACCCACGTTACAAACAATGTATGCTGGGAAGGAGCATATGTTTGACTAGTATTTCTTATTTGATTTCTATCATGTTTTGTTTAAACTTCAGTAAGCCATATGCTGTAGTATACATTGAGAATGGGAAAACAGACACATTCTCCTCAGTATCAGAATTTTTGCCAATATCAGGCTCCTCCCATTTCCTTCAAAGTTAGAGGTGCTGTTAATTCCATGGGAAAGCAGCAAGCACAACTTCCCAGAATTTGTGTGACCAAGATGCTCCCTGCTGTGAGCTGCCAGGTAAATAAATGACTCAGGCTCCTCCCTGCCTCACTCTCTTCCCACCCACACAATGCCAATAATTCTCAATACCTGCTTCAAGTGCCACAGAGATTACTAAATAGATTTACTGGGGATGGCCCTTTGGTTCCAAGGACAAAAACACTTCTGCATCGTACATTGACATTTTGGTTTATTAGGAAGCTTTGCTGTACTGTTGTGCTGGGAGCTGCTATCAAGTATATGCTTTAAATACAATTCTAATGCGAAACGTACCAAATTTGCTGTTATTTCATGGGTGAGAAGCATGCAACAGAGCTTCACTTGCTGCCATCCCCTAGCTTCAAAGAGCAATGTAGCTGGCAGCAGTTCATGGCAAAGAAGGGACAATAATCTTGAGTGTGTATGAAACAGCTGCCTTTTCCAATGCTTCCCTGAGGGCATGGAGCACATGATTTCTTGGACATACACATGCTCCACTGACCCAACGAACAGCAGAGGTTTTTATTGCTAAATTTAACTTTTGTTTAAAATGTTAATTTTATATCTTTTATAACGACATTTTTAACAGAACTTTAAGCATGTTTGCACATTCCTGAGCATAAGGCTACTGAAAAGTGGCTCTGCCAAAGAATAGTGTTGACACAAAAAAGTATTAGATCAGCAGATATTGGGGTGGGGGGGAAGCACAGAAGGAGAATATCTAAAAAACAACAGATAAACAGCACCACAAAAAAATGGTGCTTTGTTTCCTAGACATGGAGAGACAAAGGCCAAAAAAAGAAAAATTTCAGGCATTTCTTCAAAAGAAATGTATAGGGTTTGGATTCCTCTGACTGTGTGAGCAACATTCAGGTTGACTCTGCTGGTTTGTGTTATTAACTCAGAACTTAGAGGAAACAAATATCTTGTATCCAAAATCAAACAAAACGTTAGTCTTCCCTCTTGGCAAAACAATCACCATACAATCTAAAAAAATATCATGTTGATTCAGAATGATATGTCAGACTAAAATAGTTATTTTTTGGTATTGTTGTGATTAGACAGAAATCTAATGGCTCCATCATTTTATAGAGTAGTGATAAGCTTTATTGGCAAAGCCTCTACTGTGTTTACTGTAAAATTGTCAGTTTGTTCTTTTCTACAAATAGCAACAGTTTGTGCATGATCCAAAGACAGACAACCTTTGTCCAATAATTTAATATATTTATGTCGTTTATGTGAGTTTTTCTCTAAGGAATGGAATACACTACTAAACTTTTCTCTCACTGCTGCAAGACAATGAAAACAGTTTTCACTGTAGGAGCAAAACTGATAAAGTCAAGACATGCTTTTAAATTCCATTATCCAGTTTAAGATGCAATGCAAGGGGAGAAAGTTTTTAAATATCCCATAATTCACAATGGCATTATTCAAAATTAAATTTCTTAAATTATTCTGCAGAAAGGTATACTAGTTTATATCATGGTCCTTTAAGCCATGGGATAACTTAAAAAAAAGCAATTAAAAGAAAAAAGAGCTTCAAGGTAAATCTTGTGTGGCGTAATTAATTATATTATTTATGAGTTCACTTTCTTTGCATGACTGACTCTATAAAGTTTGGCTAAGACAGTTACAGCTGTATATCTCAAGTTAGTTCCTAATTTCCAAATGTACCACTCACTGCTCTATTACTAAAATTTAGTACAGCTAATAAATAAGATCACAAACTCCTTGGAGCAGGACTTACCTTATTATTTGTGTAAAACCTAAGCACAGTAATAGCACTACAATGACAAAAACACAATATTGTCTATTCATCATGGTCTGTTCAGATGAGCTAGTCAGAACTATGGTCTTGCACAGAGTTTCATTTTCAAGCCTTCAAGTGTTTCAAAAGTTAAATATATATTAAGAAATAAAACTGCAGCTGTTTGATCGTAGATGAAAACAGGTTCAGTTATTCATCATGCAACAAAAAATGGACAGTGTGCAAATTCCTGGTCAGAGAACTAGTCTGAGGCTTGGGGGTGGAGCAGAGCAAGCTGGACAGAGCAGCTGATGAACAGCTGTACAGAACTGCAGCTGCAACTTTAAGTTGCTTTTAATGTGTACTGATAACCAGGATTATAACACAAATTACACAGAACCAGTGAACATTTTAAATCTACCTACATTCTGCTTGCCAGTTATTTCAATAGATCTAAAAATTGTTATATAAATATTTTTCATTCTAAACAGTGAGATAACTTTCATTACATGAAAATCTTACAGCCATAACAATGGTAGGTGGTTCTCAAGCTCTTTCCTTTCTCAATCTCAAAATGTGTGAAAAGTAAAGGTAAGCTTTGAAATGCCATCATTATCATTTTTAGTAGATTTCAGTAGCAGGGCAACATCCAGGCAGAAACTAAGAGTCAGCACTGGTTTATATAAAGACAACATCTATATTTGGAATATGGCTGAAAATAACTCATCACCATGAAGAATCCACCAAAAGAGAGGCACCTACACACACAAGTACAGGATAGGGCTCCAAGGAAATCCTGGTGCTACTCTCTCCAGCTTTTATCAGCTTAGAGAATGCACAGTAACATAAGGGCAGTGTAACATATCAGCAGCTGATGCAAATCACATAAACACATAATCAATTAGGTTTGCAAAGGTCTCTGAGATCATCAAGCTGCATTATGAGTTACTCATTAAGTAGCTATGCAGGCAATGCACACAGAGGCTCTCTGCTACAGGAGGAGATGTCTTCCTGCACCCCTGCCAAACTGCAGAAAAGGAAAACAGTGACCGCCCCACATCAAGTCAAGATGGGTCCCCATGGATCTTGTCTGGACCCCTCTGGACAAAAGGAAATTGAATGAATTGGCCTCACTGTGTTCAATATGCAAAGGGAAGCTTCCTCTGTGCAGGTATTTCTAAGAGTTTTGCAGTAACCTCAAGCTTTTTTGAAGTTGGAACCACTAAAAAGCACTTGAAAAGACAGACTAAAGACCTATTTACTTCAAAGCTTCTGAAGCTGAGTGCTCTAAAACTGTGCCATAAAGTTGAGCTCACTTCACCCTCATAAGTTCTGATATAAGTACAGGAAGGCAGCGGAGAACACTTGGCCTCCTTACAGGAGTTTTGCCAAGGTCCACCACTAAAACCCAACATAGTTTTCCTCCTCAACAGAATGGTGTTATAATCTTGATGTCCTCCAGACACATTTACTTGAATATTCTTAATGGCTACTTGGGCTACGAGTATTTTTTCTGACTATCTTTCAGTGATTAATAAAGCAATATAAGGCACATCCACACATATTGGCCCATTTGGTCCCTAAATTGGTGGTTCTGAAGCTATTAAGCCAGGTAACACAGCTTTATCACAGTATATATCACAGTCGAGAGAGCCACAACATACAGAGCATCCCCATACATTTTCAGAAGGCTTTAAGCATTCAGCATTAAGCACACAGAGTAACACCATACCACATCAGAAGGCTTCAGGCATCTCCTCAGGCAGCGTAGCACCAGACCACTGCAGAAGGCTGCAAGCATCTGCCCCCCTTGTCCTTCAGCCCAGCCTTTTATACCCCTGATGTTGATGCATTGCACCTGTGTGCCCTCTGTTCCCTGTGGTGGTTGGTCAGTGCCCCTGGGCACTCCATGGCTCATTGCTGTCAATGCTGCTCACCTGCTGCTCACAGCTGCAGCCCATTGGGGATGAGGCTGGACACAGCCCCACCCCAATCACCACAAACCATGTACCTACACAGCTTGGGTATTTAGGTGACACCTGAGCAAACAGAAGATTAACATGTGCAAGTGTTTAAAGCAACAAGGCAAATAGTACACAAAAAATGCTACCTTTCTTTCAAAGTAAAAAACATTTAAAGGATTCATGTTAATACCCGTATGTACAATTTACAAGAGCACATTATGATTTTACTGTGGATTTCTTTGTAATAAAGTGAGAAGAGATGAAAATGTCAACAGGAGATGCAGATCATCTACAACAAAGTCAAATCTTTAATTTTTAAATTACTGTCTTTCTTTTTTTATAAAGAAAATAATGTTTTCAAATCTAGAAGTTTATTACCACAGTCATGATATTTAAATGTTATCTTCCTTTTGCAGTTCTCTTTCTTTTCTCTCATCTGTTCTATTTTCTTCAATTTTCCTACTTTTCATAGGAGACTACTTTGAGGTCACTTATGGACCTGAACCACAAGGAACTGCTAAGAGGTCCTGCTGTGGAAAAGTTCAAATGGAGAGTAATTTTAATCTGTGCATGTAAAATAGGCCAGTGCTATTTAAAGCAACAAATTTCGGTCTTGATTCAGCAAAAGAATTATGTGTATGCCAACCTTGACACACGTGAATAGTCCCTTTGCTTGAAGGTATTGTAAGACTAAGAACAGCTTTCAATGGTTTAGGGTTTAAATTCCATTTTCAAGTCTGTCTTACACACTTATTAAAAGACTTCATGGTTTTGAAAACAGAAATTAGGCTTGGTTGTCTTTCAGTGCTTATATTTTATGCAAACTGAAAATATATTCTACAGTACCTTCAATTCATTTTTCATATCTAGCAATGTAAAGGAATGAATTCTGCTGCAATATATAACACCAAAAAATCAATGACAGTTCTATCTTTAAAATAAGTTCTGATTTTTTGTTTTTTTTGGTCATCTCTGTTCATAATTTTCAGGGTTTGGGCATTCACTTAAGAAAAACTTGACTGCTGTCTGACAAATAAAGCTGTGTATTGAGGTTCACAATTATTAAGACAATTAAATTAAACACACCATACAACTCCCAAAATGTAATCTTCCACAAGTTAATTAAATTATGCAGGGAAAAATAGAAAAGCACATGTATGTGTGTATGTGTGTGGATACATAGGTAAGCTCTTAAAAACATCACCCTGGCCAAGATCTAGGATGTCTCAGGCATTTCTGGGCCCTGTGAAACCAAAAACGTTTAGCACTTCTGTGCTTGAATGCAATCTTAGCTCTCTATGTCAGTTTTGGTGTGAATTCCCTGCTTATAGATTATTAAAAACATAAGAAAAAGCAAAAAATTTAGAAAAATACATAAGGTCCATTTACTCAGGGCACTAACTGGGATGTGAAAAGATGTAAGATGTCAGAAAAGTGATACCTCCCCCCTGAGCACAGCCCAGAGCTTTTGGAAGTCAAAGATTTAGAGGTATCAAGGGCAAACATCGTGCCAAGGTAGTCTTCTACACTTGGAGACTTCAAAAATTTCACAATAGACAAAGCGTCAGATTCTGCAGCATGTATCTCAATGAGTTTTGTGATGCTCCCAGAAACCCTGGAAATTGAATTTCCTGAAATCAATGCCATTACTTTATCCAAAAAATCTGATAACCTTCCAGAAACTTGATAAACCTGAAATCCTCACTTCCAGACTTCATATGCATTTTGATACTCTTTATTCCAGAAGAAATTATTTTTAAAAAGCTTATACCAAGGAGACATGATACTATTTTTCTACACACAAGATGAGCAGTGGCATCTCATTCTCACAAAAAAAAAAAAAAAAAACAAAAAACAAAACAAACCACCAAAACAAAGAAAAACCTCACCTTAATTAAAATAATTTTAACATTTTTATCAAAACCAATAATGCTGACAAAGTGAATCAATTCACTGGAAATGCTTTTCAACTTCCAGTTGTCTTTTTGCTTCATTATGAAGGTCAAATGTTCTTCAATGCCGCAGCAAACCATACTGTAAAAATGACAACGTGAAGGCTAAAACGTACCAAGCATTTGCCATGCCAACATGTCCCTAATGAAAATCCCTTCCACTTCATGAACTGGTCAAGCTGTATGCTTCATTAAATCACAGACAGCACACTCATTAAAGATCAATGGCATCTTCCAAATGCATTTTGTTTTGCTTTAGTCCTAACATATGGTCATAATAATGCTTCTAAGAGTAAGCCTGAGTGCTGATTTTTAATGAAAAATAATGTTCAGACCGGCCCATGTAATTTGCTTTTATGTTTCTGACCTTGTTCTGAAATGAATCCCCATCGTTCCCAAACATTCTCATTCCAGGTTCTCAGTTCTCTTGCCAAGAAAGGCAGATGCCATGTTTGTAACTTAAAATGTCTCTGTTTAAATCACCCCCCTTCATCTAATGCTGGCCCTATGTTTTGCCTTCCTAGGTGCACACCACCTCCCAGAGAAGAAAAAAAATCCAAAGCAAGCCCTGTCAACCAAAGCTAGTGATAGCAAGGCAGATATCCCTCACAGAGGCACGCCATGCTTCTGTCTAGCATGAGAAACGTTGTCATTTCAGACATACTATATCAGCCTATTTTACCATCTGTGTAGGAGCTCCATGAGCCCAGAAATTATCACAGTGAAGAGTGATCAAAGGTTTGGCAACCATAGTGACATGTTTCAGTGGGGAAAAAAAAAAATCCTGCCACATTTGCTACTAAGGCTCTGCAAAGAACAAATTCATGCATTGGAGTTTTCCTCCAACTATTTGGCCTAAAAGAAAGAGATTTCTCAGCTTAGACTTTTGTCTTTGCTGCCATCACCTTTGCTAATTATATATACAGACATATAGGCCATGTCAAGCCCTGATTAAAACTTAACAAAGTGGTAGTGAACCAAAACCCACCAAAATTAAGAGCTGTGTTCTTTGCCATTGCCTGTGACATGTTATTCCCTGAGACACTTCAAAAACCTGTAATAAAGCGAGTTTTTCAGTCTTCTTTTACCAAAATCTAATCTGACTTCTAGCTTTAACCAGTCAACATAAGTAGCAGCAGGTAGTCTTGTAGGTCCTATTACTGTAAACTTGAAACAGAGCAATGCCCCCTGCTTTGCATAGTGAAAGCAGAAGTCAGCTCTTGCTCTTCCTCACACCAGCACTTGTTCAAAAACTGGGGCACTGGCACAGCACAGAAAGAAACAGTTCTTAGACCTTGATTTATGGAATCTTACTCCTAACCACAGCCCAATCCTAGTTTTCATCATAGCTAAAGGCATCTTAATTTTACAAAAGCACACACTCAAAGTACTCTTTAATCAGTATTATTTCACCTGGGATCAAAAATAATTTTAGCTCTGTAAGCCTAAAGAAAGCTAATAACCAGAGGTCCTCAGCAGCAGTTCTCTCAAACCAGCCCTAACCCTTGCTTTAATTAAAGTCTGCAGGTGAATGTGAGAGCCAAAGCATCCTTCAGATGCTAACCACCATCTTAATCCTAGTAAGCTTGAAATGCTCTTCAATAGATCTGTCCAGTATCTGAGTTCCCAAATTCAGTTCCTAATCATAATTTTAAGTGTAATGATCCACACATACAAGTGTTAAAAAAACTCAGCAGTCCTTTGGAGCAGAGTGTAATCTCTGTCCTGTTGATTTTTTTTTAATATATCAGACAGGTGCAAAGACTAAAAAGCCAAGAAGTGACTAAATCCTTCTCTTTTCAACAGACTTCTAAGAGTCCTTAGATAAGATAATGTAACTACGAGCATTATAAGAAATGCATAGAACGAAGATTAAACCTGCTCTAAATTTCCACAGTATTTTAATTAGCTAAATGACTTTTCTTCCTGATTTTTCTTTCTACAAGGTACATGCCTGTATTTAACTTTTCATTACATGTCATTAACATTCAAAAGTGGAAATTAAGTTTATATCAAAGTCAAACGAATTAACACTAATTCAAGGAAGAGAAACTTTCAATTAAATTTCAATACTTCATTTTTATAGTTTGATTTGAAGCTTACATGTCTCCATAGCACAAAACAGGATATATTAAATCACTTTATGCTCTTATGATTAACTAATATTTGAGTACAAAAATCCTTCAGTTGTATATTTAACTCCAAACTCATACTGTTTGGACTGTGTGGAGTTCATGTATGGGAAATGGAAAAATACCATATTTTGCTCAGTTTTCAGGTTTGCAGAAAAAAATTTATTTCTTCTGCCTAAATGTGTGCCACTTTTCACATACAGATGTCTTTTTAGCAGAGATATCATTAGTCTGCAAGGCAGTTTGAATTTGAGGGGGTTGTAAGGCACTATGCATATTTAAGCTATCATATTTTGTAAAGTTTATTCTTGACAAGAGCTTCTTTGTGGTTTTAGTATCTTATTTTTTTATTTTCCCCCAATTTGTACTTGCTTCCCTAGCCCTTCAGCTGTCTAGAGGGTTAAGTGGTTGCAGCCACAATTATTGTGACATTCCTTTACATTTTCCTACAGATAATGCTTAGCTCCATTCACTTTGTTGCCTTATTTAAAGATTAATATTTTGTTAGCCCTATTTCAAGATGCACTTGCTTTAGACCTTAGAGTGGTCTACCTGCTGAGTTAACAGTTATTATTACCTGTAAGAAGAAAATGTATTTTGAAAGAATGGAAAACATGGGTTACTGCAGAAGCTTTTATATCAGCTATTAAATAACACCTGAAATAAAGTGATAGTTTTGCAACTAAACTGTTTCCTAAAAATTACACTTCTGAGAGCATCAATGCAGCACAATTACTTAACTTGCTGTAAAGGAATGTAATTCTTCCAGGAATGAACACCTCTCAGAGAAGAAAAAAAAATCCAAAGCAAGCACTGTCAACTAAAGCCCAGTAGCAACTCAAAGTCAACATACTACATTATTTTACAAGAGCTCAAGAGACACATTTCCCCCTCACTCTTTCACATTAATTTAAGAGAAGACATACATTGTAAATGTAAATGTGTTTCGTTTATTAACTGAGTAAAATGTTGGTGAAGACAGACATGAAGCCAATTCTCCAGCTTAACAAGAGGAAACACAACTCATGAAAAATCAAAGACAACTATTGCTGAAACATCCTCATTCTGAGACCGAAGTTTTTAAGGGGAGTGTTTAACTTCCATCAGTGTACAAAGAAACAGAAGTACTGACAGCAGCTGGGTGTCCATGAGATGAGTGGCCCACACCAGATACCCAGCACTGGCTGCATACAGCTGCTCAACACAACTAAATCCAGGGCAATCCTTCAGCCATAATTACTGAAACTATTTCTGTGCTTCAAATTAAGCATGCATTTAGTTACTGCTGCTGCACCAGGCTCAGGAGTTGTGAACTGCCCTGTGCCCACCTAGGATTAAAGATATACCCTAACTGCAAAATATACCAATGCCAGTGGTAAAATTAGTTTTGCTCTACTCAGATTTTGAGTAAATGGCATATGTATAATTTCCCTGCAATCAATGGAAATCACAGATTTCCATACCACATGCTAAATGCTGAGGCTGATTACCACTATATTTAATTTATAATATTCACTCTAAGCCAAGTGGGGCTTTAACGTTACATGGAGATTTATATCGAAAGTTTTCCTTTTTCTTTCTTTAGGGGAAAAAACAAGTGTAGATGGTATCAGAAACAGGTTTTCATATATACAACACACAACAAGAGCTTAGAAAATGATAGTATGTATTTAAAACCATTTGAATGCTGCTATTTGAAAGCATTTCAATAGAAAGCTTTGGTCTTTCCTTTTGGAGATCTCTCCTGAGCAATGATAAAATAATTTAGTAACACTTTTAACCCCATTTATTTCTTAAAGTATCTGTAAATAGATTCTTATCCTGCTCAGAGTTCAAAAAATAAAACCAACTTCACACGTTTTGTGCACTGGAAAATATTACAGGTTCAAATCATGTCAACACATGGTAAGTATGTGTACCTCAGTATAATTTTTTATTTTATATACTGACAGTCCTAAGACTACATGTATCCTATACTGCATGGGCACATAGATAAAAAAATAAAAAATAAGTGATTTTTTTATCATATTAGCAAAAGACTTCTGATCTTTCATGTGGTACAGCTGAAAGAAAGAAAATCAATAGACATGACAGAGAAATTATCAAAATACTATCAAACAACTGACAACTCTCACAGAACTGAGATGACACCTGGAAGCAATTACTTGGGATACAGAATAATTCAGCACCGACTTCTCACATTTAGTCATCTGTTTGATCAGGGTTTGTTTGCTTATTAATTTCTGGGGAGAAAGAGAAATTGCACTGGCTGGGTAGGCAGCACAACAAAAGTATTTCATACACGCTTCCAAGCTATCTATTACTTCTATAGGAAAATAAAGGGAATGGGTTTCCTCTCCATGCTTTATATTTTCAAAATGAAGTTTTACACATAAGTGAAAAATATCAGTATGTGTTTCTTAATACATCTAGGTTTTCTTATTAATTGAAATGATTCCCATTTGTGGCAAAAGATTTACAACACAGCCAAGTTAGGTCCTGGTTAGCACCTTTTTTTTTTACACCAGCTGAAAATCTGCTCCCATATTCAGAGAGGTTAAGTCAACTGGACTTAATCAATCCTGAGGTCACAGCTATCAAGCATTAATGCTGAAAATTCAATGGTTTAAGAAGCTGAAGGGTACTTGGGGGTAGAAACACCAAGCTACAGTCAAAAATAACAAGCTAGAAGATTTCAAATCAAGCAAGCTACACAGCCCAGGAGATGACAAAGTCCATTTCAACATGAAAAACAAATCAATGGGTAAACTGGGCAGAAAGCAAACCAAAGCCATTGACACAGTGTCTGCTGTTGAGAATGTAAAATACACTTGATGCATAGGAAGAAGAAAAGCTTGACCACTTAATACAGAGACAGTAAAGGTGAAAATCCTGAACCAAAGCTTGTGGAAGGAATTCAGAGGAAGGAAACGATATGTGATCCTAACAACATAATCCTATGATCATGAAAAATTGTATACATTCATATCTTTCTACTGAAGCCAAAATGACCATTTACTTTCCTCACATACTGACTTGCAGAAAATATGTTAGACTAAAGATATATGAGATGAGGATTACCTAATTATCTCTTTGAAATTGAACTATCATGATAATTTGAATTTATATCCAGAGCTTTGAATTTATATCCAGAGCTTTGGATATCTCTAACTTTCAAATTAGTACTTCTTGAAACACTCATCCAATATAATACTAGCAATAGATGAGTTTATAAAAAGAAAAGGCAAGAAAAGAGCAGAGATTTTTAGTAGAAAGTACTATTCCAAGCTATGTCAGAAATTGTTTTAGGCTAGTGGAACATTTCATGCATTCAAACTGAAATAGCAAATGAGAAAAAAAACTAGATAGCCTTTCTCTGGCCTTTTAATTTTTTTTTTTTTTCCAAAGTTGAGTCTGTTTTTCTGTCACAGTAACTGATAAGTAGACTTCTTGTTTTTATCTCAACCTATAAATTCTTCCATCTTATTTTGTCCTACACTTCCACCAAGAAAGGGGAGTGAGAGGGTGGCTGGGTGGACATCTGGTCAACCCACCAGCTACAGAGATTTTAACAGCAGGGATAAGAAAAATGCAGTCAGCAACAAAATATTGAGATCCTAAAGTTAAACACCCCAGGAAAGCGATGACAAGAGGAAAGGAATGTACATTTTTAATGCCTTCCCATATCCAGGGTACTGACACTCTAAAGTGACTCTGGATGTCACAAGGCATCAGATCAACAAGGTTAGCACTGAAGGGTTGACCCACGTTAATTTCTGCTTAACATTGATAGCTCAGCAGATAAGGAGATGTCGGGTCAGGTTTGCAGATCTACACATTGCCTAGGTGAGAGAGCCCTGAGAGTTCTGAGAGTTTCTAGGCAAAATCTCCAATTCTTGGTTGCTTAGAAAGACACTGATTTCCTTATGATGCTTCAGTGTCTACTGCCACAGATAAGAATTAGGAAGGCATAAAACAGGATCAATACATATTTTAAGTTAGGTCACTATTTAAACATTTCAAGTTGTATTCAGAAATGCATAAGAGTCATACTGCTATACTCTTTTAAAGGGCATCTTACTAAAAAGGTAGTAATACCAAAAAGGATTTATGATCACATGGAATGATTAATTAGGAAGGCCAGGTTTTTTTTCAGTTTCTTTTTAACTTATCAATGTTAAAATGAATGCATAACACACCTTGCATTTTGCAATGCCAAGCACAGATGCAAATCAGCTCTCTTATGGGTGTATCATTACATTGCATTGTCATAAAAGCTGCTGTCTTAGAATATGCCTTTTGTTACTGAAAGAAGTTAAAGACAAAATTACTTTCCTGAAGGCCCTTACAAGAGACTGAATCAAATTAGCACTCAGCCAGTGAAGTTGGAAACTCATGCAGAGAAAAGTTCACGTGCACTGAATATGCCTAAAATCAGAATTGCCTCCTGATTTTCTGCTCCTCACTACATGCTAGATAAGACACCAACGAAATATGTGCAGACTTCTTTTAAAACAAAAACACAAGAAGGAAAGGAGTATATAAGGGAGGCAGTTTTGTTTGGGTAGTTTATGAGAGAACTCCAGACACTTCTTTTAGACTGGGTCTCGTATTCATCACCTCAGAAGTTAAGCATCCAATTCTTACTCTCTCTGGAACAAGACAGAAAAATTGAGGATTTTGGCTCTGACTGTGTTCAGCGGAAATGATGCATATCAAGAAGAAACACAAAGCTGTCTTCTCAAGGATAGAAAAATTCATTTTACTGCTAAAATTAACTCAGTCTCAACAGAAACCAGCATCAATACTGTTTGGTCCTATTTCTGTCTGAATAATTTGTTGAAGACAAATGTAAAATAAAAGTAATTAAGATTTATAACAGTGTTCTTTGTTGCTGTATCCAGCATATTTGTCTTTGATTTTACTTATTTCAATGTCTAAGAATATTAAAAATGGCAATGACTAATGCACAAGCAATCAAGAGCTACAAGTAAGATCTAGAAGTGTACAGACAAAACTCTATACTGACAGTCATTACCTCAGATATGATTCTTAGAAATTAGTGTCTGAAGTGACTAAAGAATAAGTGAGACCAGAATTTAGCCAGTTGCTTTGAAAATTAATTCACAGATATAAACTAAACTAGCAGCTCCACACAACAGACAACTTTCGTCCCTTCTGTTACTTATTTTCTTCTTAAAATTCATCTGACAATTATGCATAGCCAACAGAAAATTCAACCTGCAATTCTGGTACTGAATATTGACATAAAATTCTCAATATTACCTTCGCTGCCTGCTTTTGTTATCACAGCATTCTTCACAGTGAGTTACAGCGTCTAATAGTAAAACTCATTTTTTATTTTAAAATTTCTTTTCCAAATACCAGCAAGAATATGAACCACAAACAGAAGAAACAGCTAGGGGGAAGCAGATTATAACAGTTCTTAATTTAAAAAGTATGGCAGAGTTTGGACAAAACATCTCCAGAGTTTCTCCCTGATTCTGTGATGTTGAAACTCTGACAGAGAGCAGAGATGCAGAAAGGACAGTAATGAAGCTTTCCAATATTAACATGGAATCAGAAGGAAGATAATTCTTTCCTGATGCATGGGGGAAGTCGGGAGCATGATATCTGGAGAAGAAATGCTTCCTCATGGTTATTCAGATTTGTTATTGGTGGTAACTGGGCTTGCAATCAAACGCCTTTCAAGTCCAACAAAACCACAGGCTTAGTAGCAGAGCAGGGACAGGAAGATCATGTATCCCTGGCCTAGATTATGTAGGAAAATCAAGCCAGAATTCCCACTGAATCTGGCTGCATGTGTGTAACTGGAGGATAGTAATGACAATAGAGCAGATGTAGTCAGCTCCAAATAAATAACAAAAGCAGTTTGACCAACTGTTACTAACATTGTGTACCCCACTCAAGAAATCTCCAGAAATTCATCACACAATCATCAATGGTAGTTTAGCATTTAGCACACAATCATCTGCTGACTTAGACATTTTCCTGTTTCCTATGGTATAGCACCACTGTAGAAATCTAATACTCTTTGGCACATTCTTACTACTTTAAATACTACAGGTGAGGCAAAAATAAAAAGCCAAAAAAAAAAAAACCAAAAAAACAATGCAGTGGTTCCTGGCCAAATTCTATTCCTTAGAAATGTACATTTACATGCTAAGCATGTTTTTCCTTTGTTATCCCCATTTTCCCATTTTGCAGCACTAGAAGTACCTTCAGGGTGCTTTAATATTTAATTCCATTAAGACTCTTCAATGCTTACATCTAGCTTTGTAAACTTAATTAAAAAAATTAAACAGAAATACTGCAAACACCCATGCTAGCTCTTCAACATCAAGAAAGATCAAAAGGCAGAGCACACAGGCATACATATATCAGCCAATACAGTTTTTCATGCTAACAGTTACCAAAACAAGTTATTGTCACTCAAGTATTTTAAATAAATTATCTTATATTAAAATTATCTTATATTAAACTTTGACACAAGAAAACATACCTGCACAGATGAGAGTCTGGTCACACATCAGAGTAACTGGGATGTAATTTATACCTTATATAAATTTTGTTTGTTTTTATAAGAGATTTTGAAGAACCCAAGAACATGGTTCAGTCTAGAGGAATTGCACAGAATACTTTTCCATACTTGAAATCAGTTTATCCTCAGCTACTGGTGCTCTGAACAAGGCTACACCAACTAATCTTTCCATGAACAGAAATTTATTAGGGTGATGATCATTCACACTTGAAAAAGTTGGAACTACTTAGCTGGAAAAGTTCCTGGGAATAGCTTTACATTAGATAGTGAACTTTATCATCTCAGTTTAGGAAAAACTTAACTACTTCTGTGGCTATTCCAAAATGGTAGAAATAAAAAATTACTGAATGCATTATTTTAAGGGAAATTTGCAAAAATTATACACAGCAAATATATCAAAATATTTAGTTGCAGAATTATTTCACCATCTTGGAAACAAATTTAGACTACATATTAGCTTCTCTCTAAGTCTAATTTATTTTTTAACATGTATTACTCTTCTGTGTCATTACTTTTGAAACAGCAATTCTGTACAAGGATTGCTCCTTCTGTACAATTCTGCTCCTTTTTCAGCAATTCCAATGGGTCTGAATGCCTATTAGATTACCATCTTCCTTTTTCCTTTTGAATTCTAGACTTTGTCAAACCACTCTCAATTTTCCTTTAGGAAAACAGGCAGAAACTTTGTAAAAATGCAAGAGGAAAAAAATACGATATAATTTGCTTTGGAAACTATCGGTTCCAGAGGATACACCATTCATTTCTTTAAAAAAAAAAAAAAAAAAAAAAAAAAAAAAAAAAAAAAAAAAGGCATCATACTACAGTTCCCCCTTTCACTGGGCCAATAAAGAGTCGTGTTAGTCATTCAATATCATTAAAGTTTTCTGTAGTTCCTGAACACACTGACAGAACAAATTTCCCCCTAAGTCAGAGACTTAAAGCAGAGAGCACCAGAAGCCATTTGGATTGGCACTGACAGACAGCACACACAATACATTTGTGTCTCAACTCAAGAAGAAGTTGGTCTTCTGTATGTTGGCTAAAGCTTAAAGGCAAAATATTTAATATTTCCCCTCCACAGCAAGGACAGGTAAATTGTAATAACAATCCAAGGACCAAATCAGTGACTATTTTCAATACTGGCAGCACTAGAAAGGAGCTTGCTATTCAGGCCTGATTCTAAGGAGCTGTGTTACCAATAAGTTGCTTTTCCTGGAGGTGAGAGTAGAAGTGTTCACTTTCTCAAACATATTAATGAAAATAGGACATATTTCTGTGTAAAAAAAAAAAAAAAAAAAGTTTTTCAAAACTTGATTATAGTTAAAATTAGCTGTTGAATTTGCAGATGTCATCTCAGTTTAAAGACCTCACTGGAAAAATGTTTCCATAGCAGATATGTAAATCTTTATTTGGTGTCTATATTGAATGTCTTTTGTTTTCTTCCAATCCATTTTAAAATATCTAACTATTGGGTTTTATATTCTCAGTTTTGAAAAGATATTAGATCAATCTTCAGCTGACAAAACTGGTCAACAAAAATATTCAGCAGCCTGAAGGCAAAACATTTTGAATTAAAAAAAATAAAGCTTCATAATATACAGACAAGGACTGTACATAATCCCCTGTGAGCCTTCTTCAGCATTTTTCAGAGAAACAAATAGCTGAAAGAATGTAAAAAATGCTAAGGGAAATTTATACTCAAACAATTTCACTAACTCCCAACAAATTCGAATTTATTGCAATAAAGCACTGTCTTGCAATGCAACAGAATTGCACTGATGACACTGCTAATGCTTATCAGAAAATGCCGTTCCCTTTAAATCATCAACAGCATATAAAGCCCAGCAAAGTTACACGACACAGAAACAGTTTCTAAATTTATGTGTCAAAAAAGGTGCATCTAAGAAAGAGCCAGCAATTGAACACCATCAATTTCACGTTTTCATCACAAACTTTAAACTTCTCCCTAATTTAGCAATATAAAGGTTGTATACAACATAACTGATAGAAAATAACATTTGCCTTTAATGCCAAACCTTGTAAGACTTGGTAGTTTCAAATGGGGTTTAGTTTCAAATGTGAATGTCAAAACAAAAGCTGAGCAGGTTGGAAAGAATCAATGCAGTAAATAAATACAACTTAAACATTAACCTTAAAGATGAAACCTGAGCAACATTTGTCAGACTGAATAAAATTTTATTAACTGTTAGAATTTATATATTTGCTTGTTTTCTCACTTCATAGTAAAGCAATAGCAAGGCTAAAAGCAGTATGACCACAAAAGTATTTGGGAGCAGAAAAGTTACCTTGCAATGGTGCTGATGTAGCTCATAAACTTTCTTTTTCAACCCATAACTGTAATTTTTGTCATTAAGTATGACAGCAGAGAAAAGCTTTGAACACAACAAAATCTGCCATAACCAGAACTGAAATACCCACACTGTAGAAGGCTTCAGGCATGGGCAGATGTTTGGGGATGGGGCTATGAGATTCTTCTACTTCTGTATCTATAGTAAACTTAAGCCTGCATTAAAAATCTTACCTACATGTTACCAGGAAACAATCAGCTTTCTTGACTCATTTTGTAGATAAGAAAATATAGTATCAGTGAAAAATGACCCAGAGATATCTGTTCTGTATTTGGCTTTTGGGTTTTTTTTTCACCAGGAAGTGAACGAACAAGTAAGAAAGGAGCAAACAATGTAGAATTTTTTGAGACTTATGTTTGCTTAACTATAAAAAAACTCCAGCTGAGGATTGCAGTTTTCAAGAAACCTTTCACCTCATATGGTATTACTGGGAGCTCTCACAAGTACAGGCTCCAAGAGCAGTCTGAGCTAACACAGAAAGGTCGAGCTATGCAAGTCCAAGGAATATGAAATCCATGGAAAACAAATGTTTAGCCCACATAGAGGATTTCCTGGGGGGCACTTGAACACTGGAAAAAAGAAAAGCAAAGCAGCATGATGCTGCTTCTGCAGCTGAGCTTTCTGCCTGTGCAGTGCCTCTTTGCTAAGCTGCCCTGAGCACAGGCCAAAGAGATTTAAATGCCCAGCCTTCAACCCCATTTGCACTGCCCCAGGAAACCAGGGCTCCTAACTGAGCTCCACTTGGGGAAAATACTGTTCCCCCCAGACCTCTCTGGCTAACTAACAAGGAAATCTTTGAGCACACACAGGGTGAGGCGGCTGCTCCTCTGAGATGCATCTTAACAGCATCTTGAGCAGTCCTGCCACTTCATTCTGGGATTCTTACAGCAGCCCCGCTGTTGGAAAACATTCCCAACCCAAAAATTATCAAAAAGAAACAAGAAGACAGAGACTTAGGATATTAACAAAAATAATAAAAATCTGAAATGTTTGCTCCATCCATCATTTTTCTAAGTGTTACTCTTCCTCTTATTCTCTTTCCCCTCCCTTTTCCAAGAAAACTTACCCTGTTTTTTCCTAGATGACATTTCTGTTGCAACATTTGAGGACGATAACTGATTGAGAGGGAATAATGAAATGGAGATCAGTATTTCAGCCTTCTTGGTTACCTTATATTGTCACTTCCAGAAAAAAAAAAAAAGATACCCTGCCAATGAGCTCCTGAATACATACTTAGCTGACAGAATAATAGGTTTGACATTCAAGTATAGTGTGTAGAATGTTCAACTCTCTTCAATGTCAGCCTATTTACTTAAATAATTTTGCTTTTAAAATCTCTGCGTGCTTACCATCATTCCTCACAAATACCCCCAGGATAAAATCCCCAACCATACTTGTTTATTGATCAAACTTCAACAGGTCCACAAGCTTTCCACGTTCCCATTCGCCCAAAGAGACCACATGGAGGGAGAAGGAAAAGTTGTGACCAGGCCCCACATTTCCTTTCAGGATAGAGGCAGTTAAAGAGGCTCGGAGTTGAATTTTATCTTGAAATGAAATAAACACATCTAAAGACTAGAAAACCCTCTTGGCTTCAAAATTACAGGCACAGTCAGAGGAAGAAAAGATACACTTCAAAGTTAATTGAAGTAATTAGTGGTACTTTGAAGACAAAAAACTGTATTTAGCAAGATGTAAAAAAATGATTAATGAATTGGTCAACACACTGACTTCCCAGGTTGATGAAAGTTCATTAAATAAAATGACATCATTTGCCATGGAAAATCAAATTTTTCAGGATAGCACACTTGAACTATAAAAGTTTTTTTCTATTTAAGATTATCACTGTATCTGATTAACCATATCTACTGTTTATTGCATGCTTTCAATAATAAATTCCTAATTGTAGTAATCCCAGTAAGGGTGATGAAGATTTTAGATAGAATTAGATAAATTATTATAGCTTCACTACTTAGTACACCTGTGTTAATATCATTCCTAATCTCTTTTTTGTGAGCAAAAATACGCATCACACTGAAGTATATACTTTTTTCCTTTTTTTTTAATAGAATCCATACATAGGTTGGGGATAAAAAGATGAAATATAAGAAACTGCTGCTGAAAAAGCTGTATTGAGTCTCTAGCTATTCTGTAAGTCTTTTGTAAATATTCTCATAGAAAGAATTCAAACTAGATGATGTAATGGATTAATTTGCTTCAGCAACTGCATAGCTCCAGACACAATCCATCTAAAACATAATTAAAATACATTTGGTAGATCTGAGGCTAAGCTTTTTGAGAACAACAGATTACATTAGAAAGATTTTAATGAGGCCAGAGCTGATTACATCCTTGCTTCCTCTTTTAGATAGGGACTGGGGAATCCTCTGAATGAGGTTAACATACTATTTACCAGCTAGAAGTATATGGAAAACAAGAAAAAGGGACTAAAATATTCATGGGGCCTTTTGAGTTTTTATCAGTATAAAATGAAGGTGTTTAGCATGTATTGACTTCACCAGTAGAAAAGCAAGCGGCTGTTACGTATCACTGTCAGCAGGGTACTATTATCTATGGATTATTACTGTATCATTTCCACAAAATACTGCTGTTTTCATATTATGTCAGGCATGTTTTAGTATGCATCATCCTCCAAAGACTAACTAAATGCCAAGTATGCGGTGAAATAGAAAGTGTTTGGGTAGAAATGTGCCACACTCCTGAAGTAATTTACATGAATTTGAATTCACATTAGCAATTTTAAATACACTCTGATACCTCTAGATGAAAAGCATTGAGTCTTCTGTGGGATGACACGATGCTTTCATAATTATCAAGATGAATTGAAGATGACAGTGGTAAGGTCTTCCTCAAAACCCACATGCTGTGGGTTGCCAATTCCCAGACTTGTCAAATATTTTCTATTTCTTTAATTTTAGGTGAATCACAGCTAATTTCTTTAATATCTTTGGCAGATTTGGGAATGTAGTTATATTCAATATTTACTCTATGCCTACAAACTGGAGATAATTTATTCTTTATTCTACTACCATGCTACATGGATGCATTCATTAACATTTGGGGTTGATCTCATGTTAGAGTGGCAGAGATCATATTACTAATCTCAGTGTTAATGATCTAACACTTAAAAATTTCAAAATCATCTGATAAATGTCCAGATGTTCAAAAGGATTTGTCACCTGTTACAGACACCCAGCCAGCCCCTCCTTTTCCCCCAGAACTAGAAACCCAGGCCATTGGTTTTGACCTCTCCTATGAAATCACAAGACCAAGTGTTTTGTTGGTTTTTGTTTGCTTTAAAGCCTACCCTAAACCATCTCACAGAAAGAAAAGGTAAAATGGAGTATTTGGAATAAATGATACCCCTTTGTCTTTTCATAAAACCCACAGGAAAAGTGCAGGCAGTCACAAGAGGTGATCTGGGACTTGATGAATTCGGTGGTTCCTTAACAATGTCGTCAGGTTATCAGGCAGTAAATCTTCACTGGCTCACTGGAACAGTGTGATTCCCTACCAGGATAACTACAGAGCAGGATGAATACTGACTATTTAAACTTCCCCCACTGTCACTCTGCAGAACTCCTCGAAACCTGCAGCTCCCACAGCCTCTTCAGTATATGATTATAGATTTTTAAGATATTACATAATTACTACTTAACACACAGTGTTGCACCTAGTTGCTATCTTATTTCAAAATTTTATTGCTGAAATACCCATTGTAGATCACTTAGGCAAATTATCTAATACTATATACAAAGAGTTTAATACTGTGTTTCATCTTAAACATTTACACCATGACAGAGTTGCAAATTACCACAATGATATGCTCACTTGGCATTTTAAAACTGAAGCCATCTTTCCAACAGAAAGATGCAGATGAATATGCACACAATAGCTCTTAAGGCTGATTGAAAGATTAAAATGTTTATTATGGTAGTTTAAAAAATCATGCTAAAAAAGACTATGAGGCTTACCTTCAAGCAGATCATAGTCAAGGGAAACTAAGTCTC
This sequence comes from Setophaga petechia, assembly GCA_024362935.1. NCBI lineage: Eukaryota > Metazoa > Chordata > Aves > Passeriformes > Parulidae > Setophaga > Setophaga petechia. The sequence continues at coordinate 49,625,616 of JANCRA010000001.1, forward strand.
AATGTTCATTTGTTAGATGCTTGAAATTAGGCACAACTGAAGTACCAGACACATATTGCAGAAGAAATTAGCTGACCCAGTGACCACCATTAGAACTGGATTTTTTTAGCAATATTTTTCAGGCTAGACCTATAATATCTCACAATACTGTGAAACTGTTCTGATACTATGAAAATTTACCATCCAGCAACACCTAAAAACATTTCTCAAGAAATAAAATAATTTTTCAACAGCACAGTTGAGTAAGTTTAAAAACCCCAACAGATCACAAGAGTTAGGAATAGCAAAGGTCTTCAAACACAAAGATGCATCTCGCACACACTGAATGCAAGTTGGAAACACTTTGAGCAAGAGTTCATGACATGCAGGCAGGCTCTGTGCCAGCGAGCCCACAATCACTCAGCATAAAACTAAAGACAAGGGAGCAAATTTACGGTGACCCAGCAACGCGACACCGCCGCACAGAAAATCAGCATTTTTCAGGCGGGGACACGCTTGCCTCGTGTGCACTCCCAGCCGGCCAAAGCAGGAGGGCTGTAAGCAGCGCCTGAGCCTGAGGAAATTCTCTGTTCAGAGGGAATTGCAGGGCAGGTTAAGGGCTGTGCTTGCCACATTCACACAGCCCGGGGGCTGCTCGGAGCGCGGGCTGCGGGAGCCGCTCTACAACGCGCTCGGGTAGAAGTGTCAGATAAAGAGGGGTCGGATAAAGAGGCACCAGATGAAGAGGTGTCGGATAAAGAGGTGTCCCAGCGAGAACTGAGCAAAACCAGAGCAATACACAGGTCAGACTGGGAAAGGAGGAAGGCCAAGAGAAAGAGTCAATCACTAGGACTCCTCAGCAAACAAAGGATGTCATGTACATCCTTTGTTTTGCCACCAGGATCTTCTAAATATCTCAATTCAACAGATTAAGACCTCAAGATCTGCTTAACTTTTAGGTGTGCCACAATATACAGAATATTCTATATATAGAATGACCTATTCTATATATAGAATTAACTCCACTTTAAAAAAAAAAATCAGGAACAACTAATATGGGAATTTTGCAATTAAACACTAAAGCTTTTCTTTATTATAAATAATTTCTATGATAAAATGTTGAATAGTACTTTAGGTATGAAAATTCCTCCACCACAAAAATTTAAATTTACACTGTAAATGTTGAGCATTCTTTCAATTCAAGTTGCACAGAGAAAGTCTGCTTATCCTCTTCCATATAATTGGCCATTCAAATACTAAACTTATTGATTTTCCTTCTGGGGGAGAAAAGTGTTTCTAGTGATGATGCAGAAGTGTGTAAAAATATAATAATAACAGGAAGATTATTTTTTATTGGGATTAGTACATCTTTGAGCAAAGCTAAGAAACCCAACTACATATGATTTAAAGGCTTAACTTGGTACATAAAGAATAATTCTCAAAATTTTGGGTTTTATTAATTCCGAGGACATATGCCCCAATTTTTACTTCACTAGGCTATTTACATTTCGTAATTCCTTTCCTTTTTATATTTTAATTAACTGATATTCAAATTTGCTTGAATTCTATTAGCTTTTTATGAATGGGAGGATGAAGGCTGTGACTTATTCACTACTTCTTGTAAGACTCAAAGGCGTAAAACTTGTCCTTTGATTCCACTGATCTGGTGTGACCTTGGGAAAACCAAATCAACCCACACCACAGTTAACTTCAGGCCTTCGCATGAGCATTTGACACTGGGTCACTTCAAGAATCTCCATTCTCAATATGGGAAGAGAGTATGACCCTTTCCTGAATGTTTCAGATTTTTAACGTGGAACATAAAAATAAAATAAAGCAACATATAGCTATTTGACTTTAAAAAAGTGAAATATTGGAGAAGATTTGGCATGCATGAATGTTCCAATAATATTGAAAAAGTCACACTCACTTTTAACTTCTTTTTCATTTCCTATTTGCCCCTTTGGTTTGTTTTCTCTGCAAATGTACACTGAGACATATTTACTTAGTTCTCTTCTCTACTTAGTTTCCCTAATCAGTTTTGACTGCATACTTGTAGTTCAGTGAGGCACGGAAGAAGGAAAGAACATTTCTCATTTCAGAAACTTTCAAAGATCTTTTGTTTCATATAAATAGGTAAGTTACAAAATTGCTTAATGAGAAACAGGCAGCTTTCTGGCACCCCATTGAATATAAATCAGCAGTTGCCTTTTTACATTGCACCTCAGTGATACCTTCACGTGCGAGAAGTTCTCCTGTGCAATTTATGTGAGGGAGAAAGCCCAGCCTACACAACAAAAAATAAATTTTAAAAATTGCTGAAATTCTTTCAATGACTGCTAAGCACTATTGCCCATATTTTTAGTAGCAGTGAGGCTCCAGGTAAGTGATGTATCATTCAGGACCTATACCTATGGCCACCAGCACTCACAGAGTTACTGGTAATATTTAGCTAGATCCCAGTGATGGCTCTTGTCTAGGGTTTTTTACATAGTACTAATAACAAAGCATATGCACAGTGCAAGTGTGTATGTGTGTATGTATGGGTGACCAGGGCTGAAGTGGAGCACCCATTCCTGAGCACATTTGATCTCTACAAAAGGAAGGGCTTCCAGCTTTCTTCCAAGGAACTGTACATAATATTTCAAGACTATTTCCTTTAAAAGTAGGAAATTACATTTTGCAGTTTCTACTAATAATAGAACTAGAGAGATAAAGGAGAGCTACAAAGAACTGTTCACATAATTAAAGATTTTTATAAATAATCCCTCACTTTGCTATGCAGCTGAATTTTCTGACAAAGTCAGAAAGGAAATTATGTCCCTTCTACTAAGCACTGTGAGAGGTTCAAGAAAGGTACAAAGGGCTTTATTTCCTATTCCACTCCAGAAGTGTTAGGAATTGTTTCTTTAGTCCTCTGTTATATAGATCTATAAAAGAGATTATATATCTCGTATATCATATAGGCTTTTTGTTCCTTTGAATTATTTGTTTCAAAGACCTTGACCTTCGCAACTCTTACTGTTTGTATGCAGACAGAACCAGTTTTTCAGTGCAAATCCTCTCTGCTCATGAATGAGACCTCACATTCTAGGATGACAAGCCAAGTCCCACCACTCCTGTGAGAATCTCCACTGCTTAGCATGAAAGGTTGCAGAAGTTCTCATGCATGCATGAAGACTTTTTCTTGAACAAAGTGAAAAGAAAGAAGCCATACCACTAAACAACAGTGCCGATCATCCCATGCTCACCCGGGAAATCCCAAACCAAGGTCCTGAACAGCCAATTTAGGCTGCCAAATTAGTCTGTAGATTGAAGTTAGATCTTCAGCAGAGGACAGTGGCCTAGGTGCTGTGCTGTTGCACAGATGAATTTTTTTCCCTCTGCCTGGCATTATCCCAAATAATGAAACATTAAATGATGTCACTCACCTACAGCACAGGACAGAAAGGTTCAAACACCAGACCTAATGAGTAGTTAATTACTAATACAACATGACACACTTACAAATTAGAGGATTTTAAAGAAGACAAATCAGGAACGTATTCAGGCATATTCAAAATGAGGGTTTGAATCAGGCATAGTGGAAATACACATCTTAGCTTTCTGTATCCATACTTTTTGGCCTTCACTTTTGATGCAAAATCTTAACACTACTAAAACTTGCAGGAGTTTTACTAAAGACAGCTTTGTTTTGGCAAACCTTCCTGTTCTTAGAAGCAACATTTATTTTTCTCCTAACTTATTTCAAATATTATTGGGAATTTGAACTGCAAGAATTAGATACTTTTAGATGCAGATTGTCTGAAAAAAAGGAGATGCGCATTTCAGATTGACACAAACAACTATCTACTTGCTCAAATAACCTAAACATAAAACTAATTGATCTGGGACACATCTCTAATCTCAAATGAACACAAAGCAAGCCCACTGCACAAACCACAAAAACAATAAAGTGGGTCTAGCCTGGAGACTGGAAAAATCCTAGAAAACCCTTCTGGAAAATGCAAAAGGTTAGAGAAGTATACAAGGAAGCTGAGAGGGTGCACCTGACCAGCAGGAGCAGCAGCTTGGTCAGCAGTTGACCACAAGGTTTCACTGGTATCAACAAGTTGAAAAGTTGAAAACAGAGAGAAAAGAACACACACCTGGTTACAACATAAGTTTTGTATTTAAGGATTTGAAAACCACATCAAGTTTAATATAAAGATGTCCAGTGGTATGGCACTTGTGCCAATGGCATGAGGCATGTAATTTTTTTAGATTTTAGGCGGCTTTTCACTACTTTTTAATAGATCATGTAGAAATTGCACATTTCCATTGAATAAGTATAGCCTTGTTTATTTCCTCCCTATTTTACAAATCAGTCTTTATTAATATTTATACCATGAAGACTTTCAATAACTGAGAGGGAAAAGAATTCACAGCTATCTCTTTTGCTGATAAATGCTCACCTTATCTTAGAAAACACTATTTGTCCTCCTGTCTGATACATGTTAGCATCCCTGTGCAGAGAAAGAATCTATCTTGGAATTGTACAGTGCATATAACCAGCTCCTCAAGAACTGATTTCTAATCAAAGGGAAAACCACACATGTACAGCATTCAACTGTTTTCATAGGAGAACCTTCTTTTCACTGCATAATCTCTGTGCACATATTGAAGCTCTTTGTGATATGAAAGGAACATGTTCTGTCACTTTAAAAATCAATCAGTGGAAAATGGGTAACGTGAAAACAGGACAGGCAAGCAGCGTGCTGTAGTGGAATAAGCAATAGCCAGAGAAGGCATTATTCTGAGTTTCCCAGCATCAGTTCACAAAAGCTTATCTCCTGCCCTGCGTTAATCAAGGCCTCTGACACCGACTTTGCAGTGATAACAACAACAGCAGTAAAAAAGGGTTTGGTGCTCAGCCCCATGTCTGCTGTTGTGCTTTTCTGACAGCTATGACAGCCTCCACTTCCCATGATGGTTGGGGTTAAATAGCCAACAACAGACAACTTGCAGTGCACTGCTAGAACTGTTCAACCATAAAATAAACATCGCTTAGCACGTTTTAAATAAATACTAAAGAATTAGAGAGCACATGGTAGAAACATTAATCTCATAATCCTCCTAGCATGTCTGCTGTTTATATGAACACAGACAGGGGGCTGATGGCTGCCATCAGCTCCAGCCTTGAAATATACTCAGGTCCTAACTTTAAACAGCAATGAATAATCACATTCTTCCTGAAGCGTTGGATCTGGCTTAGTTGTTCAGAACAGGCTGCAACTGATGAAGGTGAGATGTGCTTAAGACCAGCCTGGATACATAACAAATAGAGGACGCAGCTATTGTGGCCAGAATCCCTGATAAAAAGAATAAATATCTTCCCACTTTGTGTTTGGAAAAGGTGTCAAGCACACAACTGACTGCTATATCCAGATTTCTGCCTATAAAACATTCACACAGTATGACTCCATTAATAGGTACTCTACAATCCTCCAGTGCTTCTCTTTTACACCTCTTCCTAGAGAGCATAAGCAGCTGCTTGGTGTGATGCACCAAACCCACATATGTGTCCTTAGGATTTGACATGCAGTAGCTAAAGGAAACCTTTTCTCCAAATCAAAATGTCACAAACCAAGCATACGTATTGATCTTTGCTGTGAATATGATGCTCATGACAAAACCTAATTTTATTTCATTTAAAATAATGGCAAACTATGAAAGCAAACCAGACCAGATTTATGTTGATATTTAAAAGTCTTCTGAGGTCTTCTCTGATCCATTAGCTGCTGTCTGTCAAAATAGTGGATGTGCTGTGCACAAATGCATGCAGGATGAAAAGCTGCAGCTGATTTATGTTTTTATTACTTGACAGTAGCAGAGTGTAACACAGATCAGAAAATGCAATCTCTCAAATGATTTAGATGTGGATGATTTTTATGTCATTAACATATTATAACCAGAGCTCAGAGGTGATCTTTGAACTGCAAGCATTATTTCCAATCAAATGGAAACTCACATTGCTTAGTCTTGAAAATAAATTAAATAATCCCTTCCATAAGGAATCAAATCCCGCTTCTACCTGTAAACTCCTTGGTACTTGGTTTCCCATAATTGCCATCGAGGTTTCCACAGTAGGACTAGTATATCCTATATATAATCATTTTTAATATTTATTTAGAAAATCTCCAGATTAGATGGTAGTGCGCTGCAGAAAGAAAAGAAATTGCTATACATGGTACCTCATTTTGTTTGTGCTAGCTACACAGTTTACTGATGGCAAGAGGCTCTAAAAGACAAATAACTAGGGTGAATATGAGCAGAACTGGTCCTACAAGGAAATCAGTGTTAAATTCAGGAGGAAAAGAGAAATTAAATCCTTAGAATTTTGATTGGTATTTAGAAGAAATTTTTTTCCTTACTCTTACCCAAATGCACTTGTACTATTCAGTACCAGGGCTTCGTTGAATTTATATATTTTCAATTTCATGACTCATCCCTCTCTTCTTTGTTTTGTTTCTCTGTTCCTTTGGCTTTTAATCTAATGGCATAGAAAAAAACCAGGAGTGGGGTTAAGGGAAATAAACGGAGGAGAACTTATTTAGGGTTCTATTCCAAACTGAGTTTTAGGTTGTATGAGTATCAGAACGGAGCAGGGAAAGCAGTGATAGCAGGGGATATGTTGGAAATTGAGGAGTTGTCAGAGTAATGCTTCTCTTTTAAGCTATGAAGACCACAGTCTTTTCTCTACCAAAAGGAAGAGCTGCTTGCTCTTTCCATCAATACTGTTCTTTCAAATCCACACTGTCTCTCCTTTGACATGATTTTGTTCAAACCTTCCACTGTCTGGAAAATTTGGGTCAAGCTTTGCATTGCATTGCAATTCTTAAAAATCATGCAGCTTTCTCCATCCCTTGCCAACTCTCCAACAGAACAGGAAAAAACATTATGAAACTGTATGTTATTTTGCAGAGGCAATAAGCCTTTTTTCAGATAAAAATAAAATTAATATTAAAGAATTAACAGCATCATTTCATATAAGTTTGCAATTGTTTCCTGGTTCAGTGGTTTGTTTGGGTTTTTTCCTACAGGTATTTCATCCCCAGAAAATTCTACGTGGGGAAGAATTATGATTCTTGCAATTATCTTTCCAGAGTTAATAGGGTAAAATGATTCTCATAACAAATAGATAGCTATCAACAGAGCAGAAGACCATAGCATGGAGCAAGTCTTAAGGACTCTGGAATATTCTGTGTTTATCCTTCCTTTATTCTGATAAAACTAACTACTGCAGCTTGCATCATAGGATCAAACAGTGCATGAGCTCAGCAATGGGTGAATTCGGTCACACTCTGAAGTAAAGTGTTTGCATGCATGCAAGAAAAAGCAGATCACATACTCCAGGAGAGCGTCTCTGTTTCCTCCTTCCTTGAGATTCATTAAGTGATTCCAAGACCCTTTACTTTTTACAAAGCCTTCCATGGTTTACTGGGATTTACAAAAAATATCTACACAACCTGAGCACAACACCCATTGATTTTTCCAAGAAACTGCTTCCAGGTTACTTGTACACTTCTGAAAATCCAGCCTCCCATGCTTGATCCTTCATTCTGTTACAGCCAAATATACAGGAAAGCTTTTGTGCCATAAATACAGCATGTAGGGCTAACAGTGACTAAAGAGAAGGGGAAGGGTGAATTATTCTAGGGGCACTCCCAGAACTGAGAATCTGAGAATTGCACCTCATAGGGGAAGCTGCATGTGACTGAAGCATTTAATTGTAAAGACCAACAGTACAGTTTCCACATTTTTCCTAAAAGGACAACGTTGTCAAACATCACACACCTAAATGAAATATGCCCTGGTCTCTCCCACTCCTCCTTGGCTGAAGTGATTGACTTTTCCAGAAACACTTGGAGTAGTTATTTTGACCAGCAAAAAGGGCTAAAATTTTACTTATGCAACAAATCAGTAAATACAGAAGTGCATCTTTGCACTTGTTCAGAATTCTACTTCAGAACCCTCAATTCTCAGTACTGCTTTTGATAAAATCCTCATTTCTGCAATCTGAAAACATCTGGAAAATCTGGCTACTCCTTGTCTCCTATTTCTTAAATGCATCCCAAGGGACTCTAAAACAGTCTGAGCCACAGTCTCTGCTTCATACTAAATTCCTAAACATTGTAACGTATTACAGAAAAGTAAATTTCAAAGAGAGTGAGCTTCATGCACACCCACTTGAGCCTTCACTAACTAATAAAGAGCTCAGAAATGGCAAGCCATATCTTTTGCCCTACTAAAATTCTACTTTTACTGTTGCAATAGCAAAATGTGAACTTAAAGAAGTATTTTAGGAAAACGGAAGGAATACACAAAAACGTGATGTGGGGGATGTGGCAGCACCAGTTCTCACAAACACAGCTCTCAAGTCAAGTCCATTCTGCTACTCAGCACCAGTGCTATGGGGAGTAAAGAGAAAACAGTATGTCCCCTGCATTGTACAGGGTGAGCTAAGTTTGGCTCTCAATATACACAAGTTCCTCACCTGAAGCAAAGCTATGGAGAGTTTGCTTTAAAGAGTAGATGCCAACAAATAGAACAAACAATTCCTATTTAATTAATTTTTTATACTACTATCACTATCTCGATAACAGAAAGAAAGAATGAGGGTGAAAATGGATAATAATTTAGAAAACACATTGGAGTAATTAGTCCTCCCACGTGTTTTTCCAACCATAGTTTAAATGGAAATACTATATCCTGAAATGTTCTTTTCTCTGTGTGTGGCAGAGAAGCTTAAGTACTATACAAGGGATTAATTACAGAGCCACACCTGCTTACTACAAAGATAACAGCTAGATTTTCTTATTATCTATTGCTGCTACTAGGCTTGAAATAGAAATGCAACTACTTCATACTACCAAAAATAATGCAAGCACAGTAACACAATCATTTCAATACCTTGAAGATGTCTATGTCACTGGTATAGGAAATATAAAAATGAATCACCACAATACAATACTATAATTTGCTTTATGAGTAAACCAAGGTAAGATTTACTCCTCTTTCAACTGGTTTTCTGCAGAAAATTTTATATCATCAGTTTACAGTTGGCAACATGTATTTAAAAAAAACCTTTTTTTTTTTCCATTTAAGGAAAGAAAGCTGGAGTGAAGAGGCAGTGTCACACTCTTGGGTGTTAGGATTTCATCACAGAGGTCAAAAAGGAATTCTTCCTCTAGAAATAGCTTCAGACCTTCAGCAAGACAAGTTGTATGTTTTCCTGCCCTGTTTACCTCTGACACATCAAGTATTACACATTGTTGCAAACAGGATCACATCTCCAACAGGCCAGTTGCTTTATATAATGGAACTAGTCACATCTTCAGTAGAGAAGAGCAAAAAAAGCATTTAAAAACAACAAAAGTTAAATAACCAAAACACAAACAAAACCAAGAACAAGCAAAAAAAAAAAAAAAAAAACAAACAAAAAACTACACCGAAAGAACCACAACAAAGAAACCAAAACCAAGTCTAAAAGATGAATAAAAAAACAGCTGCAGAGGCCTGAAAAGTGACATTATATTTCATAGGCTGTAAATATCACTGTAGTTCTGCTCCAAAAAAGAGAGGAAAGCAGTAATGCTGCAGCAAATTATTGTAACTTGAAAAATTGGAAGGATCAGAAAAAACTAGCACTGTTAAAGAGAAAGACTCAGGAAGGGAGAAAAGCAGCTCATAGATGAAGCTCTCTAAGGCAGAGAATTGTATCATCACTGCCTGGCTCCTGAGGCTCCAGGCTGCCATGGAGAGGTTTCGCTTCGAAAGGTTGGAAAGCAAAAAGCTGTGGAAGCTCCATTGGGTTGATATTTACATTTGGAAGACAAATTTAATTTGCCTGAATTACAGCTTGCTTTCTGCTATTCTGAATGGATATTATTACAAGCAAAATATTTTATCAAATTAGTCTGAAAAGTGAGCTTTACACAAAATATTTCTTCTGTATAAACAAACAAATTTTCAACAGACACATGGCTTTCTTAAGTTATATTTCCTAGAAATGTAAGTTTGTTCATGATTTCTGTAGTTCAATACAATTATGCGAAGCAATAATTTCTTTATAGCAATTTCTAAGCCTTGCAATTGTTTTATCCTTCACTTTCAGAATTCACTTCCTGGGGTTCACCTCAAATTATAAAAATATATGCAAAACTTTTTTTCATTCCTCTCTTTCCTTTCCTACAAAGAGGTTCAGCCTGTAGATGTATATTTCAATAAGGTAACTAAAACATTAACTTAGTAGATATAGATTAAAAACTGAAAGGCAATGGCAGTGTGTGAGAAGGAGAAAAGACAAAGAGGAAAATTATCCCATCCTCATGAGTTATCAACTCATCTCTTAAAGCAGCTGTTATTTAACTACAGAGTTGTCAACTGGTCATTTCCAATATACATAATTCCTGCAGTTTTAACTTCTTTTTAATCCACTTGTAGAAGTTGAGAGCCTTTCCTGAGTCCCTATCAGACTGCAAACACAGAATAAAAAGGACAGTGTCCGCCCTGAAGACCTTTCAGCACAAACACAAGGCACGAGACAAGGAGTGGCAAGAGGCTGGGCAGTCAGGATGACAGGCACAACTGACTGCTGCCAGCCTTCTCCTACAGAAACAAGGAATTAAAAATCCATACAAAAAACCCAAGGTGGTAAACGGGTTTGTGTTTCAGTGCAAGGGCTCCCCAAGGTAATACAATGAAGTGTAGAATAAAAAAGTAGCATACTGACACATGAGTGACAAAATCCTTGTGTCACTGCCCATCTCAACACAACACTGTGATAGCACAAAAACAATGCACAGGCTGGGAAAGACTCCAGCATCACTGACAGAAAAAATGAGCACTTGATTCTGATGTGATAGAGAAATGGAGGTTATCTGAGAGCAAGCAAAATGTTCCAAGCCACAGGTTATGAAAAATATTTGGGAAGCAGATGTGAGTAGATGGAGATTAGAAAATATGTCACCTGCCAAGAAGAGAAAATAGAATGTCAGGATGTGAAATGTGGTGACTTTCAGATTTGCACAGGACTAACAAAAGGCACATGTTAGAGTTCTCGTGTAAAAACACAGTCATGTCAGAAGGAAGTAGATGCTGGGATATAAAGATAATTAAAACTGAGATGAGTTCAAGGTTATAGGCCAAAAAACAGCGAAGAGATGATGCTCCCTACAGCTACTAGGAATGCTGTACCTGGCAGTAGTGGAGAGGAGATGAAGAGCTCTGCTTTAACCCCTTTGAAATGACAACCAATGGCAGGTGAAAATTAAATATTTCCTGCAGAATAACACCACTGTTAAAAAGGATATGAAGAAACAACCAACACTGCTATCAAGGTGTTAATTGTTTCTTACAAAAACACCTTTCAAAGAAGGAAGCTGTTATAGAGCCCACTGATACCTCAACCACAAGCTGGACTGTTACTGACAACGGAGGGCAAGCTTCCTCTTGCAGTCCACTTGACAGGGACTAGAGGTGGGCAAAGCAGTTCCTACCCACACCTACTTTAACTTAGATACACTTCCTTCATGTTTTCTGAACACCACAATATCCCCGAGCTCTTTCTCAAGCCGAAGAAAACAGAGTACAGCATCCTTATCATGGTTTCCTGATAAGAGACTCAAGAGCACCAATCACTTCTGTGTGATATGAAGCTACTCACAGGGATTGTTATCCTTGCCTCCAAAAGCACTACCCCTCTGTGATCCTCAGGAAAAGATGGCATTAATTCTGTGAATCCAAGCAAACTTGAGACACCATAAATGCAATTTGCCAAACAAACAGTCATAAATACCTACTAAAATCCAGGAGACCTGAGGTAGCTAGATAACAGATCTTAGCAGCTGAATAAATTAATAATACAAACTAAAATTAATAAAACAGTGTCCCCAGACAGGTTTTCCTACACTTTTCCTACACAAAACACTAAGCAAAACAAAGAAAAAAAAGGAAAAGAGAGAAGGAGAAGAGAATAGGTTTCCTGTGATGCCTTTTGGATCAGTAAGGCAAAGGTTAGATTAATCCAACTCTTCTTCCAGGATCTATACGGAGATTACACCGTATGTGACAATGGACTGGAAAGGGAGAGGGATAAGATGGAAAAATGGTAGACAGGTGGGATTAATACATTCACAAGGGAAAGGGAGCAAGAGCCTTTCTATACTCTTATCTATCTACAGTTCTTATTCCAGATAATGCCTCACTTCCCTTTATATGAGTTTAAAAGAAGTGTTTTTTCACAAGCCATATGAAATCAAATGTTCATGCAATATATACAAAAAGTGCTCCTAATGCCTAGTAAAATAAAGTTAGGAGCCTGGGAATTAAACACTAATTTTCAAACACCAAAAGAACAAATCATGCTTTAAAACCCACACAATTTTGTGCCTCTCTAAACACACACCCACGCTGTTCTGTACATACAGGAAATTCTCATTAAATTAAATCTGAGCCCATTTGTGGAGCTTGTAGTGGCACCACAAACAAAGTGAAAGGTATTTTGGAAAGTTCATAAATAATTTAGGAATAACAGAATAAGCAGTGTTGCCAAAGTGCAATAATGTTATTTTTGAAACTGAAAGAAATATTTAAACCAGAGCGATCTTCACAAACTATGGCAGAAGCCACACTGTTGTTCTGAAAACAGATTTGTAGGTGTTTCTGTCTGTACTTAAGTGCAAGAAGACATTCTAAAGACTTGAATATAGGCATTTGTCTAACCATCAGAGGTAATTAGACATACATTTGCTACAACACTTCTGTTATCTTCCCACACAAAGAGAAAGGATCCTTCTTTTTTCATTACTGAAAAACATTTTCAAAGGTAACTTTCACAGAGAGGGACTAAAGCAGTGACTTTCACAATGTGCTCAATTCTTTGGAAACAATTTGAAAATCACAAGTGGCTTCTGAAAAAAACTTTAATAAAATATTTCATCAGAATATGAATAGGAAGAAAGGTTTTGCATTACAAATATTCCTTACACAGAGAGAGGCTTCTGGTCAACCACAAGCAGCACATGAGAGTCTAGACTTTTATTTCATCCATGTTTATATTTTTGCTACCAGTTATTGTTCCTTCCTCTTCACTTCATGCATAGCTCAGTATTTTTCCATTTCTTACGAGATCTTTGGCCCTTCTCAACTTAACGAAGACCTTTCATACAAAAAAAAAAAAAAAAAAACCACCAAAAGGCAATTTCTTTGTTTATCAAGTCTGACCAAAAAGCTTTGCAGTCACATTTTACCATGGGACCATCCTCCCTCACATACAAACCACACAACCTCCACCAACACACCTGGCTATGTAAGAAGAAGAAAATTAACATGATCTCAATGCCAGGTAGCATGTGTGAGTATTTATTTTATATTTATTAATTTTTTTTTAATTTTAATTTTAGATATTTATTTCAACCCAATTAATTTGTTAGGGCCACTGTGATTTCCAGTATAAGACAAACTGTATCTTCCAAGTTTTATTTGCTCTAATGTCTGGCAGAATACTATGTTGAAAAAAGATATTTAGGCGCCACTTAATCAATGGCAGAAAATTTAGATGCAAGGTAAATAAATAATAGGACAACTACAAGGAAGACCAATAACTTTCCCAAATGAAACTCACTTAGTACTTTCAATTCGCACAGATAAATAATAAAAATTAATATTATCCCTGGCATTTAATACCTGTGAAAGAACAGACCTTGCTTCAGATTGGAGACAAATGGATTTATTCACTATCTTGACAAAGAAGGTAGGCATTTCTTGGCTGCAACAGAATCTTTAGGAGTCCCAAAGCAGCTCAGAGTGCTGGTCACTCAAGCTCCACACCACTGAACCTTGCTGGACCAAGATCAAAGTCTTTGAAACTAAGCAGATATATCTGAAAAAACTAAGAGCCTAAGGCATAAATCTCAGTAATTCAGGAAAAGAACTGACCAAAGCCAACAGCAAGAGGTCTGTGACTAAAACCTTAAACCCAGGCTAAAAGTCCAAAAAGGGTAATTTTCATATTCCCTTGCATCCCTAAACTGAACTGCTTTTGGAAGCATCTCTTTGCAGTGCGTAGGGAAGGGTTGTATTGTTTGGGGCATTTATCTGTAAAATACTGTATAAAGTGTAACACTCAACCAGACAGCAACAAAACTGCCCTAAAAGGATGCAGAAACCAAAGCCATCGTTTGCAGGACAACAAAGGCAAACTGATTTTAGGTCTGCTCTTGTGTACCAAATCATCAGTTCCAACAAGTTGCATACTTGTATAGACTGAAAAAAGCAGGATTGCACAGGTGTAGGGCAAATACGCAATGAAAAATATAATTTCACCACAGAAACATCAAAGTTGCAATACCACCAGGTTTAGAGCTCCCAGAGGTATACTTAGGGCTGATAGTCTAGAAAACACATATTGTTACCTGTCAATTGAGAATATTTTATATGAAAATCAGTGAAATATGGAAATTAAATACTAAGATGTCATAGGTATGACACACGTTCATTCTCTGAATACAGTACTGACTGAAGGAAAGGCTTGCACACAGAGGTGAAAGAAGAAAAGAGAACAGAAGTTCCCCAACACAGAAATGATAGTTGGACTTTGACCAGATTCAAGAGTTTTAAGCTATTCTAATGTTTCTTCCTAGATGTCTTCAAAATATTTGGGAACATCAGAAATTAATGACCTCCCAGCAGCACTGGTGAACCAAGTTTGCCTTGGCCATACATCTTCAAAAACAATATAGGCGATATTAAAAATGTTTTCTCCTGTAATAAGAACAAACCTGAGAGCAACAGCAGTGGGACATAAAACACTGTATGATAACTTCAGGATCATCATTATAACAGTTTTGTCATTCTTTATTACCTCTCCGAAGACTTTGGAAGAAGACAATGTTTTCAGAAAGCAAATTGAAAACAATACCAAGGATAAATTAAACTTTGGATTTATTGCTAGGCATAACCATGAAGCATTAACAATGTACAAAACTGCATTTAAAGTTATGAAGAACATGACCAATCTCCAGTGTTTTTTAAGGAAATTAGGCAATAATTTTATTCTAAGTGAATGTTCCAGAGGGTAAATGACTTCTGCAGTGCAATAAACGGTACAGCAAATTGAGGAGTATATTTTAAAAGTAGAAGCAATTTTCCTTCCATAACCTTCACTTGAAAGAACATTATTGCTATTTTATTAAATAGACTAAATGAAAAATAAATTAGAAGGCATTTTATGGGGTTTAAATACACTTAATATCACAGTAAGATAGGTGGATTTAAATGGTAATTTTCTAAATTATACCACACTGGAAGCATAGAATATACAGAACAATTTATAGAAATAATCAGGCATCTTGACAGGACAGTTACTATTGTTACCTAAAGGACCCATGAAAGATATCAAAAATCTATTCTACCTCTGTTTACGTAACTTATTATTCAAAACTACATTTCACATAAAGTCAAGATTTTGGCAAGATTTGGCTCCCCTGCTAAAAAAGATGTGGCAAAATCAAATAAAATACAGCCTGCACAATCTACGTATGGGGTTAAGCTGCTAAATAGATTTTTGCATGGCAATCTGATGCATTTCTCAACCAGGACAAAGTACATGCTACTGATATGCCAAAAAGTTGTTGAGCAAGGTGTTTTTCTTAGTACTAGGAGAGAGATTGAGTTCTCAGAAAAAATGAAACGAGTTTTTGCTGTTACAAGATATTCTACAGCACAAAAATAAGCGCAAATTAATTACTGAACTAGGTCTCGCATTAAAACAGCACAATATAACAACTTGCAATTTATTTTTTTTTTGGCCAGGATTTAGCGAGGATATCAAAACTAAAGCCTTGTAAAGAACAATTCCTGTTTGGTTTACCAAACTTGTAGGTAGCTTCTTTCCATTCACATAGCTAATTTTCATAATGTAGTTAATAACCTTATAAAAAATGGCAAAAAAAATATGGGTCTCTCTATGAAGCCTACCCTAAAAGGAAGTTGGTACAGAAAGAGAAAAAAACCAATGTGGAGAGGCAGGGAAAGCACTGCCACTGTACAGTATTGTTTTTACTCAGCCTGTGCTGGGACCCTGAGGATTTCCCAAGCTGTAACAAGTCTGCAAGCGAACTCTGGAACAGTTGAGGAGGTTGATGGCCAAGCCAGGAACCTTTAGGTGAGGAACTTTGTGGCCAGGCACAGTTTGCCTTTAGCATGTGTGAATATGGACTGCAGTGCCATGGTGTTCTACTTTCTCACATAACACTCATTGCATTTCTTTACAAACGTACACTGAAATGTATTCTGCTCCTTTTTTATATTCTGGCAGCTCAAGACTCCCTCTTTGCTTCTGTTTATGAATTTTCTTGGCTCAAAGTTCTCATATGATGCTTTGAGAAGTGGCATAAATGTGAATATTTATTATTCGAGTTACACACAGTGAAAAGGCATATGCAGAACCATGTTCAGAAATGCTCACTTCGGATGAAAAGGCTGTAGCTCTGACTACTCCTAGGATTTTTCCTTGATGGTGCTATCAGTGTTTTGCTGCCTCCCATGAGGATATTCAGCCTACTTTTGGCACAATCCCAATTATGCAGAAAGGTGCAGATCTTCACCCTTTTATACAAACTGAAGGCTACCCTTTTTTAACATACTGGATGCTTTCGCAGTATTTGAGTACCAAAGAAAAATACTCACAGCTATAAAAACAGATATTAGAAGCGATAAATTATCCAACAGTGCAAGAGGCTCAGCAAGATGCTCAGCCTAAATTTAAGGGAAAAACATGGGTCCACTGCTTTTCCTCTTCCTGCTTTTCCCTATTATTTTAAAATCACTGGCTAATGCACTTTCAAAAGAAGTGCAACACCTGCTGGAAGGCAGAGGAGGACCAGGACAAAGAACTAACCCTGGGATGTTTTTTGTAGCCCTTTGCCACCTGGGTGTCATCACTCTGCCACCAGCAACAAAAAGTTGTCACACACAGGCTGAGCTTCAGACTTGAAGAGTCCTTTGCTACAAAGTCAAATAGTGCCTTTGGAGAAAGGGACAAGAGCAGAAAGTGAGAATATTACCAATTCTTTTTGCCCAAAACCTCTTGAGATATTCAAAACAGGCTGACTGAATCTGACTGGAATATTTTTACAGATTTATCCCAGGCCTTTTGAACTAATTTGAGGCCCAAGTGTTTCTGTGGTACAAAACTAAGTAAAATCTGTATTAATTTTATGACTTTCCCAGAATCCCAGTTCGGAAGAATGCGCTACCTGTAAGTTTCAAAGCTCAAGCTCACTCTTAAATCTACACTGGGCTAACTGAATTGGTTTCCAATTTCACTAGTAGACCTTTTATCTGAATATATTCCTTGCAAACCAAAAATTGCTCCAAATCTTTCAGAGTTCAGACACGATCTGTGCTTTGCAAATGTATCTTAAACACAGCTTCAAAACTGTCACAATACTTTCCAAGCTATGCATATAATTCATACATATGTCAGGAAGAAGATGAATTATCAAGCTTACATTTTTAAAGTACAAGTATAAGGTTTTTCTAAGATATGTGCACTTTTTAATTGCTCGTTGCTTTTTAAAATTTCAAGGGAGAAGTTTAGGACTAAACCAGGCAGGTCTGAATATAAATAGTTCCTTGCACATGAATGCAACAAGCTGTCCCCTGTCCTGCAGAATCTCTGTGGTCTGCTGTGCCAAGGGCAGCTTCCTCTATGCTGAGACAGAGTTTGCAGTGGCAGATGTCTCATCCTTGCTGTCCAAATTAATCTGGCATAGTGAGTAAAGGATGCAGTCTGAGAGGGAAAAAATCTAAACCAACTTTCTAAGGCAGTTTTGTCATACACAAGTTATTGCTGGCTTGTTTGGTCGGTTTGTTATTTGTGTTCCTTTCTCGTCTGTGCACTCTGCCTCTTTCTCCAATAAATCTCTCTTCAAGATTAAACCTTCTCTATGATTCATAACAGCTATTAGTTAAGAAATTATGGCCAAATGGAGTGGCACTTGCAGAAAACTGATATAATTTATTTATTGAATCCAATAAGTAATATTTTGAAGCTGTCAAATGATTTTAAATGATGGTCTTATTTTGTTATGCTCAACTTTGTTGTTTCTCTCTTCTCCTCCTTGTTTTTAGTCCCAACTACTGCATTTTTCCTTGAAAAATACTAAAAAAAAGAAGGGCAGATGGCCCAATCATAGGCAAAGGCAGTTAAGCAGCACAGATCAGGACAGCTTTGTTCTGACTGAGGATGTTTGGTACTATCAAAAACGCATATATTGGCTACCAACATAAAAGAAAAAAAAAAAAAAAAAAAAGAAAAAATACTCCCTTCTTCCCTTTCCCCAAAATAATGGGAAAAACAACCCTCCTCAACAAAACCAAGCAAAAAACACCACAACAAAATTGACTACCCCAAAAAAAAATCTAAGCCCTTCCTCCTTCCAAATCAAAATAGTTACAGAAACCCTACAACCTGCTGAAGTTATATGAATAGCACAGCTAATTTCTTAAAACACAGGTGAACACAGGCAAAGAAACCATTTCTTTCACTATTTTACATCAGGTTCTTGAAGCTAAAAATGTGCATGTATTCCTATTCTAAGTGGCAAAAATTGACTATGCCACCGCAATCATACTTTCCCCTTTGCTCTCTGAATAAAACTGAAAAAATGCCCTCTTGATGAAAATCTTCACCTCAAATGTAGATCCATGAAAATGGCAAAATTAAGTATTTAAAGGTTCTCCAGAAACTGGGACATGGTCTATCAGGTATTTATCAAAATAAGTTATTTA
The DNA here is from genome assembly GCA_024362935.1 of Setophaga petechia. Taxonomy (NCBI): domain Eukaryota; kingdom Metazoa; phylum Chordata; class Aves; order Passeriformes; family Parulidae; genus Setophaga; species Setophaga petechia. The sequence goes on from JANCRA010000001.1 coordinate 49,644,432, forward strand.
GAGGCACAAATGCAGTCACAAATATGATTCTGTGCTGCAATAGTAGCAAGTGGGCTGAGCTCCATCAGAGGGGAAAGTCTCAATTTCCCTTGGCATAGAAATTGCTAGAAATAAACAGCAACAAAGTTGCTGCATAGAAAAGCCATTTGCTTTGTCATTCAATAGCTATCTATTTTGAAAACAAACCCCTATTAAAAGATCACTTATACTTCAGCTTGATTGATGATTTGTAAACTTTTGCTACCCTTTTACTGAGCAGCAGACCAATAAATAAAGACTGACTTTGAGTGACAGTAAACCCAGAGTTTAAAGTAAATTAGAAGAAAATAATCTGTATAGATGAGTCAAAACAAACACCACAGTCTGATTTTTCTTCTCCACTTCTACTGTAAAATTGAGATATAATTAAATTTTGTAATGACAGCTCTGAACTCAACCATCTGCCTTTTTCTCCCCCCCCCCCCATTTTTCTTAGATTTCCATGTAGACTATGACACTCATGTTCCTGAGAGTGAAGCAAATATTAGATTTACTGAGTGGTGACTCTCTCCAGAGTAACAGTGTCTGAAGATGGGGATCTACAGGTCACATCACCTTAGAGGAACCTGACCAACACTCTGCAATGGTGTAGGTTACAAAAGCACTTGTATGTGTACAGATAAGCAAATACTGGGTAGCCTTAGGAGTGTCCAAGTGTCTTTCATCTGCCACTGAATCAAAGTGCCTTTGGACCAGTGGGTCCTGCCTGGCTCTTCATACTTCAGAAAAATTGTTGAAGAATGAAGTTTTAAAAGGCAACATCAAATGGGAGCCTAAGAAACCAGGAAAGCATGACATTAAAAGGAGCATCAATCTGTTTTGCTATCTAAAGGAACATGAAGGAGTGACTTGATTACAGTCTTTAAGAAATACATGAAGCAGAAAAATTTGATAATGGAAGAATCCCAAATGAATGGCCAAAACCTGAATTAAGATTAATACAGTCTGAAAATAAGGAGGTTATTTTTAACACTGGAGGCAATGAACCACTGAAGCACCTTATCATGGCTTGACATCAGCTCTGCAGAAGTAGAAACATTAATGCTAAGCTTGGTGCTTTCCAAAAAGCACAGATCTTTAGTTAAGAGATAGCTTCTTGAAGAAAGGTCCTTGGTTAGATGGAAATAATGACTTGTTACCAACTCCGGGACTGAATCTAGAGAAATGATTGGTGGGTATAGGGGGAAAAACAACTGCAGAGAATTGGTCTTGATGACTTAACAGCCCAGCACACTGAAACCTCAAAGCAGAACAAATCACAAGAAGGTAAGATACATTCAATTTTCAGCAAGTAATATAAAAAACCTGTAATAACATCCACTTCCTAATAGTTTTATTTGAATTTATTTCAAGTTTCAGAGACATCCCCTGAATGGTTTCTTTCCAGGAAAAAAAAGAAAGATAAAGGTAGCTTTATTAAAGGTAGTTTAATTAAATTCCATTAAGTCAAAAATCTGAATTGACAAAAAAAGACCTAAACCAACATGTGTTGTCAAGGCAACATGGGCCAGGAATTGTCTTTAATATCTGTTAGACCTGACAGTTGACAATATTAGGCAGCATTTGTACAGAATACTGATGCATCTCACTGTAATTTTAATCTGTAATGAGAAGCAAAAGCAATGCCTATAAGCAAAGATAAAATCTCATGTTTAAGAAATGAGATGTAATTTTTAGTTTGATTTTTACTTATGCCAATCAAGTAATACTGAATATAACCCCTGGATGCTGGTGCCAGATGCAACACAACACTGGTAAGGAAGTGTTATCTCTAAGGGCCCAATTTAATTTTTAACAGTTAAGGGTTTGATAAATGCTGGAAGTGAAGCAAAAATGGAGTGCCCTCCAGCAAAGTCAGTCAGCTAGTTTATTACAGCATTAATAACTCCATCTTTGTCATGTAATTAGAAAGTAAAATGAAGAAAGGTATTTGAAAAATATACCTTTGTGACCAATTCAGCTTCTAAAAGAAAGAAGAACTTAACACAATATAGAAAAAGGAGGAGGGGTATTATTCTAATTTGTTCAACCACTAAAGTAAGCCAGAAATAAATTCAAAGGCACCTAACATACAGCACCTAACATTGACACCTAACATATCAATGTATTTCCACAGTCTGGAAGATAAGATTTAACCCAGACCATTGCAAGTGGGAGTTGGGGTCATCAGGGAAATGAAATAAAGGGACATAATTCATGTTTAGGGTACAATGTTTGCAACAGAATCCTGGAGCATTCACTCTTTCTTGCTGTGAGACATATCAGTAGTGCTGGACAGAAAATGCTTCTTCCCTTACTAATTGTTTACTGCTAAAATATCTAACTAGAATAAGCACAAATCTGAAGCTGAGTAGTTGACAGAGAGCTGCTGTTCCTCTCTCCCACTTTCCTCTTTACTTTAGAAGAGAATGACAGAACCTATCTCTAGCACTACACTGTTCTAGCTGGGTTTGGAACATAAGAAAAGTCTTGGAGGAACTCAGGAACAGGTGAATAGAAGAATTCCCTGTATTACTAAACAAATTGATCTGTATCCAGATGTTGTTAAAATCCTCCAAACTACAGCTGCTTCTTAAGAGATGTCAGTTTAATAATACCCTATAGGTTTTCTGCTGAAGTTTGTGCTACTTTGTGGCTGTAATTACAGTTTTTACAGCTGATATTCAGAGAAACTACTTGGAGTTTCCATACTACTTTATTAGGAAATGAAGGTTCACTGAGTCCCCTTCTATCACAAAGCAACCACACGTCCACATTCAGACCCTACCACATGTCAAGGAAGTCTGCAAGGTGTCTGTTCCAAGGGATGAGTTGGAAGGGAAGAGACATTCCTTCAGGATCACTGCCTATTTCCCCCACACCTTTTACTTCTCACTCACAAAGTAAGCCACCCAATCAGAAAAATAACTAACTTTACACCCCTATGGTGGATTTCACCATGGCTGGCTGGCAGTGGCAATCCAGGCACTCTCACACACACCCTACTCAACAGGACAGGAAGAGAAAGTGTGATGGAAAAGTCTGGGGGTTGAGACAGAGAGGGAGTTTATTTACCAATCACCATCACAGGTAGAGAAGGAATGACTTGAGGAAGATTAATTTAATTTATTGCTAATTAAATCTAGACTAGAATGGTGAAAGAGAAAGACAAAACAAACCTACAAGATGCCTACACCCAATGCACAACCTAAAGGGAAACACCAAAGAAAGCACAGTCTCTGCATGTCAGACAAAGCCATAGGTCTGTGATTGTTTGGATGTGACACTTGGACAAGCGCCAAGTGTCCCATCTCAGCTAAATGACAAAATCCAGAAGCTATTTGCATAATCGCAGTTTTGGTCTTCATCTTTTGTAAAAGTGTTGCATATCTCTGCATGGCAAACAAGAAAGAGGAAAATACAATTTCTCCCCCTGGAAACAGGAGTCTCCTGAACAGGCAAAAAACAGGAAACGTTCCATCCTGTTGTTTGAGCATTTGGGAACAGTGGTAACCTGCACCAGTGCCGTGAGTGGAAGGCTATGTCCATACATCTAAGGGCTTGAAGGCTATTTCTACCTGAAAAAGTCCTATATACAGATTTGGGAAGAAACAAACAAAAATACATAAAATGTGGACAACAGCCTTGCATGTAGAGTGTGATGTGAAAAAAATGTATGGAAAACTAGACTGCATTTCAGATCATAACTAAGGTGTGACCCTTTGGAGGAGAAAGAGCACATGAAAGTCAACTTGAAAGAGATGATTCATTTCTGTGAGGTAAATTGAACATCTAAAATTGATACATTTCTAATTAAAAGTCCAGAGGAATTAATCAATTATGTTTCTAGCCTGGCCATTAGTTCTTCTCCATGCTTTCGTTACTGGATCTGATTGCCAGCGCTATCCATGTAAGGAGCTTCATTATTCTGTTGTTTTAATGAAGCAGTGTGTAGATTTACTGCCCTTCCCATGCCAGTAAAGAAGATTAAAAGCTCACAATAAACCTGAAGCTGAAAGTTAAGAGCATGTAAACTTATAAAAGAGTTATATGAAAGAATATATGAAAGAAAATTATTTACACAAACCCAAACGATGCTATTTTTAAAGCCAGGCACTATACAAGAATAGCACTAATTAACTGAGCACAGATATTTACAGCAGCACCAACATTCCACTTCCACAACTGTGTTTTATGTGAGAGAAAATAAGAAAAAATTAAAATAAGACTGTCTATACAAGACCAGAGACCTGTTTTGTATATCCACGTCTTTGGAATAACATCAGTCTGCTCAGCCCATAATTAGCACATTTGTAGGTCCTAAGACCTCACTTTTAACTCCAAAATACATCCATGTGGATTTCCAAACTGATCCCTAATTTTTCAGCTTGATGCAAACATACAGCTGAATTTCTGATCCTTCTTCCTTCATGTAACTATGAAGTACATTTACATTTTTTTTTTTTGCACAAGACATGATAAGTAGAGAGCAATTGTTTGTACTTCCATCTAATAGTGAGCTTTGCTGTCTTGGAAATTCCTTGTAGAGAAAATGAGATGACAAAAAATATTAGAAATTAAGTATACAAAAAATGCCTCTTTTGTTTTCTCAGATTACATATGCAAGCAAAAACAGATCAGTCAACTGCATGGAAGCCCACCCAGGCCTCCAAACCATACAGAAATAGCTGTAAGCAGGAGGGTGAGAGGACAAACCAAAGCACCCATCTATTCTCTTCCTAACTACCTGCCACTACTACAACTGCCAGCAAATAATCCCCTGGGATAGTCATATTGTTGTGTTTAATAAATTCTCTAAATTGTCTTTGCTTCTTTTAGCATTACTAAATTACATTTGAACATGTTTGATCCCGCAAATGTCAGCTCTGAAACCTCACAGTACACGTAAAACTGCCAAGAGAAACTAGGGCCATACAAAACAATAGCTCTGATATGAAGATCAAAGTAAGCAAAACACAGCAGAAGGAAGTGAAAATACATTTCTTTCCACTTTTCATCAAGAAAACAGAGTAAAAGCATCTTCTTTAAAAAATCCTTCTTTGCTAGTCATGTGTGAATGAGTACCTGAGCATTACACAACAAACTCTTCTGCAGTTTAAGAACTATGAGGAAAGACAATTCATCATATATCCAGCTCAAGCCTCTACTGCCTCTAGCATCAAGTATGTAATATAATTCCTAATCTTCTCTGCAAATAGAAAAAGTCATAATTCATTTATTTTACAGTGTGTAATAATATGTGGAGGGGCAAAAATCAGTTCTCTCTCAGTCATTTATCCCTCAACTAAAATTTTCTTTTTGCACTTGTTTTCATAAAATCTATTGTTCTTGCCTGCAAAGACCCAAGCATTGCTAATTTGTAGTCTTGCTTTTCTACTTGCCAATATAACAAGTGGCTATAAAAATAGCCAAAACCATGCACAGTACCAAGCCTGAGATTGAGAAGACCATACATCATAGTGGTAAATACATTTCCACTTTATTGACATTTTCACTTTTGCATCCAGTGATCTATTCTTTTCACTGCAACTCTGATTAATCTTTTTATTCCTTGGAGTGTTTTAAGTAAAAGAAACTAAGGCCAAGTCCAGTTCTAATGAAATGAGGGAAAACTTTGCCATCAACCTTAATATAATCATGAAGCAGTGGCTAGTGAATAAAAGCTGTGTACCTTTCTATCTTCTGCATGTTATTCAGGCTCCATAGCATGTCCAACATTTCTAGATTCTGCTGATTTCCTTATTTATTTATAGTTTTCTGCAAACCTGCAAGGTCTTGCTGTAATGACCACCATCTACTTTACTTTTAACTTGTTCTTTTATTGTGTAACACAACTGTATTTTGTAGGTTATGTTGTAACAGAGCACAGTAGTGGGGATGCATGTTAGGGGGAAATTTTTTATTGCTTTGTCCTGCTTCTGCACTTTGGGTCATGGTGAGGCTTCTGGGGAGAGGATTTCACTGGATAGAAAAATAAGCTTGAAGGAAAGGCTGTTGTTGTACCAGAGAAGGAATGGAAAGAGTACAAGTGGAGAGAAGTCAGGCATAGTAAAATTTGCAAATATTTCCAATCATGAAATATGAACCCATGAGCTCTCATTTGAAGACTGAGAAGCTTTATTTCCCACATAAAAACTTGCACTGCTGCTTGCACCCTGTCTTCCACGAATACCACAACTCTGCCAGGAGGCCTCCTAAAGTCACAACTCTTGCATGCAGAAATTGCAGTCACGCTTGTAAAATTTATTATGTATGCTCACTGGAGAGCTACTTCTGTAAAAAGGTGTTTGTGTACAGTAAGTTTTAATTTCTAGGACACTTCCCCTATTCTTCTCAGTACTACTCTCCTTGATGACTTATTGTTATTATGTAGAACTCCCTGGATCTTTCCTGCAGGCAGTGCTTGATCTCTCCCATAATTTCAGCAGTAGTAGCAGCTTATTTTGCGTAATTAAAAAACCATTCTAGTTCATCAAGCACTTGGATGAAATTTGTGTTTATAGAGAGATGTTCTCTAGAAATTTATTTGTGCTTCAAGAAAATCAGGCTGAAATATTTGGTAAATATTTTTCACTATTTGGTGAATATACCAGTCCATAACATATATCAAATTGTTCTTTGGTAAGTACAGTTTATTTTTTTTCCTGCTAAATAATGGAAGGGCTTTTCAATAAAAGGAGAAGATGTGCAAAAACACATGCAGAACTACTTTAGACATGATGTATTTTAGAATTTCTCCAAAAGACTAATTGGTGCATCATTGAGATGCTGACTACATCCATCCATCTATTTTCCAGCCTGACCCATGCCAGTTTTTGAAGGAAGCTTTGGCCTTTTACCTCTGTCTGCCTTCTAGAAGGGAAACAGAAATTATGCTGCAGAGTTCCCAGTCCAGACAGCCACTTCCCATCTAATCCCCTTTCAGTCAACCTGCTAAGCAGCTGAAAATACCTGCTGGAAAAGGAATAAAAATCCAAGCACCAGTCTGTGACAAGACTAAGTAGGGAAGACATCTCTGTAGTGGTAACTGGTCACTATATTGATATACCTGTAAGAGAATCTGAGGAAAACCATTACAAGAAGGGACAGATTGCTGAATGCTGTGGACTGAGATGTTGAGAGGGGACTGCTCCCCTACAGTTTCTGCCAACTAAATACTCCCTAGCGGGTAACATCACTTGCATGCACAGCTTTTACAGAAGGAACTGATGAAACCTCTGATAATTCAAATATTAATCTAATCAAAAATTCCATTAACAAAGGATGTTAGAGTGGTGGTGTATTACAGATTAATCAGAACTCATTACAATTCTCTCCTGTGGCGCTAATGATTCATTGGTCTTTCAGTAGAAAACTAAGGGATATCTCTAGCAGCTTACATGAGTTGTCTAAAAAAATTATTAGCTCTTGTTCATTCTAAAAAATGCTGGCAAAAAGTATTCCATCTTACAAAGGAAATACCATCCTGAAAAATAAGTATGTGTATAGCACCTATGAGAGTGGCTACATGCATACAGAAAATCAGGTATTTTAATCACTGACCTCTCTCAAAAGTTAAGAGCTAGTTCAACATGCCCAGTAATCTCCCAAAAACCATAATCATACCAGAAATCAGCAGGAAGAAAGGAGGCAGTAGGAAAACAGATATGTGCAAGTTCAGTTTTCCCTGTGTTTAGTTAAATAGTGGAGGGAAGAAACACTGAGCATATGTTTTGCATATGGGGGAGATGTTAAATTCTTTTTTTCTGAGGGAATGCATATTTGATTGCAGTGGCATGCTTTTAATAGTTGGAGGCATTTAACCTGAGTTGCAACCCACACAATTTTCTGCCATCTAATTTACAGTCCTTCAAGGCACAAGTTCTTTGCACAAGAATAGGCGAGCGATGCCCTGCAGAGTTCCATGATTTTGTCATTGTTTTTCACTTTTCTGCTTCAGAAAGTGTCAGCTATGCAATAAAACTAGATATTTTGTGGCTGATTATACAGGCTGTGGTACATTCAGGTACTGCTCCAGAGTAGTGGTGACAGTGACATGAATAAAGGTAATTCGATCTTCCCTGAAATGCATTACAGCAAAAACAGGATAATAACATGAATCAACATTATATTCCATTTTCAGCAACAAGAATATAGAAAATTGTATTTGTTACCTTTCCTGTTGTCTTTTCCATCCACAAATATTTAACTTTCAAACATTACCTTCTGGTACATACAAAAAAAGTAGATAGTGTATCAGACAAGAAAAATGCACATTCTGTAGGCTTTACTGAAGCATGGTACAAAACATAGGCAAGCACCTAAATTACTGATGCACAGGAGACATGACAGGATACCTGTTCTTAGCTTCCATGGACATACATCTGCCAGTTGCATGGAACAAGATAGAAACTACAGTTTTATAGGGCATGGTCTGCAGCTCCCAAATCCAAGTTGAGGCAGTGCAGAAAATGTCACTGAATGAGAAAAGGCCAGATTTTCCATTCAGATGATACGCAACATGCAGCATGTCCTGTCACATGCAATTCTTTCTTGCTCTGCCAGACACAATTCTTATTGTGACATCAATTAACATAGATGCTGAGGAGTGAGGGAATTTATGGAGTCTAAGAAGGTCTAGCAGAAGAACAGACTAGGATGGTCGGCTATATCTTTCCCAACCCCGAGATCTCCAAATTTTTGAACCATTTCACTCTACTCCAAATTTTATGTGAATAAGATAAGAAAATAACATGGGATATCCTAAGTAAACTGAGTTTGACCTTAAGCAAAGAAGCAGCTGAAAATAGCCTACATCAATCTTACATTTAAGAGACAGAACCATACCCAATTAATTTTAATTAAGTTATTCCATTAGCACTGATTTCCTTTGACACTGCAGAGCATGACCTCCTCTGTGCTATGGGTTAGCAGCAGGGCTGAGCTGCCTTCATAACAAACCACCTCACTTAAACTTCATTACATTGTTGCACTAATGGACTGGAAAGGATAAAGAGAGCATCTTACACATCTTTTGCCAGTACCTCTGCCCTCAGAGAGGTTCTGCTAGTTCACAATCTCATATGTGCACTAAAAAGATGCTCTTGTCTGCTACAATAACTTCTGCATAAACTTTCACCTCCTGCATAATCTATTTCTATCATAATAAGGCATAATATGGCAACAGGATGAACAAATCAAAAGATTATTTTTCATTCTTGCTTTTTGGCTGCTCTATTCTAACCCACAAAAGGCAATTCCTATTCCCCTGCTATCCCATGTTCCTCTCCTTCCCAACCCAAACCTCTTCTCACCCTTGTCTGCATTTAGTATTTTTAAAAATTATGAAGATAGAATTTAAAAGAATAGAAATATACTCCCCTTCTATTGACATCATCCCACACGTTCCCAGAGCAGGAGACAGTAGCCTTCACATTGTACCCTTCAGGCAAGTGGAACGTTCATTTGCAGGAGAAAAAGCACATTCCTACCTCAAATTTCTATATCCAATTTACTGAGAAAACAGCCAAGACGTATTTAGAAAACAGACATTTCCCTCCTTTTTCTTTCAAATATATTTACCCAGAGCAGTGGCAGCTAATCCAGACACTAAAAGGGTCCACAGATTTTAATAAGATCTCATGGATGAAGACAGCATTTCCTGAAGCCTAGTAACCAATGTCACATTTTATAGCTCAGTCTAAGGGTAGCTCAAGTCTATCATGAGACATTGCATGAGACCACTGTGGACCTTCAGAGGCAAATTTCATTTGCTCATTTGAATACTAGGCTTTAAATAGCAACAAATGCAATTTTGAAGATAATGCCTTCTTAAAAACATCATCCAACAGGTGAATCATAGGCAGAACTTAATATTAAAGCTCTAGAGACTCTTTAAAGCCATTTCGCCTAAGAAATGAGCCAAAACCTCTTGAATTATCAGAGGTGTCAAATCTGCTTTCAGTAGGAACTCTCCACAGATCATTTCATTAAATCATTTGATCACTGGCTATTAAATAAAAAAGGAAATAATTTTGCAGGGGAGCAGAGTGGGAGAAATAGCTAGAATTAAGCATAGCAATTTAAAGTTGCACTCTTCACACACCATTACTGTCATTAGAAACCGACTAATATGCTAGCAAAGTCACATGCCAGAACTGGTGAATAAGGAAAAGAGGATACAGAGTTTGTCTGAAGAAGTTCAGCAAAGTTCATTTATGCCCACAACTATCTGAATTGCTTGCTTAACTTCATAAGTGGGAATATTGAAAGTAAAAATGTTTATACAGTTGTACCAGTAGCCACCCTTCTGTATTTCTCCATCACTATTTAGTCTGGGATTACTGACTAAAGTGCAAAAAGAACTTCAGGATTTTGATTCATCTTCTGCTTGGCAAAAATTGTGTTCTACCCTTCTTTCACAGAACTTGATCTAATTTCAAATAATTCCTATTATTTGTACATATATTAAAAAATTGAAATGGAATTCATACATTTGTGGCACGACCTTGTTTTCCATTATACAGCTCTAGGTCTCAGAGGGCAGTGGCAAAGCACCATTATGCCTCCTACATTTTCAGTAATAACTCAAGAGATGAGGGAGAAGAAAAGGAGAATTCAGCTGTGTGCAAAAAGGGAAAAGAAAGGTGACTGTCATGCAGAGAAAAGAAGATTACAAATTTGCTAAAATGAATAATTTACAATTACACAAAAATGCATTCAAATTAGGTTTTCCTTAAGTGAGTCTTAAAAACCATACAGAAACCACATTTCTAAAGTCTTAAACAAGAGTCTTTTGCCAGATTGGACAAGGCTAATGTCTCAAACCAGTAATACAGTGACTGAGGCTTTAAGCAGCTCCACTAGGAAGCATCTCCCCAGTGGTTTTGGACAATTGGTTTTTTCTAGTCTTTATTATCTACCCTGAAAGATAGATTTTGTTTACTTTTTCTTTGTGGAACTGCAGGTGTTATTGTATATAAAAAGCAGTCCTTGTATTACAGACTGGTTATGTTTTCCCTATGTCCATCACTGCAAAGCGCAAGAGAACAAGGAAGATTCTACTAAATGGATGATAATTTCTGTCTTCACCAAACCTTTAATAGATAATTGAAAATAAAGCACAAGCTCTGTAACACACCCCACTGTACAGCACCATCGTGTTATAGAAAATGTCTTCACACATGTTGAAGGTATTACTTTTTTTCAAGTTTGAAGACTGAAAGTACAAGGTAGTTTTAAGAATCATCTGTGCTGTAGATATTCCTTATGCACATGCAAGGAAAACCTCTTAACGTTCTATCCCTAGAAGCAGGAAACCAATACTGACTGAATATACAATTCCCTATGTCAGAAATATTTTGTAGGACTGCAGTCACATGGAGAGCTTAGTAACTCTCAGCATAATATGGAGATTTTCTGAAATTATTTTTTTAAAAGCTAAGAAAGCGCTACTAAAGAATGGCTTTTCCATAAGGTTAGACTTCCCTGGCAGCAGGAAGGCCTCTGCTGAGCACCCTAACCAGGGAGTGCTGAAGCTGTGATTCCTGAAACTGCTCTGAGCATAATTTTCCACCAGAGAGCTGACACAAAAAGCTGCTGTTTATGGCATCATGGTCACCAAAGCCCAGTCTCCTGGCCTCCTAGTCCCAGCTGTGTTTCCACTGAGCAGGAGACTTGCTTCTTTTCGGCTGGGTCTGTTTTCTCTTAAATTGGTGAGCTCAACTGGCTTGCCAAGTGAGTAAGTGATCACTGGAGATCATTCAGGGGGAGATGAAACAGGCCAGGTTAGGACCCAGGGGAGGAGGAAGGTGAAACCTTTCTTGCAATTAAACATCATAATTGCAGTCCCAGTACATCCAGGCCTGACTGAGACAACTGAACATCACTCCCTCAGCTAATAACCACCTCCTCAAATACACCTGAGGAATGAAGACTGCAAGACTTACTTGTTACCTGGCAGTTTCTGCATTTACCTAGACTTGCACAAAGCAACTGCCACCGAGTTTAAGGGTGTTTTACATCCCTTCTTCACAATTTTAATAACTGTACAAGCATGCAACACATTGTTCTGGTCCATTCTGTAAGAGAATATAAATATAACTTTTTGACAAATCAACTGATAGATTTTATGACAAAGCTGCAAGGCTTGAATTCTAGAAATGTGGAACTTAGAAATTCTGACCTAGATGACTTTCCTGATAATCAAGCTATCATTTATTCCTTCTTAAATACTGCAAGAGGAGAAAAAACCCAACAATGTATATAAGTATTGTGCTCAGCTCAAAACAGTTTTAAATTCTTACCTGCAGGTCAATAACCAATCACCACGATTAAAGAACCCATGTTGAGTCTTGGTAAAACTTTCTGTGAGGAGTTTACTGATCTGCTTAAGGTCAATGATGCAACTTCTATCAGCAACAGGCCTGGGAAGATGCCATTAGAGCTTCAAATTTCAACACAGATTCAATTTCACAGCTGCTGGCCAAAGGTATAGGGCTGTAATCTTATTTTTGCAGCTGTTTAACATTTTTCACGTTTTAAAAACTTCCTGGTCTGTGCCACCATCACACCTCTGCAAGATAGTGCACACCTGGATAGTCAAGTGAATCACTCCCCTTTGTCCTTGTCTGCTTGACATCCATCAGAGAAAAAGAGGACATATGTCCATAATGCCTCGGTCTTATTTAGTTATTTCTCACTTTTAGTTCACAGTTTCTATTTAGTTTGTTGAGACAGACAGATGACAAACCAAAGAGTTAGACATTTTAGTGCCTCCCACCATGGCATCTAATCGTAGATCTAAATAGTGTTTGGGGCAGAAAAATGAAATTAAGGTTGTGATGTGAGAAGGATGAGATTGAAACTTCCTGACCTCTGATCCTTTAAGCTGAAGTGTGACGTGTCCTCTAAATTTCAAGCCAAGGAACATAAAAGGAAATAATATGTCCTGCCACCTCAGTCTAATCATGCATAGTTAGGTGCTTCTAGCCATCAGCACTTTAGCATACTTGACTAGTGATGTATGAAGTAGGCCACCCCTGGAAATTGGTTTTCTTGCCCTGTGTCCAGGACCAGTGTAACCACAGGCCATAAATACTTAGGCTGTTCAATATCCTCTTACTTGTATTTTTTTAGAATGATTTATTCACGTAACCAGGTTAAAACTGCAGCAGTAATTCAGATTGGGGATTGAAAAGCTGTCTGGCTTCAAGGCACTTGGGAGTTATTACCCATTTAGACTACAGGCAGAACAAGCCCTGTAGCCTGATTCGCTGACATTTGTCCAAAAAGGTTTCAGCACTGCTGTGTTAATCGACTGGCCTTGATCTGGGAAGGGGACAGAGCACAGATTTACTCCCCTATTTCACCGTAATCTCAATTCCTACTGTCATGCTCTTTTGGACTACTTCAAATCTGTCACTAGAAATAATTATTGATACTGAAATGAAATGCTCCTGTTCATTCTGTTAGCCAAAATTCTCCAAGAATTGTGGTTCACAGAAATAAGCCTTGAACTACAAAGTACAGTAAAATAAAGTTTCTAAGATAACAATCCTGTTTTCTGACTGCTAGCTATTGGTTACAAGTTGACCACAGGAAAAACAAAAGACACTGCAATAAAAAGGTTCTGCTTGCTTCAAGCTTTCTTAAGGACAGTTCATCCTCATTTTCAGGCACGTTACATCTAGAATGCAATTGCTCTGAATTTTTTATAACTTTCAGAGTATATTCCAAAAAGTGACTTGCCTGTCTTCCTGACAGAATGCTGTCACCACAGAGACAAATTTGAAAGCAGAATTACTCATAAAACTCATGGCAACACATGAGTATTATACCCCCCCATTTCACCTACTAGACTGAGACCTCTCCATAAGTCCACCTAAGAAGTGAATAAAAATATATCTTGTTTTCTAAAGACAGACAATTTTGATTTCTCACACCTGGAAAACAATACGATCGGCTGTGCTGAGACAAGTCACAGGAATGGCATATTTAAGGGAGCTGGAACATCAGAGGACATTCAGATTTATTATCCAGCATTAGCTGCCTTCATTGCTGCTTTAAAATTGGATGAACAACAGCCTATCCCTTTGCTGCCAGTGACAACGCAGCAGCAGCCCAGATGTAGTCAAATTATTTTATAAATATGGGCCAACCAGCTTTGTCCACAGTTCTTTTTCTCAGCTCAACATGGGTCTCATATGTGATTAAAAACTGTCCTAAGCAACCTGTTAATGCAAGTGTGAAAAAAATTACAAAAACAGTCAATAAGGTCAATTTATCCCAGAGCAAAAGCTAGCCTGACACAAAAGTATGCTCAGAGACCTTTTACACCCATTTGTCTGAGAGCTGGGATGGGCATCTGGACAAACACTTTGTATCATTTCTCCTTGTGCCACCACTTTGATATTGCTGACAGATGCAATCAGCATTTGCCCAAAGAGCAGATCATTTTTCAACACCACAGTCCAAACACAAGTTGTGCAAAACTGGAAAGAATGGGGGCATAATCCACTTTATTTTGTAGAAATATTACTCCTACATCAGTTTACTTCCCTGATACAGAGTTGGCTAAGCATACCAATTGCAGCAGTGGTGGGGAAAGATGATTCCATCAGAAAACGATTTCTGAAATATCCTGCTTGACAGACATGAGATAGGATATTTCTGCCAATTTCTAAATCTGGTGACTGACATCTCCTTCATGTTAGCACAATTTACAGAAAAGCAACTAGGAGTATTATTTCCTCCTCCTTGTAGCTCGGTTAATTTACTTAGCACCATATCTTGAACCATAATTGCAGGGCTTATCTACAAGTATCCTAGCACTACCCTCTGCTTGAAGTGCAGGTCAGTAGGTTTTTCTCCTTTCATTCTGAATGCATCTGGTCAAATAAGCTATTTTAAGTCTCTTTAATCAGATTTTGGTCAAAGGTCTTCAATGCTGGCATGTAGGAACTAAGAAGCTGAACCTCTGAAGTCTGCCTACAATGGAATGGTTAGCTTTAAAATAACAAATTCAAATAAGAGTGATGGGACAGAGCTCAGTGAGCAATATTAACCAGTACCAGGCAGTTCTCAGAAGTTTTGGTGATCTTCATCCTCAAAACTTTCAGTATCAGAATGCTCTTTACATATTGATAGTAGCAGACTTCCACTTGGTGGAAAGAAGGGGAAAAACAAATGCAACAACTCCTGTCACATGAAAGATGCAAGATACAGAGGGACAGGACAATAAAGCATATTGTGGTGCCAGGGCAGCAAGAGAAAAGCCTGAACTCTGGGAAGGGCATGCAGGAGTGCACAGAAATGCAAGGTGGGCAAAGCACTAAGAGAAGCCCTGAGTGGGACCAGAGCTCATCAAGTTCTGTCCAAAAACCTGGGTAAACTTCTCAATACTTACAAACACAGAAATACCAGCTTGAGGATGACTGCCTTCTCCTCATGCCAGAGGCAGCAAACACAAACATCATTTACAAACCTCCTGCAAACATACAGGTTTTTCTGCTAGACCCAATAGGGATTCAAACAATGTTGTGAGGAACACTTGGCTGGGTAGTGTTAAAGAAGCTAGAACGTCTGTGTATGTGGACAAAACCAGAATATTAAACACTGCGTTAAAACACAAACATTTCCAATTATTTGGAAAGTTTTTTCAATCAGTGGAATCTAGAATCAATTTTTAAAAGGAAACAAAACAAAAAAATACAACCACCTACCCCATTATCAAACTCATCCCCTGGAAAAGAAGGCTTGAAGTGCTTCCCACATAGAAGATTGTGATTGCCAGTTTGCTTTTGCAGGAGAATCGAAAGTATTGTAGGGTCTTCACGTGTTCAGCATGAAAATGTCTAAAGAACCCTGAACATTGATCATTTCTTTCACCAGCCAAATTCAAAATGTCTTAGTTCCTCTCTACCTTCAAGCTGTACCTTTCATCCTTTGTAAGTGGATGCATGTGCAGATTATCCTGCATGTTTGAACCAGAAAGGTCATTATACAAACAGCATATGCATTATAAACAAAGGTATTTTGCTGCATGGTGCTGTGAGGAAAAAGTAGCTAGAAATTTACCCTTCAGTAAGAGATTGATTTTACATAGAGCTGCAGGAGCTGGGAACTTAGAAAAGTAAATGGTCAGTACCCATTGTCTTCTGATCTGAAAACCAGGAGCTAAGATTTCCATCCATAGTATACTTGACAGGAATATCAATGTGTTTTATTTACATATATATGTATAGGACATATATCTGTTAAGACTAAGAAATTTCACAGAAAATAAACCCCTTGTATTTCAAGTTGTCCCCAGAGTTCAGAGGGCTTTCCAGCTCTGTAAGCCTGGTCACATTCAATAGCAGCTTCCATGGGCACAGATTCATAAATAGGGCAGATCAGCATTTCAACAGTACAGATCTGATCACATTCAATAAGAACTTGTGTGATCAGAGATCCACAAATAGTGAGATTAATCAATCCAACCTTATAGGTCTAGTCATGTGTTGTAAAAGCCTTGAGATCACATATTGACTAATAGAGCAATTTAATGAAGCAGAAAAAGAGTGTTGGAACTGCCATTGCTAAATGCACCAGCTGTGATAGAGCTCCAACAATAACAATAATATTGTGTTAACCCAGGTAATAATAGTAATCTGTGAAGAAGCTTACAAAGAAGGCGTCCATGTTTGGGAAGAGGAAGAAAAGAGTAGCCTGTCAATTGTCTCTGAGGTCTTTAGGGTGTTCCTCCTAATGAACTAAAATTTCCACCCTTTTTATATGCAGCCCAACCTTATCTTCTCCTCCTGTGTCATGTATACCAAGATCTAAGCAGAGAGTTGAGTCATATATATGTTACCATGTGCTTCACTAAGCTTATTTCCACATACAGGGCAACAATACTTCTAATATAAGTGACACTGAAGCAAGCAAAAGCTACTTTTTTGGCCACAACTGCCTTCAAAGTCATATGACTTTGCAGATCTCCATCTGCAAAGATAACGCAGAGGGCACACAGGAGAGACCACAGACAGGAAACCTCAGATCTTGCCTGTCACTTTGGTCATCTTCCCACAGCTACTACAGCAGCCTCTAATTGTTTCTTACATCTTTTCAGTGACAAACATATTCAAATCATATCCTACTACATTGGATAGATAAATAAGTCACTTAGCTAGTTTATTGGATAGCAAAAGGTCTTTGCTGCTTTGCTGGTTGCAGAGAAAACTAATCTAAAGTCCATGTGTACACTGGCAAACAGCACAGGTAATGACAATCGATGAGATACAGAGCAGACAAAGACAGTGCTTTTACCCTGCTGGCTTTCACACCAGATTGGGCTTTTCCCTTTTAAAGAAACTGTGTATTTTTGAGAGAGAAAGAAGGAAGCAAAATTACCATTGAACCAGATTTAATGAGCCTTTGCTTTTCCCATTCAGTAATTTCCTTCACTGTGATAACTTAGTAAGCAATACATCTTACAGTCTACACAATATTTGTGCTGTCCTAAATGATTTTTTTAATACCATACCTTTCTTATTCTCCCAACCATAACACCATGGTTAATAGAAATTATAACAGAAGAAATATGGACACCACAGGAAAAAAAAAAAAAACAGAGATTCTCCGCTTTTTTATATGGTACATATAAAAATGTACCATATTTGATTCGCCAGTATATTACATTAAAAATACTATTTTTAACACAGAGTATGTATAATTTATGCAAACCTATCTCATAAGAAGCTATGCCATTGATTTTCAAAGACCTAACTCTCATCCAATATGCTCATAGAATATTAGCAGAAATTAGGAACCTTAATGAATTACTGGACTGAGACTTTATCATTGAGTTACCTATTGGAGATAGCTATTTGTTATAGTACAACATACATATTTTACATTGCAACAGAGGTATCTGAATCACAATGCAGATTTTACTTTTCTTAGCGTGGCTGAAAACTTTTAAGGATTTTCCTGTTTGAAATAGTAATACTTTTATTCCTTTATCATTATTTCTTAAAGAAAACAAGCAAGAAAAAATAATAATGGCACACAAAGATAATACAAAACTTCTTAACATTTTAAAGCACCTTCTTGAAAAGGACACGTTTTGCATTACACCCAAAGGGCAGAGATTCGTTTTAATTGAGTGCTGTAATTCCAGGAATAAATTACATGGCCTTGGTTCAAAACTTAGAGAAACTCACCAACTAATATACCCCATACTACACAGATATACTCTGAAAAGTGAGACTCTTTTTTATCTCAGGCCTCTCATATCTATGCTACAGGGTTTTCTCTACCTCTGCCAAAGAGTGTTCATTCCTATTGTCATTTTTATACATCAATTCTATTTTGTTTTTGCCTAACTGCACTCAAAATTTTTATTGAATGTATTACCAAAGGTAAACTGAATTTACTGAATTATTTTGACTTAGCCTTTGGGCTCAGAGTGCTCATGCTGTCTCTCATGTCCCATCAGTGTTCATAACAATATCAGTGTTCATAACAATATCATCGTTTTCCTTTTGGAAGTCACAGACAGAAATTACTTCAGATAAAAATTAAATCCTACTTGGCAGATATAGCAGATGTTTTTCCACTGGATGTGCTTCTCATCTTTGATACTTCCACCTTGGCTGAATAGAGGATGATTTTCTCCCAATTATCACCTGTGTACGGTCCTTCACAAATTGTGCCAACTGGATTAAAAATAGTGTTCTTTTAATCTAATAGCATTCTCCATGCAGCTTTTGCAAAAAATTGAACTTTGAAAGGTTTCAGAGGGTCATTGATTTCTTTTTAATCTGACCTGCTCCAGCAATCTCATATAAATAATTCTAATGTTCCCTTGTTTTATTATGTGGAGATACAAATAGGTAAATGCAGTCAGTGCATGGTCAGAGACATATGCATGGTATCTAAAAGATTTTTGGTTTGAATTTGGGTTATGCAGCACTACCATAAAAATCTGAATTTCTGAACTTGTACCCTGGTCAAATGAGCACCATCCCTTATCCTGGAATAAGGCCATCTCGAGCTGGGATGCAGACAACGCTGCTATTTATTGTATGCTTGGTTAGAATTTTAAAAATTAATTATTTCCACAATGGTATGAAAGGTTCATATGAAGTGATGATAAATTATTATTTTTGCATCCAAAAACATTTTGATAAACTGATGAGAAGGACCATGGGGCGACAGCAACTGTTTCACTGGTTTGTGGGAAGAAAACACTTAACAAACCCCAACAAAGCAAACTTACACCCTTCTTCCAAGAAAGGAACACTATGTGATCAAATGAGAAATCAACATTTAAAATAACAGTGAATTTTCTCCTAAGTTTAACTTGTAGTTAGTCCAGATTCAAACACACATGCTGAGAATGGTAATTTGTCTAAAGTCTATTGACAGATTAATTCACCATGCAACTCAAGAGGAAAATAAGCTTCTGAGTATTAACCTCACCATATTCAGCAATTTCCAATAGTTTGTAAAACCTAAGAAACTATTTCTGCTGACACTCTTTTACGTTCTCTATCTTAAGGAAATGACACTTCAGTGACTGGGCAAGGTCACAGAATGAAGAGAGGCGGACTACTTCCTCCCTGTTTTGCCTCCATCTGAAGTTAAATGGGCAAAGTAAAACAGGAAATAGTCCATAACAAACACTGGCTCTCTGAGTGTGTAATTTTGTACTCGCAAACCATTAAACTGAAAGAAAATACTACAACAACAATGTTACAGCCAAATTTTGAAATGCATTGCAGGCCCTACTGTAATTTTCTGAATCTGAGGAAAACGTGTATCTTACTAAGGAAGTTTTCATAACAATGAGGTTGGATATGGAATTATCAAATAAATAAAAAAAAAGATGCAAATACTGGTAACATCTTTACACATAAATCAAGAAATCATAAACAAAATTTGTGTGTATCATCTATCACTCTGGGGGAAAACAAATCAAGTAAAATCCAAAAGCCCCTCTATTTGCCCAAACCAAAGCACCAAAGTGTCCAACCTCTCCATATCAGAAGAGCAATACAAGAACAATTCTTTCTCTGCATGCTTCACTGGTTACTCCATGGTGTTGGAAGATTTCTAAAACAGGTTTGCCTCTCAACTATTTCGGGGATACATCACTCCATATCACAAATGGTGTTTCCCTAGAAGGAATCACAACAGGTTTTGTATGAAATCAGATACTTGCCTCTGGCTATAGAGAGTGACAGAAAGCCAGGCTTTATACCCCTTGGGTGTGCAACTCCGCAAAGGCACTCAACTGCCAGAGTACCCATTACCCAGTGAGGGAAAAAGCTCCCTAGAAACACAGGTGCTTTTCTGCTACCTCCCTGTTGAATCAGGCACGAGCCTCAACAATATTGAAATTGCCAGTGCCAAAACCTACAAAAATGAAATTAAGTCTAAATCCTTGTACTAAACAGGTGTGAAATTCTGTGTATCCTCATACACGGGAGAAAAAAGCTCTCTTTTTACCATAAAAACATGCAAGCAATAAATTGACATATAACAATAAAAGCAGCTTTTTAACCATTTTGAAGTGTCATAATTTTGCTTGTACACTAGTTTGATGAGCAGAAGTTGAGTTTCTCAGTATAGTCAAAGCTGCACCATTAACATAAAAATGTATGACATCTATAAAAGCTAATAGGCATAACGCTAAAAGCTGCCAAGTATAAGAGCACAATAAAAATAAAAGCTTTTGCCTTCAGAATCCCTGTAACTGTGAAATCCATATCCATCAGAGCACTGTGCCCTACGTTATTTCACTCTAAATATAACACGCCCAGAATGTTATTTAGCAGTGCTGTGAGTGCTCATTACATTTTAGAAACACAGCCACTCTTCAATAGATAAACTAACAAAAAAAATTTAAAAAACTACAAAATAGACATTTCACAAAAGGATTTCAAGTCACACACCAAACTGGGAGTGAATAAGTTTTCCCACTCTACTCTAAGTACTGCTATAAGCTTGGTTAAATGAAGTCTGGCATCATGAATTATCTGTACTCATGCTTCCAGACTGATGACAATAGCCAATAAAGGAGAAATCCAGTAGGTCCTTTAACAAAGGCTTTCTTATTATTATCCTAAAATTGTGGAATGGCTTATGTCTGTAGTCTGTCAGCTCCTCCAGCAAGATCTGATACCTCTGAAGGTTTAAATTGATCCCCAATTGAGCCACTCATGCGTATGTAAACATGAATTATCTCATTGGAATATATACAAGATCAATAACAATAGAAATTGGACTTTTACATGCTTATCTCATTCCACAATTCAGCCTCAATTGTTCTACATGCCTGTAACAGTGCTTGATGCTGTCTCTGACAAGAAATATAAAACATAAGCCTAAGCCTGTGCTTAATTAAGAAATCCCTGCAGTTCAAAATGGATGGTTGCAGACTTATAAAATCACCACAAAAACTTATCAGTGCAGATGCAAAGGCTCATTGTTTCCATTTATAATTATTATGAGAGAAAAAGGATTTTTGTCTTAACAAAAAAACAGACAATGAGAATAAGCACATGCACATTGACAAATATGTCAAGGTAGGATGAGTAGAATTGTATGATCCTTTTAATAATATCACTTTTGTAGCATTTCCCAAAATGCTATTAGTGGAGCAGGAGAGTAGTGGACAAAATATGAGAATTGACCGTAAGTTAGGCAAAAATATTTTGCAATTTCACATCCCTGTTACTAACTCAGAAGCATCATTCTCCTGGAACCATTAATGAATTCCCCTTGGATTATTATGTTGCAAGCAAAAAAGGAAGAAAAATTTTTTTATGCATCAGTAAAGCCCACATGATCTACTTCTCTCTCAAGAGCTTGTCTTATCAAATAGGAGCTCAAACACAACCTAAACCTCATACGGTAAAAAAACCAAACAACTACAAGAAAAAAAAAACAAAAACAACAACAACAACAAAAAAACCCAGCAAAAAGCCGCCCCCAGACAGTTCTGAGATTCGTTTTTTTAAGTCTATATCCATCCACCTGTAGATTAAATTAAAGATACTATTTGATAATATACAATGATTCTTTAGAGACTTCAGGAAGCAAAATTCTTGTTCTATCTAATCACAAATGGTGTTGGACAAGGTGATCTCAGGTTATCCTTTCAACTAAATTGGCTTTTGCTCTTTAATTCCAGAGTGAGAGATAGGAAGAGAGAAATGGAGAATGTAGAGAACAGTCAAATAGAATTCACTGAGTCAACAAATAAAAGCCGAAAGCTGGCAATAAAAAGCAGAGTTTGGAGGAAAAAAACCAGGGAGCCATACAGCAGCTCACGGGGACTTGGCACTGAAAGTTCTGCTCAAGAATTCTAAAGAGAAGCTTGGGAAGCAAGTACAGGAAGCCATGTGCAGCAAATACAGGTGTTTTCTGGCAATCCTCCAGGAGCACATCCTGGCATTCAGGAGCACAGTGACTCCTGAATGTCTGTAGAGCTGAGACATTATCTCTACAATGCTTTCTTTGGAAGGAGATGTAGCAAAACATTGGTTTGATGGAGTAAAAAGTTTATCTCCTTCCCAGTCATGCCAATTTTAGCAGCATGACATGAACCTATGTCAGGACACTGGACAGTTTCACCTTAGCAAAGGAAAGACACATTATTTGTATATTTTGAAAGTGGAGAAAAGTATTATTAAGAACTTCTTATGGGTTGCAATGATATATCTCCTTTTACTTTCATTGCTGGAATCAAGTCATTTGGATGCCAATGTCTCTTCCTCTATTTCTTCCACTTGCCTACAAAAACCCTACATCACAGGTGTTTTCTCCCCTTCTCTCTCCTTGTGGGGAGAATATCAGGGACATTTTCTGTTTCCAGCAACTCTTTGTACGTTCAGATACCTATGCACACTGTGCTGCCAGGTATGTGTGTACCAAGGTGAATGTGAAGTCTTCCTACAACCAGACAGAGAAAAGAATGAAGTGATGAGGTGAAAGGAAACAGCAGCTCCTTCCATGTAGGAGTAGCATGAGGTGAGAAAGTGTCGTAAAATATGTCCCTCTAGTCTAAAACTGTTGGATTGGGAGAGTGAGGTAACACAAAGTTGCCTGCAGTTACATTTACTGATAACCCGAATGTCAGTCACACTCAGAAAGTTGTTACACATCTCAAGCTTTGGGTTCAGTTCTTCCCCAGGGCTTTGGGGCTTAGCTGTTATATGGATCTACAGCTGAAGCACTGCAGAACTACTCCTCAGACTGGAAGATCTCATCTCAAACCTGTAAATTTGTTGAACTAGTCCAAAATAGTTTTGAAGGTACCTAGGTGAACAAGAGTTTTGGACATTTCTGTAACTTCCCTGATACAAAATCACACTGTCATGAACTGCAAGAATCAAATGGGACAAAACCTACAACCACAGGAAGAAACCATGAACTGCCTCCTGTTGGAGCCAACCTGTCACTCGCTGTCCCTCAAAGCCAACAAGCTGAATGCCATTTCCTCTCCTCTCCAGCCTGACATTGTCATTTTCCTATTTGGTCTATTAACACAGGCAAAGCAAAAAGCTGGAGAAATGGTCTGAAGCACTACTGATGTACACTATATAATGATATAATGTCCTTATATACATACCATTGCAAAGTGTTTGCTAAGCTTCCTGCTGGCTGTTATCTCACATTTTATTTATATACATCATGCAGTGTAAACACATGCTCATATCTTGAACAAAAACCCATAAATAAAACATGCAACAAAAAATACAAGAAATTACTCTGTGCCAAGATTATCTGGATGGCTTCAAAGATATGGTCTCTCTAGATGCTATAGTTTTGGTTTTTTTAATAAAGGTTCTTGTTTGCAGGGCCCTTGCCTGAGACCTTACAGCATTTACTTATAAAAACGTTTCCAAATGATAAAATCTCCTGTAAAACAGTATTTCTACCTAGACAATTTATCACAGAGCTATGTGGTTATAACTGAGCAGTGTAATCCCACAATAAAAAACCTGTACCATGAACAAAGAGCCTAATAGTTTGAAAAAACCCCATGTAGGACTCTGCTGCTTATTTTAAACATGATTATGACATCCACTAATGCCATTTTATAAACCAAAGCTTCAGACTTGGAGTTATTTTTTAATTATAAATACAAAAACCCCTTTGCTCAAGGGTTTAACTATGTCTGCATGATATCCTTCAGGCCTCTTGAACAGTAAAATTAAAAATAAAAGAAAGGGACATTTAAAGCAGCACTGTGCCTGTCAACCCTGGAGTAAAATTGCCACAATTGCTTCTTTTGCTGATTTAGCCCATGGTTGCTCTTCTCTGGGCTCCCCTTGCTGTATAGGATTTGCTGGAGGATGTTATCACTTGTGTTTTGAAGCTACTTGGTGAAGCATCCTGCTATTCCTTCAGAATCCTGCATTACAATTTACACAAAAGAATTAGACACTGACTGCTCTTCATCTGAAAGCACTAGTTCATCACATGAAAAATTAAAAGTATCAAATAGCATAACAGTCACAAAAATAAATTTGCTCTCCCTTGGTTTTTCTCTTCCTATTTTTAAATAGGTAATTGCACTGCATAGGCTGTAATAATGCAATTTGCAGCAGGCCTTGGTAATTTGTCAGTAGAAAAAAAAATACACTGTGTGGTAACACCTTGAAAATACAAATATTCCTGAAAGAAAGAAAAAAACCTAATGGGCAGAAATTATAACAGGCAATAAAAGATTAAGCAGATTTCAAAAGAGACCAGTGACTTAGGAAAACAGCCACAGCCACAACTAAAACCAGATTTTACTGGAGTTTATTACTAATGTACCTACAGTAATCATGTTAATGATTGTTAGGAAGTGGTATGACACAGCAGCCCAAAAAGAATTCCCAATTTTATCTTCTCCCCCTCTACCCTAATCTGGACTTGAAAAGTGATGCTGAAAATCAGAATTTTATTAATAGAAAGAATAATTGAAAGAATTTAAAAGCCTGGCAGAAAAACTTCTTTGATTTTTTCTGCTCTAAAGCCAAATACTCAACTCCCTACAACAGATAGGTGAACAGGGAGGCCTCTGAGTGCTTTCTTGGCATGTTGCCATTAACTGAACAGCAGCTGGTAATTAATAACCTTTATCTAAATGATAATTCATACAGGATTAAACTGGTCACAAACACTCTAGCTTGATGCTGTTGAAACCATTATGATGTAGTTTTAAAATCAGTGTTTTCAATGAAATCATCCACTGGCTAATTCTGTGTGGGTATCTTATAAGAGGGAGGTAGGAGGTGCAAGGATATTTGATCTGGTGAGTCACAACAAAACCACCTTTTTTTTGTGATTCTTATGCCAAGAAAATTACAGAGTTAAGGATACTAAAACCTGTCTAAAAAGGAGAAGGCTAATGAAAAAAATATCAAGCTCCTGCATATGATACAGAACATCTTCATCAACTCCAAGGAAGTAATAATGAGTATATTCACAATTCTGGCTTCCAAAAGGTAAAATACACCAGAAGGACAAAAATAATAAAGAACATGTACCACTGTAAGAACAGGCAGGAGAGGAATCTTAAGGAACTTAACCCACTTAGGGTTAAGGTCCAAAATAATGGTTTAGACGCTTTGGCTATTTTCACATCCATTCTGTAACTTCACACCAAGAAAATCTTGCCTGTCATTAACACTTCAATAGAATTAAAAAAAAAAAATTTGGATACACTCTAGAAAATAAGAGAATAGTAGAAGATGTATATTAGGTGCTAGTCAAACTATGAATTGGAATGAAGATGTACAAACAGGCTTGAAGAGGAAAGCATATACAGGTCCTCTGTGTGTAGCTCAGTACAAGGACATCAGCTTTGCTGACACACAGCTTTTTTAAGAAAACAGAGTCTTACATCTACCACCAATATTACAAGTAGCATAAAAAAGCCAACACTCAGACATAGTGAAGAAACACTGCAAATACAGTACCCAGCATGGTTTATTAAGTGAACTCTATTTTGGTAATAATAGTTCAATAAAACATTAAAGGTACAAGTACACACTATAGATAAATAACTGCTCTGGACCAACTTTATTTTGATTAAGGAGATGCTTCTTCCTGTGTTTGCACTCAGAAAATTTTGCATATTTATTAGCTGGTTGAAAATATTATCACCTTAGCATCTAATTTGGAGGATGCAGACCCTTTTGCTCGATAGATTTGTCCCCTAAGTTGGGAATGATGTTGCAAAAGGCATACACTAGCCATCAAAAATCCTGGAGTATTCCTGTCTCATCTTTTGTCGTACCTTTTGCAACACACAACCCACACATGTAAAAACTGCTGTCTTAGAAGCCCAGATCCTGCAGGCAGACATTGAATTAGATAAATTTCACTGCCACAAAATTTATACACTACCTTTTAATACAGGCCATTTTTTGTTCCTTCATTGAAAAGGTACACAAGGAAAATTACAACCCCTCCCATTCCCAGCGGCAGAGAAATTAAGGAAATCATTAAGCAGTGTTAAGTATGCCTTGGTAGCCTCTATTCATCCCTTTAGGTTTTGTTTCTCCTCCTGCAAACCTTTGAAATTAAATGAAGAGGCAACACAGCTGTAACTCCCTGCTGCTTTGTGGGTTTGTGGCAGTTCAGCACAGGTGAGCTTCTGACTGGTGCACTTGTTTAAGGCCCTGCAAGATTTCCCAATGAAGACATATCTGAGAATCCTATTATTACCCTACAGCCAATTAAATTACCACGTTCAGCACTGCTGAAGTTGTTATCTTTCACCTTTGAAAACACTAAAAATGCAAATTAAATATATATTGTATTAACTGAATAAAACATGAAGCTTTTTTGCCCTCTTACAATAATGCAGAGCAAGGAGCAAAAGGTGAATCAGGCAATAAATTTAGGCTTGGCTACCCTGTATTCAGAGTTTTAGTTGGAATAAACAGATCTAATTTGTTTGTACAGCTATTGAAAACAACCAGAACATGATGCCAGAGGAAGTGGGTGAAAGCAACAAAACAGATGCATGACACTCAGGGGTGTATAATTCTTGCTGCTTACATACAATCCCCTCCAAGAGACAGCAATTATCATCCTCTGAAATCTCTCCCCCACCATATCCCTGGATTCTCCAATCCTTCAAAAACACAAATTAATCTGAAAGGCACTCACAGGAGCTTTCAGAACTTGCCAATGGCAATTGGTATTCTCTCAGTCTGGGGAAAATTTCTTTGTTCTACTTGGATTTCTGCGTTTTGTTGTCATAGCCTTGCTTTTTCTGAGGGAACCTCATCACACCATGGGGACAGCCATTCAGAACAGCCCCACCACTGATGCTGTAAGTCAGAGAAGAAGGCTGGGCTCTGGCTGGCACAAAGAGAGACAGTGGGGAAAAAAGAGCACTACCATTCCTAAAAGGATGTCTCTTCAGAATACACATCTATCATTTTCTGGAAACAATCTCAATCACCAAGGACAAATGCTTCCCAATCAGTAAAACTAAGTGAGCATAATTCAAGAATCCTAAAAGTTAGCCAAGGAAATAATTGCTAATATGCTGGTACTAATTTTTAAAATAAAGATTGAAATACTGGAGATTTTTCTGCAACACTAAAAGCGTTGCTTCTGCAATAGTGAAGGAGGGTGACCTGATAACTACAGGACTCTCGCAGCACTTTCAACCACACAAAGAGAATGATGAAAAATTATAGACTCAGAGAACAGGTTATAATTGCTACCAGTGATTCTGAAAACTGTAAAAGGTTGAGCTAAAGTGCAGGTACACTCATGGGGAAAGACATATTTTAGAATATATTTGGGAAAATTCCAAATATAAGTCTTAGTATAAACTGCTATTTACCTGGAGAGGCAAGATTGCATGAAATGACAGCTATGCATAGAACAGCTGCCAGGTAAGCTAACAAGACAGTTTGTCTGGAATGACATCTGAGTTACTTATTCTGCAGAAAACTAAATGCTGATCAAACCCTCATGTTGTACAGAAGAGAACAAAGTAAAACACTAAACCAAAAGAAAGGAAGATTCCATGTTAAGGAGCAATATGAAATTTTCTTCTGTTCCCTCCTAACCCTCTGCTCTTATCTTCTCCAAACTAAATGAGTTTACACACATGAAAATATTAAGCAACAAGAAAATGAAAGCATAATGTCTTAAACATTTAAGGATTCTTCTCTATGTTCTCCTAACGTTATGGTGAAACTTCATCTCAGGCAGCCTGAGATTTCAACAGCCTAGGCCCTACCTGCTTAGAAATTTGTTCCAAAATAGCAATTCTTAATATTAGATCAGACATAGTTATTCCTCTTTAATTCATATCCTAGCTTAACACGAATTTCTCTGGGTACAAAGTAACCTTTGGCCTATTGTAAATATCTTGTCACTAGTCCATATGACCAGAGCCTTGCATATCTGGAATGAGGAGATCTGCCATAGGGAGCCCAGCCAAGGATCAGGCGCTCCTTCCAAATTTAGTGATGTCCAGAACACAGTCACCAAAAAGACAAAAACTGATTCAACTATTTCAAGAGGCAGCCTGGAAAGAGCAAAGGTAAACCTCAGAAAGTAGGCTATTTAAATATTCATGCTCCACATACTTCTATAGTGAGAGGCGAAATACAAAATTATATTATTCAAACTAAATTATTTGAATTGTAGATAAAGAAATAATTTCTGAAATAATCAGACTGCAGGCTCTAAAGATTTTACAGACAAGCTACCAGAAGGAGGTAAACATTTCAGTTTATCATCCAAGTATAACATAAAATCAGAGAATCATATTTTACTTTTCCAAAAGTTTGATATTTCCAAAATGGCAATCCATTCTATCCAGATATATATCCAGCTGCCAGATGTAATGACTCTGCATGTCAGATACATCTGCCAAGTGATTTTTATGCCAGGTAAAGCTTTGGGAAACATCCATTTCAAATGCATAAGTTGCTGCTACAATGGTAGGTTTAACAGAAAAAATTTCTGATGCATTTGAAGACAACATCTTGTATACTCTTGTAGCCTTGGAAACAACAACAATTTTATCACCAGTCAATATTCCATATGTATCCACACACATCTCTACCCAAAACTATTTTTTTTCTAACTATGGTACATTTTTTCCATTAATGTGCTGCTGGTTATAAATATCAAGAATTTATAGTCATGGCTGATTTGAAGACAGATCTTCAGATTATCTGAAATATTCAAATCTGTCCCTTCCTTGCAATATCATTGTTCAGACTTTCTTCAAAGTCCAATAGAAGTTACAGGCATGGCTTTCTACTCAATTCCTATTTTGAAAGTTGGACCTAGAGAATTAAGTTTAAAACCTTCATATCTCTTTCTGTGATCTATACATCAATTAAAGGAGTAAAACCCAACCTCATGGGAGTTAACTTTTCAACTCTTTTAATAGCATTTGAGAGCACTCAATAGAAATTGAGAGAGAAAAGGAAAAAAATGAAGAGATGCTGAATTAGGCACATTAGATGAAAAATTTTTCAACTCATGACAAGCAGGTGCATTTCATGTTTCTATAAAAGTTTTTTTTCATTTCCTTTTACAAAAGAGCCAGGTAAACAAATATATTTTTAGACCTTGGGATGATATAATTTACTCTTGCTTGATAAATATTTACAGTTAAACTAAGTGTGGTTAATTTTGCATAAGATCTTCTGTGCGTCACAAGTGAGGCCCTCAGAGGCTGCAATTCTTTCTTCTCCAGACTCCAAAAAGAAAGATTCTTGCATACAAAAAAAAAAAAAACCAAAAAAAACCTGGTTTGTTTCTTTCTCCAGCTTTTCTGTATCCTTTATAGAACACAGCTCTCTCCAGGAGATAATTATTTAGAACTAAACTCTTTTGACTTAATCAAAAAGTCTGTTAACCCCTCCAGTAAACACACAGTCACCCCAAAAACTTCTAAACTTCTCCAAGTCTGTGAAGTCTGAACTGTAGTATGATTGTAAATACTTACACTTATCTTTTGAAACTAAAATAGCCATCCTAATTCACCTCAAGAAACAGAGCAATTTAAAAAGCTGAAGTAACAATTTTCTAGATAAGAGAACTCACATTCACTCTGTAATCCTGCAGCTGAGCGAAAAGTAGAGATCTCCTGAGACACAGACGTCTCACCAAAAATTGCATTAAAAGATCTTTTGCTTCAAGCTGGGATGTTTGTTCCTCAGAAATGTTCAAGTCCTCTTATATAAGTAATGTGAGTCTTGCAATGAAACTTGTACTGCTTCCCAAGTGGCTCCATATCACCAGAAGCATTCAAAATCTGAGGGTGCAGAGCAGGTGGTCTTCAAGCCATTTTTACTGTGATACAGGCAATAAACACCTACATTTTTGTTTACTTGGCTTCTGCATCTTCCAGAAAAAGCATTTTAAAAGTCATCATGAACTTTTTGCATTTGTCCTTTGGACAGTTTATCAAAATCTCTTGTCTTAACACCATAGCATTCTATCATGCCCATCAGTCATGTTTGGAAAGGTATGAACAAATCTTTAAGTATTGCTTCCATATTCTTCACTTTTTACCATCCCTCACTTTCTCCCTACACATCAGTGGCCAACTTCAGAGCTTGTCAATTTGTGAGAAAGAAATCTTATCTGAAAACATACAATAACAGTTTGTCTCATTTCCTACTCTGTCTCTGTTGGGTTTTGACCTTTCTTACATATTTTTGCATATTTCAACTACATTTACTAATACCACACACCCTTTTGCAATGTGAAGAATCTGAGCTTAAGTTTGAAATTAATTCTGCTGAGAAGTGACACCCACTAAGATCTCAGCAGCAAGGAAATTTCACAGAGAAAACACTACAGTGTTTTCTGAAAAAAAACCTAGTTTTATTAATGCTATTTTCTTTCTAACTTCAAAGCCTTGACTTGGAATAAAAATCACTGTAACAGACACACTGTTGAGCCTATGGATTTTTTTATACATAGTATTTTCCAACTTGCACTCAACTGATCACACTGAAATTATCAGAAAAATTTGTTCAGCCTAAACATTCCAAGCATTAGTAGCCATACTGATTTTCAGAGGTAATTTAGAGTGAAGAATTTTTCATATTCACAAAGCTGGATAAAGACAAGTACTTTCATTCTCAGTTCTAATATAAACCTATCATCAAAAATGGCCAGATACAAATACTTGCAGATGCAAGCAATAACCATCCAGAAATAATCAGCAAGAACAAACTAAGCAAGGGGAGAAGAATAGAAGATGTTATCCCATAAAGAAAAGCTCAAGAACTTCTCTAGAAGTTGTTTTTGGAGGAAGGTACTATAGTTCAGCAATACAAGAAATCCCATGAAGGAAAACTACTCAAAATTCTGCTTTTCATTATCAAAGGAAATCACTCATCCACAGATACTTTTGAAATCACTTTTTTTTCTCATGTTGCAAAATAAATTACTTCTCCAGTTCAGATAAAAAAATCACAGAATATTCCAAGTTGGAAGGGATTCACAAGGATTATCAAGTCCTACTCCTGAAGCCAATGAATAGACAATGAGGAGGGTTCTACATGAGTTGGTCCCTGCATTAAACATTAATAGATATGAAAAACAAAAGGGAACAAACTTCCAAGTCACTATTTACTGGCAGTGATAGGGAGAAAAGTTGAGCCTTTCTCCTTAAATTCCCTTCCCATTAATGCAAGAGGTGAGTACAAGTTTTCTCACAAAAAGTTTTTCTTCAAGTACACCTTTTGCAGTCCCAAAACAAGGTCTATAAAGGCACAAAGTGCACAAGCTGAAGGAACAGAGCACAAACACAAAAGAAAACAGATTTCAAAATGCCAAATAACAAAAAAACAGATAAAAGAAACATCTGGAATTTAAAACTCTCACACAGAAGATACATGGGACCAACTCTTATAAGGCGACAATTTTTAAAGTAACAAATACTGTAAAATAACAAAACTTTAGTCTTATTATTTAGGTGTAAGTTCCGCAAAATAACTTGAAGCTTAAAAACTAATACACTGATGTGTAACTAGCTTTAAGAATGTCCTTAATATTAAGAGTGCAGGAAGGACTACAGCTTTCTCATGCTTTTGGAAGCTGCTGCTTTCAGCTGCCCATTCCCACTTTGAAAGGGTTATTTTTCGAGGTGCATTCCTTACAAACATCACAGAACATGAACTTGTTGATAGGTTTGACCAAGGAATCATGTCTTTCAAAGTCATCCCAATTGTAGCAGCAACTGACATTGTGTTACACACAGAAGAAATTCCAAAGCTCTTCTTTGAAGCATAGTTCATGTCAGAGATGGAGTTGCCAAAGGAGGCTCCATCTGTGCTATCCAGAGTCTGTTCTGGCTAGGAATAGAAGGTGACCCTGTATATTCACTACCTGTACTCCCCCAGAGCTTCCACAAGGAACATCTGCAAATACACAGAAATTTCTGACTTTCTTGTCAAGTCAGACTGCGCATGAAATGAATGTCTGAGCAGCAAAAAATAAAGATTACACAAAGAGAAGAAATATGTGTCAACTGGCAAATATGTCACATATATCAACCTAGTGTCAAGACTTGACACAAAAGTTGAACTTAGAAAATCTTGAGATGTGATCTTGGCAAGACCAAACATATTTACAAAGTACATTTTGGAGTTTTGATACTAGTTGTGCTCAAATTCCAAGGAATCTTAGGATTACAGAACTTGCTAAAAACAAGTATGTTAAAACACATTGCCTTGCTTGCTAAGTTTATTGAAAGGAGTAACTGAGACAAGCCATAGCCAGCCCCATTTGTTATGTCTACAGCTGCTTTCCCTATGCAGAAACCAACTCTTGACAATTTTGATTCTATGGAGCATATCATAACCTGTCAAAGATTTATGCAATTTTGTCTGTGATGATTCAGAGACAAATTCCAAAAAGTCTTACTGATCTAACAGCTCAGTTGACAGAAGGTTTAAGTAGTACTTTGCATCAATTATGACCACTTATTCTTCCTTCTGACAAAAAATAAAAACAAATTTTCATACTAAATTTTAATAATAAATTTTCAGGCATGAGTCCTATGCAAAGAAAAAGAAACAAAATAATGCTAGGGAAATTCTCCATGATAGAGAAATATTGAAAAATAAGTATGTTTTGTGCTTAAAAAATCATTACTTGAGTGGGACTTATAGAGCCACACAATAACTGTGCATGGAGGTTTCCTGGATGCTGACCTTTCAAAATGTTAATCCTCCAAATAATGAAATTCAATGAAAAATATCCCAACTGCAGAATTCCTAGTAACTCTCAATATAATGCTGTAACCTGCTATTGGAAGGTATATTTTTTGTACTAAGAAAGAAGTAGTTGTAACTAAGAAAGAGTACAAAGAAAAGCCTATCCTTCCCCAAATAAAGGAAAATATTTTTCTCTTAAGTTTTTTCTTGATTTGTGGCTTTTTGTTTGGAGTTTTCTTTATATAAAGAGGAGGTAGAACAAAACAATTTTTAATGCCAGGTTAACTAAGACAGTAAAGAACATTACTTAAAAACCATTTTCTTAAGATAGTGCTTTCAGAGACTTGTTTTACATTCAGTTATTTCTATTCTAAATCAAGGTCACTGTGTTTTGCTAACCTAAATGAGCTAGGTGCTGTTTGCTCCTATGTTCTATAGGTATCTCTAGACTCTTCCCTGCTCTCACCACAGTAACCAGTTTCTGCTCCATGGTGTGGGGAACTCAACCAGTTAAGCATACAGAAGAATACAATTTTGGCTCAGCATTTGATCTACCAGTGCCAAATTAAGAAGGAAAAACACATTTAAAGGCACGCTAGCCTAATCAAAGTTGCATCATGCCTTCATCTGTACCAATTTACCCCCTTTTCCTTTCTATCAGAAAATTAGGAATAGCTCAGACTTCACAAAGAAACTCAGATTTCATGTTTTAAACAGAACTAATAAGCCTTTTTACAAATTTCATTACAAGTCCCTATTTTACATCACCTCACTTTTCAGATTGCACCCATTAGAGAGAATGTTAATTGTTACAACATGGGCAACTTTTTCTTTTTTTTTTTAACCTCCTGGTAAGTCTGAAGAGATTTGATTTTCTCAAAACATTCACCTTCTCTCTTCAGGAAACAAAGTTCTCGCCCTTTTTCACTGAAATGGCATTTCAGAAGTGCAAAAGTCTCTCCTCCTAGGGCAGCTGTTCTTTTTCTGTATTTGACAACTAACGATCATTTACTTTCAGCTCCTGGCATCCAACATTAGAGCAAGCTGCTCCAACATCTGGCTGCACCTGGAACAGGGAGTTTGTTCTCCCCTCCCATGCCCTTAGCAAGGGCTGGCTATCGCAGGGCTTGCTGCTGAGCCACAGCTTGCTACTAAAGACACATAATATTTCTGAAAAACAAAGTAGCTTCTTGCTGTCTTCCTCTCCCGCACCAGGTCACAAAGGGATGGGGAGGAACATAAATTGTTTACCTGTAACATGAAACTGCAATTTCTGAGTACAGCTCTCTGCTACTCTGACAATCAAGCCCTGTACATCATAACGCTCTTGTTGTGAAACGCAGTGTCAGAAGACAAATTTCTGCAGGCTTTTACTTATTTAGCTGCGCTTTGTGGCCTGGTACTCTGGAAAATTCATTGTCATTTCAAACTTTTTTCCAGATGTCACAAGGCACAGCCATGACCTGCAGCCATATTTTCTGCTCTCAGCAATACCAGAGGAGTACAGCCACCTGGCACATTTGGACAACCAGAGGTGCAGCATGTGAAAATGCTGCAAAGATCTACAAGTTTCTGGAGAAAATAAGCCCTTAAAGTAAACAAAATAATGAATACCAGCTGCCAAAGAAAATTAAGTCACTGATTTGGGATTGCTTAAGTATATCCCTGCTCAGGAAAGCCTTTAAGCAGGTGCTTAATTTCCACATCAAGTTAAGCCCCATGTGTTAATTCTTTATACCCTTACATAAAGATTCCAAGCCCAAACTCCCACTCGTGTGTCAACAGAACATGAAAGGCTCTGCAAGACTCCCATTTCTATTCCAGGCTCAGAGTAAATGTTTTTTAACTACCATCAACACTACCTGTTTCATCTGCCCTCTGCAAGTGCTGCACTTAGTGTGGAATCCTTCACAGTGGCTTAGCTCACTTCAATATTCTTTCAGACTACACAATGAAGAACTTGAAAAGACTGGATTTTAAGGAGAAAAACTAATTTCAGAAGAGCTTGTAATTACAGGAGCTAAAGGTCCACCGATAGTCAAAACGAATGAGCATTAAAATCCTACAGCAGGCATTCTTTCAAAAAGATAACACAAAAGGTTAGGTTATGGTTTTCCAATACGATTAGTGTTTTAATAAAACTGTTCCTAGTTTCTACATCTGTCCTTATAACTGCACTCTTTTGCCCAGATAATTTTTCACTAATTGATATTTAGTCAAAATTACTTGGTAGTATACAAGACAAAGGGTCTAAGTAACAGGGAGCCAAGCTAAAATATAATTAATTTTCCCATCTAAGAGAATGACCTCCATAATTCACTTCAGGCTTCACCTCCAGAGTTGTCATGGCTCATTTCCTCATTACCAAAATTAGATTTTAAAACACCACTGTCCTCCATACAGTACACTCTGTCTCTGGTTATACACAGAGAGAGAGAGAGAGGGAGAGAAGACAATGTTTAAAATTATTTGAAGCACACAAATACCCAATTACCGCAAATACAGACTGGTCTACTTACTAAGAATACAGTGACCAAAGAGCTATCAGGTTATAACAAAGTCAGCTTGCAGATGAAATAAAATATTTTTGAGAAGAGAATTAAGAAGTGCAAGGAAGGCTCAAAAGGGAGAAATAAATTAAGAAATTAATTGAAATTAATTAACTCTATTGACTTTTAGACAAGCCCTGAAATATATAGATACAGCAAATATGGATCTGTAAGGAATTGGATCCCTATTTGTATGTTGAAACAAGGACCGGATGACTTTCACTTAATTCATAGAATTTAGCCAGGAGAAACAAAAGCAAAATCTCCAATTAAGATTATGAGAGGACTCAGGAGGACTCCATACAGCAGAAAGCAGCTGAATGCAGCAGTTCATTGCTCGGTAGTAGCCACAACCTGCTGGAAGCTTGCAGGTTGTGAGGCCTGTCTGGGAATATACATGTCTGGTTGGACAGAGATGATTGACTGCTCCAGTGATTTTAGTGGACATTGCTTCACAAAAAAGATGAGAAGGAAATCCAGATAGTGTGTCTGTTACTTATTTAAGGAGATTACTTTAGGGGACTGATAGCTCAGGGTGCTAGCTAAATAATTGGCATCTAGAAAGATGAAGCATCTCTCATTTACTTTGTCCCTATGCTTCTGTTTGTTAAAACACCCCAAAAACCTCCAGGCACAGTGGTTTTAAACATTTAAACATACTACTGATATTGTTTAATCACATCACAATCTGCATAGCTCTCTTGAAAGTAAACCCCTAGCAGTGTGTCAGAGTACATTAACACAGCAGACTGAAGCTCTGTGCTTAATGTATGAAAACACATATTGAGCACTTGTGAACTGCAAGTGGAAACACGTCCATTGCAAAATCAGAAATGATCCAATCTAGATTTAAAGTATAAGTACTGCAGAATAGCAGCCTGTCCAGCTTTTCCTACAGTAATGTGATAAAATCACTCTGCACCTTGCCATCAAAAAGCATCACACTTGTCAAAGGGGTATTTATTAATTTATTTGATCCACCTTTTTAAAAAGGGTTAGAGGTTAATAGTCTCACAGTCACATGCTTTTCAAGCAACAGTCTGGAAAAGAAATTCTTTCAAGCCTATTAAAATTCCTGCCTGTCACTTAAAAGTGGAATCTCTGATAAAAAAATGTCAGAATCTGCCATAAAAATTAAGTCGAGCCAAACTTTGGCAACTGAAAATGGCAAATGGCATCAGCATTAGGAAAATCACTCCTGCTGTTTTCAAGTCATGACAAAGCAGGGGAAGGTGAGGGGGTAACACTCCAGAGAGGTAGTGGTGGGTAATGCAAACTCTGAAGCACCAAAGTCCTTGGTGCTTCACAAACACCTCACACAAACACCTTCAGTCACAGCGTTGCGTTTGAATGCTACAATGCAGCCGAGTGTAACGGGGGGATGTTACCAGGTCTCCTGGCCACCTGAAGAAAAGTGGTTTCCATAGAAACACTAGCTTTCTTTCCTTAAACCACAACAAACATGCAGCATTCCTAAAGCGTACATCCAGCCGGATTAGGTGCTCTGGGAGAGAAAGTGGAGAACAACACCTAAAGGGTGCCAGGATCTCGCGCTAGCCTGGAGTAAGGCTCTTGCCTCCCCTCTTTGGCTTTGCAATTTGGAAAGCCTGCTGCAGAGGAGGCTCTTCAATCACCATAATATCTATAGCTTAATTTCTCACTTTGTTTAAACTAGCCTGAAAAAAGCCATTCCTGACAGGCTGAGTTTTTTAAATTTTTCTTTTTTTATGTGGATTTGGGGGCATTTTTTGAGCTCAGCAGAAATTATTTTAATTTTCTAGTATCTGAAAGTCTAGTGCAGTCTACAGCTGCCAGAGTTTGCTTTCAAACTGGAAACAAAGATAATGGAAGCTGTCTTACAATAGAAGAAAATATTATTACAGAAAGAATTTGGAACTAGAAAACATTGGAGCTCAAAACCCAGAGGCTGGAGAGTGATGGAAGTCTTGCAATTACTGCATCAGCTGTATCACTCTGAGGCCTTTTTGAGAATAAATCTGACCTCCTTTTTACGGCCTCCAGTATGTTCTGAGTAGGTTACTTCCAGGCAAAGGAAGGTCACGAGATCTTTGAAATCGTTGCTGAAAATGTGTTAAATGTGCATCCTACTCATCCTAAACAAAATCTCTTCTACACGTCCCTTATCTACTTCCACCAGTGCTCACTCTTCCCTAATATTTTCCTATGCAACCACTGCCTTCCCAACCGTGAGGATGTTATAACCAGTGTATCAAGATCCTTTTTCTTAAGCTGTCAGCACTTGGACTCCCATGGTACATTTATGCAGATTGCAGATCTGATTTTGTGGGTTAGGAAGACTTAAATGAGAATAAAGTCTGTGTAAGGGAGTAGGCTCCTGACCCAATACCTTTTGAACAAAGAAAAGCGCTGCAACTGCTGGTACATTATGGGAAAGCACAGAGGACAAGTTATTCAAAAAATATCCTATCGTATTATCTGAAGTGCTGATGATAGAAATAATTTGCAATTTCAAACACTTTGGACAGTTTCTGATTTTACAAAGGAGTTTTATATCATTATTGAAATGCTTCTCCTCCTCTTCTTCCTTGAGTTCTTATAGCTCAGATCCTACTTGATGTTTTCTTCCTCCTCAGTATATCTTTTCACATCAAAATCCATTCTATCAGGAAATAAAAAAGCATATCGGAAATTAAATGGAGGGGCAGTGAAGAAGTTCAACTCTGTAAAGGTTTAATCTCAAACCAAACATGTACTGGTTAATAAACAGCATAAGGAAGGCTGAGAAATATCAAAAAATAAGTGACACAAAGTGAAAGAAAGTTTAGCAGTCCATGAAATCTGTGGATTTAAACAGATTTCTACAGTGATCAGAGAAATGGGAAAGGACAATCTTATTACACTCATCTAGTCCCAAAGGCCAAAGCAGATGTATCCATCAGGTTGTAATTTCTGACCATAAAACTTTGCTTGAATAAAATCCTGCATGTGACCTTCATACATATTGCTGCCCTACAAACCTCTGTTGCTCTACAGCTGAATCCCATTTAGTTATGACTCACTGCCTTATTTACTTCACTGATCACAATAAGCTTTCAAAAGCCATTACGAAGGCTTGAGTTGGTGTCTGTAAGCATACTCTGGTGACTACCCTGAATGACAAAAAGGTTGGGTTAGGAAAAAAAAAAAAGAAAAATAAGCCTCACACACATGTGATTGCAATAGGAAAATGCGTTCAAAAAAGTTAATTTCAAACAGCTTCAGTCAAACCTATTTGGCACATGTTATAGGTAACCTATAGGACATTGGATTATTATAGAATTATCACTCAAGGTAAGCAAAACATGATATCATCAAAAGAAGATAAAAAAGGAGTTAGGAGAAAGGAGTAAGATTAAAAAAGCCCACCAGCACTATATGAAAATAAAATGCTTGCCATGAGGTTAAAACATGGCCAATGGATCTCCAAGGACAACACACACCTTTGGCCAAGCTCTGACTACTTTCCGGATGGTGTGGATGCCTCAAGTACTGCAAACTCTTGCAGTTTGCTCCATAACTCTTGGTGTGCAAGTGGAAATGGCAGCACAAAGCCTGAGGAAATCTGCTGCTCAAGGACATGTACCAGCACAAGCCAAAGCATTACATCTGGTCCAAGCTACCAAAGCCACCTCCCTTCCCTTGCCACAAAAACGCAAAGGCCATCACACATTTTCCATCAGCCATTCAGCTACTATATGGTTGTACTACTAATGATAAATTAAGGACTGGAGGAAACAGCAGGCTCTGAACCATAAAATTAATGCTTTAATTACTAGTGTATTGAAGTAAGCACCAGCATAATATAATTAAGAGAAAGATAAGAGAATAGAGTGATTTTCTGACAAACGAGAAAAGAAGTGTTGTATTCATTTCAACCAAATTTCCCAGTGAAAGAAAAAAGTGTTCACTGAAAAGAAATAGAGAAGTATGTCTTTTATATTTAAAAAAAAAATAACTACAGTCTAAGTATATGTAGAACTCAAACCCTTTTGAAGGCCTCTCCCACCCCTATTTAAATACTGCTGTAAATTGGAGTCTCACAGGAAAGGAAGTAAAGATTATACTAATATATATTATTAGCAGCAGTATGGATCTGGATCATAATTCCTTGTTTCATAGTGCCAAATCACTGCCTAGCTGCCATACAATACCTGACTATCCCTACTTCTTTTAATGTCTATATACAAAGAAAACTTAAGTTTCTGCTTTTCCTTTGTGGTACCCCATGTGGGCACAGCATAAAAAAGCCAAATCCCAATATTTTCCCTCTCTCAATTACACAAGCACACAAATATTTTGAGACACTGCGCAGAAGAGTACCGTAAATATTGTGAAGCATTTTATGTTGAAGAAAGAAAAAAAGAGAGAAGCAACTTGCCATGTTGGACATTTCCACAGGTGTCACTGTGACAAATCTCAGTGATGGGCTGCAGCTTCCACAAGGGTATGGGAGGAAGCACACTTGCTGCTGGCCCTTTCCGTGGCCAACAGAAGGGAAGACTAATTTTCCTAACTTAAATAACTTCACCTCCTGTTTCTGTGCACTAGAACATAAATGATACCTGAGGCCACTTCTAGTGATATTATGGGGCATGTCATTCACAGGTCTTCTAGGATAAAACCACTCAGCTTTGCTATAGTATCATCCCCCCCAACCAGAGCTGTTAAACAGATGCCCTATGGTACAAGTGGAAGATATTTAAGGGCACTGTAATAATTTATAAAAACAGATTCAGAGGGAAGAACGCAGTACTGCACAGCTGGCAATCCTCCCAAATTATTTATCTTTACATACCAAAATCGTTATGAAGTATCTGAGTATTTCTGTTCACATCGTTTGGGAGTTACTTGCCAATCTCAATAATAAAGTGAAATAAAAGATTTTATGCAGGTTGTCCATTACTGCATCATTACGAAAATAACTCTGTACCTAATGTCTTGTTTCATGAAATCTTTGCTCATGACTTGTTGGATTTCTGAAATTCACAGTCCTAGGCAAATTCTTTATCCTTCTCTATTGACTGAAAAGGGCAGTTTAAAGAAAAAATTAGACCAATTTTAGGCCAATTTTAAGCCATTATTATTAATCTAATGCTTTAAATAAGCATTTTGCCAAGCATTAAAAGTTGGGAATTTTAAAGGCTTTTCTGTAGTTTACACAATGAGAAAAATCTCAAAACTTTAAAAAACTCCAGATATTGCAGCCTAAAACAAAGCAAACTTCAAGCAGTTTATATAAAGATAATTAAAACAAGCAAATAGCATATTAAATGTATAGTATATTTTTTTAACATTTAGGCTGTGCTTGATAGGAGAGGCCACAGACCTCGGACTCAGTGGGTTTATGATTCCAAGGAAAGGGACATGCTTGCATGAGAAAGGCAAGCTTGAGAATACTGAATGTCACACACTGAAAAATATGATATTTAGTCTTGTTCTAGTATTTCTTTTATAAATAAAAGACCAGAATGGCCTGATTGTTTAAATGAACATTTTTCCTGGTGTTTAGTACAGTGCATTTCTGCTAAGCATTTGTCCCAGTTATAAACCATGTCAATATGCCACTTTTACCAATATGTGGCAAAAGTTAGAGTGGTCCCCTTCCCTGCTACTAACATTTATAAAACATACAATTAAGAGCAAGGGGTGAGTGATATAGAGATACAGAGAAAAGGAGAAAGGCAAGAAACTGGTGCAAAGTAATCAAATTATTACACTGGAGCAGCTGCCTGTGTTCAGCTAAAACACATTGACTCTGGTATAATATTTTAACAAGCAAATTGTCATCAATACATACATACAAAAGATTAAAAGCTTTTTTCTTCACTTGGATTATTCCAAACAAAACACAGGGGTCTTAAAAAGTAGGGAATATGATATCTGCTAGGCATGCAGCTGAATTTTACCATGCATTTACAAGAAATAGTTTTTTCTGGAAAATATTGAATTCATCAATATCATAACAGACCTTTCACTCACCCACCAGATGGCAATGAAATTTATGTCAAATCTGCTCCATCCACATTTCAAATGTTGACTATACTTTCAACAACAACAAACACAACTTTTGCATAAAATAATAATTGAATATTGAAATATTGGATCATTAACTCCTTTGATAGTTCGACTTTACTAGGCCTTCCTAGTTTCTCTAAGTCACAAATAAGGTACTTAAAACATAGTTTTGTGAAATAGTTTGCAGCTAATCCACCACAATGATACAGGAAATAAATAGCTAAGTTTCAGAGTTAATTAATGCTAAGCACAGAGCATCAGCTAGCATTAGCCATCCTGGATTAAAAAAAAAAAAAAAAAAAAAAAGCACTCAAATACCAACAATGTAGAAGGCATCTTAAAAAGACAGAGTTAGCTTAGTCATTTTCCCCTCTGAATTCTAAAAGTATCAAGTAGTTCTTCCAGTTTCTATGTTAGCCTTTTCAGATTGAAAGAGATGAAATTGATTCTAATTGGAATACTCTCAAAATCATGTCTTTTACTGCTTCAGCCATATCAAGCAGAGACTGCCATGCTTCTCATTACGCAGATCTATCTACTTGCAAAATTTAACAGAACAAAAAATTACTAAATCACTAAATTCTCAAAAAATTAAGAATGTCATTGGTAAAAAAAAAAAAACAAAAACAAAATAAGCATTAAAGACTTTTTCATTAGCATTGCCTTGTCAATAATCCATTGAAGCCAAACCTTTGATTCCACAAATATTGAAATAACTAATTGCATATTTCCCTTAAATCTCAAGTGTCTATACAGAGCTAGAAAATCATCAAAATTTAGTTTTGTTGTTAAGAAAAGTTTAGTAATGTAACTGAAATAAATAACTTTGGCATCTCAGGCAGAAGTCACTCTTCCAGAACAGCAAAGAAATAACAAATGCTTAAACCCCAAATTTGAATCCATATTTCTCAAGACTTTTCCCAGTGGTCTTTCCAGAGAACTGCTCAGTCACACGAGTGATTTACTAATCCAGCTCAGAGGGATTTCAAATATTATTTTCTCTTATCATCCTGCCACTATCACAGGAGCCCAAAGCAATGTCGTCATCCCTTGTCCAGTAATTGTGGAATGACACAAAGGACAGGCTGAGAACAGCATCATGTATTGGGCACAGGCAACTTTCTGAATCTTCAGGTTACCTCTAATCCCCTCTTTAAAACAGGTAACCTTCTCAGGTGGGTGGGCTGAAAAGGTTATCCACACAACAACCTTTGCTTTCCAACAAATTGCCATAAGTTGCCCAAAATTAACCCAAAAATAGTAGGAAGTAGTCATCATTTTGACAGTAACTTCCAAACAGCCTGGAAAAGGGGACAGAAGTAGGGAAAGTGTGTCTGACTTCTTCATCACATTTCAACAGCCTATACATAGAAAATGGATAAAAGCTGAATTTCTAGCTATAAGTCACTAGGACCAACAGAAACCAAAGCAACTAAAACCAAAATTAAAGATACTATTTGATATTTTGAATAAAAAGAAGCCAACAAAAAATGAAAGATTCCCATAAAGATAGGAGACTGTCAAGGTAATATTTTGCATGTCACAGAAGAAACAACAACAGGAAATCTTTTTAGCGTCCTACCTTCTTGAACTGCCTGGAAAGGATTGTTGCCATCCACAAATGTCACTGAACATGTGATTTTCTCTGTCTGTAAGATTTCATCATTCTGGTTGAGATCAGCTACTGCCATTCGAAAAACTTCCTCATCTTTTTTGGCAGATTCATCAAAAATTGCCCCTGTGGAGGAAAGAAAGAACAAGAACAAAAATCACATTGCACCTTTCATCTCCAGTATCCCAAAGCATTAATCATAAGCACTTAAGACATTTCTTTGCTAGAACATCATCTCTTCCTCATCCTTAAAAGAAGGTTCTCTCTATACAGAGCCCAGAAGTTGGTTCACAATATACAGAATTTTTATATTCTGACATCATTTAAGACGTATATTGAAGGGAAGCATTGATGCCAGTTAGAAATATTGGGGAAAAGGAGTTAGGTACAAAGCAAATGATCTGCATAAGAACATGGCTCTGAAATGAGAATTGAATTTCTTCCAAAGGTGCCACTTAATATATTGAATGACTACAGTGGGCTATGATCTACATTTAACATCATGTCTACTGACGATTAAAAAACACAAAGTTCAAACAAAGAGAGAATAAGCCTAAAAAGGTAGCAGCACTGAGAAAAGGAGGTAGAATTGACACCCACGATCGATAGACAGGTCAGGAGCCAATATAAATG
This sequence comes from Setophaga petechia, assembly GCA_024362935.1. NCBI lineage: Eukaryota > Metazoa > Chordata > Aves > Passeriformes > Parulidae > Setophaga > Setophaga petechia. Next base: position 49,688,486 of record JANCRA010000001.1, read on the forward strand.
ATTTCAAGTGTAATACCTCTAGAATTTGCAAAACAACAATTCCAGGTAATTGTCAGACTCTTGAAGTCAATAAGTTAAATTTAAATGGTTAATTAAAATAAGTACTGCCTATATAAATCTCACAGAAAGTGAATGTTCTGACTATTTCTTCAAAACATTTAAGCAGAATGTTATTAACAGGGAAGCAATAAACTCAAGAGGAGCTTGCAGAGTCAGAGTGCCCAGCTCTCATTTAACCAATTATTCAGATGTATTGAAAAAGAATTCTAAAACTAATCCAGAGATTTTAAAGATTTTTTTCTTTAAACTATAGCATTGCTTTTAGCATCACTGATTTCCTATCATTTTACACTTGCTTTTTGTATTAACTATTTATCCAGAGATGGCTCAAAAAGTCCTATGACAAATGCTAGATTGTTTGAAACCTTAAAATCAAGGCTATTAGATTTTCAAGCACCTTTAAAGCTTTCAATTTCAGGCAGCAGATTAGAGAGACAGAAGGACTGCTTTAAAACCAGACTTTTGAAAACTGTATGTATTTATTCTTGAGTGTCTGTTGTCAGTACAGAACTCAGCTAAGGCAGTAAATGTGTCAAGGCGAACAGAGACAACAGAAAATGCTGATCACTGAAGGCTGCAGGTAAGCACCTGCAATCAGAACTGGAAAGAACTGAATACTATTCATTTAGAGGAAATGGCTACTTGAAGACAAATAAACTTCATACACAGTGTTTGCTGTGTTTTTCCCACTGACCTCTGACACTCATCTTGCTGCCAGCACCACTCATCCTTCATGAGCATCATCTCTTCCTACAGTCTGACCGCTTTGACTCTAGCATTTTCCCTCCTGAAGCTCCTACCATCTGGAACAGCTGTTCTTTACCTCTCCACCTCATTCACCTGTCATCTCTGTGCAAATCTCAGTTGAAAACATCCATTTTTCCCCTTGCCCCCATTCCAATTTCCCTAGTTTTATTTAGCTCCTTAAAGCAAAGCTACACAAGGCCGAGAACACGCTCGGTATGCAAAATGTTACAAACCCTGTCTTCTCCACAAAACAGCTATTTGTGGATACATGCAGCATTTAAGGGGACAAAAAACCGTCCATGAAAAGAGAGTTTTGACTTTTCATGCATCTTAAAACATGTTTCTTGCCTCATGGAACTGAAACCAAACCCACACAGGCTTCACTTGGGGATTACACGCGTACCGATAATAACAACAGTCCTGCAAATACTCAAAGGAATGATTCTACGTGGCTACTTAGTAACAAGGGTAAAATTAAGGGGGGAAAAAAGAATTAGAAAATAATTATTGTAATTAGTCAAATTCCATCCCTGTAGAGTAACTCTTCCACAGATGCTATACTGTAAAGTGAACATACACAGATTTCATGCACACCCAGGGCAGATGTTGACTGTGTTGCAGAACAGCATGGGAAAACAAAGATCTTCCAGGCAACACTATGGAGCACAGATTCTTACTCAACAGACGGGAAATATCATCTTAAGCCTGGCTCAGTCCCCAAAAATACCCACGTCATTTATTGAGTAGAGGATACAGCAAAGTCCCAGGTAACTATGTTTCTTTTCTATGTGTCATCATAAAAAGCCCCTGCAGCACCTTTGCCCTTCCACTGGGCAACTGAGGGCTTCTGCCAAGATAATCCTGGACTGGTGAATCCATCCAGGTTCTCAACAGATGAACCTTCTTTGCAGTCTTGTTGTTCTTTTCACACACAGGTATTCCTAATAAACTCCTATGTTTTTTTCCAGTTTCTCAGCCTGCAAGAAACCAGAGCTCTGGCAGCACCCGAATGTATAAGGGACTGGGTTAGATCAAGCTCCATGCTGTCTTCACAAATGCTGCTCTTTCTCACTTGAGTACAATGCCTCCACTTTTGCTCTGACCACTGCTTATGTTTTTATGGCTCCATATTTCAGATGCAAATTTCAAAATTTCTCCTATAACAGACAGTGTATCTGACATTGTATAGAAACTACCTCACAGAAACAACATCACACATGTTCTAGTGTAGGAGTATCTCTGTAAGTAAAACACGTAGATATATAGTTGAATTGCAAAAAAAAAAGTCAAACAAAGTTCATGTCAGAGCATCCAAGCAGGAATTCAATTCTTTTCCTTTAGAAACTCAGGCTTTATTCATTAGAGTTCTCTAAGTTCCCTACACAGAAAGCTTTTTAAGATATAATAAAGATTGCAATGTTCCTTTCAGGAGATGGCACTGCACAGCCGCACATGCATTACACTTTCAAATAGCAATAAGAGAAATTCTATTACTTAATTCATTCTCAAAACTTAATTTCAGTTGTTATATAAAATTGAAAACCTAAAAACAAAACAAAGTCAAGCCACAAAACCCCTGAATCATTTTAAAATTGTTATTACTCCCATATATATATAATTTCATGTCCCTGTTTCAGCTGTTCTTCATGTGTCTATATATCTGTATATAATACTGATGGGGATGGAAGAGATATTACTTTTGCTTGTTTTGTAAAAGAAAAGGCATTTCAATGAAAAGATGGAAGGGATTGTTTGGACAGTGCTGGAATATTTTCCATTCCCTGTCATTTCGGAATTATCTTCTAGTATACAGGATTGATCTTTCTGATGTGAAAGAGGTATATCAAAATTTTTACCTCTAGCTCAACATGTAACCCTTAACTTAAGGTTAACTTTAAGGTTAACTTAAACCTTACATATGAGATATTTGCTTGCCAAGGCCTGAAGTTTTTATGTGTATCTTTCAAAATATTGTCATTAAACCAAGTCAAGCAACACAAATGAACAGATAAAGTGTATCAGACTTTAAAATTACTCCCCTAGTGAGACCTATATGCGCTCTCATTTCTCCATCTAGAGCTGAGAGAATTTCTCCATCTGGAAATGAGAGAACTGGAAAGACCACAAACTTACTTGGAGTACATGAACCCTTTTGGCCAAAAGAAAAATTGTTACAGAAAGTAATAACAGCTGAGGAGAAAAAGAAAATTATTTCCATAGATATTGTAAGGCACTCACTCGAGAAAAATGATGCAACAACCCTATTTACAAAGGGAGAAAGTCTTCAAAAGGAGACAAAAGTAATGCTGTTCATTTCTCTTCCAGCCCCACTGCTTATCTCAGCTGGAAGAGGCCTCACACTGAACATGTCACTTCTAACTGTGCTCAAGGAGCATTGCCATGATTGCATTGGGAGCCAACATGCTGACACTGCAACCACTGTGCACCAGTTTCCCCCTCCTGTTTTATTAGCATGTCATTACTTCCAGCTCTATTTCAGAATCTGGATGACGACAGCACAAACATTCTTTTCTGGCTTTTTAAAAATCCTCAGCACCATCAATTATGTCATGTGGTTTAGCAGGGAATTCTTTGCATTTAACTATCTCATTCTCACTCAGCCATGCCACCAGAAATCTGTCATTTTAAGTTAATATAGACCAAATCACAATAAGTTCAGACACCAATAACATTATTAGAATGGCTTTTCAAAGATCCCTTGTCCTACTGACCCATAAACACCCCAAAATATAATCCAGATTAGATATTGTCAGCTATTTCTAGAGTAATATGAGCAGTCTTGGGGAATCAGTTCAGAAAACAAAAATGTAAGAGAAATGCATCATTATTTCAAGGATGAAGTGAGAAGAGATTTAAACCATTGTTCATCTATCAACTAAGAAAGGACAAAGTCCACTGCTTGAAGTGTTCTCAAGTGCTAAAATTATATTACATATAAAAGTATGACATTTCTGGATTTCAGTGCCCCATATTAGTCTCAGAAAATTAAGTACCTTATTTCAAAGAGCACATGGATTAAATGCCATTGTGAATTGAGGTCACAGTTCAGTTTCAGCACATTTGATTTTCACCTTCTAACATTGCACACACTGCCCTCGCCAATAAAAGGCATATATGCTTTGCCCAGTAATTTACTAGTTCATTCCAGGAATTTTTGGAGAGAAAAGGAAGCAAATGGTAACATCTACATAGAAAATTTTTGAGCAACTATATCATGTTCTCAGCAGCTCTTGATTGTATGACAATTCTTCGTGCCACTGATATTGCCAATTTTTTCCACTGTCTGAATCCAATTGCACTGCATTTTCTCAACTGCTGCTATTGAATTATTATTCTGAATGAGAAAGTTAACACTGCTGCTGGGAGAAGGATGGCCGTGCTATTAATGCTCAGAACTGGAAGCTGAGAGTTTTGACTTTTCATGGCAAAGCTCATCTGAAATGTCCTTCAGATCTATGAGCTCATTTCCACAAATCCAGCTGCCCAATATCAAATAAGGTTAGGAAACAATTTCTAGAGGCCTAAAGCTGGTATTTGAGATCCTCAGACACACTGTAGAACCAAATCTCATGTTATTTCTAGGTCATGTGAATGTCTGGTTGCCAAAATTTGTATCAAATCCAATCTTTTTTAACTATAGTGGCAAATGCCTGGGCATATTGCATTCTATCATGTCTAATTTACAGAATATATGCATGCAGCTTCAGTAGGCCAATTATAATGCTATAATTGTCAACAACAACAAGACAAAGTGCAGGAGTTCTACAGAGGGGCTGCAGTAATGTAGGAAGTGAGGAGGTCACACACAGAGACCTTGCCTTGTGCATGAAGCTCCCATTACCGTGGTATTCAGCATGCACTCATACAATTGGACCCTAAATTTCATTGTGACACATTTAGAGCTGCTGTTAAGCTTCTCTATTGACCAACAGGCAGCCGAGTACGTGCGATCACACCTTGATTTTTTTCAATGAAGGGAAAACAGCACACTTTGCCTTTGTCTTCTACGTTGATTAAGTTTTAGAAACAGCACAGCAAGCTTCATTTTGTCATTGCAGCATGAAGGCAGCTGAGCTCCTCCACCTCCTGTATCAGGAGGGAGCTGCCAGCAGAGGTGTCCTGAGCCACCTGGCACGTCAGGCTGCGGCAGCACAGGGCTGGGGCACCGAGCCCCATGGGGACCAGCGTGGGGCTCCAGCTCAGGGCACAGCCAATCCCCTGCATCTGGAAACACCAGCCTCCTGTGTTTGCTCCCCAGAGCTCTCCTGCCTTGCACCACTGGGATCTCAGCACCAGAGTGCATCTAGGTCAAGCTGAAATTTTTGAAAACACTACTTGTTTGTTCATTTTAATTTTTCAAGACTTTCACAGCTCCCATGATGATGTTAAAAGAGGCAGCAGGGTAGGCTGAGGAGCACCTGCACCATCTCCTTCTGCAAAGGACATAATGTCTCCATGCCCACCAAACGGTAAAGGTAAGATTTGTCTTTCTACTTTACATATCTATTATTTCAACAAGTACAATAAAGACATGGAACAACACATTAGCAAATACTTTCCACTTTTATCAGCAGACATATAAAAGAAAATTAAAACAATCACCTTAGGAGAATGTGTTTGCCAACACTAAATCTACACATACATATGGAAATTTTACTTGCTACTTTTTGCAGCAAAGATGAGACCAGAAGAACTTCCCAGTTTCTTGATTATCACTGACACAAGAGTGATCAACTAAGAGAAGCATCAGGCCTACTGTCATTTTTTTTAATAGACTTTTATAAAGGTCTGCTTCTGATAGAGAAGACTGGATATTTTCCCAGACCATGAACAATGCCAGTTTCCCTGAGGGACCACACACTACATATGCCTGCATATAGATCCCTGCTACCTCCAGAAAGAACTCCTTCAATAATAAAAACTGTATCCATTTTTGATGTGGAAATGGGAGGAAAAAAAAAGCCAGGAGCAAAATTATTAGCTACAAGACCCACCCCTAATCAGAATATGTGGAAAAAAACCCACACAGTCCATTTCTGCTCCTTTTATAAGCACTTTACCCATTCTCAGATCAGTGATATGACTGGAATATCACAGAAGTGATAAAGCAACTCCTTCGCTTTATTGTTTTCGTTTTCTAACTTGAAATATTTGCAACAGAGTTGAATGAGGAATTTTACAGGTGTCTCAATCTGGCAAATTGCTAGAGGCAAAGTCTGCTTGAAATACACAAAAAGTCAGAAAACTGCAGCTATCATCTAAATAACAAAAAAGTCTCTCCATTCTTCTGCCAAAACATGGTTGTTCTTTAATGTCCCAATCTCAAGTAAAACAACCGAGACTGTTCTGCTTGGTTTTGAAAACTGTTATTTGTTTTAAATTATTTGACCTCAGGAGGCTATGTACTGTATTACACCTTCTCCTTTTTGTTATCTCTGGAGTATACCAACCAAGCTTTGGAAGAATGGTGGCTTGGTAGGTTGACAAATTAAATGAAGACTCCACTTTTTAAGCATTTCTGAACATATTTACATGCAGTGAGACCAAATGCTTCAAGTATTGTATGTCAAAACTATAAATTATAAGGTGATACTGAATTTCTAGGTAAGCTGGGACACAAACCTGAAGGTACAGAATCAATTGTCTTTTTATTTCCTTAATTAAATTTTAACATAATTGAACGTGGTCTGGGGTCAGTTCATCTGCACGCAATAGGGGCTACAGCTCTGTGGAGCTCAGGAAATATTGAAAATTACTGCTCTGACAGTTGGCAATACCAGAATGCACACTGGATTTTTTTTTTCTGTTTAATTCTACAACAACATTGTCGATACACATCAGTGTCATTGGGAATTATGTTCACATTTGGAAAGAACAGACTCTAAGATCTTATCCTCCTTATTTACACTGTCTGTCAGGCACATATGCACAAGCACGAACTCCTTCCAATCACCATTGAATTATTTTAAGCTCATCCTGACAGATATTTCTAATCGTTCTCAAGTTCTAAAGCATCATTTTACACTTATATTTAATGTAGCAAATGGTACAATTTGTCAAAATCATCTGCTGAATCTTGTTAATCTCATTTAAAAAGCAGCTGTCATTTGCCAGTTCCTTTTTCTGATGTGTTATTGTTGGCTACCAAGTTTAAAAAAGAGGAATACAGAGGAAGAGGAAGGCAAAACATTGTGGTCTTACCAAGAAATGCACTTCACAGGATTATAATGACTTAGAGGGGATCATCAAAGTTCAGCTCCTAGCCTAGCACAGGCCAGTCCCAAAAATCACACCGTGAGCCATCTATTTTGATGCATTTTTTCCTATGCAACATACAATCAATGGCATCTTAAAAGGCAATTCTAGAAGATCTCCAGGTAAATAATCAAGTCCCTTCTCAATTGCTTGACATTCTCATTAACTTAAGGGGTCCTCAAGTAGAAAAGGAGAGTAAAAACTACTATATCAAAGAAATAACAATTGACACACACACCTAGTTTTTCTTTTAAAGAGCTAACTAATTGATTGCACAAATTGCAGAGCCACAAAAAATTTGTTCCTGCAGATTGAAAAGTGCTGCACAAGCACCTGTTGGAGCATTGGAGACCGCTAACTACTTTTGTAATTGCAGCAGGGCACAATATTATCATCATAGAAACAATAAATTTTATACACAATGTGCCTTTCATAGCGTAAGAATTAAGATATTTTCTGTGCACTATTCCGCTCTAAACTTGATATGGTGATTAACTACAGTGATAATATCTTCACATTCATTATGCAACAAATGAGCTGATAATAATGAGAAGCTTTTCATGTTTTCTATCATATCCATAACTATCAAGTTAGGGTCTAGCTGTGAAAAGCATCTGGTTTGGTAGATAGACTTGCCATATTATTAATACCCCATATAGAAAGTTTATGTGATGATCATAAATTTACTGAATAGTATCCACATTCTTGAAAAAAATATTAGAAAACAACTTTATAATGTATTTCCAAGGCTTGTTTAATTGTTGGTTTAGAACCAGAGCAAAATACTGATTCGCTGAACTATTTCATAATTTTTCTCAGCCCCTCCCTGTTAATGTAAGAACACCTCACAAACTGTTAACAAGGATGACTGCATCCTAAAAAACAAACTCCTAAATAGTTGTTAAGCATTTGTCATTACCTGTCTTCCACTCTCATACTTGCTGCTCTGTCTGTGTAATACTGTGTCACAGCTGAGACAGCCACAACACACAGAGTATCATCAAACAATTCCAGAAGGCTTCAGCCCACACAGAGTAACACCAGACCACTGCAAAAGGCTGCAAGCATCTGCCTTCCCTGTCCTTCAGCCCAGCCTTTTATACCCCTGATGTTGATGCATTGCACCTGTGTGCCCTCTGTTCCCTGTGGTGGTTGGTCAGTGCCCCTGGGCACTCCATGGCTCATTGCTGTCAATGCTGCTCACCTGCTGCTCACAGCTGCAGCCCACTGGGGATGAGGCTGGACACAGCCCCACCCCAATTACCACAAACTGTGTACCTACAATTCTGCTTTGTGATTTTTGAAAGAAGTTATTGGTTTAATTAATCAAATGATGCAGACTGCTAGGTAGAGATGGAGAGAAAACTGCTGCCAAACCATATTTTATGACATGAGGCAGCTGCAGCACCTCTCTCCTGTAGCAGCTGAACTTAGTGGAGAAGAATGAGATTATGAGATTCCCAATATGCTGGAGATGTTTCTAGAACACAAACATACGCCTGTGTACACACACACAGACGTGAAAGTGCAAAGATTGGCGCATGAGGTTTTTCTGGAGGGCATTTTTCTGTTTTTCCCTTCCTATTTCACAAGCCTTTTGCTGCAAACAGTTTAATCATTTCAAGGAGTACAGAAACCTGGCTTACAACACTTAGATACAGGTGTTGACACTAAAGATTGCCATTGGGAGGGTATTTACAGGAATAAGAGATGATTTCTTGAGTACTACACAATGTATAAATTCAGCCTCCTAGTACCTCTAAAAAAATTAGACAGAGGCACTGAGTCATCATGCCACAGACTCACAGAATTGTTTGGGTTGGAAGGGATCTTTAAAGACCATGGGCAGGGACACTTCTAACCTGATCATGTTGTAAAAATCCCCATCCAAGCTAACCTTGAAGATGCTCAATGATGGAGCATGCACAGCTTCTCTGGGTATCACAGAGAAGTACAGACAGACAACCTTTAAATATATTGCTTATAAAAATCTATTCGATACAATGTGCAGTGATATGTATGCCATGGTTAAGAATTATATAACACAGGGAAGAAAGCAGTAATGAGAAACTGGTTTATGAGCCCTACTGAATATGTAAAAGCAGACTCTGAAAATAATCCTTTTCTTAAACAGCTTTTCTATTCTCCTGGAGGAGAGACATTCAGCAAATTTACACACAAACATTGCATTTGAATGGAAATGGGATCAACCAAACAAATTAGTCCATTTTCTTTCAAGACAGGACATCTTGTAGAGGGCAATTTACATTACAGCTGAAAATTAACATGTGTAACTTCTTTCACTCTTATTTCACAAAGAGTAACAAATCTGGAAGCAATCTTTTTCCAATTTCAACACAAAAACCACATCCAGAATTGCCCCAAGAAAGAGCCACTTTCCACAGAATGATACAAATACCCTGTTTCTAAAAACATGGTTCTTACTTCTCAGTACAGATTTTCCTGAACTAGCGTTACCCACCTTAAAGACAACTTTTTTTTAAAATTTTATCCTTTCAGCAAAAGGACAGCCCACGTGACTCTGAAATTCTCTCTTTAAATATTCAGGACTATAGGCTCAAAGTGCCTTAATGATCAAGGATGTTGAATCCTTAAATTTTTTGTCACTTCTTATAGAAGATGGTGCCATATCTTTGTACTTACTCAAGTCTGAGAGAATATTTTCTACTTTCTCAACTGATCATTTGCATGTGTGTATAAAAAATAGATTCTCAGAAAATATCTCTCAGACAAGCTGACAAAATTTTCATTTCAAAAATTCCACCCAATAAATTATTGTAATGATGCTTCCATTTTAAAGCAGTCAAAATAAGAAGTGGAGAGTAAGAAAAGGTTAATGTCATCCCACATGAGACACATTACAATATGACCAAAAAGTCCTGCTTTAAATTTCTTCAACTCTCTGCTGCAATTTAATTCACCCATTGTTTTAATAATACTACAATTCTTCAGAAATACAAAGCTCTTTGAAAATTCACTGTCTTATGAAATGTGTGTGAATTTGCATTTCCCAAAGCCTCACTGCAAGTCAATTAAAAGCTTGAGTTCTGCTAAAGAGAAGTTTCCAGAGTGCTATAAAAGTGTGTACTTTTTTTTTTTTTAAACAAGACAAAATTTCTGATTTTAAGACAGACTCTGAAAAATGAAGAACAGGTGTTCCTTCCATTGGCTTCAATAACCTCAGCCTCCAGGTCCACAGCTGGAACAAACTTTAATCTCCCCAAGATCACAAATACTTTTGAGAAACTAGCCCTGGCATTAGATTTTTTTAAAATGAGACCTAGAACTATGTGTTTGGTTTAAGTTATCACCTGTCAAAAACAACTTATAAAAAGCCATATGCAAGTGAATAATTACTTTCCCATTTTAGAGATTAAGTAATATTAAGCAGATGTGGAGTGACTTGTTCAGACACTCCATAATTAGTTGCCTGTCAAAATTAGAAGAATCTAATAAAAATCTGATTATTCAAAGTACCTATCTTTATTTCTGTCACTTAACACATATAATCTTGGAACACTGATATTAAAATAACAGTAAGTATGCTATTATTATAGCTCCCACTTGATTCAAAATTTCATTGGAGAAGAGATTTAGTTTTTTGGTTTTCTTCTTTGGATGGAGTGTTTGAAGAGGGGAGGTTTTAGGTTTTGGTTTGTGTTCTTGGTTTGGATTTTTATTGGTTTTTTAAACTGAAGTGGCTCTAAATCTAAGGTGGTGAAAATGTGTTTAATGTCAGAATCATTCTAACTTGAAGAGACTTGATTAACTTAGGTAAAGGCTTTCTTTTAAATTTTAAGACCTATTTTAAATCAGGAAAAAAATCCAAACCAGAAAGTGGGAAAACAGAAGATTAAATTATACAGAACACTCCCCCCCAAAAAAACCACAGTAAAAATTGTGTCATTAACCATATTTAAATGTGAACATACAATTTAGAGACTTGAAAATGAATAAAAAAATCCCAGAAGTGACACTTGTGGAGGTATCAAGCTTGTTCTTGTTGCTGCATCATCTCTACTGATCAATTTAAGTTCATGAGGAGCCAGCCAAAGAGCGAGAAGCATTTTGACAGCAGCCAGTTGTAGGAAACAGATAATTTTGAGAAAATTTTATTATTTATCACAGAATGACTAAGTTAGAAGAGACCCTAAAGATCATCGAGTCCAACCCAGCCCCAACACCTCAACTAAACCCTGACACCAAGTGCCACATCCAGTTGTTTTTAAACACATCCAGGGATGGTGACTCCACCACCTCCCCAGGCAGACCATTCCATACTTTATCACTCTTCCGTAAAAAAACTTTTTCCTAATATCCAACTCATATTTCCCTTGGTGCAGCTTAAGACTGTGTCCTCTGGTTCTGTCAGTTGCATTTACAAAAGGGTAAAAAAGGAACAAGAAAATTTCCACCAGAATTAAAGAAAAAATTCTCTCTATAATAAAATATTAATATAATCTGAAATAATTCCATCTACTAGCTTTATGGAAATCAAGATCTAGGTTTTGTTTTCCTCTAGTCAGCAGAACAGTACCTGTAAAAAATGCACATCTTATTTTCTGTCACCGGTGATAAGCACCTAAGTAATAAACAGACAGAGAAACCCAGGAAAGAAGAATAACCTTCCTACTATTCCTGTAATGACTTTTAGTATCAGCAATTTGCCCAGCTCACTAGTTTAAGAAAAAATATATTTTATGATCTACTTGGCAACTTTAAGAAAACAACCCCAGCAGTCACTGTAATATGAACATTAAAGCAAATTAGGAAATTATTTTACAAACCAAAAGGACATGTTACATTCAAGCCTAGAATCTAAATTCTACTCTCCTTGGCATTTAAATACTTCAGTAGATATATTTAGTTAGATTTTCCAGTCACTTCTACCTTAATCAAGTCCTTTTATGATTTGGAAGAAGATGAAGAAACTTAGCTCACGTAGACTTTGCCTACAGGTCTGTTACATGACTAGACATAAAGCTTAAAAATTTGTCTACAGGTTTTGAATCTCATTATTAACATATCACCTAATTATCAGAGTATCAGAGGACCATTTTAATTAGTTACTACTGTATCATTACCAATTACTACAGAATACTTAGAGTATATTGTGGCACATTTTATGTGTAAAATGTGTAATTAATTTGTCAAATTACTCCAAAAGACAACACCAGAATTCTACCTAATATAAATGCTTTTGCACCCATAATTCCTGGTACTCAAATTCCTAACCAGAGGTTAGTAAAAACCCTGCAAAATTAAGCACTGATACAGGGATTCCCCAGCAGACTGTGCCAAACGTAACTTGTTTCTTAGAAGATTTTTTTTTAATCTCTCTTGCTGGCCTCTTTCCAAGCAAGAAGAGGGTATCTAAATATTCTGTATTTAATGGTAATGGAAAAGGCATTTCTAGGAATTAGATCTCAGCTGCAGGCATGACTCCTAATCCTTCATTTTTAAAAGCAAGTACGACTTTACTGAGGTCATGATTTTCCATGCTAGATCATCACTGTACAATAATTTATTCTTTATAACAAAGTGGAGCTAATGTAAGATAAAATTTCTGAGAAAGAGGAAAACTGCAGTGCCCAGGATTTAAGAATTATGTACATGTTGTATAACAACAGAGCATGTATACTTAACTGGTCCTTAATAAAGGGTAAAAGTAGTTGAAGAAATGGGACTACAGCAAGTATCCAGATCTCCTCTTCCCTATCTATCCTCTGTTCCAGACAAAATATAATGCAACTCTGTATTCACTTATGCAACTCTAAAATCAAATTGTAGGTAGCAATCCACATTTTCATGAACAAAATTCAACTTCTTTCCCTTGAGGGAAAAAATTCAAACCTCAAAACCATTTAATATTTTACAAAGAAAAAGTATTTTTCATCAGCTTGACAGGGCAACTAAGAGGTATTTCCCTGATTCTGGGATCTTAGAGGATTTTCTTTCAGTATTACCCTTTTTGCCTCTAGTCATCCCAGTGAAACATTTCCTCATGGTTCCTTTTACAGGTTGAAGAAAAATAAGCCTTGCAAAGCATCTTAGCACTCATACATAAGCATTTCCACTTCTCTAATTTTTTTTCCTCTTTTTTTCCCCACATACAGATAACATAATTTTCCTCTTGGTCTTAGGAATAGAACACCAAAAAAAGATTTCTCAAAGCATAAGGTAAAATTTACATCCGACATTACCCCACTCACATGTCTCTTCTCATCCCTCCTTCACTTTCATGAGATTTATATCAATAAACTTTGCAGCAGATGTATTTATAGCACTGCTAATGCTGTTTTTACTGTCCAGAAAGTAATTCAAAGTACCAGGATGCTGCAGTCGTGGCTGGAACACTTTCATAGGACATGGTTTAAACTCCTGAGAAGGAATAAAAGTGAGCAGACATCTCCAGCACTTTTTACAAGTTCTTTGACAATGTCCTAGAACACAAGAGGAAATATTAGGAGCATCCCTTATTGATCTATAATTATTCCTTATGCCATTATGAACCTCATTCCATTGTGTTTCCTGAGTAAGGAAGTTCATACCTCTACCTTCTGCAGAAGATTCAGGGCTGTATATCCCAAAGGACTTCCATACTTGACTTCTCTGCTTCCCTCGACTCAGGAAAGAGCCAGGTTTGAAAGCACATCTTTGTCATCAGCTAGCTTACAGAAGGCTGGTATATTCTGGCTGAAGTTTCAGCTTTCCTCTTTATCTCAGAGCAAACAAATAAAACCCACACATGCAGCCACTTCTGTGTTGGGGATCTAAGCCCCAGTCGCCAGCACAAGTCTGGTGCCTGGGTAACTTCTTGACCTGTTTGCTACATAAAGCTATTCCACCTTATATAAATGGCTGGGGAATAATTACCTGTCCTCAGAAGACTGTAGTTCCTATTTCTGCTTATCTTATCTCTCTCTTTATGAATATATACAGAAAATGGGGAAGATGACTGTTACTCAAGCTTCAAGATGCATGACTTACTTCTCTAGTTACTTTCTAAAAAGTCCTTCAGTACTATTTCATATAAGGTAAAAGTCCCCTTTCCTCACTATGCAGGTAATGTAACTAAAAACATCACTCTAAAAGGTCACATTGCTATATTTTCAGTCTGCAATAAGCCATCCTGCATTAGATGAAATTCATGGAACCTTTGATTAAAAAATGAAAATGCATATAACAAGCTCACAGAAGGGGAACACTGTATAGAATTATCATCTCATGCATACACACTCTCTAAAAGGAAGTGAAGAAGCAAAAGAACATGGTTTCCCAAAGAGAAATGGCACATCATGTATTTTAAGCCAAGGCAGAGCCTTCTTAAAGTGCAATAAAAATTGGTCAGGTAGAAGTCATTTGGGCTTTATAAGCTCTATCCTAGAATGTATAAGGATGACAAGGCTAACGAAGACTAACTATTCCATTACAATTCTTCAGTGGTAGCATATATAGTCCATTATGTATGAATCTACATCTCAAGCTTCATTTTTCAGAGATGGTTATAGACCCAAAGGACAAAGACGCCAAAGTAAAAAAGCAGCACATCTCAAAAAGCCTTGTAGAGTCAGTTCTGCTTTTTAAAGTAAACACTTATGTTAGTGACTCATTATAAAACCTTAAGATTGACACCTAAGTTTCCACAAATAAAATCTTCCAACTTCTTCTTTCATATGACTGCAGAAGAGTTTACCATATTACAAATACAGATTTGCATATTACTTGCCTCTTTTTTTTTACATGTTCCATTTATATTAGATTACTTTATTCTCAGAAATAAGCAGAAGAGTTAGAGAGAATTCCAGAAAATAAATCCTTGAACTCACATTAGGAATTGGGAAAAATTATATACAGTAAGATCATCAAATAATGATTAAGCAGACATAAATCACTGCTTAAATGCAAAAAGGAAACTATTTTCTAATGAACTCCCATCAGGAGATTATTTTTTCCTAAGAAAGCAGCAATAAATTGCTATCCATGCATCTTTCATCAAGAGCACCAGCATTTTGCAGTTCTGTTTCCAAAATATTTGAAGAATCAATTGCAATTTGCAACTGTACTCTAAGTAATAAATAAATAAATATGCTTTTGAAGTATCTCCTTGGCTGCTTTCAAAGCCTTTTCACTATCAAATACTATGGTAAGGTTTTAACAACCATATCAAAGAGGCTGGTATCAACTTCTGAAGGGAAAAGGGGAGAAGGACCAAGTCTGAATGCCCTGGTGTTGGCTCTACTGCAAACCATGTAAGTACCAGATTACCTTCAGATACTGAAAACAGTACCAGTGTTAAAAAAAAAAAAAAACAAAAAACCAAAAAAACCCAAAAAAACCCCCCAAAAATGCCAAATCTATACCAAAAAAATAAGAGTCTTTAAAGCATTTTGGGTTTTTTTTTAAAACAGCAAGCTGAAAAGCAGTCATGATAATCACTGCAGAGAGCTAACCTGCCTTTCACCTACTTAGACTCTTTATGCATGAAACAGTCTGAGCAGGGATATAATCAGCTGCTTCTTTGAGAAAGTAGAACTAATTTTCAGAAAGATTATTTGTGACACATTTCCTGAGAAAACTGAAAAACTCTGTGGGTTTCAGGAAGAGCTTGACACTTGTCCTGCATTCTTCAACAGATTTTCAATGCACGCAGGACTGCTCAATATTTCTGCACATATCTTTCAAAAAAAAAAACCCATTCAAAAACAGATTCTCACCAAGCACTGAGAATTCAGTGCTGGTAGGGCATGGAAATCAAATGGACACAAAGGTTTTAATCAGCCATGGTGAACCAATGCTAAGAGCAGCTCTTACTCCAGGGAGCAACAACTCATCCGAAGATAGAAACAGAAACCCATCACCCTTCAGGTATCCTCAAATGTCCTTCAGTTTTGGTTACATTATAAATGACCCGAACATATTGTTATGTATATATCGGAATATATAGTGAATATATTTTCTTGTAAATTCTACAAACAAGAAATCAGTGCAAAAAGAGCTACTCTAGAAAATGCAGGTGAGGTTTTAGAATAACAGGCATGAATTTGCAGTGGGGTTGAAGGCATTATCCAGACAACCTGAAGTGGCCAGTCAGTTTTCAACAGAATGCTACTGTGAGTGTGAAGTGCTGGAGTACTGCAAATATAGAGTAATTGGTGGCTCACTTTTTATATGCAATTTTCAAGTCATCCCTCTTGCCACATTAAAGGGCTTGGAAGCTCATCAAATAGTGGTCTGAGATGATAATTAAAGGAAAATGTGGCACAAGGCTGCATGTGAGCAGCAAGGTAAACATGTTCTTGAATGGCAGCTGATTACATGTCACCTTAGGACTCAATGCACTTGAGGTTATCTGAACCAGAAAAACAGCATTTAGGGATGCAGAAAATGTTTTGCCTATCCATTTCAGCAGGCTCAAATACTATGCTGGGTAGCACAAGAGAAAAGCTTGCCCAGTCAACAGACACAAGGATTTATATATCTGGCCTTTCTCAGGCATGCATATCATTCTTCAGCATCACAACTATTAAGCTACCAGATTTTTAGAGCTACTCACTAATCAAAACCCCATCAAGATCTTCATTTGCAGTGAAGAATATAGTGTCAAGGAAATTTCTCTATATATTGTGTGAGGAAGTGGCACTTCCTGCAGCTTTGCTGCCTTTGAGAGGCTGGCACATCAAGCACTGACAGGAGAATGAATAGAGCCAGTCATGCTAAACATGCATCCTATTGTTTGGGGCTGTGTCCGTCAGATCCACTGTCAACACATTTTCTGTTTCTCCCTCTGCCTCCCCCCACCACCATCTTTTGTTGCTGTTGTTGGCAAGTTATCCTCATCCTATTTGATTCAAGAAGAATATGCTGCAAACCATGCTGCATCTGCCAGAGTCGGGCTTTTAAAGAAACACATGCACATTTACTTAATTTTTTTTTTTCCTCCAAAAGACCACCAAAAATAACCCTTTGCAAAGTAGGAATGACTTTCTCAAAGACTGGCAGCTTGACCAAGCATTTGATCTATAACTCAGCCTGAGTCTGAGTTATTCTGTCCCCCTGTGTGGGCAGAAAGAGCTCAGGTGAGTTAGAAACATCAATAGGGGAAACACAAGTTGGGACTAAAACATGGGCAAAGTCTGGAGATATGCTGGAATGCTCTACAGATATTTGGGGCAATTTCTATTCTACTTAATTAAAAACTGCAGTTTGTCTGCTTTGTTTTTCCAATAAACACATCTCTTTAATACAAAACAAAATTATTTTAAAAGAAATTAAATTTATTAAATGCAAATGAAAACTGTTTTCTCTGTCTTTGCAAAGAGATTTCCAAATTATGAGGAGATTTTTTTTATTTTTTAAGGTGCTATCCTCTAGGAACATATTTTATCTGCAGTGCCACAAACAGATACCTTTCTTGAAAAAAAAACCCCACTGTCCAGGACTTCACTGCAGTCTGGAACCTTTCCAGATAGGGAAAAGGTTTATCAGTAGGGAACAAAAAAATGGTTGAGAGATCTCTCAAAAAGTCATTAAGCCTAATTTAGATTCTATCACAGAATTTAGGGAGCAAGGACAGTGACTTGCAAGACCTTAAAAGTCAACGACAAGCCAGAAGGAAGCCTTGGTTTTATTTAATTTTCAAAAGACATTAACCTGGCAACCAGCCTTGAGTTTAAAGAACAATAATAAAATGTAGGCACACCATAAAGCACTTCCTCTCAGGTTTCCCCTTAGGGAAAGCAACACATTTGTCAGGATGGGGAATATCATCTCTTGCCTTCCCTGTGGCCAAGAACAGAACCTGCCTGAAGAGATGTTTATACACAGGCACTATGAATGAAATCAAACGATGATAAAAAGATAAGTTGCCAGGGTTCTGGCCTACATGCATTCAAAGGAAGACTGAAACTACAACCTGCAGGGAGAGGCTGTCAAAGCAAAGGATGGCAGAAAGTCACCCTGCTAGACAAAATAGCAAAGACTGTGATAGCTATTTTTTATCAATCACACAAGCTGCATCACATCATTCTTTTTAACCCTGAAGCTTCAGGAAAGATAAAATAGGTTACTACAATGACAGGGAATCAAACAGGAAATAAATGATGCTAGGAAGAGCAGGATCAAAAGAGAAAAAAACGACACAGAAACAGAGGCCCATCAATCTGTTTTGGGAAAGCTTGGGCAACTGCAAGAACAAAAAACATTTTCTAAGTTGCAAGATCTCTTAAAGTGGCAGAAATTGAATAAACATTGCTCCTCCAAGGAGGTGGAAGGGAAGGTGATGGTCACTAAAGGTTACAGTACTTAACAGGCTATCCCTGATCAGCAGGGATACTACAAATTAAAAGATTTTTAAACTTTACTCCTGCTTTTCAATCTTATGCTTCTTCTGATGACACTATTGGAGTATGATCGATTTACAAGATTATTTTAATCTCATTTTACTTCAAACTACAGAAAAGTATGAATAAGGGAGGAATGAAATGGCTTGCCAAGGCTGAGTTCCTCAACAAATACCTTGAGCAGTATTGAAGACTGTACAGTGTATTCTGTACTGATCATGGCCCAGGGAAAATGATTTTTAAAAAGC
The DNA here is from genome assembly GCA_024362935.1 of Setophaga petechia. Lineage (NCBI taxonomy): Eukaryota > Metazoa > Chordata > Aves > Passeriformes > Parulidae > Setophaga > Setophaga petechia. The sequence goes on from JANCRA010000001.1 coordinate 49,707,180, forward strand.
CAAAACAAAACAAATAACCCCACATACACTTTTAAATGTTTTTTTATCAAAAGACCCTCAAATTCCTGGGTTACACCATCTGCAGAGTTAGGAAACAAAAGAACAACTTCCCCTCAGCAAGTTTTCACACCCATGTGCTGCAACATGAACTTGCCAGCTGGGTAACAGGACTGATTACAAAATGTCCCAATTTTTATCCTTTGGGAAACATCTATGAAGGAAACTTGTTATGTGACATCAGACTACAACACAATTGAGTGTGGATCCTCTTAAAAGGTCTCCTTAATTTCTTCTTTAATCCTTTTCTCAGTGTTCTGTTCACCAGGCACTGGTGAACAGAATCCTTTTTTGCATTCTCTCTTCTCGCCTCCTAGCTTTCCCTTTCAGCCTTAGCTCCAATTTTTTTTCTCTGCTCCATTTACCACACTCTCTCTTATATATTCCTAACTTAATCAGCTAAGATTTTGCATTCCCTTGCAATCTCTCAGAAACATATTTTTCAATCATACCTATAAGGCATTTTGAATTTAAATACAATGCTTAAAACCAAAACAGAAATAAGTAGCAAAATAAGTCTAATAATTTCTCTATGTTTTGCACTTTCCATCCCAAAAACAGGCACTCTCAGTTACGCCTCTAGCTTTACTTCTTTAAAACAAAGACATTTAAAAAGGAATTGGGACTTCAGTTCCCTGGTTTCCAGCTGTATAATTACCTATAGAATTGCCCACCTATTTATTTTCCATGCCAAGCCCTAATTGCTGGGCTCTTCCTACATCCAATTTCTTGCAGCCTAAGAAAATGTAGAAGTAAATGGGTATCACAAGACAGGAGTGCAAATGTTAAGAGGAAACTTTATACATCAACTCAATTAAAAAACCTAAATCAGATTTTAGTTAATATAATTAAATTAGGATTGGCTACTTGAAAATGGAAACACAGAATAGGTTATTTATAGGCTATTTTTAGGTCATTTATATTTTGGCCCTATTTTCTGAAAGAAAAAAAATCCAAGCCTTCTGAAGACAGTCAATTTCAAGTCTTAAATAAATTGTATGAAGATGGTGCATGAAGAACTGTGCAATCTTTTGATACTACAGCAGCATGGGCCATCCATTACCACTGGACCACTAAGGTACAATTTATTTTCACCTCAGACTTGTCTAGCCACTCAAAGAAAATCAGTAAACATGTAGATGTCCATATTCCATGGGAATGCAAATTAATCTATCAAAGTGTGAATTCAGAAAGTCAGGAAACCTCACCTGGGATTAATTTCTGGTGCATTTTCTTACTCTTATCATTCAATCCCTAAAATCAGAAAAGCTTTAGCAGCGCAGTAACCAGTTTTCTTCTTCAGAAATGCACTAGGCTAGACTTGCTCCACGTATGAAGTGATTGCAAACTTGCCATTTTATCAGGAAAAGATTCTTACCTGTAATAATTACTGTTATGACATCCAGCAGCACTACTAATCTGATGTTACAGGTTAGTTCAGTTATTTCAGTACAAGTTATTAATAATTAAATTAGTTGTGAAGGTTTTTATATAAAAGACTTAATAATGTGCAGTAGAAGTTCTTACTTATTCTAGAAGGATTTAAATGAAGCATTCTGCATCATTAAACTCAGTCTGCTTTAATTTAAATAAAAGTACTGCAGCAAGACAGAAATCAAACAGTCCCAAGTGCAACAGCAAGAACTTCTATCATTTCACAGACACACCATTATGTCAGAGATGTCATTTTTCTGAGAACAATACAATATGCAATTACAATATGCAGTGAAGAGCATCTGGAAACTAAAAATCAACTTATGCCTGTGTAAAGACTCCCATTAGCTTCCCTGGGCATTGAATCAGACTGTTCCTGCAGATCAGTCAGTGTAATTCCCCCTGATGTGTCAGACATTAATGACACTAACCCGGCAAAGAACAGCACATTGCAAGCAGCTGATGACCAAATTGCCCAAAGCGCTCATGTACCACTGAAGCCTGCCCATCAGGCCCCATTTCATAACCTTCTGAAAGGCTTTCAGACTCCAGACAACATTCTCTTGCTGTCATTAGAAACACACTCGTTGACTTTGCTCAATCCCTTAAAGGTTAGTACTCACAGTTATTTCTGCCTACCAATATTGTATGGCAATATTGATTCCAACTGGGAATTTTTTCAGCCCAAGTTTATGAAGATTCATTCTCTGCTTTCTACAGAACCAAAGTCACAGCAGGATAGATCCTTACCATGTCCTTACTCCTCCAGCATACAAAAGAGATTTAAAACTGACATATTTCTATCCACCTCAGAGCATGCTGCTCCTATAGGATTTATGCCATCACCTGGGACAAGCTGGGCTGTGCAAATTCCACCTCCACTCATTTGTGAACAAATGATTATGTTGCAAAACCCTAGATGTATCACTAAGCTTACATAAGTCAACTTGTTTTTCAAGACAAGCTTTTAAGATTCCTCTCAAACTTAACAGCTTTTAAAATTCCTCCCTAACTTTACAGTTCTGTGGAAAGCTGAGCATTATTAACCTTTGTAGTCAAGAACCTAAGGTCTTATGGTTTTCTGATAGCATGCTAACACAGGTGTGAAGGGCAGGTCAGTCAGCCTATAGCCTCAGTACAGGGTACCAAGTCAGAATATACACTTTCCAAGTCAGATTAACCCAAATGAAATCAGGCATAAGGCTTGGAGCATTCAAATTCTCATGTGATACCAAATAACCTCTGAAGCATTGCACCACAGCATCTAGAAACTTCTTGCATTTTTCCTTACAAAACATCTTCCCCTGTAAATATGTTTACAGTTGTTTTCCAAAACCCCCTCACACTTGGAACCTGAAACTCTTCCCTTGCTCTGCCTTGTGTGACAGGTGAGAAAAGATTTTTAGTTCCTAACAGGAAAGGATAACATGTACATGGTCTTACTAAAATCAGTATTGCTCTGATTTCTCAAGTGAGGCATACACTTGCACACTGGCAGTTTTTAGAAGGCATTTGAGATGTGCTCCATTCACCTTTCCCGTGTGAGATCCTGGGTACTCAGCACCTCTAACCATGAGATCAATACTGCATGCTAAACAGTGCCTTTGTCAGAGGCTCCTCTGAACTGGCACACCCAAGAGAGCTGAGATCAACCTAAGTAATTCTACTGTGAAAGATTTCTTGCAGAGTATACTCTTCAGAAACTGTTTTTCTACACAGCTGTCTATTTAGTCCTTAGTAAGGACTAAATTACAAAACTTAATCTCTTTCATTTGATTTAGGCTTGTTTTTCACTCTCCTCTTGCTTTGATTTACCTTATCTATGTTTCCAGACAACACTGAGTAGCTCCAAGAGATGCATTTCTGTCCCCCAGAAGTGCAAGCTCACTGCTGCTTTCATTCCCCTAATTCAGGTCTTCCAAGACAGATTCTGGGGAATACCTCCACAGTGTTAGATTGTTTTAGGTTTTTGTTTTAGGCTTTTTGCATCATTGTCCAGAGTAAGTGTGGCAATATTACGATCACCTCATGCATCTCTTATTTAAATACATTTTCCCATAGAAAGAGGAAAAGATGGAAGGCCTGAAACAAACTGGCAGCTCTTAAGGGACCCCAGGATAAAAATGTCATTGAACATCAAAAGTAGAGCACACTGACATCTTTGGGGAACTTGTTTCTTGCCACAGAGCTTCATGACTGCACATTCTGTTCTCTGCATCAGTAGCTCACAGAATGGTTTCGAGGAACTGAGAGCAAGGTTTCTCTTCTCAGAAGAATGAGAGGTCAAGGATACAGATGCAGACACCCACCAGTTCCAGAAAAGGACTCACAGATTAGAGAAAAAGATAGGTGAAAGAAATTGGCCAGGAGGTCAATTTGGATGTTTTACAGATAACACAATCTGCAATCATTCAAACCAGTTGTCAAGTGTACAGAACAAGTATTAGCAATTAACTGGCAAGTTTCTGATGGTACCTCCTCTAAAGTGGGGGAAGGTTTCTGCTGGAACCCTTTTTGGTTTCTATGTGGTTCTCATCACCATCAGTTTCTTATCAAAACTGAACTATCTTGCAGTTGGCTGGATTCTGTAGAAAACACTAACTCTGATATTTTAGGGGTTTTTCCTTTACTTAAAATGAAATCCAATCTGATGCTGACTGTAGTTTACCAAGCCTCAAATGACTCAGATGGTGAATTGCTCTGGGTTAAAATATATCTCTGCTCTTGCTTTAAAACTATTTCCCTTTACATGGAAAAGAATGAGACTGAGACTTGCAAGGTGCATTAAGGCACACAGGTACAACTTCAACTGACATGGCATACCATTGTCTAGTCAGTAAATCCTAAAGATGTTTGGGGATTCTGAGACTGTAGAGTCTAAATTACTGGACTTGCCTTCTAGCTCAAGAAATAAAGGTTCATGTTTCCAGACTAGGGGGGCCTCTCTTCACACGTCCAGTTCAAGGAACATTTTTCCAGTTTGAAGATGTATTAAAATTTAGTCACAGTCACTAACTTACAAGCACACTGCGTTGAGCAGATTTTCTTCAGTTTAAACAGGATGATGTTCCACACACTGCATCACCTCGTTTTTTCCGCTATCATTATTTTTAGATACAGTTATGCTTTTATACCTTCCATTAACTTCCTGAATCATGGATATAGATCCTTATGTAGAAATTGCTACACCTCTGTTTTGAGTTAGGAAGGCAGTTTTCATTATCTTTGGTATATTACTATTTTAAACAACACAGCAAGAGATAAAATACATGAAATTACATTTGTAAGAACACAACAAAATTGGCATGGTGACCCATAATCAGATGCAGTCTCTGAAACCACTGTGAAATTGATCTTTTTGAAAATGACAAGATTTTGTCAACACTCCTTTAAAGTACTACTTTTCACCAGTGCTTATAAACACCTTTTTTAAAGGCACAAAAAAAGAATTATGTATCATAAATTCATGTCACAGTAAGCTTAAAATGTGAGTCGGATTTAAAAGAAAAAAAAAAAAACCACCACAAAAAAGCAACTGAGCACAAGAAATCAGTCATTCAACCCCAAGAATGAGAAATGGTGAATGGTAAGATATTGCTACTTTCACCAGTCCAGCAGACTGCATAATTTATATCCAAGATAGGACAAGCTTTGCTACAGTGAAGAATGTATCTTTTTTCACAAGCTTTATAGAAGGTAATTTTCTCAGACTATATAATCCTTCATTCCAATTTTAGCATTAGAAAAAACGAAAATATAGTCACAATTAGTCTACTATGCTAAGTATTCCAGGATCTTAAACTATAACTTGGGTAATCAGCTAGAGTATATTGTTTAATTTAATCCAAATAAAAATGACAACCAAATTAATGTCAATTATTAAGGTGCAAAAAATTTATTCTTGGAATTCAGTTGCTTAAACTTGTTCTGTATAATAAACTGTAAACTGAAAATAACATACAATCAGATTCTGCTGTTCTTCAACCACATAAAACTTATTAAGATTATCTTTTCTTACAAAACCATAGGAACATATCACATCATTGTCATCCACTTGCAATAAACTGAGTACCTCATTATGATCTCTAACTATGCAGTGTTTCAGCTTCCATTTGAAAGAAGAAAATAAACCAAAAAAATCCAAAACAAACCAACAACAAAAAACCATAAACAAACAAAAGTGCAGCCAGAAGATCTGCATTTCATATCCAGACATTCACCAAACTACAGCATTTAAGGGCAGCTCACCCAGTAAGATGTTTTTCTACAGATTTGAGCATGCAAAAATCAAGCACTTCCATTTTCTCTCACAAGTTTTATTAGCAAAGTAAAAAAAAGGTCTATATTTTGAAGTCAACTGTGCTGTTGCATCACTGGTTTTCCCATTACAATATAATTCATACAAGAGTAAAGCAACCACCTGTTACTACCAAACACAAAATACCAGCCCAAAACTCGGTTCATGTCCCTTTCTTCATTGCAGAATGGATGCAAACTCTAGGAGGGGAAAACTGCAGGATTCATGCAAATCTAATTAGTGCTCCAAGAGCATCTCTGTATCAATAAAAAAAAGGAAATTTCTAGAAAATTCTTAAAGGGTTTAGAGAATTCAGTTCAAAATGTAATGAGGATGTGATTTCGTTCACAGCACAGATGAACGTGTAAATCCTCACCTTAACATATAAAAACAATTTATGAATGTCTCTGACTGGTTATCCAGACTGTGGCAGAAATACATCTAGAAATAATCCTACATATGCTTCTCTGGAAAGCCAATGGCAGAATGTTGATGTCTTACCACACTGAAAAAGAAAAACAAACAGGCCTACGCAGGGGCAAAAGGTCTGGAATTAGCACACAAGAAAAAATTCCACTGTGGGAAAAATGCGCACAGCAACAGCAGGAAGATGCCAGGCCTGGTGAGGCAGATTTGGGTAACCTCTCTGGACAACAGCTCTCACTATGGTCATCTGTGGAACTGGGAAGGAAGCAAATCCTTTCAGACACACACGTGTGCCCTTTTACACATGCAGTCCCGAGTTATGGGAAGGGCATATAGAACCTCAAGGACACTTGGGGGCTTGGACTGGATCCAAGTGGTACCTCCAGAGGAAGTCACTGGGGACCCTCACCCTCACTGGGACCAGAAGGGCCATCAGGACACTGCAGGCACCCAAGTGGTGGTGACCATGTTTCTACGTAACTCAGCTCTTTCTCCCTTTCCCCTACTCTCCTCCTCCCCAACATTTACATTTAGCATTCACATTTACTGTTAAGTAAAATCCTACTACTGACTTTAGCACATGGTCTCAATTTGTACCTCAATGGGGGCAGAGGCATCTTTTAATAATCAGACCCTAAAATTATTTGGTGTCATAAGTGAAATCATAACAAATAGCCTGTATGTATTTAACATAAACCAAAGAACCTCAGTTGTGAAGCTATGCACCATAATTCAAAGAGGCCTGTATCCTATCTAAACTTGTGTGGTTTTGTAATTAGCATGTCTAACTAGCATTATTACAATGAATTCAAGCCTGCAAAGCTCAAAACTATAGCTTAGTGTCTCAGGCAGCAAAACAAACATCTGTTCCCTGAAAAGTAAGAAAAATTTGTTCTTGATGTCTGAATGTTACCTCCTAACCAGAAATAAATGATCCCAAATGAAAAATAAAAACTTGGCTCTTTTGGCATAAAAACTCTTCTACAGATCTGCATTAATTCTGCATGAATATGATAAAAATGGCACCCTGTGGCTGTTTTCTGTGAGATGGTGCAAAATAACAACAGAGTAATAAAAGAATTGCTGGAACTCCTTGCAGCATTGGAGTGATAAAAGTCCAGAGATGTCCATGGGGACTAGGAATAGAGAAATGCTTTTTTCTACAGTCCAGAGATAAGTCATAGCCCTTATACTTGCTTCCCAATCCAAATTATAATGCTTGTCCCTGTCATAATTAGAATTGTAAAGCTCAAAGTAGATTTCCTAATTTAGCTGGCTGCTTGATGTCAACAATTTTCATGGATATAAGGAAGAGAATTGTGGGGAAAAAAAACCCTATTATGTAGTGCCCGAACTTTGCTGGTGAGGCAACTTGTTTATTTCTGAAGAATTGTTAGCATGGTTGGGCACCAGTACATTATAATAACAGCAACAAATAAAAAATCTACAGCTTTCAAAAAGGAAAAAAGGTTCTGTTGGTGAGGGCCAAAACCTTAAACACCAGGTGATGATACCCCTTGTACTATCACAGACGGAAATAAAAGTCAGAGTTATTACTGAGATCTATTTTCTTGGCTCCTTCAGCAAAATGTCAGCAAACCGACCCAAATGACAGTTCCAGTTGTTAAACCTTTCTTCAAGGAGTAGTTCAAAGAGTCAGTGTGAAACAAACAAGACTCTTGTGCTTTCTATACTGATACACCTTGCTTTTCTCTTGTACAGGATTTGGATTTTTTTCTCTTATGTACTGACTTGAGGTTTTTTGTGCAGTGAATTTTTGTTCTTTCATATTCACTTTCAGTATGACCACGCTGGCTGGCTAAATTTTAGGTTGAGAAAAACTCTGAGATAGTATTTTCTGAGAAGTATCAGAATCAAACAGAAGAGATAAAATAACATCTTCACAGAGCTGTGTCTGGAGCTCATTTCTTTCTTATGCCAACACAGTTGGTAGATAATCTGGTATTCTCTTGTAAAAATGGACAGAAAAACACAAAGTTTTCTGGAAAACCATGACAAACATTTGAAAAAGAAAGCCTGTAACCATTCCAGGGCTGATGTGAAGCTCCTGCAGCTGGTAGCATTAAGGAAACTTCCCTGCCTGACCCTCCTGGAGCCACTCTCTCACCACCTGAGATGGGACCCAGGCCTCTTCACAGTTACACACCCCACAATGACACCATGTTTCCTTCCTGACTTGATCCCAGGTTTCCCAGAGCACAGTCCTGAGACATCCAGACCCTTCAAATAATTTGGTTATTGCACCATAAGTAAACAACAAAGTGACAGCTCAAGATGGTGCCTCCAGCTTGACCTCGAACAAAGGAGCCCCCAGGCTTTTATACCCTCACAGCATAAGGGCAGGAGAGTCTGGAATGATCAGCTCCTGCTGTGTCCCTGAGTGTCCAATCCCCTGGCTGGACCACGGGTCCCCGGGTCCTCTGTTCTGCACTTCATGGCCTCTTGCCTGGGCTTCTGCTCCTGCTCCCCAGAGATGAGGCTGCACCCCGAGCTACCCACACTGAATGGATCCCTCAGCACACAGAGTGCCACACAAGAGGGACAGACAAGGGCATCTGCAGCTCCCACACCTGGGACACACACTTCAGCTTGTCTGGATCCAAATCTGAACAGCATTAATACCTCCTCCAGCACTCCCACGGACATTGCTGAGGGGAGCCTGGCTTCTGCCAAAAGGTTTATCAGTAGCCATGTGCCCACCTGAATTCCCCAGGTGCTCTTTCGTGACAAGAGGCCAGCAGGGAGCTGACATAACATCCAGAGTCTGACAGTGAAGCACTCTGCTTCCCTACAAGTCAAAAAAAACCCAAGTGCTCAATGATTTTTAATGGCTGCATTTCAGCCTGGAAACCCAATAAATGTTTTGAAGTTGAAACCAGATTTAATCTGTTAACACCTGACAGCAACAGTACCCTGGATTTAAATGTTGACATGAGAAGCAGTGACACACAAATATCATCTGCTCTGATTTGCTTAGTTGTATCAATAGCACTCTCCTGCTGTGTCTAAAAGTATTTCAAGGAACATGTTTTCCCCAAACAGTGCCAGTTATTCAGATTTAATGCCTTTGTTTGAACAACAATCAGTGAAGAAAACTTCTGAAGACCAGGTCTAAAATTCTGGTTAAGACAGAGCTAAAGACCTGATTATGAAACTGGATCTTTAACATCTCAGGAAAAAACAATATTCTCTGCTGGTTACCTCAAAATGCTTTTCCCTGTCCTTTACTATTTCCTTACAATTTGGACTGACAATAAATACTAAGATAAGATATTTTTGAATTAATAAAAACAATAAAAATCTGATTCTTGTCTACCTTATGTTTAAGAACTCTGTGGGCCAAGTCTCCTTAGTGCATGTCTAATATCAATGGTACTTCCAAACAGAAAAAATTATTTGGAAAATATATGCTCACTTTAGTTTTTACATGGATGTTTGAGTGATACACAGAAGTAGGAAATAGTAAAAAAATACATATAAATAATAATATAAAGCATAAAAATATATAAATAATTTAATTTACATCTTTCTATATTTTAAAGCAAGTCAATAATTAGTGTCTCTGGAAAGACATAGGCCTCAAAAACAAAAAAAACCACTATAATACTTTTTCCCCATTGAAAATTCAAAGTCATTGTAGGCCTTCCAAATCTTGTGAAAATTATGTCTTTAGAACTATGAAGTAGCAATATATGATTTAATAAGCAACAAACTTGCTTGTGTTTTGCTTCTTTTTTAAATATTCTGGTTTGGTGAACACATGTAACTCAGACATCTGGCAGAGCAGTTGGAAGGAAATCCTTGTGATTAAGGGCCAAAGGAGATAGGAGCTTTGGGAAGATCTCCAGCAAAAGAACTGATAAAAATGGTAAGAAAAATATTTTTTAAATAATCTACACCAGCTAGGCTCACAATAAGAAGTATCAAAACCTAAAGAATATGGTATAGTAATTCTACATTCACTTCCTTTTGTTTCAAGTTATTTTTAGATCTTTCAGTCTCACCCTTCTGATTTTTTTTTTCCCCAAACCATTTTTATCACTAGTCTTTGGATTGAGATCATGCTTAACGCCATCACAGGACAGTGCAGCCCTGAGGACACAGGAGTACATGGTAACAGACTTCTCCTTTCCCTTGGAAAGAACGTCAGGAAACAAAACTGGCTGAGCCTTTAAGTGTTTTACCACATGCATCACTCTGGGCTTGTGTGCCTCCCAGGATGAGCTGTTAAAAGCAAGTGGTCTCTGCTCTTACGTCTGTATTCCATTAAGGCATTTAGTGCTGTCAGAAATTAAATTCAGAGTCAACAGTCAAACACACTGTATGTAAATGTGAATCTGAACTCTTCAACCCAGCTGTATTTCAGACCACAAGAAAGATACTGCAGCAACTTAGTTAAATTACACTTAGCAAAACCTCATGATTACCTCTTGTTCCATTGAATTCTTAGTTACTTCTATTAATAATACAAAAAATAATGAAAAAGCAAAACCAAATAGCTGCAAGAAAGCAGCAGGGAACTGCTTTTAACTGCTCCCTCCCACAGTTGTATTTCATCTTTCAGAGCTGTCTTTAAAACACTTTGACAGCTCAGTTCTAGACTTGATAAGCAGCTAGGAGCTAACAGTCCAACTCATCCCAAAGATTTCAAACTGCTCATTAAAACAAGATGGCTCTAGGCAACAATGGAACTGAAAGAATGCACTACAATCTGGTTGCTTGAGGGAAACCAAGATAACTTGGAGAAACTCAAATCCCCTCAGATTTAAGAAAGAAAATAGAACAAATTATCTTCAGGATGGACTTTCTCAAGTTTTTCTTCCCCCAACCCATGCTTTTCACTGTATTTGCTTTCCATATGTCCTTCAGTCCTCTATTTGAATTAGAGGGAAAGATCTCAGAGCAGTAAATACCTGCAGAAACTGATCAGTCCATATTTCATAAGGGGCTGAGGAAATCTATCCCAGATGCCACGTCACCTCTATTTATCATGCTGGAAAGCTCATATTTGACTTGGTCTGTTCTTCTGTTCTGAAAGTATAATGGCACAGGGTAGAGGTAGAAAGGAACTGTTTTTGTTGTTTTGTTTGTTTGAATTACTATTGTCCCAAGTTTTAAATAAGCCCTCTTTTCATTTTTTAATTTTACAGACCTCAAACTGTATTAACATTATATGTGTATACATGCATAAAAATAAATAAATTTATATATACACATGTTGATATAATGATAACTAAAATCTTTATCTGAGTGCAGAGAGGCTGGATATGTGAGAAGGAAAATAAAGAGCCAAGCTACAGTTCAGTCAGTTATTCCAACAGACTTTCACCCACGGAGCAGGCTTGACTGATTGGTTTTGCCCACAATGCAATAGACAATCACAGGATCAAAAAGACACAGCACTTGCTTTGAGTTTTGAGGCCTTGTCCAGGATATGCTTGAAGGGCCTGAAGCATGAAAGAGATTTTATCCTCCACAAATTAGCTCAGACATCTCTGTTGTTTCAACACTCAGCCCAAAGCAGCTCCGAATGAAAATTACATTAAACCAAGAATCTGTCAGATAATTTGCACCAAATTATGAAATGGCACAGAATCTGAGAGGCTGGAGCATCTTAGTGGTCACCCTATGAAAAACTCTTACACCACTGAAGGGGTTGAAGCCAGTCCAGAGGGCAAGGCTGAAGACAGGGAAACAAAACAGATAACATTAGTTTTTCAAACACTAACAAATCTTACATGCTAAAATGAGAACCCAATCATTTCTAATGCTTGGTCAACAAAGAGCAGAAAGAGAGAACGTGAGATTTTGATAGGTAGAAGATTAAAAAAGCTTTCTAAGGGAAGAAATGGATGTAACTCTGTCTGAAAAATGAGAAATATCTGTGACCCAACATATCTCTCCTTCAGACAAGTTTCTCAACAGTTGCCCAAATTTGCACTAATGTTTATATGCACTTATTTCCTTAAATGTGGATTAAAATTTTATGAACACTTTCATATGGAGCTTCATTAAAATTATCTGAGAAGACCATCAACAAAATTTAATTTGAATAAACCTAACATTAATGAGCAATATAGCAATGAACATTGATCATTAGCTGAGCTATAATGATTTCCTTTAGATTTTAAATAGATACATTTTATTCCATATTTCAAAAAAGTCCTAAGCCATTTACTGTGAGCTGTACTAGATATAAATTGCCCAAATACTGAGCATTTGCTTCAGCATGGTTTGCTCAAATAGAACTAGCTCCTGAGATTTAGTGTATGACTGCATCAAAGGGCCTTTTTTGACTTCCTGTTTCTCCCTCAACATGCTCTTATAAAACCCCAGATCTAGTAATTTATTTCACTTTATACTTTAATTGCAGTTTCTGCTGGTTTCTGCATTTCTTAGGAAATGAGCAAATAAATTTGGTAACAGTTAGGACTACTTTTCAATCTGAGTACAAAATAGTATTTTTCAGGCCTCTGGGCATTTCAGAACACCTGGAAAGGAATCAGAAACAATATCTATAGAAAACTTACATAAACAAAGAGAAAAACCAATGAGAATGTCTAATATATCTTATATATTATTACTGCTTTAAAGAGCCTCATCCTATTTTATCATCATTGCATTTGCATTAAGAAACAACTTCTTTAGAGAATGTGCTTTTAAGAAATGCAACCCAAGGGGTACCACTGAGATGCAAAATAAAATAAACTGATTTCCCTAGAGACTGAAAATAGCTCTCAAGATTAAGCCAAGATTCTTCTCTTATAAAGCTGTATCTTAATTCTGACAGATTTCTCTATTCAATGGTTCACCTAAAATTTTTATGATGCCTATTCAAAAAAGGAGACCGAAAAAGTCTTTGTCTCCTTTCCCTACACAAGGCTCCCTTCCCTTTGCAAATGGCTGACTCCAGGGCCAGAATACAACATACCAGAAAAAAAACTAATTGAAACCTCTAAGTCTCACTTGATACCTATGAGCTCTGCAGGCCAAATATATCACTAGCTACCAAAATCCATCACCCAAAAAGACCGACCCCAAAAGCAACAACCAGAAAACCACAGCATTATTAAACATATCTAGCAAATACCTAGCAACCAGAAGCTTTTCATTATTGTGAGTGAAGAAAAGACAAAGCACAGTATCAGCAAGCCAACGATCTTCTGAGCAATAAACACTAAATTGAAATCACCCACATGCTAAAGTATCTTTGCTCTCAAAGGATTTTTGTATCTAGAAGATTGGAGAAACCAGGATGGTGAACTGTAAATTATTTGTGGCTTACTTATAATCTCTAGATGCATTTCTTCTGCTGCCCTGAACTTGCAAGTAAATTTAATGACACAGTTTGGTCACAACACCTTGCAAGACTCAACTAAACCAGATTTTGGGTGAAAATTTTGACTCGCTTCCTCTCTGTAGAATGATCTGCACTGCAAAAAGATTATTCTGTGCACAGTGTAATAAAGATATTTACATATGATCATCATTCTAATAAAATGAAGTTTGAAAATCTTCAAGACTTCTAGTATTGAAAACCTGAAGCTGAAAACCAAGAAGATAAACACACAGCTGAGTGTATGGGGTCTACCAGTGATAGAGATGTTCTTATTTAGCATTGCTAGAGTCCTCTCCACTAAACATCCTCCAGGATGGCAAATATTAGGCTATCCACTCCTCAGAGCACACTGCACTGCTCAAGAAAATAGAAGCCTTGGCAACCAGAGATACTTAAGTAGCATTTTATTCTCTCAAGAGTTCAGTAATACCACACGGCGGGTCACATTCATCATCGCCAGCTTTTAACTTCCTGCAATACACTGCTATTTGTGCCGGTCCATAGCTACATTTGTAGCTTTGGATGGTACAAAACACAGACAAACTCCACACTTGTTTTGTCACCACACTAAGATTCACTATTTAGATTAATTTTAATTGCATTCAAGTTCTAATATTTAAATGGACATAAAGTGTGAAGAAAATACCAACTAACAAAGTTGTATTAATGCACCCATCCCAGATAAGCTGAGATGGTCATAGCTGTTGTCTCTGTACACATCTAGAAAACCTGGACATACTTACTCTATGTATTTTACTTTTTAGTTATGATCTTGGCTAAGAAGAGAAACAGAAACAATTAATGAACCACATGTGTGACACCTCAGTAAACCTGTCACAAAAGCTTGACAGAATTTGAAGCATCAGACAGTGAATATCATGGCAACAAGTAAAACTGGGAGTATGTAAACATTAAAGATCCAGTGATAACCAATAACGTCTCATAATGCGTAAGGCTAAGTAGTACAATTGATTTTGCAGACACTGTGGTGTTAGATTGATCAACTGCTCTTGAGAAAGTTACAGTGATCGTTAGCCTGTCATTTTGGTGTTTCTATAAGCTTCCACAATCCCAGCAATATCATAAACTTAATCATAGATATTAAGGACTTGCATGATCCACAGATATTGGTTCATAACCTAGATGCTGATTCACATTAAAATCAAAACATCTTTTCCATCAGTTGAGCTTCACAAGTGAACTACAGGTCAGTTCCCTCGATTTAAAAACACAGGGGTTTTTTTTTCCCTCCTTTGTACTAAACGAGAACAGGAAAGTTTGGGGCAATACCAGGTTATCCTCTAATGATCAAGTCTCCTCCAACCCATAACCATTTCATCTGCAGAAAAAAGCTTCAAGGTGCTCCACTAGAAACTCCATGGACATGACTGTGCTTCTACAGAAGTCAACTAGCAATACCTGAATGCATAAGGGAGCACACAAATGCCAAGTTAACAGTTAATTGCATCCAAGTTTCACTTCCTTTTTCTCTCATTAGTCCTGGAGGTTGATCTGAGTGTTGAATTGTGGATACTCAACCTAATAAGCTTATATTATCTTGTAAAGGTCACATAAGTACTCAAAAGGATATGAAAATTTAAAATACTGCATTAGTGCATTTCACTTTCTCAATTTATAATCTTCATGACTGATTTAGTACTATTTAAGAGTTACAAAGAATATATTCATGAGACTGAAAATATCTATTCAGTTTGGATGACAGACTATGGATCAGCAGCCATTATTTGAAATTTTTCCCTTTCTTTATGCTTGCCTTATCTCAGATATTTTAGTTTTCTCTCTTGAAAACGCACTTAACCCTAAGCATAACAGCAAAGAGTTGGGCACATTTCACATGATGCATTAAAATTACAAATCAGTTCATTTTATATATATTCTAGGCAGCTGTAACTTAAAGAATCACTAGAAAGCAAAAAAAAAAATAGATTAGCTGCAATACTGACTTCAGGGAAAAAAACAGATGACCCTGTCCTGAGGCTGAAATACATTATACTTGCCTGAACATCCCTTCACAGTCCTTAGGGTCCTACTTTGGACTCTTTCTAATACCTTAATGTCTTTTTTATATTGCAGTGCCCAAAATTGGGATCCACAAAGGCAGACAATCATAGAATCAAGTAATGGTTTAGGCTGGATGGAAACTTAAAGGTCATCTAGCTCCAGCCTCTCTCTATTATCAATAACTGATCAATGTGGGTAATGTCAATCAATAATACAATCAATGTGGATAATGTCAATCCCTTAAAGCACTTCCATTATCTACAAACCAAGTTTTCTACTTTATCTTCTTTTTTTGTGGCAATAATATCAGGATGTTGCAGCCTTGACTGAGCAACTCAGAATGCAGAATTGTGCTGGCACAAAACAGCATGGAAAGGCGCCATGCAACTTTAAGCTGGAAACATCCTATTATCAAGGGAACTTAAAATGCAAGGAATAAGAACTCTCTGAAGGAGAACCAAAGTAAATTAAGTAAAGCCTGGCAGCTTGTCTCTTAGTGAAGCATGCTAAATTAATACAGTAGGAGGAGACACCTCTTCCACAGAGCAAGGCAGAACTCAAGCAGCATCAAGCAGCTATCTCCAGTGTCACTTCAAATTCAAGGGCCAGGTAACCAAAGGCTGTGAAGAAGGAAGTAATAGTTCTAATTCAGGTTGTCAGTTATTTTCCTTCAGTGTAAATTCTTTAAATATTTTATTGCTCTCAATACCTTCTTGTTCTGTCAATTTATAAGTAGCCACTTTTAAATCCTTTCAGGTAACTCAGTAAGAGTTTCAAGTTTGGTAACTAAATTACACACCCCTTTTTTTTGTTCTCTACCTATTCACCATTCCTTTTGTTTGAAAATGTTGAGGCGATTAAAAAAATATATTGTAATTAATATCATGGGAGAGAATCACAATTCTCAAAGCAGAGCTGGAAAAATTTTAGTCCCTGAAAAATGCAGCATATTGTGGTACTTTGTACAAGAAATGTGGGATAATTATAAATAGATTTCATTTACTTCAAACTGGTTGACTGGACAGCATCAGAGGCTACCCCAGATCATCTGCAATTAAAAAAATAAAACCACGTACAAGGGTCAGTCAAAGATGTCATTTAATGACTGTCCCAACCCCTCAAAAATTAAGTAGAAATTACCTGGCTACATAATTATGTCCTCATTTTGAAATGGAAAGATGGATGAAGAGTCATTAATTGTGGGGCTTTTAAGGCTGAGCATACAAACCAAAACGACAGGGAACAATGAAAAGTTGTAACTGTGGCACTAGAAATTGAAACGTAGTTCCTGAGGAAGCACTAAGGATTCTTCACTATTAGAATCATGCAATATTTGGGGTTATAAGACAAGCAGAAAAAAAAAAAAAAACCCAAAAAAAACAGAGGGCAAACAAAGCATTCCTGACAGTTCCATGTTGGTAATACAAGAGAGGATCATCCAGAAGTGTGACTCCTCAGCCATTCAGAAGTCCACGAAGCCTCTTCAAGTGGTAAATATACCAAGAGTATATTTAAGCTGCCTATGGAAAAAACTAAAGCATCAGATGACTGCTGGAATATGTGCAGACCTCATGTGAAAATTATGATCACAATTGTCCCTAAACAAAAGAGAGAGACTTTTTATATAAATACAGAACCAAGAGAAATCATGCAAGACCTAGTCAAAAATATTTCAAATGCTGCCAACACCCAAGAGTCATTCAGAGCCCAGAGAAGATTCTGCTCTGCTTTTTATTTTCCCCGATCTAGCTCACACAAAGCTATTGTTCATACTTTCAGAAGACCAACATTACCCTTTCCTGAAGGCAAACAATGATTTTTTTTTCTTCTCTTGACCAATTATCCATGGCAAGACTTCCATTAATGTAAAAGGATCTGAAATAACACCTTTGCTGTTCATCCACCAGTTATTGGTGCTACAGTTACCACCTATGGGAGAGGAGCCATAAGACAGCTGACTTTTAAATTTCAATATTTTTTAATCATTTTGGTTGAGTTAATTGCAATAGGTGTTAAAGTCAAAATGAAAATAAAATCTCAAAACTCAGCTAGTCACATAGGGGAAATACTGACTAGTGATCCCGATTCCCTACTCATTTACACAACAGTTCTGGGTGCTCTCTGAGCTGAGAGCAAAAGCACAGGAAGAAGAAATTCCCCGTGGTCACTTAAATTGAAAGAGCCTTATTTTGACTTACGAAATGAATGCTCCTAATCTTCAAAATGGGCTTTCCAACAAAAGCTGTCTTGAATTCTGCCTCCCAAAGGAGAAAGCCCCCACTGTCATTAGAAAACTTTAAAGGTTTATTCCTACTTGAAAATCCATTTAAACAAACATCCAGGCAGAATTTTCTTAGTGCAAAAGCAGCTTCTGAAAACTTTAAAAATAGCTATAGGGGTTTTAGCCTCCTGAGGTCAGTCTTTCTTGCACAGTGACTGCCAATCTCAGTACCAGTCTTCTTTGGAACTGTCAAACCTATAAGACTGCTTGAGAAATGTTCTGCCAAGTGGATAATATTTCTCTTGCAACACTGATAATAATTAGCAAAAAAACCCCCCAAAAAACCCAGTTATCTTTACAGCAACAATCTGAATATAAATAACTTAGCAAAGAAAGAGACATCCACAACAGGAATGATAGCCAGCACTGGTCTATGACTAACTACTGCAAAAGGTTGCCACAGCCCTAAACACAGCCAAAACTCATTACAAGAAGTGAAGTAGTTAACTGCAGGACAGAATATAAGAGCTTGAGAGAGAACAGGAGAAAAGGCCTGATTGAATGAATGAAGGCTGTTGTAAAACAAAGCTTATCACATTTCTCATAAGCCTTTCAGGAGCTGATTAATGGGACAGATGCCAAACTAAAACAATTTACCAAAACACAGGTTATTTATGCAGTGGAAATGTGATTATACTAAAATACTACCAAAACCTCCTTGTTCTTCATAACTTTTCCAAAAAGCCTCCCTAGTAGCTTGTCTCATTCTAGAGTCACAACCTTAAAAACCACAGAACTGATATTTTTTAAAAAATTTATAAGGAATCCATCTTGGATATTCTCAGAATATTTTTCAAAATATAATTTTACTATCTTTGAGACTGTGATTCCTGTTTCTTAACAGAATCACAGAGAACTATTGAGGAATACTCCAGAGTTACCAATAAAGCAAAAGTATCATATAATGATCTGGCATTTGCATTATTTACTATTTCCTTTTTCAACAATCCTTTGCAAGGCTACTAAAGAACTCACTATACACACAAGCAACTCACATTGGTTTGACTTTTTTTCTTTGGGAACTCATATTGGCTTATTGTTGTTCTTTAAGATTCTTAAGAGCTGGTTGTTTGCAACTTTTCTCTACCCTCCTCTCAACTCTTGGAGTAAGGAGAGAGAAACTGTACTATCAGTCATGCTTGCTTTTCCTCTTTTGAAAGATTAATTACTGTGTTTGCCCTTCTTCAGCCCTCTGGGGCCAACCCATTCTCTATGAGCTCTCAAAGATAAACACTGCCAGTTTCTGAGCCATTGATCCAGTTAGTTCCTGGGGGATTGTAGGTAAACTTCATCAGACACAAATGACTTAAATACACCAAGATGGGGTAAATATTCTCTGATTCATGCTTTTCCTGTCCTGGTCTATGTACTCATTCTACTCTTGACTTTATTATGTTCGACCGCTATAAGTAGCTTTCTTTTTAAAAGGCACGGAACACAGAAGAAAATGGACCTTTACTTTAATGTGAACTATTAGTTATTTTATCTTCCTCAATAAATGAAATTATCATTTTTCTTTGTTTACTTTTCACACCTAATATGATGAAAAGGACATTTTTATGGCCTTTTAGTGCCTTTTATTCACTGGAACTTAGTCCATCTTTTTCATTTTGTCTCTATATGTTTGTGTCACCCATTTGTGCATGCCCTTGCCAAGACAGTCCAATTACCACTTACAATACAGTTCTTTTCTAATTTTAGTAATCCCTGAAAAAACTAAATTTTTCCTTATTGCACTTCATATCTGTATTTTGCATCAAAATAATGGTGTTGTGGTTTAGATATTGTTTCTTTAAAAAACTTTTTTCAAGACCTCTATCCATTAAATAACTTCTTCCAATTATTTTATTATTTGACAGAAACCTATTTTTCAATCCTCATTGTCTCCAACTTTCTGCCATCATTCCTTCTCTTACTTATAGTCAGAAATATGACAGTCACCGGACCAAGTGATCCTCTCCAAAATTATGTTTCTAAGGTGTTTTCAGAAGAGTTTCATTCTAATGACATTCTCCTTTCAGACTGAGCTCTATTCTCACTATATGTAAGAATCAGTGTAAAACTAGTGCTCTCTTGGTTATTATCTCTACCTCAGCAGATCACTTGTTTGCTGGAAATACAGAGACAATGAAATTTGTTTCAAGGTGTTTTAGCAGTGATTCTTTCAGCAAAGCAGGTACTGGGATAATGGCTCTACATATCAGCTATCTCTCTTGTACAAACCTATTATGCTAAGTTTCTATTTGTTCCTTAAATGTCTTTACTTTTAAAAACAATTCCCTAAAAGGGTTTGATGCCGAGAGAGCTTTCAAGTGAAACCAGCTTTCACATTATTTACTAACAGACAACCTAAATTCAACAAATTTAAGGAAATAAAGGAAAAAATTTTGGGAGCAAGCTGCATAACTTCTTACTACAAAACGTGGGAAACCTCCCAGCACACGACATAGTGGAAATTTCTATGAATACATCACCTCGACCAATTCTTCAGACAGAAATTTTTCCGCTATGAAAGACTGTTTTCTGCAGCTTATCTTCAGAATACTGGAAAACAAACAATGTCCAAAAGCAGGAAGGATAATTTGACATTACAATTTCTAAAATCCCCAAAGAAAAACCAGAAACTCTCCAGCCAATATACAAAAATGGTATTACTATTCTTCTGGTTTTTTCATATTAGCTGAAAAATTTAGGGCCCCAACTGCAAATGCATAGAAGTAACTCAACCTTGCTGTATCTCACTTCAACAGTGTCCTGCACTGGAGACCAAATAACATGAAGCACCTTTTGCAATTTCAAAAATTTTGGCAAATTTTCAAATAATTCCAAAGACTAGGAAATCTATGATATTTGGTATTTAGCAATAAGTCCTCATTTGAGTAATTTTGGCATAGCACATAGTATATGAAAAAGGCAATTATCTAGAAGCAAACATTTTTTCTATTACACTGTGGACAGAGTTGTGTCATTCAGAATTAACCTGTGCATTATTAGCTGCAAGTAGGAGGGCATTGGCAAAATTCAAATGTATAATACATTTTCAAATATTTCTTAGCATTGCATTTCACTGCTCAACTGTTTCAGCAACCCCTTGCAAGTGGATAATAATGAGCAACTTAAGAGAATTACATGACTCTACTCATGGACTGAGGTGGACTAGGGAACAATATCTTCTTTCCAGTCACATCTTGAATGTTTTTTTTCCTAAACTTGCCTAGACTGTGAATAGCACAGGGCATCACCCTCCCCAGCTACTTGAACTGGATTTAGTGTAAGAAAAAAACCACAGAATACATGCAGGATTTATGCCATTAAATAGCAAAAGTAAAAAAACCAAAACTTTTCAACATGAACAAACCTGAATTAAACATTACATAAAGAAAGCTGAGAAAGTTAAAATCCACCTCATGGGAAAACTTGATTATAAGTAAGTGCAAGTAGTCTAAATAGGTAGGTTTTTGCTACCACTTACATCTTGCTGGATTTACATCTCCAGAACTTTCATTCCAAGTACTCAAATGACAGTCCTACTATGTCAGTGCCACAGCTCTCTAAATCAAAGAAAAGACTGCCATCAGTGTCATACTTCACTGAGCAAGAAACATATCTCTGGTGCATTTAGGGCCTAACATTATTAAAATGTAATCTATTGTTTCAGTTCACTGTTCCCTTTCACTGCACAACTGCTGTTATGTTGATAAAAAAATGCATTTGGAGAAATGCCGTAGTGACCCCCAAGATGACATCCACAAGATTTCACTCTCCTGTCAAATAGACCATTCTCAACTGACTGTAGAAAGCCTACAGTTAGACCCCTGACACAAGTGAAAAAATTTGCATTTTTTAGGCTAGAATTGATGCACAGAGCTATTTTAAAAAACCGTAAAAATCAATACAGGTTCAATATCTACTGCTTTTTGTATTACTTAAATAGTAGAAACTTCAGTTCAGCATGAACAAAATCTAATGATGCAAATAACAGATAAGGACACAAAAGACCTGCTATAAATTCCACAACATTTTTGGGGTAAAGAGAGATTACAGCACATAAGAGTGGAAAAAGATTAGAAGAAATTTTATACCTCTGACAGAAAAACTTTTTGATTTTCCCAGATGAAGCCCAGACTTCATTAGATGTGACACATCAGCTGTGACACATACTTCAAAACTGAAAGAACTACAGGAGTACCAGAAACCCCAAAACCAAACACCTCAAAAAAAGGAAACAAAACACCCTCAACAAATGAAACCCAAAACAAGCATAATGGAAACACTACTCCACCCACAGTTCTCAAAAAACCCAAAAAAATTACCTTCAGGAACCATTTTTGAGAAAATTGATTTTTTAATTTGTTAATACCTTATTTTCATTAATAATCCAAGAAAATCAGAAGGTGGCTTCTGAAAACCAGACATTACTAATGACTACTGTAATTAACAGTAGCAAGATGATAACCACACAAGCCTCTGTAGCTGGATTTCACTTGCTAGACAAGCCCTCACTGAGGTATGATAATTTCAGCTAAGAAAGACTTTTCTATGACTAATCTCATTAGCTTCACTGGGAATAAAAATAATGCTAAACTTCATAGATCACTGACTAATGCCAGACAACATACAGGATATTGTTTGACCTGTTTGTACTCATAATAAACAAACCATTTCCCCTAAGGGCCTAGAATCTCTATGTAAAAATTCAGTGCTGAGGTTTCCTCATTAATGTTTGTAAAATATGTTGAGGGCTGGGATGAGAGGCACTACAAAAACAGTGTAATTTCCTATGATAAAAGCAGAGAAAACACACAGGAAAGCAAGCCTCTATTCTTGAAAGCACAAGTGCCATATGAGCTCTTAATTGTTTACCATAATTATAAACTTATGAATCCTTAAACCACTACTGTCCCATTGGTGCAGCATATTTTCTATAACAGAAGATGAAGAATGACAAGTTAGGTAATATTTTCTCACAGAAGACAATTTGCATATTATAATGGTCACAAACTCAATGTAAGTAAACACTTAGGCTTTAACAGGGAAAGATAAACATCACCCTGGGATGGTGCAGAGTGGTGTTTAGCCCATAAAAGACATCAGTTAATTCTTTTAATCTGTGTGATACTCTCAAGGAAGCTGCAGGAGTGTGTTCAAAACAGGGAAAAACAAATGAGGAAAAAAACCTGAAAACAAACAAACAAACCCAAACACAGTAAATCAGTACACCAGTGAGAAAAATAAAACCTAGAAAACCTGATCTGTGAGCAAAGATTGATAAAATTAATATTTGATAATTGAGAGGTCTGGCTAAGAAGGTATTCCACTGCAAGAACATCTTTCTAAACTAAAAGCTAACAGAGTGAGATGGTCTCCAACTCCCCACTCAGGAGCCAGACTAATACAAGGTGGGTCACTCTCACAGCCCCCACAGTGCCACATTATTTACTGTCTGATTGCTCCCTTCAACCACGGCAGCCAGCACACTGCTCCAGTCCATCCCTCCCAGGGAAGGACACCTGGCTTCAAGATGGAAATGAGTGTTTTCCCTCCACCTCCCTCTCTTTCTTGCAGCCTGAGCCTCTGCAACCACTTGGACAATGGCAAGGCACACAGTGGGGGGAGACGCTGCCCCACTGTTCTCTCACCAGGACCAGAGTGAATAAAGCCTCTCTGAGACCTGCCCCAATTTGTACTTACGCTGTTATGCACTTGAAGCACACAGATTCTTTAAAAACAAGATTCATCTTGGAGAAGGAAAAAAGAGCCAATGTGTGAAGGAAAACATTTCTGGTTTCCCTCACTTCTGAAGAAAACATGAAGGGCTTTTCTTTGGTTTTTAAGAATATTCAAATTGAATTCCCCTCACACCATCTTTTTATTTGCATTTATTTATTAATATCTTGCTTTATCTACCTAACACAGAAATGTTAACACATTTTGTGTTATAATTCAAGAGGGATGAGTTCCTGACTTACTCAGGTCCTTTCCAATCCTACTAATTATGGTTTTACAATATGAAGTCTTTTTAGGGTCAAGGATACAGAGTGATCCCAAAGCATTCATTTGCTGGGCACTGACAGAACCGACCAGGAGCACAAGTCTGACAATAACCACGATGCACTCCAGAGCCAGAGTGATTTATACCCTGCCTCCCTTACCCCAAGATCACTTCCAGGGAAAATCCCTTAGAAATAAATTTATTCACACAATCCAAATACTTACAGCATGTTTACAAATCTTTAGAGAGCCCTTAAAACATCCAAGACTAACATTTCACCATTTTATCTGATGAAAGACGAAAAAGCTCCCACAAAAGTCATACAATAATGTTCTCAGTACCATGAAGCTATTTCAAAGAAAAGAGCTAATTTAATTTCCATATGACTATTCAAGGCTTCCAATTATCCTATCTAAGATTCATGCTAGAAAAATCAAATACCTTCAATTAGTAATAATACAAGTAAATTGATAATTCTCTCATGTTTCTATTTAAAAAAAAAAAATCACCAAAAAAAACCTCACGCCTTGGTCAAGAAAATAAAAAAAAAATAAATAGAAAGTTAGAAAGTATTCCCCACATTTTATTTTGTATGGGTAATGACTGAAAAGGAAATCTTCACAAAATTTTACATTAGAAAGGAATTTTACGGAAAACTGCAGATGTGTGAAAAGTGGGAGATACAAGGGGAAGTATTTTACTACAGTTGCTACTAGCAACTGATATATTGTTTCACACACTGTATAAAAATGCTCTGATTTACGTTTAGGTATCTGTCCATGAACATTAACTTGTGTGTTACAGTCTTTATTACCATTGTACCTTCTACTATCCTTGATGAGAAGGCAGAGTTCAACACAATAATCCATAAGACAAATAAATTACACTTAATTCCTACAGACACCATAAACAGTCTGGACACTAAACAACTTCCAAAGGCTTTACTTCCCTTATCTTGAAATTCTAGGTTTCAAACCCAACTGGGTCCATTAAGAAAAACACACTTAAGTGCTCATTAGCTGTTTTGCAAAGTTAGCTAAATAAAAACTATTTCACTTTTGGCTAAATATGACTATTTTGATAACTCAGAATCAACTGTTTTATGTTCATCTGTTTTGCTTTCAGAAAATGCAAGAAGATTTGTTAAATAAAATACTGGAATTTGGAAATCACATAGTTTTATGTCATAAATAAACAATATGGAAATGGAAAAAAGCATTTGGGATGAACAATTTACTGAATTAATTTCATAGAAATTAATTTCCAGTTTTGTTTAAAAAAAAGGCCTTTTTTGCAGCACAAGTAATTTTGTATTCATTTATTACCCAGTTCCATTAGTACACTCTGAGCAATTTGGCCACTGTTCAAGGAAATTACTCCTTTTTGCCCAAAATGCTGCTCTACCTTTTCCATTTGCATTGCAAAAATTCTTCCCATCGTGCTTTAAGGGAAAGAACAGAAACAAGGGCTCAACACTTCTACAGGACAAGTGAAATTCATCACTCTGCTATGTTCAAGTCAACATCCCATTAGACCTCTTATTTTGAGAGACCTCCTTAACAAAACAGTTAACACCAATTACTAATTTCTTCTCTGGTCAGTAGCCTTATGACACCATGGGCATGGTGGAACTTTTCCAGTTATGCAGCAAAAGGTTAATTGTTGCTGCTAAGAAGCTTTTTAGTTTTGAAATACCTATTCCTCACAAATTTTTAAGTCACATTTGTCTCCCGCAGAAGCAGGAATGCAGTATCACCAGCAGAGATTGTGACGCGAGATATAAAACCAAGATCCCACAACCAGACAACCCTAAAGAGTTGGCTCCTTCCCTTGCTCTCTCTTTAGTCTGGCACCAGGGCCTCACAGGCTTTGCTGTGCACTCAGACACATCAGTAGCCATTTTGCGTGTGACAACTGGATAATATGTGAAAGCACTTGTTCCCAAAGGGTAAGAGACTAAGATCTGAACAATTAAGAAGCTGAAAAATTTATAGTTTAGGTACAGTTTTTGACATTTGTTTATCTCCACTGTTTTCCCCCCTGCTTTCGTCAAGGGTTCATTACCAAGTCTGTGCTCTCAGCCCTGTCACCAGAGAACAGAGCAACATACAACACAGCAGCATATGCAACAAGATAACAAATAACGTGCAGCTCAAACCTCAGGGAAGTCATCCCTGAAGAAGACTGTTTACTCTGAAACTCCAAGCAGGGAAAGAGATGGGTTACAAACAGTTTTCAACAGAGGAAGCAGTATAGGCTTGTCGTAAACCGAATTGAAAATATATGACACTGAAATTTCTGTCTCTCAGGGAAGGTTCCAACCAAGCAACAAAAAGATCATTGCTTTTGCTGATGCCTCTGAAATCCCATGAACGTGCATATTAACATAATGCACACAAAGCAAATACTCCTACTGGAACCTCATTACTACAGTCAATTGTTGCTAAAAGAAAAAAATTGCTAATATCTAAGTTAAGATTTCTAAACACTCCACTGATTTTCAAAGATCTCAAAATCAGTACAGCTTTGCCTCTGATTTTCATTAGATTAGACTCAACATTTGGAGTCTTAGCCTTAAAACCATTTTCTCTCAGAACTACCTGTTTCTTCTGCCACCACATTAAACTCTTTTGCAGGCCTGCTTTCTGAGCAGAGCTGCACTTTGGGATTAGTCACACACAGCTCTATTTCTTGAGCTTCGGTTAACAAATCACACCAGAGTGCTAATTAGTGAGGAGATGATTTATATTGACAGGCAAATATCATTCTAATTACTAATGATGAGAAAAGAACTACAGAAAACACCCTTGTGGTTTAACTGTAACGCCATCATTGATGAATCATATAAATCCTATTTAACTATATGAAAAAGCTGTGGTGAGTGTATTCTCCAGCTTTTCTTTAAATAAAACAATTGCTACAACCTCTTTTACAAAACACACTCCTATAATTTCCTCTTCTGTCTTCAAAGCTACAGAAAATCTCGGGTCACCCTGCCATCCCTTTCAGGAAATGGGTGCCTCATCTTCCCCTCCAATGTTCCACTGATAACCACACATCCCATTTCACCCACCCACTGAGCTTCTCTTAAATGCTTCTGAGCTCTTTCTGAATCCACTGCCCTGTTCCAGATCAGCTTTCCCACAGCTGAGGCTGATTGTTCCCAGGAGTGAAAAGCAAGAGGTTTGGGGTTTTTTAACTATATGGTGCAACTTGAGAAATTTGTAGGAAGGAGGCACAGAGATCGACCAACTCAGGCATAAAATATGGTAGCAAGTTAAAAAGCCATATTTGACTCCAGCTTAAAGCCCACTTATTTCCAGATAATGCTGGTGAACTATGTCCAACACTCTTCCACATTTGGTTAGAAATTACTCAATGGGAAGATTTATAAGAATTTGTGAAATGCTTAGAAAACAGAAAATCAGATCAATGATATTTTCTACATTTTACTTTGCTTTTTTAAAGTTAATGATTGATCAAAATAGATCGATCAATTTATCCACTAATTTTACTTTTCAGGTTCTCAAGCAGATGGATACTTCTGCATCATATGGATCTCAAACACTCTAGAGACAAATATTTTAAAAAGCTGAGCAGTGATCCCATGTAGGAGACTGTAGTAAGAGTTGTTTGACTCATAAGAAGTCATTACTACTTTTGGTTCAATGTCATGTCCTTTCTATTTTACAGCCCAACATTTTAGGAAAATCTGACCACAGGTCCATACTACAAGACATACTAAGACATAGTTCCATAGTTTCATTGCTTGTTCTACTGACCCTTTTTTAATTAGCAACCTCCATTGAGAATCTTAATGCCTCTTACTACCTCTTTAAAATGAGCAGGATGTCCATCCAAGCACCACCGAACACTTAGGAGCCAATTTCATATCAAAGGTTTTCTTTTTCAGCATAACAATAATTCTCCCCTGCCGCTATTATTGGGTTTTATGTATACTATAAGACAGAACTTGTGCATGAATAAAAAATTATCTGATTAGAAATTCACTATCATGTCAAAGATATAGCTTCAGGGTGGTCACAACACCAAGGTCACTATTTAGAAACACAAGGAGTCACATCAGGAAGGGCACAGAGTCCTCAGGATAAGTTATTACACTTAATGGCTACTTAGGATGTTAAGGAAATCCAGCCCTGTTTAAATGCAAGAGTTGTGAGTACAAAGCTATGTATGATTTCTGGCATATAGTACTATTTTCAAAAGAATAAAAAGAATGTGCTTTAAACAAGAAAAAATAAAAGAACTGAAAAAACAAAGGGGGAAAACAAAAAACAGGCATTAATATGAGACATGAATCATATTCTAAAGCTCTTCAGTACTCAGGTAAACGTTTAAAAATTACCTTGGCAAAAAGCAGAGTGGTGCTGAAAGGATGTCCAGAGTAACAAAAAACTACTGAGAAGTTGCTAAAACTCTCTGGGCACGTGTCTCACCTCTGACCATCTTAACATCCTTCTGCTAAGCCAAATAGATGCTAAAGTATTCTTTTGGTTCCTAACTTTCTAGCTCTTCACATAACTTGGTGAGGTTTAATAATTTTAATTGTAGGGGAGGTTAAGTTGTTTGCTTGGAAAATTAGGTGGCATTGTTAATATTTGACAGATTTCTTCTTTAGTCCTTTAGAGAGAAATATAAAATTCAATACAATCAAAGAAAATTAGCTGATGACTACCACTGTTAGTCCCTTCTTTGGAATAAAAATTTAATGGATTCAAAGACTTGTCCATCATGCCTGCCAAGTTGTTGGGCAAATTTCTTTTCAAAGATGATCTATTCCAACCTAACCCTCCCATAGAGAGTTGATTATGGAAAAAATAATAACTCTCTTAGCTTCTCTTAGACAATGTCTAACCTCTGGAATTTTTATTTTTAGTCAAGTCTTTAAGGTGACTATTTCCTTTCTATCTCTGCAGTCATATTTTTACCTACAGAGTTATCAGGTAGATAGATATATTTCTATCTTTTGTTCTTGAATTATCTCTTGGTCTCAGGAACCCTAACTGCACTACATTTCTGCTCTTCTAAACTAAAGCAATCCACCTCCATCTCAAGCCTGCCATTCTTGCAAAAAATGCTTCCTGATCACAGTACAAAAATCAATCTTGACCCAAAGACCTGAGTTAATGGTTACTTCTTTAAGAATCCCTTTCTCCTTTTTGGCCTGAGGCACAGCATTCTCAATCTGATTTGTAATCGACACAGATTAATACTCAAGTACATATTCAGATGTAGACTGGAAAGGTCTACAAGTCAGAAGAGGAAATGTAAGACACAGGTCTAATAAGGAAAGTACAAGGCAGAAGTCAGCATCAACTATGGATGACTGCATATTTCTAAATTTCATTACTCTTTTAATCTCTTTACACAGAATAGAAAGTCCTAAATCCAATGCTAAAATGACAGACTGTTTTTTTTGTGATTATATTTGAATGAAAACAAAAACAAACTTAAACGAACTTGCGCCTGTTCTTTCATGGTCAGCTGACATCTCTCTTATTCAGTACCTTGCATTCTTCATAAAGATTTCACTCACTGTGTTGTTCAGGCTCCATTTAACAGCCAGACTTTCACACATACACTACCTTCTCTGAGCCCAAGAATGGAATGAGCCATTTAATTGGGCTCTGATTACTTGATTGCTTCACAGTTTACTAATGATCTGCACACTGAAAGGAGAATCCAAATATTGCAAGAGGAATAGCAATGGCATTGTGTTTTATGAGACTGTTCAGAAAAGCCTCCCACGTGTGTATATCAAATGTGCCTAAATCTGATGCTAGCTACACTGCCTGCTACTTTCTATAATATTAGTGGGAAATATCTTTTAACCCTCTTGGAGTCAACTGAATTAGCTAATTATCTAGAGCCATACA
Organism: Setophaga petechia; assembly: GCA_024362935.1. Lineage (NCBI taxonomy): Eukaryota > Metazoa > Chordata > Aves > Passeriformes > Parulidae > Setophaga > Setophaga petechia. The sequence continues at coordinate 49,736,946 of JANCRA010000001.1, forward strand.
GGAGACAGATACTACTGGTCTCACTCTTTTCCCCCATACTTTACAGCCTGGATGCCAGTATGCATTAACAGAAATAAAGCACAATTTTATCTCGCTTAAGTGCAAGATAAGAATGAAATCTTATATCTGATGAAGGGCCTAATTATTTTCTAAACTGTTATCCTGCACAGCATCTATACTTAGCACTTCTGAGCTCTTGTGAGTAGCACAAATCACTTATTCAGATAGCATTTTTACCTATCCCTTAGGCAGCAGGGTTTGCCTAAAGGCACACATCAAGTAATAAAAAGTTTTCGATTTATATTTACATTTATCTGATTGACATGGACACACACACAAAGGTGCACATGTTCATAAACACCCATTCTCTTTCAGCCACAAAGTAGAAAATGGGCTTAGAAACCGAAACAAAAACTAAAATTAAATATGCAAATTTATTATGTTCTCTCTTTGCTTTATTCTTATTTTCCTAGCACTTAATTTTAAAAACTAAGTCACACCAATTCTGTTGACAATTAGCCTATTGTGTTTCTGTCACAGAACATAGATTTACTCAGTAAAGAAAAATCACCCTAAGAGCAGAATAACCAAAAAACCCAAAGCAAACACCTTCTCCCAGAATTAGACTTAGGCAGATGTCTAGAATGAGTCCTGAGATCACTGAAACTGGGGGTCTGCAGCATGCATCAAAGAACTGCAGATCTACACTGTAACAAGTGCAATAAATATATTCCAGGGTATGACCTGCCCTTTTAGTTGTCTCCACACAACTAGAAACAGGTTGTGAAGTAAGTGTACCTATGTTGTATCTGTAATTGCAGACTCAGTTATATTTGATATGTCGACAGATACCCAGTGCTTATTCAAGGAAATATTCATCACCAATTTACCATGTAACTTTTCCACAAAATAAGGGAAAAAAATAAACTGTTCTTGGCAACGTACTTGAACATTACCAATGCAAACTAATGACATCTAAGCAATGTGAAACTCTTACACTTCATGTAATGAAAAAATGTACAGAAAAACTCACAGCAATAACAAAAAAACCAAATGAGTCTAACTGTGTGAAAGCTTTGGTGACAGCTACAAGCACTGCACCAAAACATCTACCTCAAAATTTAAGAGTTCTTTTTCTTCCTGTATTTTTTCTTGAGTAGATTAACAAGTACACTAAAAGCCAGCCACTAAAGAAAAACTAGACATGGGCAATGAGACAGAGCCATCTCAACATCCCCTGGGTAGAATTAATATATTCAGTCATTGTGCAACAACTACTTGGTCACTTCTTGCCAATTTGTGTGGGCAGGAAGTACCTTCAGCTCATCTACTTTGGATTGTCTCAAACTGGCAGGGCTTTCATTTCTGAAAATAAACTACCAAGGATGGCAGGACTGATTGAATTTTCCTCTGCTGAGATTAGGCTTTAGAAAAAATGTTGGGAGCCATTATTGTACTGGATACCTTAACTTCACTCAGTCTTGAAGTTCTATAGCTGCAAAAGATGAATAAAAATATTGATCCCCCTAATTTTTACAGGTTTGTGACTGTGGACTTGACAAGGCTAAATGGAACACTGACAAAGGCTGACACTTCCCACAATGGAAGGCTGATCAGAAGAAAATTACACCGAGTATCTAGTAGAAAGCATTCTTCATTACCTTAGAAGATTGCTTTCACAGCTTTTGGTCTGGAAACCATTAAAATGTTTGATAGGATTTAGCACTTCTCCAGTATTGGTGCTCACTCAGCTGTGGCACAGAGCTACAAATTCTTACTAAAAACACCTGGGTAGAGAGTCTTCAAATCACTGTACTTCCTTCTTGCCACTTTGATATCAGAGAGGCAACTCTGATCAAACACATGCCAGCTTTGAAAAACAACTATCAGAAATAAATATTTCAATTCCACCACAGAAACTTGAATGGAGCAATCAAGTCATGAGAGCCAATTGCAACATAACTGCAGACTTAGGCAATTATTTGAAATCCCACCACAACTGAAGGACTGGCCTGAGAGCTGAAAGGTGAGTGGCTTTCACTCACTTTTAGAAGGTCTCACACAATAGAGTATTTACAGCTGGCTTAAAATAATCTTCTATAAAGTGGCTTCAATAAAGTGACTAAACCATACTTTGAATGCACTTGTGGTAAATATCTTACAATTTGAGGAAAACCAGCTCTCTCCTCCCTCTGGTTGTGAGGGAATTACTGCCTCCCACGCTAGGAATCCTGTACATGCAGATGACACAATCAATTACTGCTAAAAAAAACCTTAAAGCACTGAGTCAAGTACAATATTGATGTCTAAGAACCTTTAACTGTTCTTCCTACAGTAGGAGCTTTTCAACTCATGTGTCAAGTTCTCTCATTGCCAAGATGGCAAGCTGTTTTGCTGCTGTTGCTCTTCCAGATCATCCACAGAAAGACTGAGATTTAAGTTCCCTTAGGCTTAAACACACAACTTGCTCTTTCAGCTGGCTGTCAGAACTCTCCTGGCTGAGACACAATTATAACTGCACTGTTCTGGGTTGGGGTAAAGCTAATTTTATGCCATCTTCCTCTCCCAGGCGGGCAATACGCAAAGGAAACCCCAAGCTCACTACTTGGAATTACCACTACAAGATGCAATCATTACACTGCCAATTTTACACCAAAGGTATACTGATACCTTTTTGACATTCTACACAACTCTGAATATACAGAATCTGTCTTTTCACTGCTTGAAAAATCCTCAGTTCTCACATGGAATGATCCATCCTACAGTACAAAGTCAGCCCCCAAGCCCTTTCTGAACCACCAGGTCTCAAAGACCAAACAGCTTCCAGGTTCTTTACTGGAAAGAGAGTCTTACTCCCTTTTCCTAGATCCAGCTTTCACTGTATCACACTTCCATTAGTCCTGTCCAGCATTCAGAAGCAGCTTAACATACCAATATTAATGAATGATACAGGAATTATGCCACCAGCAACACTTCCATCAAAGGAAAGAAATGTAAAATGGTAAGGGTGCTCACTTTCAGCTCCTTACCTTTTGTGTGAAGCACAAAGCCAAGAAAAAAAAACTAGCCTTTTTAGCAGAACTTCCATGTACCTTTTTTTCTCCATGGCTAATATTGCTAGAGTTCAGGAGCATAAAAGTAAGTCTACTAAACAAGGCTTTCTTTCTGTATTATTAAAACCAGGGGATGGGTTTCTAGAGCAAGCTCTTGAGCCAGTTTGTGCCCTGCTTGTAGATAACAGTGATAAACTTGACAGTCTTGCAGGAATTGTACTGGCTTGAAAATTGCTTTGAGATGTTTGTGCTTTGATGAAAGATATCCAAGAGGAGGCAGTAGTTACAAAGCCACAGATAAATAGCTGCATTAAATATTTTCACTTTGTCAATAAACGTATCCAGATCTATCCACAATGGGAAAAAGCTTTCAAAACAATGTAACTCCTCCTGAAAGTTTTACTAAATAGTAGAGGAAGATCAAACTCAGGAGCAGAAAGACAGTATTGGAGCTCATCTCTTTTTATATAAGCAAAGGGTTTTTAGGTGTTCTATAGCACATACAAAGTAATTTTTTAAAAAATCTGAAACCTCATGCAGCAGCATGCTAGAAATTATAGTCTGCACGCCTCAGAAATGATAGCCTATAACTCACAAAGAAATAATTTTAATCAATTGAGGATTTAAAAAAAACTGAACAAAAATACTCTGTTATTCTTGCTTATCTTTTTTCCCAAATGCAAAATTTCTTATCATTATTTGTCATTTTTAGAAACTTTACTGTCATGCTGTAGCACTTGACTAATACAGCATCATGTGAAGCATGCTTGGAATAATTTTTTCTTATTTTTGGGGGGTGTCCCCTAATAAGAGAACTGAATGCATAGGTTCCACATCATAAAGAGGTGAACCACAAAAAAACCCCAGAGGAATGCGAGGGGTGCAGCCCCTCTAACAACATCTACATCTGTTTTCAGGTGTTCTCCCAACAGGCTGCAACTCACTCTTACCCAATTGTTTCTCTTTATCTCCATGGCATAAACCAGTTACTATTGAATGAAGAGAAATAAAAGGCTCCAGCATCCTCACGACCTTCCTATTTTTACAGTCATTTCTTAAAACATGTATCTAGCATACAATTATACATTCTCAGATTCTGCTCTGTGCACATCCCATAGTGTTGTTTAATAGAGAAATTTCAGTAAATCAGCATCCTCTGTTCTGTGGTTTTCCTTATAAAATAGCATAGTAAGGCCAGATTCTTAAATGGATAAGCAAGAATGCTCTAGAAGATTGATTAGAAAAAATAAATCAAGCCAAAACATACACAGGTTACTTGGCCTTTGCCAGAGAAATGGCCGGTAGTAGGGGGGTGAAGGAATGAAAATTCTGACTCAACATTTATTTTTCTGAGTCCTTCAGACCAAGTCACTATCAAGGGTGAACTCTACCAACATAAGCTGTAACAGTTCCTGCCACAGACCAGGGTCACAACAAGGGATAACCAAACAAGAATATAACAGGGAGAGCTGAAAAGTTTAAAATCCCAATCCATTTCAATATCTTCTGCAAAAAATCATTGTTTCTGCAGCAAAACAAACACACAGAATAGGAATAGCCAGGTGGAGAGGAAGAATACAAAATTTGTCTCATGCTGCTATTATTTATTCCTTAGAGAGCACTGCAGCTGCAGGGAATCCTGAGTAGATGTTCATGGCCAAAATTAATGTTATGTAAAAAGAACAAACATGAAACTCCTCATTCTCTGTTTTGCTGCTTTTGTTGCTAATATGAATCCTTTACACACCTCACTGCATGTGGCCATCAGTCTTCTAAGTACCAGACAAACCATAAGCACAATACCCAATCCGTCACTGCAAACAGCTCCATAAAATCTGACAACAGTTGGTTTGTCAGTATAGCCATCAAATTAACAAAATGCTTTTTCTTCCCCAGGAAATTCACCATTTAAGGAGAAGGAAGCAGGCAAGCATAACTGTGCACCACCACCTGTGGGGGACAATTACATATTTGTATGAATGACTCATTTCTTGTCACACCTTAAGTGCACATTGTGCAGATGAAGCGACACATTGATATTAAAGCTTTGTGTGTTAACATCATGCACCTTTTTCAACTAGAGTAGAACTCAAGTCAGTGAGTGAAAGAAACAACATACAGGCGAGATGCTGCTCCCTATTACTGTCAATATTTCCAATTCCTTAACTGAAATTATAAACTTGTACTGGCACTGTGGCATAACCTAAGCAGTGTACCCCAAAAGATATCCAGCACAAATAAGGACTGAAAGACTTCAGAGACCCAAAACCTAATAATGTGTATCATAAGTGTAATTTTCACCTGACTTAAAACAGAACTAAGACCCTCAAATGCAAAGAAATGCAGAACTGAGTAGAGGTCAAACGACTCAGACTCTAACACATTATCAGTTCTGGAGAGCCAGACACCTGGTACCACACACTTCAGACAAATGTAAAACTGCCCAGAGATTCAAAGCATGAAGTTTAGGTGAACACACATGAGAAAGAAAGGGATCACTGAAGATAAGGAAACGGAAATAAAATGAAGAAGCGACAGAAAAAAATTAGGCAAACATCTCTAAGGGATTGCTGGTACATGTAAAGACAAAAATTTGCTAGAAAACACCGGATGATAATAGCAAAGAATCTCCCCTTGATTTGATTTCATAGAATAGTTTTGGTTGGAAGGGACCTTTAAAGGCCAACCAGTCCAATCATCCTGGAAAGAGCAGGGAAATCTTCAATTAAATCAGGTTGCTCAGAGTCCTGTCCAACTTGACCTTGACTGCTTCTAGGATTGGGGCATCCACCTCCTCTCTGAGCAACCTGCTCCAGTATTTTACCACCCTCACTGCAAAAAAATTTTCTTAGATCCAACCTAAATTATCTCTCTGTTTAAAACCATTACTGCTTCTTCCATGATAGCAGGCCCTGCTAAAAAGTTTGTCCCCATCTTTCTTATAGACCCCCTTCAAGGACTGGAAGACTACTGGGAGGTCTTACCAAAGCCTTCTCTTCTTCACTGTGAATACCCCCAATTCTCCCAGCCTTTCCTCATAGGAGAGGATTTAACCAAAGATTTCATTGATGATCAGAGGCTACTTCACTAATGCATGGAGATATTGGACTTAATAGATCTGTTATTCTTATATCTCAGAGATATCTGCTTTCATCAACAATTTCTCCTCACCAAAACAATTCTCAGAAAATGTAACCAAGCTTTTTGTTGTTTGGTTTTTCTTTTAAATGCACCTCAAAAACAATGACACAGTCCCTCCTTGTTAGGTTGCACTGATGCTGAGGTCAATCATTCTTTCAGCACTAGAAATATGTAATCTGGGGAGATAGGAAAAGTCTTGTGCTCCAGAACAATGCATTTTTAACCACATAAAAAATACTACACTTTAAGGTATCCTTTGCAATAAAAGAGCATCATTATATTCTTAAATCTGTTTCAGACCCCTCAGAAATTGCCTTCTCTCAGAACTGTAACAAAGTGAAACAGTGAAAGCATCAATGTGTATAGCCAGGACATTTGGTACTAGGAGAAAAATTTTCCAGTTATTTTCCAACTTCTATTCAACTGTATTTCCTGTATGAAAGAACTGAATTTCCATTACCTACTGAAAAGCTTATTCTTTCAGCCCAATATTGCAAAGATTTCTGACAGATGGCATGACAATGAGGTTTAGGATTCAATGTGTAACATAAAAAAAATATACTGGATAGATGAAATGATTGTTTTCTGGATGGCTTTTACTCAAAAAATAACTCATTGGTACCTCAGAAAACTCAGCTGGCATAAGGGAGCACATGAGCTTGCTTGCCAAATCTACTTTCATAACTGCAGTCTGAGGATTGCTATCAAGACTGATGCAAACCTAAGACACAATGACCCCATATGCATGGCCAGAAATCCCTTTTAACACTCCCAGCCCCCTTAAAGTGAGAGAAGTTTTAGTGGAAAAACCAACAACACGATAAGCATTGTTAGAAACAAGGTGGCAAGAGCTGACCCTAAAATGGAAAGAGAAGCTTTGGACAGAGATAACCAAATAGAATTTTGGTGGTGTAGCAGCACTGCATGAATTGCAAAGTACTTTTGGCCTATCAAGCACTTTCTGTGGTCCCACAGAGATACAGAGGGATTTTACAAGTGGTGGCATTTGTTACTGAGGTTTCCATATTTCAAATGAAGGTGTTACATTTCCCTCAAACAGACCAAGTTAAAAAAAAAAAAAAAAAGGAAAAACACCACAAAAAACCAAGAAACACCTTCACACACATCATCCCCACGTATTTACAATCAATATCTCACCAGACACAATATATGCATGTGTATGCACATTTGCATCATCCATTAGTGAATTCTTCCTGGGTGAGTTGAGGCTCTAAGCACCTTCCAGGAAAAAAAAAAAAAAAAGAAGACAGAAGAACACATGCAAATTTCAAGGTAGGGAGGAAGTGTATGCTGACTTCTGCAATGACAACATTTCATAGGTTCTTACTTTCAAATCTCATGAGATTTAGCCAAAATTACAGAAGAAAACAGAAGATTGAATATTGCCCCAAAAATACTTTCCTATCTCCTGGCTTGACCCTTAGTCAAGGACAACATTTATTATTATCCATCTCTAAACACAGTTCTCAATATCTTGACCTTTTGTACGTATCTTGCTTGTGTTTTTCTCTTAAATATTTCACATAGTTATTTTTCTCTAAGTAGCCCAGTACCATTTCCTTGAGGAAAAGAGACACTACAATTGACCAAGACCTTGTCACGTTAAGTAGCAAAACTATGTCTCCATGGACCTGCTTTTCCCTTAACACAGTTAAGTCATGGCTTCCCTAATCGACCTCTAATTTAATACATGCAGATATTTGTTCCTCAAATGACACTTGCTATTGGGCTGCATCTTTTAATTTACAAACACAACAATGGTAATTTCATATTCCTTAAACATAGTAGCTCACTTTGTATTTTGCAACAATCTTTTTCTTTGATTTTACACCAGCTCATCTTGCTTTTTAAATCCCCATAATCTCTGCACATCTGCAAACTATTAATCCATTTTTCAAACTTGGAAGTTCTGTCCAAACTCCATTAAAATTATCACTCTTATTTTAGATCTTGGCAGCTGAGCTTTTTATGTTCTACCTGGCTCTTTATTACACTGTTCATCTTTTCATCAGGAAAAGATCCCTTGCCACACCACTTTCTCACAGAACCCAACTTTTTTCTTTTGCTATGCAGCTGGGGTTATTCAATTCTAATTTCTCACAGATTATAGTTCATTATTTCACTGATTACATTTATAATTTGACATCCTTTTTAAGTAAAAAATAACAATATATAGAAATAGCAGTGAGTCTTTAGAAGTTGATATTTAAATTCCTATTCAAAACCAAAACACAACTGCACCCTCCATTGAGGAACGGTTGTCAGTCATGAAAGTTTCATTGGCATTCATTTTGGGTCATGAAAGAGGCAAGAGTTGCAGACAGGAGAAAAAGAACTCAGTTTGCATTGCAAAGGCAAACTGCTCTCCTGCAAGGTTAAACAAAGATAATTTTAGAAGCCATTCCAAGTAATGTGTTTATGCAGGTTTTTCTGTCCAAAGCAAAAACTTCAAACAAAAAACATCCCAATCCAACAAACCCCATCACCACCACAAGGGCCCTGCATTACTTTCAGCTAAAGAAAGAGGAATTCTCTCTGCCCACATACAAAAGAAGCAGTCAACAGCTTAAAGAGAGAGCTTTTTATAAGATTAGTCTTTTTAACATAGCATTTTACTATAGTCCACTTATTAATAGAGATGGTTCATAAATACCAGTTCTTTTATACAGATAGATAGACATCAACCCAGAAAAGCATGCTTTCTCTCTTTGCCTACATACTTTCAGTTCTAATGAGATGTCATAAACCCCAAGATGTCTGACAGATATTAGATATTATCATGGAACCTTACTCTCTCTATATACATATCTCCTATAATATTTCTTCAGCACTCATAATTTTATCACTTCTTGGTACTTTGGCCCTTTGTCAAATGTAGATCATGTGCAGCACTTGAACAGTCTTGTACTTGTGCTGCAAGTGCAAACATCACTGAGATATCCACAGATGAAAGACTGCACACACACAAGCCAGTATCCCTGGATACACAGCTGGAAAAACACACGTACAGAATCGCTAAAATGCTCCAAGAATGTGCGTGTGTACCATCACATGCATTCCTTGTGATCTCAGGTACAAGGAAAGTCAGTTTGAAGAAGTCTCTTCTCCAGCTTCCAGTGGCTACATCAGCAGTGAAGCAGAGCAAGAAGCATCCCCTCAATGCAGGAAAACACAGTATTGCACTTCTCACAGCATTTTGGCCAGTCAGGAGGCAGACCACAAGGACATGCCCTCTGTTCACATCATTACCCTGAATATTACCTTATTCTGAGGGTAACACTAAGGTAACATGATGAAGCAAACATCACTGTTCAAAGCAAAGACTCTAGTACTCCAAATTTTCACACAGGCTTTCACCAGCTGCTTTTCCCATGGTTTTTGGTGAGTTTTTTAGCCGTACCTTCAAAAGCACTTGTACTGACAATAGCTTGGGGGGTCATCTGTTTTTCCCCACATGTGCATAACATGAACTTCCACAAAGAGAAAAAAAACTGATAAAATATTTTGTGGCATTTAAAATTGCTGAAAATCAAGCATGTTTGTAAAGCAGTATCAAGGAGTTTTGTACCAAAAAGGAAGAAGCAAAGACTTCTGCACCTTTGTAGTCACACATTCAGAATTGTATTTCAAAACCACAATAATGTGTTATGCACACACAACAATGACATGATTTTCACAAGAAACAAAACACAAACCTATCCTTCCCCTAGTGAGACTGACAAGCCCATTGGTAAAATAAGAGATCCTCCATCATGGTTTTGTAAATAACCACAGCAGTGATATGCCAGTTAGTTTAGCTTTTTAGAACAAATTTATCATACCATAATGCTGATGTCTCAACACAGCCCAGAATAGTGAGCAATAAGTAAGCAATAATCAAACCTTGATAATTTTTTAAACTAACCAAACAAACCCTAACCAAAACTTGAAGGCCTGGATTTTCCCTCTCTTTCTTCAGGTACATTGTGAATAATCTTAGCTGTCTTCTGCCACCCTGCTTCAACACACTGTCCAAACACAACTTCAAAGCCTTGGATAAATTAAGGCTAAAGCCAAGAAGAGTAATTTGTGTTCTTCCTTTCTGAGATAAAGGAATGAAACAGAGTCCTACTGTTTCTATACTATGACTCTGTGATTTTAACATACCTACAGGAAGAAAGACACAAAGCTAGCCTCTTACATGAATTTGATCCAGTTAACCAAAGTGTCATACAGCCTAATGTAATTTGGAAGAACTTTTGATGGTTTAATCCTTCTATTTTAATGAAGCTTTACCTTTGAGATGTTACTTAAAATCTGATTTGGCATTGGATCAAAAAGTACTCTGCTAATGTAGAATAAGTTCCATACACTGGAGTAGGAATTTCCTTGATACTTTTGCCTTACATGAAATGGACATGGCTTTATAGCTCTGTAACTCCCCACAGGATGGAAATAGATGCATTTTTCATTTGGTTTTTATTTTTTAAAAGGAGTGAATCATCCCATTTTCACTGGATACAAAGTACAAGCAAGTAAACAGGTCATGCTATTAAAAACCCACCAAAAAGTATCTTGAATCATATATAACCACACATTTTAGGCTGTTAAAAAATAGCACCTTGTATATATAGATTTTCTAAGAGAAGCAGAATTCTTCAAAAGTTGTGATAGTATATGTGTGAATGAACAGGTTTCTGCCTACTAGAAGTCGGATGCTGCTGCCATATTTTCAGTTTTTCAGTAACAGATAATTCTACTTTTCCATGGTCCTTCATTTCCTTAAGCTACAGAGCTCAGTGCTATGTGATTTTTATTTATTTAAAATAAGTCAATTAATGGAAGCCAAGGTTTTCATTCACACATCAACATACATTCAAGAGAAACACGAACTGAGAGATCCAAAGGGTTTTAAAAGAATATGAAAATCAAAAAGGAGCTATTCATACCACACATCTGGAGAGAGTGTGTGTTGGTCTCACAGTCATGTATGCATCCAGAAGAGTCATCAGTGTTATGATAAAATAACCTTTAAAACCAGGGTAGGCCAATAATCATAGTCACTCTCTGATCCCTCCCATTTATTATAGGCTGAACTCCTTTTCCTAACCATCAGTAGAAAGGCTGAAGCAAGAATCCACCAACAGCTTTGATAGAAAACTGCTTTTCATAGAATATCCCAACATTTCAGCACTTTGTTTTGCCTCTGAGTAAAAGGTTTCCTATTAAAATCTATTTTGAAAATATCTGAGGGGTTTTGTCTACTGAAATGTGAATGCTGTATTTCACTAAGTAAAACTGCTGTCTCTTCTGTATACTTAGAATTTATTTAATTCTAAAATTTTTCCTAGAAGAGGTTCTTTTTTTCATTTTAGGCTGGATATTCTACATGTACTAGGATTATAATATGAACGGTTTTATTAGAGGAAATTATCTTTTCATCTTTTTCTCTAAATACAGCTTCAAAACTCATTTGATTTCTTTTTCTTCCCTACCAACAATTGACAAAACTAGATTCAAGGTTTTATATTTAAATTATCTCTGTAAAGAAACTAATCTGTTTAAAAGTGTGACTCAGTTCTAGTGTCAGATGCCTGCCATGAAAATAACATGGAAATTTTCTCTCTGCTGTTGCCACACACACACAGAGCCAAAGACTGGAATAGAAGTGTCACCCTGTAGACTTCCAAGTATAACAAGTGCCTTCACTGGAGAGAAAAAGCAGCCTAGCAGGTGAAGAGAGCACAGGTTCAGACCAAGACTAACTGGAGGAAAAGAGAAGGAATATTTTTTTTTTAAAAAAAGGGCAATAAATACACTCCTGAAAACCCTTACTTTGTAGGTATCTAAAATCTCCTTAAATTACTTGGAAAAGATAGTGAATGCTGATTCTTCCAATAGGAATAGAAGAAGTTTACTGTGTTTATTTAAAGTATGATGCACTTAAGTTTACTAAGTAAGCATTTAAATACAAAGTACCCATCTCTACACAACTTTTGTTTTCTGACAGAGGAAAGGAAATTTTCTAATAGATTTGCAAGCTAGATTTTCAAAGTGAAAAAAGGACATCTATTTAAGCTATGATCATAACTTTATTTCTGAACAATGCAATTTCTTCTTGCACTAATGGAAGAGAACATCTTTGACTCCATACAGGATGTACTAATCTGTAACTCCCAACCACAAAATAACAAGCTGGCAGAACAGAAGTAGCAGAAAAGACAAATAAACTGGACCACATGTTGAACCCCAGTCTCAGCCTACACATAGAATAGGTGGGAGGAGCCACCTATTGCTCCCTTCTGCTTCCTTTCATCAGCTTCCTTTAGAGATTTCATTCTTTTTCACACTTGTAGGAGTTCAAACACCCCAAGAGCAAAAGAATGTGAGATTCCTTGGAGGTTTTCAAAGGGAAATTTGGGTCATCACAAGAAAAATTTCCAAGGCCCCACCCCAAAGGTGATCCACTAAAGCAAGAAGATGGATTAGAGCTGTTGGCTAAACAGCAGCAAAAATTGCTGATATATTCAAAACATTCACAAGGTCTCTATTCAGTGCTATTTAGCTGGCAGGGAAGAAAAAAAGATTTTGACTATGATAGCTAGATATAACTGAAAAGATTTTTTAAATTTAACTAATTGTCAGAAATACTCAACGTAAAAGAGAAAATACTAAGACGCATTCAATTGTCATTTCAAAGTGAACCCACCTTTATGAAACAATCCACAAAAAACCTAAAATAATTTTAATTTCCACCCATCTTCTTTAAAAAATAACCTGAAAATTATTACAAGCTACTCTTCCTAGACTCATTTATCATACCAATAAAAGAGTAGTTTCATATAAACATCAGGAATACTGAGGTGTGCCCTATGAAATAGTTGGTGAGCTGAGAGACTAACCAGTGAACCCTTCTTGAATTTTCTACAGGCAGAACAGGAAAAGTAATCACCATCAACAACCAAGACACAGAAAATTGTCTATTTCTGATGAGGAGGAATAGACAAAGGCAACAAAAGGCCTTCCCCCACTCAAAAAAAAATCCAAATAATGAACACTGGCAAATTCCCTCCATGGGGTTAACCACAGCATCTCAATCTGCTTCCTAAGCTCCAGGGACAGATGGTTGAAGAGACTGTCAGAATGACTTCAGGGTTACTCACTGCTCAGGGATTCGCTGCTACAGCAAAGAATACCTTGTAGGAAAGCCTATCCATCACTCATGCTATTGTATCAATAAAGTTGATATCAAAGACACAACAAGAGAGAGCAGCAAGGTCACTTCTCTGAGTCACTAAACTTCAAATGTTTATGTTACATTACTCTCATGACAAAACTACCATGATGGCTTGCTAGTTAAATAGAAATCTGCAAAATGACATTGAGAATTAATGAGTTTTGCTAATAACACTTTGCACCACACACCACTCTTACTGCAGTCCCTTGAATGGTATTTTGTTTTAACATACACTATGTAGTCCATGCACTTTTGGATTTTACACACACATCTATAAAGTCACTTCTTCAAAATATGAACCTTGTGATGATACCTAAAGCAAACATGGAAAGCTTTCTACCTGAATAAGTAGTGTTGTATGCTTTGTTTGAAAAGTCAGGAGCTTCTAAGATATCAAAATAACATTAATTTTATCCTCTACATGCAAATAAAAGGAATTTTTTCCCTCTTGGCATTGTCTGTAGAACTTCTCTGAAATACTGACACATACTAGACATACCTAAAGCAGCTCTTAGGAAAGCACAAGTCAGACTCCAGACTTGTTCTTTGGCAAGGTTACACAGTCTCATTCAGACTTCAGGCTTGTTCTTTGGCAAGGTTATACTACAATTCCAACTGTGCAGACACTAACTAGTATTAGTGAACTAAACTGAAATCTGTCTCACCTGTGGAAAATGCCTCAAAGAACTCATTTAAACAAGGTTGTCAAATGTTAAACTTGGACTATGTATTCTGCTCTAGGAATTGCAGAAAGATCCAGTGCCCCATGATGTTTGGCCTTTTCTTCTGACAGGCCATTTTAAAAAGCTACAAGAACCCTTCTCTCAGTAATTTGCCAGCTGACTTTAAAATCCAGTTTTCAGGCAGTGAGAAATTTGAAATGGTTCAAGAAAAAAGTTATAGAAAGTTAATGTATTCAAAGGGAAAAACTGAAATGAAATGCCTACTAATTATATTAAAAATTATAACTGAAATATATATATGTTTTCCAAAATTGAAGACTTAGGAAGACAATAATGGATCGTAGATTCAAGCAACCTACAGCAATCTCTTGATTATTCTTTCCATTACAACTAATATTATAGTACTTAAGATTTCAGTGTGTAATAGAACCTAGTCTCTCCAAAATTTTGCTTGTTTCAGTTGGAAACTGTGACCAAAGAAATTCATGGCAATATACTTCTAATCATACATCAAATCAAGAGCTAATATATATTGAAGACGATTTCTAAATTGTCAGTTCCACTTATGTGGATTTGTATTACATTATTTCCCTCCTTTCAGGTTTTTCATTTCTTCTCTATTACAAAATTATCTGTGCAAATATAATCTGAATGTATTTTTTTTAAATTGTTATTATTAGAGTCCACATACTTACCAGTTGCCTGTCTGTATTAATATCAGAGTAAATACCTCACAACATGAGATGAAGAGATTTCAAACACCTCTTCATCACTGATGCAACATTGGGTTTTGCCTTTTATGAGTTATAGGGCTTCATTTAAGTGCATTTAAGTTTTTAATGAAACCCTGTTACTTTGGGCTATCTATATTTGTCACTGAATCATCATGCCCTGCAAGATATAAGAATTCCTATGCATCGATGCATTGTCATCTTATTGTAATTCTTCCATACCTTCTTGGCCATTTCTCATGGGCATCCCCTCCCAGCACTGACTCATCTCTCTCCACAGCACAGCCAACAAACTCCATCTCTCTCCTCACCCAGCTAACCCACTCTTTTGTAGCACTCATCTTATTGGACACAGCTGTGGCCTATTAAGGGCAGGCCTGTTCCTAATCTTTGGTGATTAGTACAGTAGCAACACCTCAAGTGTGAGACTGCCTTCTGCACTGTCTTTATTTTCTTACATTCTATCCCTCCACATTAATGCTCTCAATCTCTGCTTGCTCACTAATGTTCAGATTCCTGCTACATCCAAGTTCCAAACACAATCCACAAGTTGCTTTTTTTCTAATCTACATAAGGAAATCCTTCAGCATCAAATGCTAACTCCAAGAGAAATATTTAGTATGATCATAAAAAGATGGTCCTGTTGCCTTCAGGCCCTGCAATAGCAAAGGTACCACGCTCCATCAAGCACAGGAGGACCAGTCAGACCTCTTGTTCACCCTTCTCAAATACCTTCTGTGTGCAGCACAATGCCCTCAAAAGGGCTCAGAGGGGAAAGAATCCAGTAAATTACAGAAGCAGTATGAATAACAAGTCAGTCAAATATTCTAAAATACGAATAGGGAATGCTGCACCTCAGACCCAGAGGCATCCCCAAGCAGGAGCCCTACACAAACCCCAAGAGTTCCTACAGCTGGCTGTTGTACACCCTGACAGCCACTCCACAGCAGCAAAACCTGTTCCAGAGTAGCAGATCTGCAAGCCAGTGATCCCTTTTCATGTTAAACCAGTAGCATTTCATCTTAAAAGCCTTCTGGCACTAGATCCAGAGACAAGGTGATTCGTAGATCAAGGTCCCCATAGATTTAACTGAACACCCTATTCCTACACACAATCCTTTTGACTTACTACTACACTAGGAAGCAGTACTTCTACTTTAGCATATCACAGTTTCTGTACAGGTAAAATTCCAGATTCAAACAAGAAACTATTGGGAAATAAAAGTGCTCCAATTCCAGAAAGAATAAATGGCAAAATCCATCTTATTCAATAAAAATATAGGGCTTTAATACACAACCCTTTTTTTTTTTTGCCCTAGATCTAGGAAGCTTCAGTAAACCACAGGAAAATCTTTTCCCATTGAAACATTAACATTTGTACAATGATAATAATTTTATCAAGGAAAGGATCCAGTTTTATTGGACATAGTAGTTGGGAAAAAAACCCCATCAAACAACAGCCCATAGCCCAAAAAAAAAAACTCCATCAGCAAAGAGCAAAAGGATAGAGAAAGGAAAAAAACCACCAAACTACATTTTGTTGACACTGGCCATCGCTTTCACTGAAAAAAACCCAAAAACTATAAGGTTTCCTAGTGCCCCTGAGGAAACTTATTTCACAGTTACCAGAATTTGCCATCTGTAGCTTCCTTCTTCAATGAAATCTTTAGAATAGACTGCATTGCAGATGAGTAGGAACTGTTAACTCTTCATTGTGGGGGTTTTGACAACTTGTGCAAGCTCTTTTAAATTAGAATTTCTTGCATATTAAAATGTAGGTTTATCCTTTCCCACATGAATCATTACACACTCTGTTAGCCTGTTAGTCAGCAGGAACATACCAGTAGCACTTTGAAAGCTGACTATTACTGTCTAATGATACATTCCAACAATCTGCTAAAACTCAACATGCAGAACTTCATGCTATAATAATATAGACATGACTGATGCTTCATAGGTTTTATTGTTCACATTATTAGATGAGATAAATTCAAACTAATATGGAAAAGATTCTCCTAAAATTATTACAGGTTTCTTTTGTATTTTGGCAATCAGGTTTAAAATCATCACTTAATGATTTATTGAATTATTTAAAACACACTCCCAACAGTTATTGAAATAATATAAAGACCATTTGATAACTAATATATATTACAGAAAAATTCTCCACCTGCAATCATTTTTAAGTCTTATTTAATTTCTAAATAAACATCTGCATTAACATGCTGCTGAGCAGAGATCTACATTCATTGCTTTATTTTCACCTCAACCTTTCATTCTCCATCTGTCTCATTCATCACTTTCATTCTGTCACGACCTACACAAGGAGATCTTTGAAGAACAATCTGTAGCCAATACAGCAAACCAAAATGCATAATAATGCATCCAAAAATAACATGAACAGGTGATATTGAAAATAGTGTGTTGAATTACGTTTGTCATTTAACTGTCCAAGTCATGGTCATTTCCCTTTATTTTCACAATTATGATCATCAGCACATTTGTAACAACCTTCATTTTGTACTTGTGTCTAATTTACCAACATATCTTCTTATCTCCAGACTTAACAGTCTGTTTAAATCCACTTAACAGTCTGTTAGATCCACAAAATCATAAAATTACATGTAAGGAGAAAAAATGCCTCCCGCACAAAAGCATTGATTTACTATATTGTCACCATGCCTCCAAGACATCAATTAAAGGCATAAAAGAGACAAACAGCTAAAACATTGAAAACAAGAACTGATGGGTTGAAAATAAGGTATTCAATCTCACCAATATCTTTTTCATCCCCCATGTATATATTTCAGCTCTTACCTCTTCTGCAGCTGTGATTGTGCTTTATGAAGGCTTAAACTAAAATCTGCACAGCTGTGTACATATTTATGGCCCAAGTTAAAGCTATAGACTGGTTCTTTAGGAGGAAGAGTGGTTTGTCAGACTGGCATAATGGGAGTTGACAATAGCACCATAAACACGCAGTAAAATGGGAAATGGAAAAATTAATCAAGCTGCACAATCTCAGTGGATGAGATGCCCAGATATAGCCATACAACTAATAAAAATTAAATGGAAATACACAAAGAAGAGTAGGTGTTTTAGAGAAAGAAAAAAAAAGCTAATCCTAGAAAGCAGTGGCCCTTTATTAGAAACACTCCGATTTTCTTCCTGTAATGAAGCTGCAGATTTATGTAAACAGACAATACCCTCCAACCTCTTAATACTGACCATTACAGTAATATAATCTAGTAGTAAGTCAAATACAAAACCATAAAGTAGTCAAAAAATAAATAGTTGCATGGCAATTTTTAAACACTTGCATTTAATCATACTCTTCTCTTGATTTATGATCAAGATAGTGCTACGTTTTCTGTGTTTTCTGTACTACACTAATGGAAATGTAATTTACCAAAACACTAAATATACCACCCACAGTCAGAATACAATATTGTAAAATATAGTGTCAGAAGCAACCTTTTATCTGTGCCATAATTTTGGCTAGAACTATTCATGAAGTTCTAGTTTTACAGTTACCTTTCATACCAGTATTTTCATTTACAGAAGTAAGTAAACCTGAACTTTCAGCAAGATGTCAGCATATGATACCATATGCTTGAATTTCAATTAATGCCATGTGAGTAAGAACATATTTGTTTTCCTTTCTTCCCTCTTGCCAGCTACAATGAGAGAATACTAAAGAATGGAAGGCAGCATAGTATGTGAACCTTTATCAAAATTTCATTTTAGAGTATTAAATCTGATTGCCCAATTACCAAAAATTTTCAACTTCAGCAGTTACAATCACATACATATTAAAAATCTGGCCTGAAAGAATGTCAGATAAGTCAACTCCATATCAAATTCTGGCTAAATGCCAAAATTGTTCTCAGAAATAACACTAACCCAGTCAAAGATGAAGGAAAGCCTATTTATAGTATTGCAGGAAAGGAAATCCCTTACACTTTTTTTTAATAGACTCAGACACTGAATGCGCTATCCCTGGGATTCAAGAATTAAAATACATGCAAGCTTTTAAATAAAGTATAGTTTAAAGACAAAAAGCAGTAGTTTTTAAGCAAAATCTTCTTACTCCTCACAGAGCCTAACACTGCCTCTGCAGGGGTAAGAGCAGGAACAGTCACAGATCTTGCGCAGTCACTCCCTGATTCCTTGTGCCATGAAGCGCTTGAGTAACCCAGAGCAAAATTCAACAAGCCTTATAAAAGAACTTACTGTGATTGAGCAAAAAATACTCTAACTTCACATTAAATTTAGTTAGAGCTAACTTTTCTCAAATTATTTATGCAGGTCTTGTTAAGAGGAAAAGTGCAGAAGAAATTGTTTAGGTTAATTACTCTTTCCAAGATGTAATACTGAGAATAATTGCATTCTGCAAAGTAGTAACTGCCCCAAACTCTTACTGATGCTTGAAGGCTTTGATATTCTACTGCACTTCCTGTAAAATACTCAGCTTGGAGTATGCACACAGCCTCTTCTTAGAATGAAACTTACAGATATTTTGTAAGCAAAATTTAGAAACATTTGTGGAAGTTATATGCGGCATTGAAAAATGGATTATGCAATAAAAAAATATTTAAAAAATAATTCAGAACTGAACATAATAAAGAAAATCAGGCAGCAACTGCTACCAGTGGCCCGCTGAGGCTTTTTTTTTGGTTTGGTAAGCCAGACCTTCCCTAAGGACCCAATCATGCTAATTGTCAAGTACATCCTGCAGGGCTGAGTACCCCCAGTTCCTGCCTGGATCTGAGCCTCTTAACTGCAGTGCTGCTCTCTGCCCAAGTCACAAACATGGGGCTGCCCAAGGCTGACGGACAAGAAGAGGTCATGAAATGCACAAACATTCAAGGAGGAAGACTTGGGAGCCCTGGTGGATGAGAAGATGAACACGAGCCAGCACTGTGCCCTTGAAGCAAAGGGTTCTCAGCTGCATTATGCACAACATTGCCAAAAGGTCAAGGGAGCTAAGAGCCTTCCCCTCTGCTCAGAAAAAGGACCACAAGCAATGAGCATAAATTAAAATATGAAAGCCCTCATTTAAACATAAGAAAACACTTATTCACGGTGAGGTTGGTTGAAATCTCTGGGGACAGGTTGCCCAGAGAAGTAGTGAAGTCTCCTTGGTGATAGGACAGCAGGACATGAACCTGAGCAATCAGCTCCAGGTGGTCCTGCTTGAGCAGAAAGTTGGACTAGGTGACCTCCAGAAGCACCTTCCAAACCCAACCATGACTGTGATATTTTGAAATAAATGAAAAAACTTAGGGACTTGAGAAGGCTGTTCTTCACAGTCTTCTATTTCCAGATATCTGGCTAGACCTTAGAAAAGCAATTTCACAAAATCAAAGCCTACAGGATTAATGGTCTACAAACGTTGCTTGATCTTTTTTTGCTCGTCAATTTTTGCACGCTCTTCATTTTCTTAGGGTACCTTGTAAAATCCCCCCTATATCCCCACACATAACAAAAGTACTAAATACCATTTTAAGGTCCTGATGTTAGCAGAATTAAGCTACCTCTTTCTCACCTCAGTAAGGTAATATATTATGCCCATCAATCACTCCCATCTCCATCTAAAGAGAAACAGCCAGTGCTAGGACAAGACTGCATCAGCTGATTTTACCTTGGACACAAAGTACTTTGTTGGACTTTAAAAGGCAAATTTGGCTTTGAGTCATTTGGCTGCTCTTGGGCATTTTTTACTGTCAACAGTGACACTGTTTGGCCATTTTGTCTCAGAAAACAGCTGATTCTTCTACAAGCCAGAAATTGATTCTAACCATAAGGTTAATTAAATACAACATGCATACAAGGGAATACACAACAATTTAAATGTCCTATAAGGGGGACAGTCCCTGGAATACAGGGGTGAGGAATCATGCAATATAGAAAAGAGTGTATCAAGCACCAGTATTTTTAGCTTTATCCTCCCAGAACTGGAATTCCCACCTGGAATGGAACAGAGATACAGCGTTTCTCCCTTCCCAAGTCTCCACGTAGCAAAATCAACTATACTGGGTTTATCGCTGTAATGCATATTGCTACTTGTTTCTCTTTTCAACACAAAAAGGACTACTTGCTTAAAAAAAAAAAAATTCTGCAGAGTCAGAGGAAGAGGAACAGGGGACAAAGTGCTGAGAAATTACACACATTTTCCAATCTGTCAAAAATAGAGCATTTAATTTATAGATGCCAATATGTACAAAAATACCTAACTAGGAAGAGCATAAACACAAGCTTGTTATGGATAATGAACTGAAATTTCCCACTGTATAAATAGGGAAATACTGCTGAATCAATAGAGTGTTGGGAGAGTGAGCAACACAGCCTCCTCACTTACTCAACACTTTACAGCTCTCAGAAAAAGGCTATCCAGTAAACCAAAGTCAAATTAGAGATACTGGCTTACAGGTAGGTGATGGCAATTGTGAGGACTTTCTAAGGCTTCTGAATTAACTCCTGACCTCAAAAATTATTCAAGCCATAATCTTCTACAAGTCCCTTTGAAAGCATCTCTTCCCCTCCTGATTGTGTTTAAAAAGAAAATAACCCTATAAAATTATTTTAAAAAAACCCAAATCATTTTAGATTATACAGGAACAAATAATCAGAAATCAGGATACAGTAAGAAAACCAAGCACTACAGCCATTACAGATAAGATTTACTCTTTAAAAAAGAGTTGTACTCATTTTCTGAGTAGTTCCCTTCCACCTTCAGAGTGTCTTACATATTAGCAGTGAGCAGTTCTGCAAGCATTGATGCCTGCAAGATGATATGGCCTCTTATGGGGAACACTTAGACTCTGCTGTCTAAAAAACACCCACTCAGTTCAGTCTTCCTCACTTATTCCCCCTCTTTTTTCCCCCTTCTGGTCCTTTTGAATGGCCTCAAACATGCAGATGGGCCTTCCTTTCAAAACATCCTCCTCCTGTCCCACAGAGGAACTCCAGGCTGAACAGCTCAACCCTGGAGTTGAAGGGAGGCTAATGCCTGGATCAAGTTCTGCATTAATTGATCCATTCCTGAATGGATATTGTTACAACCTTTGCCACCACTAAAAGGTGACTAAACAGGACTTACTGGCCATGATTTGCAAGGTAGATCAGCAACTTGAAGTCTAACAATAGACAGAATCCATCCCAAGTACATTGTTCCATGTTTGTGCTGTCTCTAAAAAAGACAGAAGGAACAGAAGGCAAAGAGTGCTTAAACACAGAAGCACTAAGATTTCTAAGTGTGCAAGGAAACCCAGCCCACACGTTTCTGTGCAAAAATCTAGCGCTTCAAGAAACAGTCATCAAAATAGCTATTAAAAAGCACCTCCAACATTCTTTGAAATTGAACAAAAAACAATTGGTTATGCTAATGATTACTGAGGTCAAGTGGAATTTTGGGTAAAACTCTTATTTGTAGAACCTGATTAAAAATTACACTCACCATGAAAGAGCACAAGGCTCTACAAAAAGTGAAGTTTTTATTGACAGTGATTATTACATTTTTCAAATGTTGCTGAATAGTGTCCCACAGTGCCAACTGGAAAAAGAAGATGCTCATTTTACTTGCGTTTCTTTATCTCATTATAGCCTTGACTTGCATAAAGGCGTGTTCTTTCATCTCAGTCAATGCCATTACTTATTTTTCTGCATTACCTTATACCTCAACTCGCAAGGCAATTTAATAAATATGAAATCTAGAATCAAGGCTCTACAGTCTGAGAAGTTAAAAAGCAGAAAGATGCCATAGCTCAATTATTTGTTCATTAGAGGTGGCAGGAGAAATGTCATGCCCTGACAGCTCGATGGGAAGAAAAGAAAAAACTGAAACTGAGGGATATGAGTAGAATCTTTGTTAAAGGTAGATAAAGGAATCAGTGACAAGGTACAAGCCTCTTACTTTGCAAGTGAATGTCTTAACAATTAAGACATTTTTCTCTCTCCTCCTAGTGATAATACTTAATAAACCTAATTTTGTAAAAAAAATACAAATACTTTTACAGTTAATGCATAATACTGTATGAAATTTAAAGGAAATATATGTGTGGTATACCTCAGCACCATCATACAATAGCATTCTAATCCTGTCTCAAGCAGAATTGTATAACAACTTAAGACTTCTCCTAGTCCACTTTATTATGGTGTTTTTCTTTTGTGAAACTGGATAGCAAGAGACACTGTACCACAAAGTACAAATCAATTAAACAATGCACGATTATTATCTAGATAAATACAGCATAAGGAATCTCACAATTCAACAATGATGAATCAAGCCCTGCATGGACTGACCCTTACCACCAGTACCACTAGGGCTGGAGCATTGGCTAGGAGCTCTGTGGACAAGGACAGAGGGGCTCTTGTGGATGCTTGGCTAAAGATAAGCCAGCATGGGACTCTGGAATCAATGCAGGCCAATAGCCCAGTGGGTTGTGACAGGAAAAACTACAGGGAACTCAAGTGAATCCACTGGAAGGCAGCCAGGATGGTCAGAGGGTGGAGAAAACAGGATTTGAGAATATAGGATTTATTCAGCCTTGAAGAAAGGAAGGCTCCAGGGGGCTTAGCAGCAGAGCCCCAGTACTACAGGGAGGCTGCTGAGAAAACAGAGCCAGGTTATTCACGGTGGTGCATAGTGGAAGGCTGAGACACCCACCCTGCCATAAATAGGTGGCTGCAACTCGATGAAGGGGAGCAGGCATGGAAGGTTTCACCATGAGGATAACCAAGCTTCAGAATCCAGAGAAGTTGTGCAATCTCCATCCTCAGAGACTTTACAGCTTCAGATAGCAATGGTCTTAACTTAATGCTGGCTCTGCCTTGAGCAGGCTAAATACCTCCTGAGATCTCTTCCAACTTGAGTGACTCTGCAATTCCAAGTCATAAACCCAAAGAAACTCCTTAGATAGAACAGGAAGAAAATCCTGTGTGATTATTTATTTAACCCTTGTACTGTTAATGAAGCTGCCTTTTCTAATGTCTGAACAACTGATTTGAAGACTAATGTATTTGACTATGGTATCACCAAATTAGGAGAAGAAAGTCGCTCATTTCTGTAGCATTATTTAGTTTGGAGAGGCAATTTAGCAAAAAGCATCATTAATGTTGTATGAAGAACAGAAACATCTGAATCATCAGCAAATACAAGCAGTAGTTTAAATAACCTGCTAACTCTCATATGCTCCACAGCTTGGTCACTCTCAAGAAACAAACAGTCTAACACACCAATACATCTCCTACTTGAAAGTCCAATAAAATAACACTTATTCTAAAGAAAAACAATTAATTTACATAGACTTCTTTCACCCCAAACTGTGCCACCTATTTCTTATGGGATGCAGGAAGGATCACAGGAATGACAAGACAGGAAGTAAATTTTGAAATGTTCATTTTATCTAAAAGCATTTAGCTGAACATTTAGCTCCAGCTGCTACAGCAGTGATTTTTCTAGAGCTGCTTGCTATACTACAGAAGCAAACACTATTTTCAAGAATTGCCCAGAGCACATATGTGGATATTCTGCAGGAAGACAACATAACCATCATTATTTAAGTACAAAAATACTAAGGTTGCTCTCAAAGTTTCATTATCACTGACATGAGTTATGCCTGAAACATACAAAAATAATTTGGCATGGGCTTTTTTGACCATGCTTTAAGATTAGTTAAACATTAATTCCCAGAAAAACAAAGAAAAAATATTCCATATGCAGCCAGTAATTCATCACCAAAACAGTATAGTTCACAGAAGTATTAAGTGAATGCCTTGTCCTGACACTGGCTTGCCTGCAGCTAAGCACAGAACATAGCCCTCCACCAACACACAAATGTACTGCCTTCCATGACATGATATTCTTATTGACTCCAAATACACTCCGTATTCCTGCTCTCCTGGAAGTCTTATTTTTCAAGAAATCATCCAAGGGATCATCACATCCCAAAGGGGAAAAAAAATACCCCACCAAAACAAACAGACAAAACTACAATAATACACCTCCAAAGAAACCTAAAACTCAAACTCATCCTTTCAGACACTTAGTGAACACTATTCCCCTCAGAAATAAAAACATGACATTTACCTGGCATAAACCTTGCATTAAAAGGAGACTGAAGTGCAGTAGCTAAAAGATATCACAATAGTATTGAGTAGGCTTGGTGAAAAGGAATTAAGTACATGTATATGAACAATCATTCTTCCTTGAATCACTTCCACAACACATTACCATTTCTAACACCAAAAATGACTCTCTGGTAGCAACTCTTGCTCCAAAGCAACAAACATAATTCTCATCAATATTCTCCTGGAATAAATAGATATGCTGTCAATTCCTTAGAAAAGAAATATAATTCTTTTGCTGGCCCAGACAGCAATGTTCCTTTCCTCAAAGGAAATAAAAGGCCAAGCTCATTGCCCTACAGTTTAAGGCTTTGATTAAAAATCAATTGGGCTGTTCATGCCCTTTACAATTAGCTAGTTGCTAAAACACTGCTGAATTAGATGCAAAAAGAGGTAAAAATGAGACCAAAAGTCTCCCTTTCACTCCAGAACAATGAGTCTGCTAATATATTAGTTAGGACCACTTATTTTCTAAGCTGGGGCTCTACTCAGAGTAAATTTTTCCCAAAGAGCAAAGACCTCTTGCAGCGACTGTGAGAACCACCTTTTTGGTTTTGTAGCACAGTATTTATTACCTGGTCTTCTGCTGGGAAGCAATGAAGCAAACTGATTTCCAGAAAGCTTTATCAAAAGGCAATCTAAAGCTCAGCATCATTACCAAAAGCAAAATTGCATTGATTAAACAGAAAAATAATTCTAATAAAAGCCTGATAGACATGTAATTGTGACTTTCTTCTGCACAGAGCAGTGAAAAGAACAAAAGATAAAGATATGTTAACAAAAAAAAACCCCAAGAGACTGAAGCAAATATAGGCAAAACTACAATTTAATTCTGAAAATGGTATTTCAAAGTCCCAGTTAGAACAGATTTTCATTTTTATAAGACAATAGATGCTACATGCAAGGTATCATCAAGTAAAATCAACCTCACTGCACATTACTTTAGTTTAACTCTGTTCTTAATCCAACAGGATCTCTGTTGGCAAATTTCTTTATTTTGCAAATTTTGCATATAAAACGGCAGATGCATGAAAAGTTTTGAGCCGAGAGTTTTCTGAGGACATGTTGCAGGAAAACAGAATTGAATTTTAGGTCAACAATTCTTGTAACCAACATTAAGCTCAAACATTACTCTTACTGAACAGCTCTGGGAACAGGTATTTGACACTTGACTTTTCAAATGCCCTGTAGGAAAAAAGGCAGCATTTTCACACATGATTTAAAAGTATCACCTAGGTCATCATCACATAACAAATCAGCCAACTTAGACCAACAGGGGACTGGTTTGAACTCCAAAACACTTTCCTAGCATTGCCCTACTTGCCTGTGCAAGTTTTAAGACCAAATCTGGATAAGACAACTAATTTGGGATTGAAAATAGTACAAAACTGGCTCATTTAGGTAGCTGTGGTTTATATAAAGAGTAATGAAGAAGTCATTCTCAACTTTAAAAAATTCTTGGAAAAAACAAAAATGCAGTCAAAACTTGTGGACTCAATGTGAATGCCTAGACCAAAACGCAAGTGGTCTCTTTTAAGGGCAAAAAAGAGAGAAAAAGTCAGACTGACACCATGAGCCTTGGGTAAGAACTTAATTCAGCTGTAATCTAGGTAGTGATTTTAATTATACTGCTGAGGTAAATTATACAGTCAGAGGATGGGCACAAATAGCAGATTTGGCATCTAAACAATGTTTCTGGCACAGGCAGAGAAGGCAAAGGAAGTAATAGCAGGAAAAACCAAAAACGCTTGGCTTAAATACCATTTCAAATTGCCAAGGGCAAATCTATCTTTTGTGAAAGCACCTCCATACTTTTTGCCATTCACAAAGTGTTCAGATTCCATCAACAGAGCATTTTAGTCACACAGATTATGGAGCAATGGCTGGAATGCTTTACATGGCCTTGGCATAAATCAACAGCTCCTGTTCCACTAGGACTTATTTTGCCTTCATAAATAATAATACAACAAAAGATGAAACTATGTTAAACCTATCTAGGAACACTAAGTTCACATCTTGCAACAAAGAGGTCAGTAAACTGCATATCAAAAACTCATTTAAAGAAACACTTTGGACCGACCCAAATAAATCCCCTAAACAAGTACAATGGTGGCAAGCAGCTGTTTGATACATGCTAACATAACAGCCAGCACTTTTGGTAGTGGTAGCTTCCATTTTTACATATATGTACACAATGTGGGTAGTATAAAGTCTTTTAATAAGGAAAAAATGGGATTAAATACTGAACCAAGGCTTTGAAGAAAAACCAACTGCTTTCTTTTTGTCCCTAAGACTTGCCTCCATTTGCAGCCTTCCCCAAAGCACGTGTCCCTCAGACAGTAAAATAAATAGCATCAGGGAATAAAACTCACTTACCATAAATAAGCTGTGACAACACTCCCAGAGGTGAGCGAACTCAGAGAAATACCCACATTACTCCTTCCTCCCTTCTACAGCAGTAGAAACTGCATCTTCACAGAGAAGCCACCACAAAAAAACCCCCAAATTTTATCCCAAAGGCTCCTCCCCCTTGATTAAAGCCAGGTGTGAGCCATTAGCTGAGGTGTTTCCATCGCCTCCCCTTCACACAGCTGTACCCACTTTGTAAACGAGCTCTTGCTGCCTGAAATAAGGTAGAGCACAGAGGGATTCTCAGAGAGCTCTTTCTTCCACCTGCCATCCCTCAGAGAAGATGGAGTTCAGCTGCTGTGATGCTACCAGTTATGAAAAATGTCCACATTGTCACAAATGCTTGCTCAAGGAGCAAGCTGTGCTCCTGGTTTTGATCACAAGGTGGGCAAATTCCTGCAGCAGCGAAGCAAGGAGGAGTGGCACAAAGTGGTTTTACACTAAGTAACATCCATCAGAAAACTGTTAGCATAGATGAAAGCATCCCAGTCTCTTGTTAATTACTTGACTATAAAACTTAAAGAGCTTTAAGTTGACGAGTGTTCTCAATGGAACAGACATAATTAATTCCCTAGGAAGGGAATACAAACACTTTAAAAAATGCATACTTCTATGTACACTGTAAATTATGTTTTCCACATTTCTACTTCTTTCCCATCCCCTCAAAGACCAGAAAACGTCTAGGAGATTTATATCTCTTTATGTCTCAGCACTTTCACCACAGAAATAAATGTACAAGTTAACTTTCCAAGACTTAAGTGACAACAAATATGATATATGAAACAATATTTAGAACTAAGAAAAATGTTATTACAGGGAAAGACGTGTAACTATTGTAGAGTGTATTTCATTTATTTCATTATAGTGAGACCATTTTCTATTACTACTAGTCTTTACTAACTACTAAAACCCAGATATAACAGAAGAGGAAAATGAAAAAAACTCTTTCAAATATGCCACATATTCTCACATTGCTTTTAGCTTTAGTAAGCAAGAGGAGAGGAAAGATCCAAAAGCGTTATTTTTACTCTTTTCAAATGTTTTCTCTCCTCAGATGTTTCTAAGCAGCAAGACCAAACAATGTACTATAAAGAAGTTAGTGAAATAGGATTGATTAAAGAAGGATGATTTTTAGAGATGCTGTGAGAAAAACAAAGGCAATGTTTATAGTGACACTGTATTTTCTTTTAAATAGCAAAAGGATATTTAAGGAGTAATACAGTGTTTTAAGTAAGATATTAAAATCTAAGTTTTCCTTAATAGAAGCTAACTCCATTGTTTGCATTGTGTGTTTTTTTAAGGACAAATCAGGAAAAAAGGGTCATGTTTAACTTTTTATATAATAATGTGTGACAGGGAAATATTCTTCAGGCTTTATATGGGAAGAAAAATGTACTGTCACTTTTTCTTCATATTCCCTATTTTTTTCTCCTACTCTGTGTGCTGTATTGGCAAATAGAAATAAGAAAATGTCCTATTACTTTCTCTTCTTTAACGTCTTCAGAAAAGAGCCTGATTTTTTAGATTTTTTTACACTGGGTATAAAAGACCATCTATTTCTCTCCTTCACATTTAGCCATTTAAATTTTCAAGACACATTTAGCTGAGCTTGGAAATCTCATTGGGGTATCAGTATATTAGGAAGCTCAGATTTTAAATCATGACTGAAAATCTGTGTTCTCCTGAGTCATGGTTGTCTGATTACTCACACTCACAAACTATTTTTTTTACAGAGAAGTCAACTCCCTTGCTCTCAGGCAGTTTTGCTTTGGACTCTATTTCCCACGTGGAGGATGAGAAAGATTTGACCCCCTTCATGCACAGGTGGTGTGAAGGAAACTTTCCTGTCTGACCACCCAGGAGCCATCCTGGCAACCACATTCCTGCCACCAGAGACTTCAGCTGCTGGGACTGAGGCCCTTCCACAGCGGGAGATGAGAAGTGCTCCATCATCCAGTGTAACACTCCCTGCTCAGGGAGGTACCTGGGCATTCCACCTGAACCTGAGTGAACATGAAACCCAGTGGGCTCTGTGTTTTCTCAGCTTCCTTCACCAGCTCCAGACTGCAACTTGGAGAATGAGGCCCTCAGCACTGAGAAGACCAGAAGAAGAGGACAAACAAAATGCCATTAGGATCCACAGAGTGGTGATATTTTCTCTACTTAATCTCTCTGTCACTCTCTTTCTCTCTCCTCCTCTCTTTTCCTATTTCTTTCTAGCTCTCCCCCACACTGGCTGTTAAATAAAGAATCCATACTATTGACTTCAGCATATGATCGTGCCTGCACCTTAATTTGGGCAGAGACATCCCTCTAATAATTTTAATAAGCAGCCTTTAACAGCATGTAACACCTGCCCTTGCTCTCTTGCTTCAACACCAAAACTTTATTGGACTACAACACAGACTTCATGTCAGTTACTCTGTACAAAACCAAACAAAAAACCACTTCAAGATGTCTGGGAATAAACAATATGATGAAGGGACGTGCACATCTCTTGGGGAAAAACTCTGCAGTTTTCACTGTGCTGTACAATGGATAAGGACGAAGGCAACTCTGCATCTGCTCTGGGAGTCAGCCATAGTGTGGATTCTGTCAAAGATGAAAGTAACAGCTGAAAGTAAATTTCATTAACAATCAAAGTTACAAATTACTACGAGATTAGGAAATCCCTACTGCATTTCCCATAGTCAGTAAACTTTAGCTTTTTTAGACTCAAAGGGTCAAAAACTAAGGCTGAATTGTGAGCTGTTAGACAGTAACAGTAAAGCCATTTGGATGACTCAGCTACTCCTAACAAGGTATTACAATAGGTTATCTAAATCTCATAATAATTTACAGAAGATGATCCTGGTTTGGATGACAGCTGGCCTCACAAAAACTTCATTTCACCTTGATTCTATTTTACCTATAACTTGCTGGCAGACAGAACAAGGCAAAGATGCTGATAAATACAAAGGACAAACAAAGAATGATTCCTCTGCCTTTCCCTTTCAATCTTCTTCCTTAGGCTGTTCTTGTGACACATTGTGTGTTTCAAACATCAAAATATTTTTAAGCCTGAAATATTTTGAGACAGAAAATACAAAACTAGCACAAGCAGAATGTAAGGAGTATGTCATTGCTCTTCTCCTGCATATTTTTTTTTCCAGAGCTTTCATGTATGCCAACGTTGCTCGTCATGAAGCACTACACTGAATGTCACAGTGTGTGACAGAATTATGTAATTTTCACATTTAGAACAGTTGCTCTGTTTGGGCCATAAAGTCCTTTTTTTTTTTCTTTCTCTAAATGAATATACATCTAATTTTGAATAAAGATGTTTATTTACACAAAATGTGCTGAGCAGCATGCATATCTTGATGCAGAGAAAATCAGTATGATGGGTGGTGTTGTTGAGTGTAGTTAACTGATTAAAGCTGGGGCTGAAGTTTAGAACTCCTGAATTGTCTTCCAAGCTGATTATAACTGGAGTCTATGGTACTTCGCAATATTATAAAGAATCTTGAGAAACAACTAATATTTATAGCATAATTTAAGACCCCAAGTGAAAGGCATTTTTAGCAGTATGAAAATTAAAAGTTGCTGGTTAAAAAAAAATTTTAAAAAGTCATTAGTGGCATAAAAAATTCAGGGTAAGCGTGAAATGACGACCTTGGCTTGTTGTTTCTTATGGAAGTCTTCTCAACCATGCCATGTGAAGATCTGCCCTGCTAATAATTTTTCATAAAATCATAGAATAATTCAAGTTCAAAGGGATCTCAGCAGGTCACCTGCTCCAATCTCCTGCCCAAAGCAGGGTCAGCTGTTCTTTAATCCTTCCTAAGAAGCCATTAGTCATTCCCTCAGAGCAGAGTTATCAAAATGATGGTGAATTGTTTAGCAACCTGATTACAGTGATTAATTAATCAAGCCTGAGATTTGCTAATCCAATTACAGTACTCTCAAAGAACTCAAGGCGTGCTCGGATGCACAATGCAGTTACTCGTGATCCGGGGCAATTCATAACATTTTGAGGATCAAGACAGTGTGGTTTATTTAGCAATGCCTTTGCTAAGGGAGTGTAGACATAGGGATGCTCTGTTAAGGAGCCAAAGGGTTTAACACTGCCTGTTAATTGTATAGAGTGGGACAGAATGCTTACAACAGCTTCTCTATGGATGGGCAGCCAGGGCTCAGGCAGCCATCAGGAAGGGGGAATTTTACTGCAGATCTAAGAGGGAGGGTGCAGCTCACCAATGATTTGTAACACAAATGGGTCACAAACAGCACAGCTGGCCACATCTGCCTTTTAATGCAGCGCTGGTAGAGAGCAGCCTGGCCCAGAAAACATGGATCATCACTAAGATCCTCTGTGCACTTTAGGAATGGCTATGAATGATAACCTCTTTCATTTGAGCTAATGTGTCTATTTATTTTGGGGAAGAAGAACCACAATAGGAAGAAAACTGAAATTATCATCTTGTCTGATTGACCACAGAATTTGATCCACACAAATCATTTTCTTTACCTCAACACGTTATATAGCTCATAAGATCAGTACTATTCTGGCACTTCAAGGAGACAATACTGTTAGCAGATAAAAGTTATGAAGAGACAGCTTCTGTAAAAAAGTTTGCAGCTACTTACAAGTTAACATACATATTTGCCTAGACAGATTCCACTGACAGGGCTCTCCTGGCATAAACTACCACTGCCCTATTGCTGATCTATGCACTTCATATTATTCAGTCCACCAGAAACCAAGTCATTATTCCACCAGGATTCTCATGTTCTGTTTATACAGAATTGCTTTTGTTCTTCAAAGGAAAGAAAAAGGCAATGCACATAAACTAATGGGATGATAAACAACTGCTTATTTGAAGTGGCATTTAAATTTACTCTCTAATCCTGCAACCACTGGGGAACCAAACAATTGTGACGAGATCACAAAAAGCAATCATGACTATATGGATCTCAGTCTAAAGGGAATACACCTAGGGGAAATACAGTTACTTACCATGCATGTTTCAGAACAACTGAGGGGTTTGTACAGACAGGAATTGAAACATTTGTTAAATTCTATTTACCAAAAACATAAGTAAAAAATATACAACACTTAACACAATATAGAGTTGCAAGGTTTGAAGAAATCTCCAGTAGAATAGGGAAAAGTTTAATGCATACTACCCAAGACACAGAGAAGGTGACAGAGAAGCAAGCTAAAAATAAACCTCGTGGGTGGTAGTGTGGGCATGTGATTCCTCTGGTTTAGCCTGAGAATTTTTCCCAAAGCCAAACAAAAGGTCTCAAGTGCATCTAGTCAAAGCCTACTTTTAAAATTGTTAACCACTGATATATCTGAAGAGTTTTTTGTTTGGTTTTTTCATTGTTACATCTGTTGACTTCGCTGTTTTCCTTCTGACAGACACACTCCACCCCCTACTTTAACTCTCCTCCATTTCCAAGTCTGTGCCTGTACCGAAGGCAACCTCTCTGGGTATCTGGACTTCAGATTGTGACAACACACAATCTGAAGTATCTTCATTTAAATAATGTTTTCAATTATACTGTTCATCATAACAAAACCACAGCAACCTGCTGTTTTGCCTCTGCTGCTGGGATATTTACAGTTAACCAGAGCATAATGCCATAATGTCATCCCACTCCTAAATTCAAGGCTGTGTGAAAAGAGCAGAGAGGAATGCACTCCCATGCAGCCATGATAGGCTTCCCAGCCCCCACGTTTATTATGGCTACATTCAAAATCCTCTGCTGTAATACATTAATACATTATTAAGTGACTATGTTTAAAGTCTATAAGTTTATAAACTGCACTGAAATAATTGGTATAGAAATGATTCAATTTCTCTTGACAAGCACAAAACCTATCACATTCTATCATGAAAAGCAGTATTTTTCATTCGTTATACAATGGGAGCAATCTTCCTAATACTCTAAGCAGGTGAATGTTATATATTTCATGCCTATCCTATAAAGTTGCTGAGTGGGGACACAGCAAAAATATCACTTTCTACCTCTGTAGAATTCCACCAGGCAAACAATTAAGCAGTGCTTTGATTCACTGGTGTACTTTTACTAAAGTTTCCACTTTCCCACATAACACATAAATCAAAATTTATTTTAGGTCGTGCCCATCTCCATTAATGTAACTATACTTGCAGCTTTATACACCATTCATAAAATATCCCCATAAAGCCAAGCACAGTGGTGATACTATGGCTCCCCTGCACAGTCATTCTGCCCTTGCAGACTGGGTCTTCTACAGTATAATTAAATTCAATCAGCACTAATTTATCTTGTATTTCAGCCAAAATTATTATACTGAGATAGGCTGGAAGGAGCTGTAGGGCTTTCTTTATTCAGTTATTACAGGAATTGCATTTGTTTCCAACAACTAATAAATGGGAGTCGATAATAACTACAGGACAATCCAGTGGCAATGATGTTAAACTATGCAGATTAAAACCATTTCCAGATCTAAGTACAAAAGACACTTAAGAGAGGTGGAAATACACATTTTCAGTCTAAATGTACCATTCAAAAATTCAACCTTTCATTAAGTGGGGCCAAACCAAAGACTTCCAAGCTGTCTCTAGTACCAGAAAGAAAAGGATTTGTCAGCACAATCTGTAAGGATCACACCGTGAGAACTGGAAATATCTGAACTGTAGAGCCTGGCAAATTCTAAAAGGGAATAAGTGAGAGAAAACAAGTCAGCATCAAATGTTGAACAATTACTTTAAAATTACAAACAGCCTTGACTTCAGAAGTACCTTCCCTGGTTCTTCTTTCTACCCATGCCTAAAAGAATTAATTAGAAGTAAAGACAACTGCAGATAAAAGAATAAAAAGCCATATAACTAAATACTTCACAATTTCATAATGTAAAAATAAATTCATTTGTATTAAATAATGTTGCATTTTTAACACCAGATGTTAGTGCTATTCTGCTGTATGCCCAAACTACCTTCATGGATAGAGAGTTATTTTTCAGCATCTATATTACTGTTCTCTGTGGAGCTATGATTTATATGAGGATCTAACCCTGTTTTCTTTCCTTAAACAAATTTAACATTTCAAATGAAATCCATTTTGCAGAACATCTGTTTAATCTTCATTATTAATACATGATCATCACAGATCTCATTCTGTTAGTTTCTGTATAAAACTAGCACCATGCAAGAAACAGCTTATTTATGAGAATTTTAACATCTTTAGTACATTCTGTCCTTCTCAAGTCCTAACACTTTTTTCTAACCAGATGATCAGCTTCCTGAATTGAATTATATTGTAATAATATCTGAGGTAATTTTGCCTCTGAAACTGGTGTTTAGAAATTGTAAACTATGATTAAACTTACAGTGTAATGTTGCCTTGATCCAGGCAAAAAAACCAAACCTTTCTCCAAAGCCTCTTTTTTCACCTCTACTAGGTGAAAAAGAATTAATTTCAAAGAATGTACTACTATTAATGCATAACGTTTATCTCACTACACTAACAATGCCTTGTAAAAATGTTCATAAGCAAAAAAATACAAATAGCTCCAGTGAATTAGAAGGCACAGAGAAGCAATTTTCTATTTAAACCACACAACACTACATTAAAGTTGGGCAACCCTACATAGTATTATGGATATTAAATATATTGAGTGCATGTGTCTAAGTGATGGAAATTATAAACTGCAACTTAAGTCTGATAAAGAAATAGAGTCCTTGGGAAATACTCACTTTTTAAATATATTTTTGCTGATTCTGTAGCCAAAGACATCCCACAGCCTGAATTGTTTAAGTAAACCCTGTACTTACCAGCCTACACTACCTGGCAGTAGTGTCACAGGTACTAGAAAACCTGGCTGAACATCTGCCTCAACAGACAAAAAAATCTTTCAAAAATTGCTATGTTGTGTTTCACCTGTTTTTCTCTCCTTATAGCAGGGAAGAGCACCCAGTTAAAAAAAAAAAGAGTAGAAAGCCATAACAAAAAGCCATAGAAAGAATTCAAACTTTTGGTCACAAATTTTATATGTTCACTAGAGTAGGAAACAAAAATTGTAACATAGCCTCCAACATTTTGAATCAAGTCTTAACTATGAAAACCGGCTCACATCCAGAAAATTTCAGAACATGCTTTTAGTGATTTATCCTTCAACTTTTACAAACTACTATAATTGTTTGGAATTTTTCTACTAACCTTTTTTTTTTCTGTAACTGAAGGGGAAAAAATGCCAATGCTGTATACTAGTTAGTATCCTGATAACAACAACCATACTTCTCCAGATATTATTCTCTCAAAAGTGTCACCTCTTCTACTAATGTTTGTAAATACAGGCAGAAATACATTACTAAAGTGCATTTAGTATACAGTATTTAGTATATTAAGTTTAGGCATGCAATACGGATGAGTTCTGATCATCATAAAGATTCATATAGAATATGTACATAAATGTATATATATAAAATTTATGTTATTATATTCTGCTTTACATCAAAGAGAATAATGATCACCAAAAGACAGGTTTCTTGTACAGGGTTATTTTCCACAGTGATACTAATTATTTTTCTAATAGGACAGTATAAAAAATGGAGGCATTAATCTACTGCACAATATCACAAACAAATTAATATAGTTGGGGATCAGTTCTTATTTTTTGCCATCAAACACAAAATGAAAGGACCATAAATTTCCGGATTAAAACAGAAGCATTTTGTCTCATGTCTTGGAGTAAACATGCTTGAGGTCTCTCATGGTGATGGGAGAGGGTTAACAACTTTAGAGGCATTTTGGATTGCCAACACTTTTTGCACATATTTTTCCACTGTCCCCTGTGCATCTGGTCAAAACTATCACCTTGGTTCCTGTTACCCTTCAGCCCCTCCCACCTAAGATTGGGATTTCAAGCAAGATCCTGACCTGTACCTTGCCATACTCTGCCTACAGGAACTTCTGTCCATTTTAGGTTCAAATATACAAAGCTGGGGAGAAAGTCTTGCTATCTCTCACAATAAATCCTTCTTAAGGAGTACCCAAAGCAAAAATATCAGACCATAACTCTGGAATACTAGCAATAATATTAGTTTGATATCTGCAGTTATTGAAGGCAAAATATGGAATATTAATAGTTTTTAGTCAACACTACCTGTGCTTTAAGTGGAAGGGAAAAAGTCAATTTCTAAAGCTAACAATTAAAAATTCACTTGCTGCTGGTTACTTAGGGTTTAGGTCACTTAAAGTAGTAACAGTTTTGTTTCATTAATAATTCTAGGTAAAGTTAGCAAATTATAAAGTTGCGTTTTTCCCAGAACCAGCACAGTCTCTGGTATTTAGGCATCTAGTTTCAGAATTTGTGTTCTATTGACAACATCTAACTACAGCTATTAATCTACTGGCCATAAAGCAGTGCTGTAAAAAAAACCCTGTTGGGTTTTTTTGTGTCAATAAACATTACCACAGTACCTGACCTAAGCCTTTCCTAGGCTGAGCAGGCAAGAAGGGTTGGAGGAAAACTTCACCATCTTTTCATCACCCTAGAATAAAAGTAGAACTTCACCAACTATCTAATTTATTGAACATAGAAATCTTACTAGTTACCTCAAACACTCATGCATGATTATCATTGCTTTGGTCAATTCACTGGTGATGCCTCCTCTGTGCTGTAGCTTCCATTATTCTGATAAGCCAGTGGTACCCAAGAGACCTATTTTAATTCTATTCTTTCCCTTCCAAAAATTAGGAAAGCACTTTTGTCAAATCATGCTCTAAGACATTTGATTTTGTTTTCCACTTGTCCTAGGGTGACATTATGATGCTTGTATCCCCATTCATGTGTTCTGTTAATGTTGGATATTATGTTCTGTACCTTTAAGACTGGCTCTGAGGAGTGAAAGTTTTTGTTTTCTTATCAGCCTGGCTGGGACACAGAGGCTGTGGCTTTTGCTTTTGCTGCTTTTACTTTTCGCTTTGCTCTCTCTCTTGCTCGCTCGCTCTTGCTTGCTTCGCTCCTGCTTGGTTTTGCTTCTGCTCCTAGCTAGTTTAGCTAAACAGTCCAAATTGCTTCCTGGACTGTTTCTCCTCTCCTTTCATCCAGTGGAAGTGCCCCGGAAGGATGGGCAGTGTACATGAATTCTTAGAAGAAAGGAGCATTTCACTTTCAAAGAAGTCCCTAAGAGAACCCTCAAAGAACAATAAATTCCCAGCAGAAGGAGCTGGGCACTGTCCTGTTGATAAGAGAAGCTGGGGATGAAGGAGTAAAGTTGAGCCAAGGAAGAAGCAAGGAGAGGCAGGGAAAAGGAGAAGGTGGGTTTGGTTTTATTTCTTATTGTCTTACTCTGTTTTTAATTGGCAGAACACTATATTAAATTTTCTCCAGACCATGCCTGCTCATGATACAGTAGGTCAGCAATCTCACTGTTTCTTGACCCAGGAGCTTTTTCATGAGAATAACTCACTCTGGTGAGAAAAGGGAGTGAGGCAGTGCCTGGATGGGGACCTGGCAGCATCCAACCCACCCCAGAGAGAACAGGTACATGAAGGCTGTGTGCTGCAGGTACAGAAAGGCAAATTCTCATGGACTGCAATACTCAAGTCAGGAGAATCGCTGACACCTTTTTCCCCTCATATACTTCCCCGTGTGATGACTGTACACATACAAAATTCATGTTAGATGACAGATTCCCTATGTGAATTTGAAAATTTTACCCCACACTTGCAGCAGTGGTAAATTTTGCAGATGATATGAACTTTGGCTTTTAAAGGTCAGAAGACTTTAGTGCTCTTGCAAATGAAGATCACTCCATTACAAAGTACATAAACCTACGGCTAGTTTTAAACATATGATCGCACTTAGTTCAAAAGAACAGACCAAGGATGCAAGTTAGATACTGAAAACTTAGAGTTAGATGACTATGATTTGATTCTTCATCTCTTAGAAATACCAGGGAAAGTTTGGGGAGTAGAAGTAAAAAGTAAAAATAATATACAGAATTTAACTCTCTTAACCAGATACTTAAAGGCACTCAATTCCAGTTTTATGTTTATTTTCTTTGCTGACTGTGAAAAATAAATTTCTTGCACCACCATAGAATGATTCTACATGTCTTAGCAACTTTCACTGGATTTTGGTTTTCCTATAGGTTCTACCAACCTGCCCAGTAGGTAAAAAACACTGTATGAAAGTAAATATTAAATATCACTTGAAACTGAGTACCAAGTTTCAAAACTCTGACAGTGTACTGCAAAATATAAATTCCCATCAGAGAGAGAATCCTTCTGTTCCTATTTCAGGAAATGCAGTTTGGCCATAACTTTTATTCCCTCAGAAACACGTAATTGACATTCTTTCAGTTTAAAAAGGATACTGTAAAAGGTGTCACCTTTATAAAAGCTGTTTCAATAAAACTTTACTTCCATGCTATACTTGAAAATTAATTTGACCTTGAATTCTAAATTTCAGAAAGGTGAGTTTACTACACTTCTTCCAGCAAGACTATTTAAAAAAAAAAATTATGAAAATTTGACAGCATATCCCCTGCATTTGAGACCACAAATTAGGACACTTGGGAAAGAGAGATTTGATGCACCCTAGCTTTTAGGAAAGTGTATGTTATGGCTTGAAATATACTACCCCAATTCCCTTAAAAGAACTAGATTTTTCTAACAGTTAATCAAGAAGTTTAGTAGACTGGCATTCTGGCTTCCCAAGATGGCAGAAGAGAAATTATTCCATATAATTGTGCCAATAAGAGGAAGGATCTGAGTGCCTTCAATAAGAGTAGTTTAACCTTGGTCTTCCAAGGAAAAGTACAAGGTACACATCAACATGGTGTAGTAAAGCTGAGACCACCAAATACTACCTGAATTGCCACAACCCATCCCCCCCCCCCCCCCAAAAAAAAAAACCAAACAAACAACAAAACCCGAACAACAACAACCAAAAACCCACACAACAAAAAGAAAAGCACAATAACGACAAAGAAAAAAACTGAAATAAAATCAGCTTCTTCTATTTCTTGTAGACAGACATCTCTTGAGACAGAATTCTACTGGCAGCTTCAGGAGGACATCCTGAAAATATCACATTCTTTATCACCCCGTAACATCCAGGATAGGTGCAGTGAAACAATACCTCTTGCTCAAGTGTAACACCCCACAAGACAAGTTGTTTCTATGCACAGCCTGCCTCCTGCAGTAGAGTAATTTTGTGCATTTCATAATGACACACACATTATGGGCCAATATCTTTTCTTCAAGGATTACCAGAATTCCACTCTGAGGTATTTTTCTCTACTCAGACATTTAGCCTTGCCTATGTTATGTCACAGTTAGCAGCTATCAGCTGCATTCACATAACTTCTTTTTGTACATTTCAGTACAGAAATTATATATAATGCACTGCAAGTCCTCACATGCCCTGTTCTCCTTGATACAGTCTTACAAATCACTGAGACATTCTTCATAGTTAATCAGTTATCTCCCTACCTGCTAAATGTGACATTTTATACCCTTAGTTTAGTCATGGCTCTCATGGCTTTTGTCCTCCGCCAAAATACATCATCTTAGTAAGTTTTTCACACTTCAGTTCTCTCAAACTCCTGGTAGCATATGACATTATTTGTGAGACAGAGAGCTTGCAAAATGACTGAAGCAGTTTTAGACTAGAATTTCTAAGGCTCACTTCTAGGGTATATGTGACAATAGATCTCTCTCAGAGGAAGGGAAGCACTTTCCTCAAGACTCAGAATTTTTCTCTGCTTTCTCACATATAGGCTGTCAAAGCCACGGCATTTTGTCCTGTGGTCACAAGGAAAGCACTAATTGGAAAAACATTCAATAGCAACAGATGACTGGGGGGAAGCACCAGTCAGTTTAACTCCTACTAAGCTGATTTTTAATTCCTATCAGAAAGAGCAGGGCATCTGTGAAGACAGGAAGATTTGTTGGTTGAGCACAATGCCTGTTTGCAAATATACTGCCCTTCTTATTAGCAGCTCTGTCTGCAGTTTGAGTGTATGCTCTATTAGATGTTTTCATAAATTATTGATCTAAATGGCGCATGTAAAAAGCATGGGAAGATATTCCTGAGGCTTACAAAAGCACATAAATAAATATGCTATAACATGCATGTTTTTTCTTTAAGTATTTTCTTCACAGCACTCTCAGGGTTATCTGTTTGCACGTTATGAACTGAAATACTTTAGTCCACTATAAACATGTACAATAAATATTCTATGAGAGTACTTTCAAATGTAGGGCAAATTCTAAAATGCACAAAGAACTGTGCATTGGTGGTATCAGTTCAGGAAATACCCGATGGAATATTCTTACATTCTTCCTCAATGTAATCATGCATTTACTGTATCTGTTTTAAAGTCTGTTCAAAGGGAGGAAAAATGTTTGGGAAAGTACTACTAACACTTTCTCAAATCTACATGAAGTGAGAAGTTGAGTTCAGCACACAAATGCCACCCAAAACATCTTTGTCCTAGTTTCTCATTCAGTAAAGAGTATGAGCATTATTAAATGTATGAGCATTATTTTCTACACATGTGCAGATTTCTCTGTAAATACCTGAGCTTCTTACATATTTCAACATAAGCATCACATGTGAGTCTTTGCAGGACTGGGGTCTTTTCTAGCTCATGCTGACTACAATGGGAATTAGTTTATCTATCCTTCAGTCTAACAAAAAGCATGCTAACATAATTAGACTAAGATAAGAATAGATTGGTTTGAAGTATCAATAATAATTGTGGGTATTTCAAATGCCACAGCACCTAAATTTATCTACAAGCCATTAAACCAAGTATTCCCTAGTTACCCTGTGTTTTGTTCTTGCAAATGCAGTAAGATGCAACTTCTCCATTGCATTTTGCAGTGCATTTTGCACATCAATGTAAACACAATACCAATATGGTAAAGAAATAAACATCACCACTTATAAAAAAAGGACATGCCAGCAGTCCATTTTCTTCTGCTCTTTGAACCACTTATCACATTACAGAAATATTTTTTTCTTCCCTTAATGAAAGGGAACATGATGAAAGAAATTTGGACTGTGAAGACAGTCTCCAAACAGAGACAAGCATCTTCTACACTGTTTCTATTTCATAAAAAGGGGGGGTTTGAAGTTGCTTTTTTGTTTGTTTTTTGTTTGGACTTTTTTGAGAGCAAGAGAAAAAGGTCAATATAGTTTTTATGTTAGAATCAAGACATCTTTAGTAATGGGCTAAAACAAACTATACTTCTTAAACATGATGCTTAAAGGCAGTGGGCAGAGACTGCCAGCTCTTTCTTCATATCTGCAAAGAAACCCACTGTCATCATTAAGGTCATGCAGAAACAAAGCAGCCCAGTCTGGACCAGGGATGATATTATTTCTTGCTTAATAAGCAAAGCTCCTAATAGCAATGGCACTTTGATTTATCATCTGGGTTTTCAGCAAAACTGAGGAGGAAATTGAGGTTAGGAGATTAAGTGTGTCCAAAAATGTCTTCTCTAAAATGATGGGATAATCCTAATGCTTATACAATAAACTAATACAATAATCCTAAATTATTCCTAAACAAAGATTTATTGAGTGGGGTCATAATGTAAGTTTCATTTTAATATATTACTACAAGCTGCTCATGACCCAGCCCTAGCTGAGAAGTTTGAAATAACATAAATTGCAAGGTGATATTCAAAGCATTTGACACAAGAACTTTCTTATAAAAAGCAGTTATCCTTACATTTTTACACCTTACATGCTTAGACCTCCTCCATAATAACCCACACACTTGCCCTTTGGTGAGATCCTATCTGGTCAAACCCCTTTTCTTACACAGACTGACAATCCAAAATTCCTGAACCACATTGTTTCTCTGCTGCAGTCCTTGAAGCATAGCCAGGGTGTGACCCACTGGCCTTTGGAGCAGACAGGCAGGCCTCCATGGTCAATACACAGCAGTCACCAACAAACTGTCCCTGCCTGCTACTCTCATTTGGTTTCTGAATGAAAACATCCAACTGTCCCATTAGATCTTTGGTTTCAAGCCAGGGCTGTGCCTATAGTGCCAAGTGTCACCCCTTTCCCACAGATTTCTTTTGCATGCATGCATGTATACACACACAATTTAAAATACTCTATTCACAGATGTGAGAAGAGGCAATTGGCTTTCCATCAAGGTTAATAGAAGCCAGATAGTTAAGCATATCTGAAAAGCAAGAAGAGCAGTTCTGCTGCTACAGTGCAGGGAATTTTCTGAAAAGGACATATTCTAAAAAGCTTTGCTGATTTTAGCACTACTAGTTTCCCTTCAGTTAGTAAGTTTAAAGTCAGAATCTCAAATAAAGATTATTTATTCAGAAATGTTAATATAAGATTTTTGGTTCACTACACTCAACCTTTGCTTTGACATAAATTGGATATTACCAACTTCTAAACAAAAATCACATTCTGTCTGCATATTTTCTGTCTTACATGCAAGAAGAAAACATTAAAAAACCACAGTCATTTTGCCAACTGAGGTTAAAATCTTTTTTTTATCCTTCAAGGAGAGTATTTTCTTTGTGTATGGTTACTAAATTTTCTTTTTAGAGCTGAAAGAAGTTGAACACTCCAGAATGCAGATATTCTGTTATTCTCTTTCAATTGGATTCTATGATCTTGTATGGAATTCACAAGTATATTACATTTGTAATTTAAAAATAGCTTCTCTATACTGATTGTCTTACTGATCAAAAGACATAAATTACTTGGAAGAAAACAGAAAAACTGAGTGATAAGTTTTGCTGCAATCAATGTCTCTAATCTGTATGAGAATGGGACATCATTTCACCAAAACAATCCATCTGTGAAGTATGTGAAGGGATGACTGCATTGGGATACAGCAATTAATCACCACATTATTAATAGCACTTCAGAAGCAGCTTACAGTACATTAATCAGGGATAACTTCTGCTTAATTAACAGAGCTGCCAAAAACGTCAAACAACACCATAAAAAACAGAATTGAGAAAGAAAGCAATAACAAGGGACTGGTAATGATGAAATATTCAAAGTTCCCCTTCAGCAAAGGTCTCCTCACAGTTTCTCTTTCGACACCACCAGTAAGCAGCAAATTCCATCAACAAACAACTGTGCTAGGTGACTATATTGGTAACATTAGATATTCACAAGTAAAAAGAAAACTAAGCACCAAGAAGATGACTGCATTAGTTTTAGTGCCCTGCCATACACACAGCCACGTGGCTATGGAAGACACTGAAAACAAAGAAGCAACTTATTTATTTGAAAGACCTTCTTTTGTGCAATTTGAGGGGCCACTGGAGTGAGAAGATGCATGGACTACAGCACGGAGTCCATGAGAAGTGAAGAAGAGGAGTAATCTGGGGTTTGCTATTTAATCTGCTTTTCAAAGCATGGCCCAACACAAGTCTCTTTCTCATGTAGAGGCTCTTAAAATAAAAACACGTTTTCCAGAAGTGTGAAAGGCAACTCTCCTATTCAAAGTATTTGAAAAGAAGTTTAGCAACTAAAACTAAGTAAAATATTAGTAAGATATGGAAACACAAGTGATTTGCATGTTAGGCATATGCAAATTGGAAAATAATCTGGTTTAAAGGAATAAAGCACTTCATAAAATTACATGGCTATTAAAAGTATCTTATATGCTAAGAAGTATTCTGATTTACATAAGCAAATTTATTTCAATTACTACATGCAAATGGTAATTATGTCAATTTTTATTGAAATCACATCTTATTATAGAAAATATCTATAAATTTTTCAATTTTGGGTGTTCCTTAAGAAGTGGTGATGAATAAAATACAGCAAAAATCCTTTTATTATTCAATGCACAGCTGAAAGCTTAACTATGAAGAAACTGCAATTAGGTTTTTTTAGTCTTTTTTTAGCCTGGTGTCTATCGATCTCCAAATAACTTGAGATATCCACTGGAAGTAATGGTGAAGTGCTTCTTGTTACTTGTCATACTTTACCATTCTCATACAAAAATACCCTGTTTTCACTGTTGAAACTCTGTTTGTACTTATGTAAATAAGGATACCTAAATCTATTATTAGTCTAACATTTGACATGTACAAAAGGCAGGTACATTTAGGAACTTATGAGCATTTTCACAGAAGTCTACATTAAGCTGTCACTTGATACTGGAACGTGTGTGGACAAACCCCACTTTAATGTGTATGTTTGTATGGATATTTTTGTTTATGAAATGGGAAAAAATCAAATGGGCTGAAATCAAAGTGGAGCCTTCGATGTATCAGATGTGCTTGAAGAAAAATCTATCAATTGATGTAGAAGAAACTATTTCTGTGTCACTTACAGCTGAAAGAAAAAGAATCATAGGACCTGAAAAGAAGAAAAAGGCTGACCAACAAATTCCTTTGTAAAATACAGATCTACATAAATATCACTCCACACTCTCATCATGTCCTTCCAGGTTAAATGTTCCTTATCTAG
Source organism: Setophaga petechia (assembly GCA_024362935.1). NCBI lineage: Eukaryota > Metazoa > Chordata > Aves > Passeriformes > Parulidae > Setophaga > Setophaga petechia. The sequence goes on from JANCRA010000001.1 coordinate 49,781,788, forward strand.
TAGTAGAATTTGGTGCAGTGTAAAAGAATGCTTCCAGAGCTTTGGTTATTTCATACAGTTCCAATTATATGGTTATCACTTGCCTTAATGGGGACTTGAAGGGCATGTTTCTTGTTGCACCAGTAAGAAAGGCTGCCATGAGGTCCCTCAACACACACCTACTAAAGGGCTCAAATTAAATATTCATCTTACCCAGTAACACTAAGGTCTGTTCAAGCTATTCAGTAAAATAATATCGCCCTCCCAGAACTTGTGATTTGTTGAGCTCGTTGAGCTTTCTCCTGGCAAACCAAATGCATTTTAGATCAGTGGGATCTGGGCTGAGGGGAAGGAACCCTTTATAGTTAGGTACAGAAGGCATTAAGAAATATAGTTAACACTATTTTTTCTCATTACTCCTTAAGTGAAACTATTAATCCAGGGGGTTATAAATTACTCCATTTTCCTGTATCAGCACTTTTTAATGTTTTGTTAGTATTCATGGAATGAAGATGGCAGCCTGTGAGCACGTCTGGTAGAATTTCTTCTCAATGATTCAGAGCAATAAAACACCAGATTAGTCAATTCTCAGCAATGCTGGGCAGATGGTGTTCATTCTTCAAACAGGTGTGGGGATGTAAAATGTGCCTCTACCTTTATCCACTGACAGTTCACTACAACAAATTGCTTAAAATAAAAGAGATAAAGTCTAACTTGGAGGAAGCTACCAGATTATTTTTCATGCATCCAAGACTCAGAGTGATTTAAATGGCATTTCATCACATACTAGAAATGGCAGATGAGTCTCTGAGAAATCTTACAATTCCAACTAAAATGCAACTTGGTTTGCTATTTCCTGACAAATCCTTTATGACTGAAACCAAATACTATCCATCTGAAGTCACTATTTCAATAAAAATTGCATCAGACCACAGAATCACAAATACAAACATACTCCTGAATATCTCTACAGTGTATTGTAAAATATACTTTCCCTTTCTTTTCTGCAAAAGTCCCATTATCACTGATAACTGCTCTTAGGCAATGTTCTTTCACCACTGATAAGTCTCCTAGACAGACAGACTATGCCAGACAGATAAAACTGATGCAGATAAATACTTTAAGCATTTCATAGAACTATAAATAAAAAGGTTTCTAGAAATGAATGATAACAAAAGCATGATATGAAATGAATGATAACACTGCAAGCCTGGTGAAAAACCTCTGAACACAGTGAGAGGTAGTTACACAGAAAATGGGAAAACTACAAATAAATATGACAGACAGAAAAGGCTCCATCTGTACAAAAACAGCATTCTGCTTTGAATCAGAATGCATTTTAAAATGTAATGTAAGAAAACCCAGTCAGGCAAGACATAAGCGCTCTCTAAGTACACCCAAGTCAAATCAAATAACTCACCCTGTTTGACCACAAAACCAGACCTAAAAACCAGGACTATTATGAAGGTCTATCTGAAGAAGTAACAGTCCCTCAATGATCATGTGAAAGGTTCTGTATGACACAGAAATTATTCGCTTGGAAACCAGGTGACACAGTACCAGCTTCCACTCACAACTTCCAAGACACCCTAAAGTCAACAGGAGAATTCTCCTGATCATATTCCTAAAAAAGGAGCAGATTACCTCCTTATCACATGCCGGCTGTGAAACAAGGAACAGACAACCATGGAAAAAAGACAGAGATGGTTTTGCATATCTCAAAGAAAACAAATTCTGAGCTCCCCAGGTCCTGAAAAAGCTGCAGGCACTTACATAGACATAACTACCAACTACTAGGCAACACTACCAACTTGACCCAAAAGCACTATCACAGCCCATTTGAATGACATATAAGACCTAAGCCTCTGACTCAACTCCCTTTACTGTGAAAAACTATTTCAAAATGGTTATTCCTCATTCAAACCTTGAGACACCAGGGTGACTTGCATTTTCACACGTAATCTAATTAAAAAGATTGAGACTAAGCTAATTGCAGTAGAAAAAAAAAAGCACTAATCATCATGTAAACCTTGGGGCTTCGTGGTTTCACACTTGGTCTTTAATACCTGTCCAACAGATAATACAGGATTTTCATTCTGAGCCAGCTCCCACTGCAGGGGGATAAATAAATAACAAAACTACTCAGAAGTCATGCGCAACGCATTCTGCATAGAGTATTAGGTTGGAAATGAAACTATGCATTCTAGCAATCAAAGGAATCAGCTTTGAATGGGAAGGTAATTCTCTTTTAAATCTAAGAGAGACAAATAAATCTAGCAAAACTACCCCACAAGATCTTTCACTAGCTTATGTTGGAAAGCAATCAACATGAATTAGCAGCATTCATGGGACTGATATTTTACTGGATAATTGCTGATTACTATTCAATACATAATTGTGAAATATTTTGCATGTGTGAATTGACTAAACATTGGAAATAACTGTATTAAGGATTAACCAGTGATTTAGATGTAAAGTTATTTAGTAAGCAAAATGTTCTTTTCCCCGTTTTTTTTAATAGCCATGTGTTTGTGCTTAGTGTTAGCCCTCCTTTGAAAGCACTGTGTTTATTTGCCTTATTTTACATCTCACCCTACTGTAAAACATTGTCATTTACCTCAGTGGCCCTTCCTGAGCCTCTCTGTAATGAATTCTTTGGAAACATTAAAATATCATTTCATCCACTGAGCATTTTTTTTTAATAGAGCATGCAGCAGTGAAGAACAGAGACACACATTTTTATTTCCTTTTGCTTGGACACCTGGAAGATTTTGATGTTTCAGTTGAGCCTCACTATGATAACAAGCTAAACTGACTGTGGTCTGACAACAGAAAGAACTAATGAATAGGAGAACAAAACAAAATAAAACTAAAACAATGTATACACTGCTGACTTTAGAGAGGTCTGTTACAAGACCAGGAATTAAAGTATAGTATGGGCTCTGCCAATTTAGTATCCTAGCTGATAATTCCTATTTTATTATAATACATATGAGAAAACATTTATGGACTAAAGAGACTTTCACTTTACTTGAATTTACATCTCAACACTTTTTTTCTATTTTTCAGATTCTCAAACTTTCTTCTATTAACTGATATGAGCACAATAGCATACACACATATAGCAAATATAGTTCCTGTACTCTAAAAATATTCAATCTACCCTTTCCAATCAATAGGCTAACATTCAATCCAATAAAGAAACACAGATACGCACACAAAAATCTCAATTTTCAGCTGTCTTCCTTTGTCATTCTCTTGTGGGTTTTTTGTCACTCCTTTCCTAAATGACATGAGTGCTATTCAGCGTTGGTGTCAAACTCCCGATTTTGACCTTTCAGCCACCTGCAGTTTCTACCAGTTGTGCTCACTCCTCTTCCTCTCTGTCTTCACCCTCTTGAATAGTGCATTCACACTTTCCTGTTCTTCAACACCTGAAGCTACACTTTGTCTCTCCTTTTCCATACTTTTTCCATTATCCTAAAGCTCTTTACATCCAGGGATTTACTGCTCAGGAGCCTTCTCAATCAGTGGTAATATATTTATGTTTACCAGCCTTTTGAAATCTCTTTCTCGGCTTTTGTGCACTAGTTTTTTAGGTCCAGAAAAACCACTCGGCATTCCTAATACCCAGTGGCACAGTGTTGCTTATCCTAACTGTGTCTTCTGAGGAATATCTTCTCTTGTTCATTTTGAGACTTTCTGCTAACTTCCCCTGATCTGCCATTGTTCTTGCACAAAAAGAAACTATAAATAATAATTCTCTGTTCATTCTTCCTAAATCTAACAATGATTTCTTGATTTTGTCATATGACCTTTAGTCATATCTTCTTTTTCTAATCTGAAGACCCCTTGATTATTTAATTGCCACTTAGGATAAAGTAATTTTCTAAAAAAATTTGTCCTTCTTCATTTTTTTATCTTGATAAATACTAATATATTAGTAGATAGACTAAGACAGACTTCAATATGTGGACATAGTGTGAATATATATAAAGCCATAAAAATGTTTCTAGGGCTTTTCCACTCTTTTCCCAATAATTTTTAGTGGTCTAGGAATCATCATTGCAGCCCTTGCATGTCGTTCTTAAAAAGCAGTACTTAATTGGTTCACCACCATTGTGTATGACTGCAGCTGGGATTTTTTTTACCTTCATTTGTACTTCCTCACATTTATGTAGACTGAATTTCATCATCTGCTTTTTTGCTGCACTTAGAATTTGATCCTTCTTTATCTTGCCTAGTTTGGCAATCTTACATGAATTTAATTATTAGCCACTATAAATCCCTTTTTCCAGAAAATTCAGACCCCAGTGCAAAGTCCCATGACTCAACCCTATTTCTGATCCTTTTGCTTTGTGTTTTGTTTGTGTGGATGTTTTTTTTTTTTTTTAATTTATTTTACAGATACTACTCCACATTGAGTACCTCTCAAAATCTTGTGGGTAGATAATTTTTCTTATAGTTTCTTGGTGAGAATTCTTTTCAAATACTTTCTGGAAACCTAAGAAGATTCTATTGACAGGACTACTCTACCTCTTCAAGTGAATTCTAATTGTGAGGAGCCACTAACTAAGCCATGTTGAGTCTTCCCCAAGATTTCATATGTATTTATCTGTCCAGTGACTATTCCCTGCCACTATTTCTACCAGCTTGGTGAATGAAAGTTCTCTGGATAGTCTGAAGAAATCATTCACTAGCTTGGCATCACATTAATCTTTCTCCAACTCTTTGGTACCTAGGAAGCATTAGGCAACACAATAAATACAAATCAATTTAACTAGTTCAACCTTGATGGTCCTCATGGGCAAATGCCACTGGGTTCCATATTTTTAACTGATATCTACTGTTTATTTTGTCCATTTACTCTACTGTCTCTTCTGTTGAGTTACATTCTCTAATCAACTTCTGGGAAAAAATATTCACTATGTGGCAATCTGCCCAGTTTATTTTGCATTTGCATTGTTACTGCAACAAGTCTTATTTTTACATTAATACTGTGCTTCATCTTATACTGTGATCTTCCACAGGCCTTATGGACTACCTGACAGACACCCCACATTTCAAGAGTCTGAGAAAAGTCTTTAGATCTTCCTCTATCCTGTTTGTCTTGCAGGCTTTTTTTTTCCATTTACCCTAGTAGATTCTACCTTCTTTTTTTATTTTTAAGATTTAAATAGTGATTCAATATTGTGAAGAACACTTGCATTTTTGAAAATTTCTCTAATCTCATTATTTAACAATGATGTTTTTGAACTTGATCTTCCTACAATGCTCTAATGCAATATTATTTTTTGGCTTCCAATACAATAGCTTGAAACAATATCCATGTCATCTGTTAAGATTATTTTTTAGCCGCCTCTATCAGTTTCTTTTTAACAAGCATCCTTGTTTTTCTAAAACTCCCCCTTTGTGGAATTAAGCATTTCTGCAGTGGTTCTCCTGACTTCTGTTGTTCCTGACAGCATGCTGAATTTAAGCGCATGGTTACAGAATGTACTTTTGTAATAACACTCTGTCAATAAACTGCCCCTCCATTGATTCTCCAATCAGCTTCCTCAGGGAAAAGTAATTTATGGTGTCTAAAAGTTTAGCTTGACTTGACAGCTAATACCCAATTGACATGGGAGGTGCAATCACGGTGAGCTGAAAGAACAAATTCCTCCTGTGTATCTTCTCTGACCTATCGTGGTATGCCACATTCATTGATCAAGCACTTATTGTCTTATAACTTATACTAAATTTAGACCTAGAAATGCAACAGGGATTCCTAATTATTGCCTGACATAGTTCATTTGTTTATCTCCTATAGACATGCATTTCATTCATTACAGAGCACACTATTTCTCCACATGCACAACCACCCTTTCAGTATTACCTTGTTATTATCCCTGTACTTGTTTTCATTACAGAAAATCCAAACTATGCTTTTTATAGAAATAGACTAAATTAAAGCTAAGCTTCCTATAAAATCCAGATATCATGAAGTTTACAGCCGCTCCCCTAAAACTCTTAATGAATACAATATTTGCAAATTCAATACCTCAGATATTGAAAGATTCCAGAAATAAGCTTGTCTAAACAAACTCTCCCTGGCATCCTTGTATGCATATGGCATATTATCTATTTACATTCAAATGCTGTATCTCTACAGGACAACTCTTCTGTTCAAAGCAGGGCATGGAGAGTACTCAATTGATCATTATTCCTCACTTGTTTCCACATTCACCACCCAGACTGTAATCCCACAGTGTATTTACTGGACACGATCCAAACTCTGCGCTGAATACAGAATTATCACTTTCCTCATGGGCCTTCAATAGTTCTCTTATTCCATTATCTTACAGTTTTCTCTTTTAAACAAACATAATTAATCTAGCTTCATAACTCTTCTGTAAAACAAGGTAGTCCCATATTATACACAAAGAACAGAGGGGAAGTAATTAAAGGTAAAACTGTCCAGGAGTCAATTAATTTACCTGTCTAACAAGAAAACAATATCTTAGAACCCACTACATATCTCTATGAAATTTCCAGTGATATGATTAATGCTACAACCATTCATCAAGATATGTAGTGGGGATGCCAGAAAACAACAAGCAGAAATTATTAAATTTTTATGACCCTTTTCAGCAAATATTGGTTCTCTACAGAGAACTTCTCTAGTCTACTTCAATGCCTCTTCAATTGTCATTTTTTTCATGTGCCTTGCATCAAAAAAAGAACAATCCATGCAAATTTGCTTCATTCCCATGGCACAGGCCATGTATAGAGTCTAAAACCAAAACAAACAAACAAACAAACAACGTCAACAGAAGAACAAATCTGATTTGAACAAAAACACCTGATTATATAATCAGATTAATGCAATAAGCTCATGGAATAAATGTTGATAAGCACACTGTGATCCTCAGCATGGATACTCTAGAAGAGCGTGAGATGTCTACATTCATGAGATGCTTCCACACAGTGGAAAAGTCTATTAGGGACAACAAGTTTGGTGTGAAAATAGTTCACAGAGACCTCAAAGAAATATAGCAGAGAAATTTTCTTCCAGGTAAACAAGGAGGAGGAGTTTTTTCAACCCTTTAAATCTACCCATCCATCTGTCTGGATAGAGTATCTGGTTTTTTTTAGAATTTCAGATATGCCCCAATAAAGACTATTTAAGAAAAAAGTTCTCTCACTTGAGTTCCCAGTGATTAGCAAAATAACGTGTAGCAGCACTGAAGACAGGCTGAAATAAGCTAGAGGAGATGCAGGATGGTAATCCACAGGTACATAAAAGGCTGCTAGCAAAGAAGATGGGAATAGTCTGTTTCCTGTGTTCATTAATGGATTCCACTTGCAGCAAGAACAATGCATATTAAACATAATGGAAACTTTCAAACAGGGACAAGAGTAACAGACTGTGACAAATTGCCTGCCGAGGATGTGGAAAGTCTGTAATTAGAACAGGCAAGACAGATATCTGCTTGGAACAATACACATAAATTTACTTGGGGCAAGAAAATTACCTCTTGAGACCCATTCCAGTCCTAGTTTTCCACTTCTCTTTATACTCTCTAACATCATTTAAAAAATAAAACTATTTCCCTAAAATTCTCTCTGTATGGAATGTATATTTAAAATAATTTTGCCTCTCCCTCTTTTTAGACAGTATAAAATTGCTGAGATTATTCAACATAAAATGAATAAAGAATATTTCATGTTTCCTTACACTAGTTTATATCAACTGAAACATTGAGAACCCACTTTTATGGGTAAACACAAATGAAAAACTCCCTGTGCACACATAGAAGCTGGGTGGTTGCCTATACACAAAACAATGATATGCCAAGTTGAAGTGCAGTGACACAAAAGCATTCATCTAAAAGTTGATTACCTGATTCAAGTATGTCTCATTTGTCTTTAGCTGCTAGGAAAAAAAAAAAAGAAAAAAAGAAAAGGGGAGGGGGAAGAGGGGAATCTGTATGTTATAGAGTCAATTTTTCACTCATATAAGGTGTTCTAATATGACAATTATAAATAATTATCCCTGTTATAAACACCTGAACACTTTTTTTTTCCTCTAGCGAGTATCTGTCTAGGTCTAATTTATCTTTTTTAAAAAAAGGCGATTAAATTACTGTTAAAGAAGAATCAGTGCTCCTCACGTTGCCATTCCAATATCCCAGTCCCCTCAGGATTCATTTCAATGATGTGCCACAGTCACCTTCACAGACCTCTGACACAAGAAGGTTCTTATGCACCCTCACCTCTGATTCACAAAGTCTCTTCTGATCTGAATTCACTATCTACACTGTACTACTGAGCTCAAGCCCAAGACTGAGCAGGGCTATTCCTGAAGATGCAGCTCTATTCAGCATCAGAAAGATCAGGCCCAGGGATTGGAGCAGAGGGCAGACAACTCATTTTTCCAGTATCTTTCCCAGATCTATTGGATGAGGACAAGAGCACAGCAAAGGAGCCTTCACGAGAAGACAAAAGGGAGGCAAGAAAGACATCAGGAGAGAATAAGGGGAAATGGGGGAGGGCAAAATGAGTGCCACTCAGAGGTGGGTATGAAAAGAGACTGAAGAAGGATACGGCAGCAAGAAGTTGAAGGGAAATGGTAAAGATGCTTGGGAAAGTCATCCAGAATGGCTCTGTGAAGAAACTTAGCCTTCAATAGTAGCAGAGTTAGCAGGAATGATATTACAATTTGTATGGGGACTGGGACAAACAGGAATATGAATGTTAGGATACAAGACAATGTAGAAAATCTGGACAGCAGAAATCTGTATTTGCTTTGCATGAAACCTGAGAATGGGGAGCTACGAGGAAGAAATAAAATTTATATCAAGGAAAACAAAGTTCTGAACTAAACCTAGGACTGTTGAGAAGCTGGGGTGGTGGTGGTGTAATGGGGCAAAGAATAGGAGGGAGACAATGTCTAGATTTGGATACACAGAACAATGAGAAGAGAACAGCAAGAAGGGAGGTGGGAAAAAAGAAGAATAAGACTGAATCATACAATAGTAGGAGGTAGGGAAAAGCTTGCTGGCAAGAAGCTCAAGAAGCAAAAGCAAGGTCTTAGTAAGTAAAGAGAAAGAATCTGGAACAAGGAAAAGAAAGCAGTAGAATCAAACACAGGATAATTAGGAGTAAATGAAGTATATTCTACACCAGAGCCTGGAATGCAACCAAAGAATCCCCAGTCTTGCCAACACTCTGCTGTCAGCAATCACCTATGAATCCCATCTGAGAAAAAAACACAGTGAGTTTTCACAGATAGTCAACAATTGCATGCTCTCATTTTCTGGTCGCCTGCCTGGAGACCCTGGGGTCTGACTTGCAGAAGTGCTAAGCACTTGCAGCAGTGAGGGAAGGCAACAGAAGCCACTGTAGTGAGAATAAATTCATTACTACTTGGGCTGCACCCAGATACTACGGCAGCGAGTGCCATGGTGAAGCTCATGAGTCACTACGACTTCAAAAGGTTTTAAATGGAGTGCAGTAAATAAGATCTAGAGACACACATGCAACATCAAGGTAAAAGCAAAGTATCAAAGCTGCTCACAGAGGGAATCCATCTGGTATATCTAATGCACTGTGAGGTGGAAGATGTATAAAGCAAAAGAATAAAAATAATATAGACTACTAATACAGGTACACTAGGAGAAAATTTGTTTAGCACAGTGAATGCCTGACTTTTGAAGCTGACAGAACACACATGACTGGTGTTATGTATGTGGATGCACATATTCTATATATTCCACTCCCACAGATGAGTAAGTGGTATGACCTCTGCACACACACAAGCTACACCTGAAGTGCAGTTCCTGCCTTGCAGACTTACTAGAGTGGGTCACACACATTTAAAGTCAATGGGAGATTTGGGGATGACTTCCAACAACATAGCCCCAGTTACACTATTAGTTCTACTTAAAGAAGCAATACAAAACACTTTTCTCAGATTTGCAAATATCCAAAAAATAGTTCATATTCATTGGCATGTTACAACCTAATACACATTAACAGGAATGAAGTGAACAAAGATTATGGCTCTGTAAAACAATGAAGTGATAGTTTTAACGGTGTTGGAGGGGGTTTATTCAGCTTAATACTACCTGATTCCTTTTTCTACTGTTGTCAGTTTAGCTAACTATCAAGGCCAGCATCATATCCACTCTTCCTGAAGCTATTCAGTGCAATTTCTGGACTTAGGGCAGAAAATTTTGACTTTCTTCACTGCTAAATTTATTTTCTTTTTGTATTACAGTCAGTTCACCATATTAGTACTCAAATATTGGTACAATTACTATTTCATGACAGTTTGTCAGTAAATACAAACTTCTCAGGCTTAAGTAGAATATTAAAGTCAGCTTAAAGTCAGATGGAAGGAATGAATTCTGCCCAAATCAAAAAGGCAGAGGTTTAGTTTTCCCAAAAAGCAGAATGTCCTGAGTTGAGCAACCCAAACATGAATCAGCTTAGAAGAAATCTCCATCTGACTGCTCAAATACAAAATAAGCTGGAATGTAAGTCCAATTCCTTCACTTTCAAAAATTCATCCCTTTGATTTGGCATGGAGACAAAGATGCACAAAATCATTCACTGCTGATTCAACTGAATCATGAACGATTTAGATCCTTATCAGGATCAGCATTTTTTTCAAGTTACAGTCAAGGCCAATTAGTTTTTCACATTATTGGATAATTTTTTATCTGTTTGACAGGACTGCTTACATCAAATATTCCTGTAAAAGCAGTAAGTCATGTGCTGTTTGTACAGCCCTGGAATTTTTTACTTATGCATTGAATTCACCTTAGAAAACAATTTGAACTCTTGTGATCATCTGAATAAATGCAATTTCCCTTAAAGCTTATGCAGCATCTGCTTAGGGGCAAAGCCAGGCCTACAAGAGTGTCTTCCTGCTACTTCTAAGAAGCAAAATTTCCTTCTATTAGATAAAAGGTTTTAACACTTTAAAGTTTTTGAAGTGTTACTCCCTAACAAAGCAGTCATTTCATCCACACTTAATGATTTGGGGTTTTTCCTTAATGTACAACAAAGTTGAAGGCTCTCACAGAAATGTTCTATGCAGCAATTTTCACTCCAGATGTGTGAGAAAGTTCAAATAACATACAAAAGAAACTCCAGCTGAAAGCTTTCCTAAAATTCCATTTTTCAGTGCTTCCTGGTTCTCCACAACAACATTCCTACTCGCACTGCAGCAGTGCCCAGTGACCCTTGATCAGGACTAGGACCCAAATTAACATCAATATTACTTCAGAACTTTTACATTTCATTTAATAAAAGGTACACTAATCCTGGTGTCTATCACAGGCATCATCTAGCAATGCATGTCTTAAATATGCACACAGCTAAGCAGAGAGATGAGTAACCCTGGAAGCCATGAGCAATACCCCTCCACACCAGCTCCCTGCCAGCTCTGACACACCATGAATGCTCTCATTTTTGAGACCTAAGTCCCATTCTCTGAGATGTTTGGGATTTCCTACTTGTTTAAATTAGAGATAAGAATGGACAGTAGTAGGGGAAAGGACCACTGTTTAAAGATATTTAGTTGATTTTAACAGCAATATCAAGTTACCTGCATCTGAGCTGCAGCTTTAACCCATCTGTTGAGAGCTGGAAAGAACAACTGAAGCACAAAATACATTCTCCTATGCTATGGTGAGCCACGTCCCCAAAGACTTTCTTAACTAGTCACAAGAAATTCAAAGTTCAACAAAGCAGCGAAGGAATGCTTAAAAAGTCATGTTCTAATGTTGTCCCTCAAATCACATAAGGAACATGACTGAACAGAAAACAAATAAATAAATTAATTTTTTTCACTCCTGGTAGAGGTAGAAGGCCTGGATGGACAAACAAGATAAAACTTAAAACAAATTAGAATTTCAAAACCAACAAGATTTACCACAATGTGTTTGCTTTCCATTTTAATCTGCTGCATTAAAAGGGATCAGGATTTGGAATTTCACACTTATTTATCACCTGGTTAAACAACATTCAGGAACAGAGCACCAGGGAGCTGCTGTGCCACTGAGCAGAACATAGCCTAATTCTACCCTGATCAAGCAACAGTCATTGCACCTCCATATCATTAAGGTGGCCTTAGAGAGATATCCTAGTACTCTGGCTATTCTAATTAAGAGTGTTATCAGTGAGTGAAGTGTGGTGCACAGTAATTCAAATATTTCTGTGGCAGAGAGACAGAGCATTTCAATAGGTAGGCAAAAAAAATCTAATTTTTTCAACATGAAAGTTTACTACAGCTCTGGTGTACAGCTATTGAAGAAGAAACATTCCAGATTTGCATCTCCAAATCTGACTTCAGAAAGGCAGGATTGAAGTCAGCTGACAGACCTTAAGGTTTAATTGAAAAGAAAGCCTGTCAGTAGCTTTCAGTCTCATTTTGCTTCTGGGTAACAGACTCAGTTTTAATTTGCTGTGCAAGATGAGCATGAAAAGGTAAGACTCGGTCACCTAGTGAGTCACCACACAAAATAAATGACTAATGGGTCTATCTGCATTTGACAGATTGAGGTTCAAATCCTGCTGCTCCTTCAGGAAAGGCAGATCTACTGCTTAGAGGAACAGAGGTTCGTGGCACATGTTATGCAGACAAGGTTTAAAAGAAATTTTAAAAGCCAGCTGCTTCCTACACGATGCCTTTAGGAAGTTCCTGTTAACTTTGTTTATCAAGAAGAGAGCATGCTTACTTTGTGTGCAATCATTTTCCTCCACACAAACTCTTGCACTGACAGACATGACCTTCTTCATTCTAATGGTGTGGCTCTTACCTGACCCCTCCACTGTACAGTAGAAATTAAATTTCTTCATTATGCTCCTCTGCTTGCTACACTATTCTGTTCTCCTATGTGTCTTTTTCCTCACATTCTACCAGTCTATTCAGTCTCTGTACCATCTTTTCATGTTTGCATTTCTCTCAATTTTTGACTTCATCAAAATACAGAGGTTTTCCACATTTCTTTAAATGCCTTCTGAGAAAAATTTGTTATCATATACAAGGACAGCTCTTTGCTAAAACCAAAGTAGTTTCCTGAGGTCATCTACTTAATCTCCTCACAGCTGCCTTCTAGTACTGAAACATAATGAAGTACATGCAAAAGAAGGGAAAAAAAAAGGCAAAGAAAAATCAACCCCAAAACTCAATACCTCTCAAAACCCACCAAACCAAATGGTTTAGAAAGCCTGTAGCAGTCCAGAAACACAACAGTCACACCAGTTTCCAGCCCTGGTGTTCAGACTGTTCTATATCTTATGTGGAATGGAAATTCAATTCTCTATGTATACACATCAGTCAGTCCTAAAATACCCCACAATTATCAGTTGATTTCCATTAATCTACAAGAATCAAACATCTTAGTAATGTTTTCAAAAAGTTGCTCATTTTTAAAAGAAGTAACTTGAATATACAGGCTAATGAAGGTCATGGAGTTGTGAGGTTGGGAGACAACCCTCTGCTCGAGCAGGACCACCTAGAACTGGCTGCTCAGGAGCATGGCCCTAAACTACGCCCCCTTACCAGGCAGGCCACCTCTCCTGGCAGAGATGCTTTTTAAGGTAGATCTTGTCTCTTCCAAATATCCTACAGAACATGTCTCATGGGCATAGACCCCAAAAACTAACCATCAGTATTTTCCTTTAGAGTCAGTGGGAAGACAAGGCAAGAGAACAACCCAAACACAGGTCGAGTCATCCTGTTCACACAGCCAGTTTGCTCAGACACCTACCAGAAAGTTTTAGTTGGATTAAATAAATCAGTAAGAAGGTTAGAAAAACTTCTCTTTTCCTCATACATCTCTTTCAATTAAGGAGCTATGTGTAATTCCTGTTCCTTCAGTGTTCAAGCCAGAACCCTCTGGTGTCAGAGTCTACCTTTTATATCAGCCCTGAATGAAAGCACTTCAGTATAGATTGCTTTGAAGTTGGTAATATTTTCTTTTAGATGTCAAACTCGCTGTGGCATTTGAGGACACTGCTATGACAGGATCACAGAGTTAAACATTTGAAACCAAGCAGAGCCCTTTGTTTTTTCTGAGAAGAAGCAGAGCAGTGCTAAGTAACATTTCCAACAGAAATCATCCCCCAACTACACCTGCAGCAGCAGCTTGTGGGGAGGAAGACAACCAGAAGGTAAGGAAGAAAATTACAGCTAATAGCTGAGAGGAAGAAACAGACTGATTTATGTTTTTGATTCACTGCCCACAAAGGCAGCCTGAGACAGTAATTTATTCTAAAACAGACCGTGTTTTGTTTAATTAGATACTTAGATTTAGATAGTGATTACACGGATTTTTATGATATGATTTTATTTAATTTTCTGGGTATTTCAGAGATGCAACCAAAATGGTTCTTTATTCTTCCAAGTGGAGACAAAGCAGTGAACTCATAACAGAGATAGCTTCTTTGTTTTTTGGAGTTTTTTTTCAGTCCTTGTGCTTCAATTAAACAATATCAAAAATATCAAAAGAATAAAATTTGTTTCTTTTCTTAGTTATTCACGTGTTACTTGAATAACATCTTTATGCCAATGCTTTGTTAGCCAATTGTACTACTTTCAATGTAAATATGCAACAATGACCTTTACTTAAAAATGCTTATGAAGGATAAATCTATAGATAATTAAAGTACAATGGAAGTAATTAAAGTACAAAAGCAAAACTGGTATCTCAAATTTACACAGTCAATCAGTTCCACAGTACACCAAGGTCTGAATTTTTAATTAGTTTTAAAAAAAGAAAAGAAAATATTGAAAAGGAATTCAGACCTTTCTTGCATATCACAAATCCAAACAGTGCAGGAATTTATTGGTGCCAAGGAAAAGTTCATTCTACAGAAGCAGAACATGTGTAACATAGATCAGCAGGAGTATTCCTAAACCAACACGAATTCCCACCTGAGAAATCTGCAGAGCTGAATAGACGCCATAATCCAGACTTTTAAAATAGATATGAGCATGGTTTTTCTCATCTTTAAACTTCTCAACTCTTTCAAAGCCAAAGTAACATTCTCATCCTGCCTTGTAGATTGGTGTTAGGTTACTAGCTGATAATAAAGAGAAGTCAATATGGTACCAAATGCCACTGGGAGGGGAATTCAGTTTGAAGAGTCAACTTCACAGATTCCAGGGTCTCCATGTGACAAGGTCTGAAAGGCCCATCAGCCTCAAGGAACTGACCAAGGCGAGGGAGATTTGGCCTTGACAAGTACCAGAAATTCTGGCACTGCAGAGAACCTGATGCCTGTGGAAATGTCAGTGGCATTAAATCAGGAAAAGGTGTTTCAGCTTGCTGGACAGGAGCAATTGTTCTTCAAGATCCTACTGTATTGGCTTTTTGCTTTGCTTGGACTTGCAGTCAAATTCGGTCAAGTAGGACAAAATATCCAAATAATGATTCAGTACTACTTATTGACAGTCTCTGCAGGGACTGTCAAACCAAAAAACATGACAAAAACATACTACTCCATTATCTGTAGTTCCCATGCTTGCCCCTTCAATCTTTCTACACAAAGTCATCATGAATAGAAGGTTAATTTCACCCTCCTTTTGCCTTGCCAGAGTTTCATTTTAACTCAAGCAGCTGTACTGAAAGAAGGGTTATTGACACAGACTGCAGTATTATCATCCTTTTTTTTTTCCCCCAGAAAGAGATGCATTAAGCTAACGGACTCAAAGCGTAAAAAATTGCTTAAAATCAGATATTCCATCCGACGCAGGTTTATCAAATTAAAAAAACAAAAACCCAATCTTCCCGGATTTTTTACTGGCAAATGCTTTAGAAACTGAAATAGTAAAATCAGATCTAAAAAAAAAAATCATATCTGGATAGTCACACAACCTCTATTTCCTAAATTCCTTCTCTCACCCTATTTTACTCATTTTTCACACTCAGTTGTAAAGCACTGCACTCTTCTTGACCTGCCTGCAGGAGAACATCAGTTTGAAGGTACAGTTTCCATGATTTGACTGTGAAGGACATGCCCCTTCCAGTCACAGCCTCCCTGAGCTTCTGTCAAAATAATCTCTTTCTTTATTATTTGATGCTGACATTCAGGAAAACTTAACTTGAGGAAAAAAAGCAAACACACACACACACACACACACACACACACACACATGTACACATGCTTGGGAGATGGACTTGGGAGGGTGAGCATATCTGAGGCAACCAAAGAGCACAATAACCTTCCACAGCAATTCAGCCAGGGGCACAGCACCACTATAAAGCTGCTTCCGTTTCATTTGAGGAGCAGAATTGATTTAAGATTTAAAATTACTTTTGAGAGTTTTAATGGGCAAGTTGTTGGAAAAACATCATTCAAAGTGCAAGTGTCCAGTCCTCCCCACGTGAACAGCTCTGTTCACACCAATGGCTGTTCAGAGCACGCTGCAGCACTGCCTTTCTTTCACCTTTGACAGTCCAGACAACAGAGGGAAGCAATGCCCACGTCAGTGGTGCTTAATTGATATTTACAACACTGATAATAAAGGGTCACAAAGTGTTCTGGAAGTAAACACATGCTTCCATTTTCTCTGTAAGATTAGAAGACAGTGTTTTGATATCATCTTTCCTACTTACTCATTCTTTGTCACCAATAATTCAGGTGATACTAGCAACTAATCTTAGTTTGGGTTTTGGGGGTTTTTTTGGTGCAGTGAGAAGCAGGCACCTGCTCCTTCTCTCCCTTTTCAGAGTAGTGTTTCTGTTGACTGCCTACAAAGCTGACTAATCCAGTCCCACAGTATCTCAATATCTGTCCAAATGCTACTGCCTACATCCAGCTGTCCTCTTGTTCTGTACTCAGACTGTAGGGGCTATAGAATTTCAAGTTATCTTTCCTCTTTATCAAGTTTTCAGTTTAGGAGCAACAGTGTGTCCCTGGTAAAGACAAGAGGTGTCCAAGTGCTACAGTATTGCTAATTCCAGTACCTAAAACTACTGCTGGTTTAATAGTGTTATGGAGACTTAGTCCAGATCTGTAACACTACAAGAGTAAATTATCAGATATATGATATATAAAAGTAATACTAAAACCTGCTGACTGGGTTACTCTCCATATACTATAAAATAGCGCTGTGATTCAGACAAGCATTTAATTCATAGATTAACTTCTAGCTAGATTTACCTCAAACAAGCAAGCAGAAATAAACTTTTCAAAAAGAGACAAAGAGACATAAAAGTTCTCCCATTTCCATTAAACAATATAAGCAATTCACAGAGACTCTGACAAAGACAACTGGTGACTAGAAAGAAACAAGTACTTCTGAGCTTATAGAATATGAATAGGTTATTCTTATTTGTAATATTCAACTAAGAATGGTAAAGCTACTGTTAACAGAAATATCTAAACAGAATTTAGAATCCAATATGAAAATGTATATCATCCAGTGCTTTTCCCATTCTGCGTTATAACTGCAGGAAAGTTCAATGACTAATTTCAGTCAGAGCCAAATGAAACCCTTGAAACATCCTGATAACACATGAAGAGAACTGATCTGTCTGGTTACAAACCAGAACAAACCCAACTTCATATCTGACAGCGCCATAAATGCTACTGTAAATCCAATGCTTACACAAGATCCAAGACAAGGATTTGAGCCCTCTCATTTCCTAGAGTGCTTCCTTACGACCCCTCCTATGAGGGCAGGCTGAGAGACTTGGAGCTGTTCAGCCTGGAGAAAGAGGCCTTGTAACATACCCCCAATGCATCACGATTTCTGCTCAGGTTGAGATGTGCATGCCAGTCTCTGAAGCTGTGCAAACAGCCAGGGAAAGCCTCCCTGACAGCTGCTGATGGCTTGAGGTGCACATTCAGTGTTAGCATGTGTGCCATTCAGTTAAAAAAAAGAAGGAAAATAAGGCTTAGAAAAATTATAAAGGTTATAAAGCTTTGGAGGCATTAGACAACACAGTTCTCAAGGTAGCAGCACCTCTGGTTTCCATTCAGACCAATAAACTCAACTAGGTCTCCTTTAAGCTCACAGAAGGGTGTTTAGATTGCACCCAGGTACCTGCCCACAATCACTATACTTTGAATCAATATGTTTTGAATATATTCTTCCATAGGATTGGAAAATTTTCTTTCCTCATGAGATAATCTATTAAACAGATTTTAGTGGTTTAGCAACAAATATTTATTCTATTATTACAGTAAACTCTAACCTCCATAGCAGTAGGATTATGATGACCCAGCCCCTGATGTCATTAACAAATTACCCTGTAAAAGTGTTAATGAAACAAAAGAGACATACCAGTTCTCTGACATGTGTTAGAAAAGCCAGGCAGGCAGATTTCATTCAGAAAGGGGTCATAACCAAACATTTCATCTGTGCAGTGTTCACTTAACTCAGGGAATGTAGAAGAGGAAGTAGAAAGAAGTTCGTTTTCATTAAAGAATGAATCAACCAAGAAAGAAAAGTGGACTGTAAGTTAATGTTTCTGTTAATTTGTGCACCGTGAACTCAAAGATAAAGGTCAAAGGTGCAGCATTCAAAAGGAAGGAATTTTGTCACACGGATGATAGCCGCACAAACAAGATGGAATATGACAAAATTGAGCACCTATAAGGTTTATAAGAGAAATTTCTTGTTAAGATGAAGCTAGAGACTATGCCTAGTTCTTAGAAACACTTTTACTAAAGACAACTTTATTCATTTTATTGTCCACTGACATGGAAATAACTTCTAATTAATCCAAAATTTAGAGCTCTAAAATAAAGCTGGACGATATGTTTTTAAGCAGATGCTACAGGAGTACTCACTAGAAAGCATAAGATTCTGTCTCTCATAATATGTAAGTGATATAATTTCTGAACAAGCCCATATGGTTCCCGGTTTTGAAGTTCAAATATAGACTATTTTGTTCCTATCCAACAGAAACAATAAACCTACACATTTGCATATTGAGAGCCTCTCAATTTTCCTAAAGCTATTGGTACTAATACTAGAAATATCTGCAACTGTGTCCTTGTCCCAGAGTCCCTAACAAACTCAGAGGACAAAACATGACCCAGTAAAACATCATTACCTTGTGTTTTGCAGACTGCCCTATAGCAAAGTCCTGGGGCACTGCTGCTAGGAGACCAGCTAAAGTAGATTTATTGTGGGCCATTTAACATTACAAGAAAATCCTACCAATCCAGAAGATGCTAGAGAAGGGACTGTCACACACCAACAGAGCTGAATATATGAATCAATATGCATTAGTCTGATTTGATATAAATCAATATGTGATGCAGGAAGGTTATATGCTTTATACTTCCTAATCTATAGAAAGCCTTGTTTTAAGCAGCATCAAAAAAAATTTATAATAGTGTTTGATTTCCTTAGCTACCAATTGATTACATGTAATTAGCCCTCCACCAGCTCTTCGTTGACACAGAGAATTCTAAGTAGCAGTTTACTATCATGTTCCAGTGGGAACAAAACAGCCCTTTATAAAGAGAAAGGATGCTCAGCAAAATATTTAAGTTTTAATCACACTTGTTTCAAATTGTCACACAGAGAAATACATGCAATAAAAAAAAAAAAAAAAAACAATGCAAAACTGTACAAGTGCAACATTGCATTCATGCCTGGTTTTGAATCCTGTAAAAGCTTGAGCATGCACCTCTGGCCTTGAATGCTGCCCAAACTCAGCCACCCTGAAAGATCCTCTCCTTGACAGGACAAGCTGAAACACAGAATCCTGTAAGAAACTGCCACTCATGAGACAAAGAGCACCAGCTCATGGTATGACCTGCACTGCCTGCTGAGAATCCAGCTATAAATACGAGCTTGTTTGCCAACCCTTCAGGCTGGGAAGAGACTGCCGGGGGCTGTGCCAGAGGGGCTCCCACTGCCCAAACAGGCAGTGTCACCTCTTGTGGCTGGGAACACCTACTTCTTTCTGCAGCACTGAAAGGGCAGTGATCAAGACCAGAGGGTCAAGTGATTGTTACTCTTCATTATTATACAGGTCTTCCTTGCTGATTACAGGTTATTCTTAATCCCAAGTGAGCATGTGTGCAAGATGTGGTCCTTACACTGAAGAACGCATGAACCCAAGTCAAAAATCCTTAAAAGTGGTGTGACAGCAGCCATTAGAATCTAATATGAACAGCACTGGGAGCCTTGTCCTTCTTACACAAAGCAGCACTGGTGAGGTCCAGCATGCTTTTTAAGCAGCAGGCTATGGTTCAGGCACTTTGAAGGCTCTGAGACATGGTGCCACCCACAGCATGGGATCACACTTTGGGGAGTGGTCATGTTTGTGGGCTAAGCAACCACTGTGACAACAGCAAATGTGACCACTGAAGCTTCATTTACACCAGCCACTTACAGAAATTCACTGACTGTGGTTTATCAATTCAGAGATGCAAGAAGTTCAACACAAACCTTGCTGAGCCAAGTTCTCAAAAAGCAATTTAAAGTTGCCTGACTTGTTCCATACCATTTCCCCACACCTAACACTTTCCTTTGCCAAGAATTTTAGCTTGCTGGGATTATTTAGTTTTCACTTTACATCAGCAAACATGGCACAAAATTATAAACAGCTGCATTCTACTTTTCCTCCTCTCAGATGGGGTGTATTTCCCACCAGGAAACAAGCAGCACTGTGCAGAAACAAAGCAAATCATAGCCTTGCTGACTGAAAAAATCAATGGCCTTCATACACTTTATGCTTTTCATACATAGTAAATTTAATTTCCTGTTTAATTCAGCAGAATCTGTTTGCTTTCTCCTCAACCAGTTCATCAATCCATGACATTTGCAATGCACTTCAAACTAGAGCCTGCAGTTTAAAGACAAAAGTAACATGATGCATGTAAAGCACTTTTTAAAATCTAAACTAATACATAATTATAGAGAAAGTATTTAATTTGGGTTTGTGTTCAAATTTGTAATCACATTAAATTCAATTTGCATGTCAGCAAATAGAAAATCTTTGAAGTTCTCCGAGAAGTGTTCTGCACAGGTTTGCATGCCCTAGTCTTTCCCAAAATCAATACAGCTGAACATTGAGTTGAGAGACAAGAGAGATCATATTTCTTAAACTGATAAAAATTACACAGAAAGGGACTGTTTAAGAAGAGACAATCCACAGCCTTTCTGAAACCCTCTGATAAAACTTCAAGTCTAAAACCTAACATTTTACATTTTTCAGAATGATCTGTAGATTTCCTGTACTGACTAGATTGCCATAGTGACTTTTGTTTTTCTATCTGCAAAGGTAGGAGATCTTTCTAAAGAACATCAGAAATGATGCAAAGATACTGTTAGGAGAGTCTTGAAAAAGTGGAATCTAGATTTTTTTGTCTTCTCCAGGATGGAGATGTATTACTTTTTACTCGAAGACTGATATATGCACAATATATATTTGCAGTTAAAATTGCAACTCAACCGAAACAAAAACCCTGAAACTTTTGATAACTGAAAATACAAATTCATTGTCTAAAATTAACCCACAATATTTTTATGTGCATAATGAAAGAAAATTTTTCTCTTTTATCATAAAGATTCTCACTTAACTCCTAGGCCATTAGATCAACCCCAGCTCAATCAATAAGACACCAGTGGAAAAGGACTAACCTAACAAAGAATGTTCATCACCACCAAGTAAATTCAGTTAACACCTTTCCTATGTAGTTCCACTGAATTTCTTGGGTTAGAAAATAGATTACAAGAGTTACTGTTATTTTATTTATCAAGAAAATTAATATTATTATTTATACTTCAACTGACTTCTTGTCACTTAAATTCACCAGAGCTGTCTTTGCTTCTGTCTCTGCTAGGCTGAGGGGCTTATCTAGCTGGTCATTCAAGCTGAATGAACACATATTCCTTCCCTACCTGCCAGTGGTACCACCACAACTTCTGGCATCAAGGTCAGTGGTTAAGGGTTTCCACTGGAAACAAGATGATAGGTGACACCAGTTGGTCAGGAACTTGGAGACTAATGGGACAGTGAGCTCTGAAGAGCAGCCAAGACAGGCGTCTTCATCCTAAAGCACTGTAACCATTTTGTGACTAATCTGGTAATGACTCACCACACGTGTACACAGAAAGTGAAAGAGTTTGTAATTGCACCTGCTGTGTACACTAAAGCCATTTCTTTACAGAAGCATTCATGAAATATGCATGAGGAGTTAAACTTCATTTTCAAAAAGTTCAAATTTCACCGATTTTCTAGCAAGTTACCTCAAAGCTGTTGTCCTCAAAGGAACTAACTGAGCCAAGAAATGATTCTGAAGAAAGAATCAGAATCACAGACTTTCTTTAGCTTAAGAACACATTGAGATAACTAGCTCCTTCTGTCCTTAGCTACAATTTACTGCAACAGCAAGAATTCTCCTTGAGAACATCACAAGAGAGTGAGAAGGCAGCAGTGCCCTGGCACCTGTGATTAAAAAGAACGTTGTGTTTTGCAGAGGACTGTACATAGGAGGGAGAGAATAACCAGAGCCCTTATGGCTTTTCTTTGTTCCTGCTTCAGAAAAATCTTTTGAAGGCCATCACTTGCCAGACAGTAAAAAAAGTTTTCCTGATAGAAAACAAAAAGGCACAAATTACTTAGGGCAGAAGTTTTTAAAACAAGCAGTTGGAAGTCGAGGGCCATGGAGTCTGAATTAGATACTGTGAAAGCCTATTTTGCTCACATTTGACTGCAAGCAGACCAGAAGCTATCACAAGCAGCAAACACTGCTGCAGATAAGTACTAAAATGCAATTATATTCATATTTTGACAATACACAATGAATAAATGTATTACTTGTAATCATCATTCACTTCCCACACTAATCTCATGTATGGTAAAACATACAAATCAAGAAAACAATTCTGCAAATTGCATTTCTTTTCTGTTTTTCATATCCTTAAATTCTTTTGCCTTTCACAGACATGAGATAGCTGCACAGTGGTGTGGGGGATTAGGAAAACTGCAGAGTAGTTCTCTGCAGCATTTTAAGAGATGTTTCTGAGCACAAAAACAAATGTCCTACTGAAGACAAGTGTCTGCATCATAATCTGAAGTATCCAACTCTTTAAGTGTTTTTCAATTGCTACAGATGTACACATTGATGGAAATACAGCACCTAATGAGTTTCCAGCTACTTTGACTGGCCCATCAGCCCTGTTAATGTGCTTCTTTCTCTTTTTCACATTCCTAATGTGTTAATGGCTAAAATTTATCTTCCTCCAGCAGAACTCGGACCAGCTAACCTAACAACTCACAATGTAACCCCAGAGTGGCTTGAAATGCTAAAATTTATAGTAGGCTAGGACAACTCATTTGCTTCCTCTTCATAATTCAGGGAATGTACTTCTCCTACATTGCAAAAACCACACCTTTTCCCCATTTAGAGCAGGGTCAAGGGGCAAAGTTGACACACTGTGTTCTCAAAGTTTTGAGAACTGGTGTGTTTCAGAAACCAAATTACTTACTCCCTACAGATATTGCTTAGGTCTAGTTCCAGAATATCAGCAAAACATTCTAAGTCAGTAGGGTACACAAAACCAACAATATTCACATACAGGAGGCCAAATTACATACTGACATTACCAACTATCTGCTAATATCACATATGTGTGCTCACATACCCCTTCTAAAAATAAACTCTGTTTAACTGATAAACAAAGTTGATAGCTGAATGTCCCTTTTAATAGGCAGTTATGGATTTAAAGACCAATCAATGCATTGTACTTCTTCCCTCGTCTTAATTATTTTTCAGCATAGTTACAAATGATGAATAAGGAAGAGGAAAATTAGAAGGCAAATTAATTCCTTAATCTATTCAGAAAAGACTGTAGGATTATACAAACATACACAGAATTACTCATAGAAGAGCTATATATGCAAACTGTAACAGAAGGAAAAATAATTGGTATGCAGGAAAAATAAATGTTAGTAACCAAAATGAATATTTTATCTTCTACAATAACAGCAGCCTTAACCAATTACCAATTTAGATAGCAGATATCTACAAAATCAATGTACTCAACTGTCAGGCTGGTTTGAGGCATCCTTAGTAAACACTACAGCATAAAATGAAATTTTTAAAAAGCATACAAAGAAGTTTTTATTTAGCTATAAAAATAACCAATGTCCACCAATTTAATTTCTTTGTCTCGAATAAAAAGAAAATAGTAATTTTTGGGATTTTGGTTTTTTACATTTAACATTTACCTTGCCTCATTTTTGTGTTAGTATGTTGATCAGTCATGGTTGTATAACCATGAAATTCTTCAAATAATTATATTTAATCATTTGTTGAAATAGAAGCCATGGTCCATTTTCAGTAATGGCACAAGTAACTTTCCTCTCTGAATATTGCTGGGAAACAAAATAGTAAAAGTATATGTGGCTGTGTAAGTAAATATGTGTATGAAAAGTCTAGGAAGAATTCCCACTGCCACACTAAAACATTTTATATATACGCTGTCATCGCCTTGTCAAGATCTGGCAATACCACCTCAGTTACGTATTACAGATCTTATAATTCAGAGGGAACAGAACATTCTGAGTGTGCCTCAGAGTGACATGGAAAAGCTCAAGGCACGGGCTTTTGTTTGTTTGTTTTGAAGCTCTGGATTCTGATTATCTGCTCAGGATGCCCCAGCTTTTCAATGTTCCCTTATAAGTCCTAATAATTGCAAAATAATATTCTGAAGATAGTGACAGAGCCAGAAACACTCACTGCTGATCACACAATGAAACAAGATTAATGACTTGCCCAATGTCATTCCAGAATTAGTGGAAATGGCAAAAAAACCCCAAAGGAGTCTCCCAAGTGCAAGTGAAGTGCTTTACCCAGAGCAATATTCTTACACCTAAAGTGCACGACTAATCTGACCTTGCCTGCTCAGATAATATTTCTAAAGCTGAAGTTCTATTGTGAGTGTTAACATTTCTTCCTATTAATATTTTAAATAGGACTTTACTAATCCAGTCAGTACAATAAACAATACAATCTTCCTAAAATGTGAATTCTTAACACTTAAGACTTACAATTGCTGGGTAACTTTAAAAAAATCCTGCTTTTATTCAGTTTGGTCTGAAATGAAATACAATAAAAATATTCATTATTTTAAAAAGCCTTGCAGATGAATGACTTTAAAATAAGCTGTGAAATGCATGAACTTTTCAGAGCTTATTCAATCTTAATCCCTTTAAATATTTGAAGCACACAACGTTGCAAACCTTGTGACTTCAGTGTAAAAACAAAGGAGTACATATACGATGTGCTTTTTACTTGTACCCCTCAGCCATCTGTAAAAGGCAAATACAGATCCAATAGGAAAAAAAATTAAGGGGAGTTTGCTGCCCTTGAGAGACACAACTAGAAATACTGAGACATACACAATAGGACAGTCAGATGAGGAGGATGAACCCCAAATCATAGGAACTCCACACCATAAAGCAGGCCAGTAGGATGTCCTTCAGCAGTGGATGTTTTCTGAATCACACAAAAGGTGAAGCTGACTAAGTGGTGGCACACAAATAAGGATATGCAGAGAAAACACTCATCATGGATGCAGACCGCTCAATGGAAAAATGCAGAATATTTTCATCTCTTCTGAGGAAACATGGCTCACCTTTTTTTTTTATACTTATGTCAACTTTGAGCAGTGGGTGAGAAAACCATCTGATCACTAGGATTGTTACACCTGTTGTAGACATTCTGCAGGGTGCACATCAATTTAGTACCTTTCAAAATGTACTAAATTTGGAAGTATCCCCTTCAAAACCCTACAATGCTTGTAACAAGCTATTCTGTCAACCACTGCAGCATCTTTCATTAATATTTCCAGTGGGAAAGTTGTTTGCAAAAATACTTTTGTGTTTCAAAACCCTGGTAAGAAGAAAAAAAGGTGTGAAATTAAAGAAGCTTTTAAAGCCCACCAGAAGTATAGACATTAGTTCAAAAACAGATGTGTACTTCTCTGCCCTAACACTTGCTTTGCCTTGTAGAATAAAGACATTGTTTTAGTTGGTCTGCTCTTTGGTGGATTTACAATGTCGCAGTATTGGAAGTCAAAGGAAAAACAAACACACACATAATCCTCTGGTAATTCAGGAAATCATCTACAGTTTTCAGGTTTAGGTTTTCAAACTGGATATTTCAGATTCTAATTGAAAGTAGTGCAGCAATTGCAAAACAGAGAAATTCCTTCAGATAACATGTTTACCTGCAACAGCAGACAAGAATATGTGAAAAAAGAAACAGTTTGTTTCCTATTCATGGGGAGAGATGCACTTACAATGCCATTTGAAACACTTTCATACCTTTACACAAGCTAGAGCTTGACTGCTTTCATAAATACACATTTATATTTTTAACTTACATCCAAAGCCCCAGTTTCTGGGTGTAACAGTAGCAATCCACATCAGCACTTTCCACCCTCCAGTAAAACTGAGCGAACACTCCAGCTCCATCACTCACAATCATCTTGGAAGCATATCACAGAAAAAGCTCGTTGCTTGCATCCAAATTTTGCCTTCCTAAAATAGAATAGCTTGTTCTAGTCATTGATGCAAAAAATACGTTTTTACAACCAACAGTTGTACAGGAACCTTCCAAGCTCTCAGCTGAAATGCTATCAGTGGCATTGGCCACGCAGATACAAGGCAGAGCTCAACCCAAAGAGCACAGACACTGCAGACAAGGCAAAACGTGTTCAGTACAGGGATCTCATTCTCCCCGTGGAAAAGAGAGGTTCAGTGAGTCAAGGCAATACCTGCACAGGTGCAACACTAGCTCACGAGGAGCCCTGATGATCCCACTTTGATAGTTCATGTGTGTCAATCACTGTAAATGTTTCTCCAGGTCAGCAGAGAGTCCACAATGGAATTCAACTTTCACAAATTCTAATCTTATTTCTTAAGTATAAAAATGCTTTTTTCTCCTTTCCTGTTAGTCACAATAAGAATAAAGCATGGAATAGATGATATGCAGGGATTGCCCTGAACAGACATCAGTGTAGTTCATCTTGGTCTGTCTTTAGTAGCTGGCAGTGATCAATGTCTCAGAAACACTGAAAATTAACTTGCTTCTAAATAAGGTTTTGCCTCTTCAGACAAAAATACTTAAAGCAATACAAAAGATTATAAGTGCAATAGGAATAACGTGTCAGTGGGATTCCCACCTATATTTAAATCTGAATGTGAAGATTTCCATAGTCAGCCTCCCTCAATTCACACATGCACAGACACTCCACATGCATTACTGAAAGGCTGCTTATGAGTATTGGCAGCTACTAATGCAGTTGCATAAAAAAAGGCAAGGAAGTAGTTGATGGGAGAGAGGAGGAAAGGATAAAAGGACAAGAAGGAATTACATAAATATAGAAGATGTGATCCCAAGTCCAATAAAGTCAATGGAATGATTCATACTGATTTCAGAAGTTATGAGAGACGGAGTCTGCAACAGCAGAAAACAGATTTCAGCCCCAATGGTAGACATGTTTTCCCTCCAGAAGTTCTACAACAGAGGCCACAATGTTTTTATCTAAAGGAATCATCTATAACAAGATTGTTATAGCCCATTTTGTTTCTTTTTAAATGGCTCTGGTAGCTTTTCCTAATATGTGATATGGGAAATATTTTATTTTATTTCCCCCACCTTATCTCCTAAAAACAGTTTCTATGCACACACACTCAGGTGTCTCAGACTGTGTTAGTGGCTGCACTATCACAGTCCTTGGGGATGATGAAAATAACGTCAGCTGTGAATTATGTGCCCTGCTTGAAAAAAGGGGCATAAGTGACTACTTTGAAAATCTACTTAGCCTTTCACCAGCTTCCAGTTAGAGATGAGAAAAGGAACACAGTCAGCAGTCTTTATCCTGATGACCGTTCCAGTAGGAGTTATTACCAAGAAAATAATTAATGCAGGATTAAAGCTCCATTTGAACCCAGCAACACGTTCAATTGCACACTATGTTCAGATGGTGCGATGGGACAAGGACACTTTCTTTCAGATCTTTACAGAATAGGAAAAACCTAAAGTCTGAGAATATTTAGAGGCTGTTGTCAGTCAGCAGCACCAGTAGTCTGCAAAAATACTGTTTTGCATGACATAAAAACCAATGCATCGAAAATTCTTTGTTGTGTCATTGCAAAAACTTTTTGGCTGCACAATTTATGATTAGCACTTAGGAATAAAACCCTGAGCTTCTCTATCTGTTCTTCACTTTTGATTCCATATATATGCAGCTCAATACAGACTATATATTGCACATTACCAAGCATAACTAAGTTAGGTACGGTGGCCAGCCAGGTTAGCTCTAGCACCCCCAAATCAGCGCCACTTATATCACATAACCAGCAAGAACCTAGAAATCCTATTTTATAAGGAGCATAAATAAGCATTTTAACTAGGATTTTATTACGTGTTTTGGCTCCAAATATTGTGTTGTGCTAATAAATATAATCTGTCAGCACAGATGGGTAAAAATAAGAAGTAACAAGCAGAAATATTTCCCAAATAGTTTAAGGCTAAAACTATCATTGAAGCTTTCCTTTGCCTTTCTGGTAACATGGATACAAGAGCATTGTCCTGAGGCCTGAGACCAAGTAAATTAAGCTGATGGGAAACAAGACAGCAATATTACAAAAACTTCACCCTGGACTGCTTTTTACTATGCACTTTTTACAGACAGCACATCAAACTAGTCCATTTTCTCAGGTACTCTCACCACAACATGGGTACTTAGCAATGCTACAGGATGAACAGCTCCAGGGAACACAATTTGCCATTTAGCTACAAACTCCAGAGACAACTCTTGCCTTAAAGCTGCTGCCTCAGGAACTCTTCCAGTTCCTCCTTACCATTATGCCAGATCTCAACATAAATATGCTTGCATGCCAGTATACAAACACACAGTCATTCCATCTCAAAGGTACGGATCTCCATAAATATAGATTTTTGCAGCATAGATACTGTGAAGATAAATGTCATTACTGGTGTCAAATTCAATTTGGAGGGAAGGGCCCAAGACATGGGGAAGAGAGAACAACTGCTTGACAGAAGTACCTGCCAAGTGGCAGAGAACTTCCCTTTCTTGGCCTCAACCCTTGGCAGTTCACAAGCACAAGAAACTGCTGGCATGCTGGTAAAGCCTTCACTGTCCTCTAGAAGCAGTTTCTGTGGCAGAAAAGTAAGTGGAAGGATGGGATGGGATGGGATGGGATGGGATGGGATGGGATGGGATGGGATGGGATGGGATGGGATGGGATGGGATGGGATGGGATGGGATGGGATTTTTGTTGGGAATGAGATAGGCAGGCAGTTGCATACACAAAACAGGGTAGTCAGAGTTGGCCAGAAGCACATCCTAGTTGTTTTGGTGAGAAGGTCAAGGAAAGGAGGAGAACCTTACACCTGCCCACCTATGAGCTGGTTTAGCTGCCATGAGTGACTGCTCAGCAAACTGTATCAGGATATTCCTGTGTGAACTCACTCTCAGCTTTGTGCCATTTAGACCCAAAAACACTTTTATCCAGGCTACTCTGCCTTTTGCCAATCACACTTGGTAATCTACCTCTGTTTATTTATAAACAGAGGTAGATTACCAAGAAGGATTTGCAGTAACAACTGTGCTTCTGAGCACTTCTAAATTTTTATTTTAGATCTCACAAAACACCTCTCTGCACAGTTTTTAGAAAATTCCAATGATTCTAAAAGAAGAAGCAGACAACAAACATGTGCCTTGCACAGCACTCTACCATTTTTATACTCAGTCACGGAGGCAAGAATTCATGAAGACCTGCACCAAATCACCAACCACCTCCTACCTTGCCCCTTACTCTATCGTGCTAGAACAAGTGCTTCCCTCACTCCTGGTGAAATCAATCTCATTCTTTGTCAAGATGCTGGGAATAAGAGAGATCAGTAAAAAGACAGCTGCTAGAAATGGCTTTGATTCCTTTCAAAAACATTTATGAGGTAGAGATTGGCCTCCTTAGCCCTATCACGAGTTGCTTCTTAATAAAGTTCAGCGCCTGCTCATATGTGCTTTGAATCTCTTAGTATTGAAATAGTTTTAAGAGGCAAGGTAAACATTTACATACAAGGAGACAAGCAGTGGAAATGCATCTGGCCTCGTTTTTGTGCAGGTCACCGCGTTACAGACCTGGCAGAGATTACTCAGTACCCAGTCATGAAAAACAGAGATCCCTTTCTGTTTTTCTGTATCCCTTCTCGATAAAGGGGCAGCTTTATCGACTGATGACTGTGGACTGGCCAATTCTATTTCATCAGTCCATTGTTCACTGTAAATGTGTGAAAAATCCATCTGGTTTTATTTCTCTGTATGCACAAGGTATGAAAGGAAACAAAAACCTGCCTAAGCAAAAAGCAAGAGCATGACAAGAATATTGTTATGGTAAGACCTCATTCTCACAGCTCAAACAGTCTCTGTTCCCTCTGCCTTGCACAGATGTTTGCTAACACAATAGAAGGTCCCTCTCTCACATCAGATAAACCAAAATACCACTCTGTGATAGTACAAGACAACATAGTGGCTGGAATTGAGTAACAGACAGCCAAGAAATCTTTCATTGATCCTGGACTTAGAGTTACTTGTCTCAAACAAGTAACTTTATGGGTAATCAGCCTGTCTACATGAAAAACAAGGAAAGCAGTGTGGGTTTCTGAGCAGGATTTTGGAAAAGGTGAAGGTTTTTACACCCAAAATAGCGAGTCAAAGACTTGACTCCTCAAAAACAAAATCAGTATCAGTTGTACTTCTAGCACGGAAAAAGAAAATAATGCAAAATAATCATGCAGGGTACGACTGGTTTATAACTGAGGAGAATTTGACTTAGCCTGTCTTAGCTACATAGAGCACATGGCCATTGTACCAGTAGGCCTATGGACATACACACAGTACCCGTACCTCAGCAAGAAATGATGATGAAGATTATTTCAGCTAAAAGCCTAGGAGCTATGATCAACCTATGTGCGGAGCAAGGTAAGAATATTAGTTATAGTCCATGCAAGACTCTGAGTAAACAAAACTCAGTGAATCCTTTTTAGGAGGGGGAAGAAAAAGACACAAAAAAAGTTTCTACTTGGCCACATTTTCCCTTTTCTTCTCAAGTGGAATGTTTATAAAATGCATCTTTTAATATTATCTCCAAAATCCTTCCTAAACTAGACAATCTAACAGCTATGGGTAGTTTGTTATTACTAGCTTTCTCTTCGTACTCCCTTCTTTACATATTGTGTGACATTTGGCTGTTTGCTAATATGAGTAAAGTAGCTTTATTGCTGATACAAAAAACATTTCCTAACAGACACAAGTAAGTTATGCTGGCTTTTGGAATAGGTTCAAAACTGGTCAGACCCTCTTCTTACTAGAAGCTGAATTACTTCTGCATGTTCAGCTGAGAGAAGTCTAGGGATGGAGATGTTCTGGTACTGAGAACATTTCCAGCCACAGATCATACTCTTCAGTGCAGACCAACTTTCACACTGCAGAACGGGCTGAGTGCTCAGATGGTGTTCAAAACCCCCCAGGAGCACTGAACAAAGAACTGCCTCCCAGTACACAGAAGTTATATTATAAGGAATGAAGCTTTTTACATATCCATGCACAAGGATATGGATATGTAACAAGGGAGTACATCCCCTTGTTATTTTACCATGCAAACTGTATTTGCAGTTACCACTGAATTTTTGCTGTGATGTGAATGGGAAGTGGTTGTAAACTAAAAGGATTCTGCCTCAAAACTGGGGACCAAGCTGGAAACAGTTAGAAACAGGCACCATTCTAGTCATACACCACAAATATTTACTCCCTTATGTGAGCTGAGAGTGTGACACTAAATCTCTAATAGATTGTGGTCCCCACAAAGAGATTGCGACTTCCTGAACTAAAATACTAATTTAGAGTTAGACTTTTCTTCACACCATGACTCCTCTGCTCTTTCTGGGAATTATAGAGATTTTAAAATATTACTAATTCTCACTAGCAGATGGTAGTAGCACTTTGTCAGAGCATTATTACATTTAAGTTAACACTTTGGAATTTTAATGCAACGGCTCCACGACTTACTTCTCAAACCCTTCCATAAAAGGGCCATTTCAAAGCTTACATCTACAACTGCTGCCATCCTCTGGCTTCCATCCATTTTAAGAAGTGGCTTTTGAAATAGCAGTATTAAAAAATGATAAAATACTTTCATATCCTAAATGGTCAGGGGGAATTTGTGAAATGAACCGCAACAAGAAACCTCTGTTGTTTTACTAAAACAATGCCAACAACAAAATAAATCTCCATGGCCCGTACTCCTGAATCTTTTTTAAAAAACCCAAATGCTGGTTACTTCTGAGGAGTAGACATTTGTTTACTCATTGCAGATGTCTGGAGGTGAGAGCAAAAGAAGTTGGCACACGCTTGTTCTGAAGGGAGGATTAGTCACAATGAAGGGATGAGGGCATTGGGGATGTTTCCAACAGCTTCCAAAGCTCCAACACCAGAAATTTCAAAATTCTACTTGTTACTCCAAGTTAGTGGTACAAAATGATGCAAGGACCTTGTTTATAGAAAGTTGGCCCCTCTCTCCCTTTCATGTTGTTTATGGAAGTCTGTAAACCTAGTATTTTCTGAAAACACTCATACTCCTTACTTGACACAATACAAAGAGCCAATTAATTCTAGCCTCAGGGACATTTGGCAGTCTTACAAAAAATTGAGGGGGGGGAAATGCATCCCTTTAAAAAAATGCTAAAAAAACTCCAACCACACAGTACTTTAATAAATAGATTTTTTTTTTAATTACTAAATCCTGAGAAGATGATTTTCAGCAATAGCAGTTTCCAAATGCTATCATTATCTACCTTTCCCCGAGGAAGTATTTACTTCGCAATTCCATACATCATTCCCTGTTATTAGAGATCATTGTTCTCGAACAGAAAAATATTCTAAAAAACTACTGTCCCAATTCTTAATGTGTCTCATTTATAGGAAACACAAGCCACTGGCTGTGCCTTCGCTGCCCTGAATGGGGGTTGGACAAGGTTGATGTTGGCAGAAAACCAGACCAAATGAGGACATATGCCACGAGATAAGTGTGAAAGGAGATCCACTCCCCACTCTGGAGCTTCACTGAAGAAAGGTGTAACTTTGAAAGCAAGCTATGCAGCTATTTGAGATGAGGAGAAAGCTAGCACTCGCCCCCTCATTCCGTGAAAGTCACAGCAGGCTGTGCATCCAGAAGCAGGCTGGATTATTTACCCTTTCCTCCCTCCCTAAATTAGGTCAAAAGTCAATGGAGCAGAAGCTGTGGCTGTGTGCACCCCTTCCTCCTACTCACCAGCCACAGAAGCTGAGTTTAAAAGGAGGCATGGCACAGACCAGCCTATGAAAGAAAATGCTAAGTGTCAAGGCACAGGAGGGTACAATACACTCAGGGTTACCCTGGGAGGAGAGGAGTGGAAGCTGACACTTCAGTAGTCATTGTCTGCATCTGTGTACAATGGCATTAGACAATAAAAAGGTAAAATGGATCTTACTTCTCTGCCAAGTAACCAGGTACAATTATTGTCTGAAAAAAAACCCAAAAAATTAAGATCTATCACAGAAATGCAATGTTTTATGGTAAAACTATACAGACTAGACAAGGAGAAACAATCCTATTTTCTAATCTGTAATTTATTTTCTTTAAAACTTAATATTATCTTTCAGCTGTATTGTTCTCAAAGCACCATTTGCATTGTATTACTAAGCTTTTCAGTAATATTTGTGCCATTCCAGTCTCTTCTTCCTCTGGATTTCCCAACTTTTCTCATATGCTTATACATATACCTCACCTACAAGGCCTGCCCCAAACATAAAGCCCAGTCTCCAAACACATTGCATTTCCTACTATTCCCTGAAGGTATCCTGCACTGCCCATCACTCATGCTAACCCCTCCAAATGTTTCCTGCATCCCTCCACCACCCAGCCAACTCTCACCACTGCTGAACACAACTCTCTAATTGTTTTCCAAAGCTCCCACATAGAAGGCATCACCAGAACATTCCCCACAGCAGTCCTGCTCCTAGAGCAGTTCTGTGGCACAGAACATGTTTTTTTCCTGCCCACTGCCTTCAGCCCTTTTATTTAACACAGGCCCTATACTCTTTGCAACACTGTCAAAAATGGGAGAACTTTTTCAAGTAAATGAGCATGTATCTCATGTATCAAATTTCTCATGTATCTCTAGGATGCAATCCAATTCCAGAACAGGAGAGCTACTTTGAGGAGCTGGATAATAATTTCTCTAGATTATTTCAATAATATTTCCACAACAATGCAAAACTTCACAGGATTACCAAAGGAGGCTGTGGATAGTTTCAGAATCATTGACTATATTTATATATCTCTTTTAAACAAAGTGAGGAATTTTGCTACATATATTGTTCCACTTTCTAAAAAAGGGGTGTTTTCTTCCTATCTAGTCTTCCAAAACTGTACTATGAAATATTTGTCTAAGTGAGACAGAGAGTGAGAGTAGGCATGGGCATTACTCCTGTAAACCCAGAGAGGAGCATGGTGGCAGCTGATGAGGTAACAATTGCTTCTATTTGGCCAATTTTATCAGTGCTACTGGCAATAACACATTGTAGGTAATAATTACAAACACATTGCTGCCCTTCATTTTATGTCGGCTCTTTCACCTCACAGCCCCAGATCAGGAACTTTTGATATCAGCCATGCAGCATCTGCCCTGACAGGACATCCCTGTAGACATTCCCACCTTCTTTCATCCCTTTGTACCCAAAGTGATCACTCACAAACAACAATGAGTGAATCTGCCTCTCAAAAGACACAGAGTCTCCAGGTGTACAAACTGAGCTGCAGAGAGATCCAGCACCTCTCTTTCACCTGAGCTTCAAATCTCCTGACAGCCAACTTTTTGTTTCATATTTGTACAGCTTCCAGCACAGTGGGGGGGCCATTTCACTACTTGTATTCACGTTATGGCTTCCTGCTTGCAAGCAAAAAGGCTCCCAAATCTTCATGTTATTACCTAGGGTGGAAACTAATGCCATCCCAAATTAAAGAAAAATCCAGTCAAGTATTTTCAATAGTCCTTTTGATTAATGAAAAAGTGTGTATTTATATATTGTAGATGCATACATTAATACATACCCCAGTGCTTGCTATCAGCCTGTAGCATGGAGCTAGAATTCTCCATGCTAGAATAGTAAAATTTTAGAGATATTTCTAGCAAATAAAATAGTGAATATACTTCAGTACTGCTTCAGCATATTTATTCACAAAGAGGAAAGCCAAAGGAAGACTACCTTTAAGAATTATAACTAACTTTTCAGGGTGTATTTGACCTCAAAAGAGGTCAAGTAAGTGGAATACCAAAGAAATCTCCAGAGAAAAAAACATTTTTATTCAAATAATAGATATCTGTGTTATGGTGTGTTTAACTTTTTCCTTACTGGACATTAAAAGCAGATATTTAAGAGCATAGAACACAGTGACCATCACAACTTCTTGCCATGAGCCTGGAATATGAGAGAGAAAGAAACTACCAGAAACAGTGAAAGAGAGCAACAAATGAATTCTGATAAGACCTAAAACAGCTATCACTTTCACTTACATTTAACAATGTAAGCCCACACTGTGCCCTGGCCACACACTGCCACTACTCTTCAGTGGCTTCACTGAGCAAGAACTGTGTCTTTTCTACTGTCTTCTTCCCGTTGACAACCCTCTAACACATGAAATGGTTTTTAAATGCTTCTCAAATGTTTAAGCTGAACACTATAAAGACTGCAAGAAGGCCAAGAATAAACAAAAAGAAACATCCTTGCTTAGTAATGTTTGGTCTGGAGACACCCCCACTGAGTGCTTTCAGCCCAGCCTGGCAAGTTTTAATGCTGATTGTAATCAGTGAGATAACTGCAGTGGTGTCTTGGCACCTGACAAATACAACTGACATCTCCTCAACATCCCAAAAGCTCAGGAGCCTGAGCTTGACTGAGATGAGTTCCTGCATGCTTTAAAACCAAAGCAAGTCTGTCATCAGCTTTGGGTCCCAAACACAGGTCTGCAGTTGGCATCCCAAGGCAGGGAAGCCCGCCCTGTGCAAAGTTACATTTCTCGATTTCAAAATGGGTTTGCAAAATTGATATATCTGTGTATGTTAAAATTTGGCACAGCAAATACAAGCCTGTAATTCAGGTCTGCTGTTCTGCCATCCTCTGCTCTCTCCAGAGCTCTCATCTGGAGCTCCTTTCCACAGCACTGGAGCGGTGCTATTTGATTTTGATTTATCGCAAGTGAATTATTATAATGAAATCACCAACTCGATTTAAGCCTCTGAGAAAGATATGGTTGGACTAACAAAAAATTGTTCTGCAAAACAAGCAATTATTGTTAGGTTCACTGAATATTGGCCTTAGCAATCCAACTGATTACAGAAAGTTAATGTTTTAAAAAGCAATGAAAAAATAAGGTATTAAATCCTTTAAATCTGCATGAAAGGCTCCAAGAGGAATTTTACAGTTATTTTCACTGCATATTTTATTAGATATGTGATATTTTATTCATGGGTAAAGCAAATATAACAATTAGGAATAATTAGCATTTCAGCACAGAGTGTTATCTACTACATTAAAATACCCATATAACTCCTCATTTAAATTCTTATCCTGACATTTTTTCCCTTTCTGGTTCAGGACTTTTCCATTGAGCATAGCATTTACAGGAACATTATACAGCTCCCAAAGAAATAGAAACAGACAGAACTAGTGGCTTTTGCCTTGATATCTTATTTTCTTCCCCTCCTTCCATTTTTACTCATTTTCTTTTTCAATTTCCTCTTGAGTATAGAGCTT
Organism: Setophaga petechia; assembly: GCA_024362935.1. NCBI lineage: Eukaryota > Metazoa > Chordata > Aves > Passeriformes > Parulidae > Setophaga > Setophaga petechia. Next base: position 49,818,626 of record JANCRA010000001.1, read on the forward strand.
GTCACATAAACCCAGCACAACTTCCGAGAAACTTTTTCCCTTTCATCTTTTCTTTTCTACTCTACTCCCCCACCGTTCCACAACTCATGTGTATAATGGAAATCTACTTTACATCTAGCCCTGCTCTTACAAATCCATCAGTTTACAGTTGACTAAAACTAGAGTAATAGTCTCTGTACCACCTCTTCCACCATAACTTTAGTGCTACACAGAAATCCTGTAGTTACTCTATTATCCTTTCTCATTAAGCAAGTGTCACACTTTTTATGAGCGCTTATCTTTTTTTTTTTTTTTTTTTTAATTTAATGCAGCTCTTACAGCTCTCAGAATATCCCTTCCTTGAGCTTTTCTGGTGAGTCCCAGACCAAAGCAGGAAGAAGTCTCTCCAGCTGGAGTGCACTCTGCGGTACAATACAGAACACAAAATACCTCCTTCTCTGAATTAAGTGTATTATTACTGAAACTAGGACATAAATTCTGAACCTTACAAAATTACAGCAGTGCACAACATCAAATGTGCTCCCTAGCCAGATTTCAGAACTGTCATCCAAACACCAGCACATTTCATTTACTAACCTTCAATTTCAGCCTGTGTTCTGTCTATTAGAGAGATCACTTACAACTCTCCAAGTCACATAAGCCTTTATTAATTATCGTGGTTGCAGGCACAGGAGAATCTTTCCCTTAAATCCATCAATTCTCACAACTTCTTGGCCAACAACAACCAGAAACCAAAGCCTGACATGTGTATAGAAGAATAGCAGAGGAAACTGCCCTGATGGTGCTCCTGAGAAATCCAGAAAGACACAGCAAGAAAGACACTTATTCCTGACTCACTCTTCCTTCCATTTCAGTCTAGATGCTTAAATTACCATGACGATAATACACAATTATATTCTGCCTCTGAAATGGGTGACAACAGCACTTCCTCTTCTCCAGTGCTGCATCAAATGCCCAAACCAGCTAAAAGCTGGCCCAGAAGGCTTTGCCCAGGCCCTCCTTACCTGATGCTGAGGATGGATTAACCATCACTCCATCAAACTGATCCAACATGCATTTAGCACACATCCCATGCCACATGTCCCACTGCACCCCCTCAGTATTGCACCTTTCCCAATGCAGCCTGCCAGCCTAGATGAGCCAAAGCCATGGTCAACATTACTCCAAAAAAGGCCAACACAGCTCATTTTGGTAACTACTGCAAGCAACAGGACAGCAGCTATGTCCTCATGGACATAATACATGGTGCAGGAGGATAATGTAGCACCAGAGAAGGAGAGGAAATGCATCTGTGTGCAGGAAGCCCTGCAGGAAGCCAGTGGCTACATGGCAAGCCTGGGGTACAAAACACATCAAAGAAACATGAGCTGTGATGAGCAGCTCCCAGCCCCTCTGTCAGGGCGCCAGCAACCTGCCTGCTGTGCTTTGCTCTTGGGCTGTGACACTCACGCTTGTCTCTTGGCACTTCCAGGTAGCACAAACTTTTTCTGGGGCTCTTACAGATGGGTGTGAGCACGGGCAGAGCCATGAAACAGACTGTAAGGTTTATAGGATGCACAGGTGTGGAGCTGCTTGGACACACAAGCCAAACCTGATTCTCAAATCAAGGTTTTCTTCAAAATTTCACCAGCTTAGATAACAACTGACTTCTTCTGGAATTCAAATCTAACTGAAAAAAGAAATTGACAACTGAATTTGCAGATGCAGAAATGTAACTGAATTTGCCTCATTACTAATGTATCACCTGAAATCAATCTTTGGCACATACTGTTTCATAATACATGTGCAAAATATGTTCTCAAAGTTTGATAATTTTCTTATAATTGCTCAAAATATTAGAATACTATTTCCTTCTCACATTGGTCACTTGTAAGTCCAAACATCAATGGTAATATCTGTGCCTAGTAAGTTTTTAAACACTGAAGATATAAACAAAAATATGTTTGGAGTATGTGTAGATGGAAAGAGTGTTACCATCTCCTCATATATAAACAAGATAATTAAGAAAATTTATTAGAAACTGATAGCCAAATATAACTACTCTTTCACATAAACTTTTTTAAAACCATTTCTTACTATGCTGAAAAAAAAATCAAGCAGTAGAGTAGCAGTAACAAAGAGTGAAAATACAAACCTCAACTCAAAAGGGAAAAGCCTCCAATAAATTTCAGCCAAAACCAGGCTGTCATGGCAGATTATAGATAGCTATATATCAAATGGAAGAAAATTATGTAAGTTCAAGTCTATATCTAGGGAGTAACCTAATGGCTTCGAGAAGTCATCTCTTGCCAATACCACTTGCTTTCCAGGGCCAGGGAGTGGAAGAGAACCATACTTAATGCCTTTGTTCATTAAGTTAAATGAACCTTAGTTGGTAGGTTTATGTAGTCACAGTCTTGAAAGATTTTTCTCCAGTGTGTTTTTTCAAAGATGGCATTGTGAGAATAAAAGCTCAGTGCATCCATAAGTAGTCATGTGAAAGCAGAGAGCAGCAGCAGTGATTGCCATGTCAGACATTTGTTAGGGCACCACTTGAAAACGGATGGCTGATTTTTTTTTTTTTTTTTTTTACTCTGCTTTTATCAAGGACAAAGAACCTGATATAACACTAAGAGTTATTTAAGAACATGAAAAAAGGAACTGCCTGCTGCAGTCAGCAATCCACAGGCTCAGTTTAAAGTCTTCCAAAGTCAACTTAGCCACTCACCTGGATTTATGACAGACTCTGGATCAGGCCCTGATGATGACTAAGGAACACGCCAGAAAGCAGTGACACCTAATGGCAAACGTGCCTTTGGATGATGGCAAACCCTAATCTATGGTGTGCAAAGTCATCCCTCTTCAGCTACAGAGTAACTAACACACATTACAGGGCCTGAAGCCCTGCCACAAATCCAAGCACCTGGGAAAGTGTTTCAGAAACAAGGAACACAGAAGCGGAGAGTTTGTCACGCAGGCTGAGCATTTAAGTAGAACATAGTTACTAATGGAGCTCCTGGCTTCTCAGCCCCAGCACAGTGGGTTCCAGGTCCTCACTCAGAGGTGTGCTTAAAATAAGCAAGTAACCTTCTCACATCTTAGAGCAGGGACAACAGGGACCTGAGTGCACCCCTGCAAACACTACAGGCACACAGAGATTTATTTGGTTTTAATAAATCTGTTTTGCTTGCTTCTCTTGTGCTTTACAAATGTATGTGAGAGTACTGTAATGAACAGTTAGTGGCGTGCACTACATACCTCCTAATGAGGCTTCACCAATAGCACAGCAAATTAAATTCCTATTACCAATTCACAACACAACCCCAGCTGCACTGTAGCACATCAGCTTACAAGAAGAAATGAGACAGGCATCCCACCAAACAACAAGAATCCCTTTCCTTTTCACAGAAAAAAATACATTTTAGTCACCACCAACATCCAGAGAAGAAACAAGCAATAGACCCCATGCTGGAATTGCCTTCATATTATTAACCATGGTACAGAAGAGCTTAAAGGTGTGAGCCAAAACTCGGGACCCAGCAATGCTGGGAACTTGTCCAACAAAAGGAATGCAGCAGTCCTGGCCTACAAAGCTGAGAGGAGCAAGGTAAGGGCAGAACTGATTTTCTCTCTCAGGAAGAAAAATTTTTATCTATAAATGTATTAAAACCAGATGTATATGTAGAAGCATATATAATACATAGCTACATCTATTTATGAAATTTCCATTAAAAAAAACCCAAAAGCCAAGGGCAGTATACAGTTGACTGTGTATGACTAAAGTTACTGATAAACATAAAAACCAACTTGAGATAATCAGGGAGGCTGAACTAGATCAGCGTTCAAAAATCCTGTATTTTTTCAGCAAAACTTTTGTACCACACTATGTGCCTGCTGCCCTGGGTGATTTTGCAGCATCCAATACACATATATCTGCCTATGTGTTTCTAGAGACACAATAGGAAATCCACAAGCACGAACAGATGTATTACTGTGAATTTATCAAGGGAAAATAAGGAGCACAAAGTACAAAATATGAAAGCATGAGACTATCAGCAGTAGAAGATACAAAGCATAGGCAAATTGTGCGGTTGACAAGGAATGCCATCTAATCCCTGCTTAATTAAAACACTGTTCTAAACTCCTGTTTAGGGAGTGGGGAGTGTGGGACGACTGATGTATGAAGGAAATATCAGGCAGCGTGGCTAATCTCAAAGACTTGGGAGCTTTCAAGCTACATAAATCAGAGCGACTTTTTGAATAGCCTCATAAAACACAGAATCATTACCATTCCACTCACGACTTTCAGATTCTTCCTACAGCATACAGATCATTAGGAAACTTCTAAGCAATCAAGTAATGTGGGACTGATGAAATTACTCAATCAATGCATGGGCTGAGAGAAGCAGCATAATACAGGATTGCACAGTTTTGACATGGTAACCCTGCCCCTTTCTTTTTTATATAAGGGAAAGGAAAATTATAGTGGAGTCGATTCATTTCACCATTTTCACAAGAGTGCTTAATGTAGTCTTTCTGAACTGCCAGTTCCTATTTATAATAGCAGGGCAGCAGAAATGTACATACTACAAGCAGCTCTACCAATGTTTAAAATATGATACAGGAAAACCTTTCTTTTTAAATGTGCACATGTACATATGCACAGACCTTCTCTAGAGATCAAAATCAGTATCTGTACACAGAAGACAGGAATATGAAAAGGCATTATCATAGATACCAGTCATTGTATCCCTCCCACTGACATCACCAAGTCGTTAATGTCTACTCACTAAATGGTAACATTTTTTGGCATTGTCTAAGAGAGGACTGATTAAACACTTTGAGACAGAAAGCATTCTTTTACACATAAAATAAAACATAGGCAAGCAAGAGAGTTTGTGCATTACATTGAAAAAAGTACATACTATTAGGAAAAGGGTATGCACAGGTTATTCTTAAGTTATTTCTTATGACCATCTGCCCCTCTCAAACATGGGAAAATATTTTCCACTTGAATATCTTAGCACCGCAGAATGAAAAAAAGATAATGCATTTATTCTGTCTGTTGCCTAAGGCATCAGAACTACCACTGGTAGTATTTCTTTTCCCTTGAACTGAGTATTTTGGTTTTTTCTTTGGCTTTGTAAGTTCTTCTGTAGTTAATTTCTTCATAGAGTACCCTGCTACTGTTTTTTTCTCACCCATTTAAACAAATACAGTTTATTACTTATGCCTAAATATTTATATTTATACATAAATTTATTTTATACAAGTGGAAGAAAGCAAAAAGGGATCAGAAGATCAGGTCACAAAATACAGTGGTGTTACTTGGGGCCAAGTTTTCATCTGTGAACTTGGAATATTTAGCTGTGTATTTAGCTGTACAACTTGGAATATTTAGCTGTGTATTCATTTACTCTTAGTTCTGATTTCAGGTAATTTATTTTCAGAGTATTCATTTTAGTAAATGTGAAGCTCTGGGCACCAGTTATATAGTTTGCCATTTTCATGGCAGCATAAAGCAGTCTATAAAAAGAGCTAATCCCCTTGTCAACTGTACTAATTGTCTCTCAAGACAAATTGTGTGAGAAGCAACTGCTTTGGTTCTGCTAGTTTGGGTTGTTGGGGATTTTTTTGCTTTCAGTGAGGATTCACTGCGTTGATGTATCTAATCACTAACAGCATTATTGAAAAAAATAATTAAAATGTGTTGCATTTATCAAATAAAATTAATAAAGCAAATAAATTTTCGTTAACACGAGGGGAGAAAAGCTGTCGTCTCCCCTGACGGCAGTGCAAAGGCACACGGCTTGCCCAGCAGCGCTGCCTTAGCCAGGAGGATGGGCGACAGCGGATTGCAAAGAAACTCCTGATATGCTGCACAATCAAAATTTCCCCCCAAATCCTAGGATGTAGCCGTTTGTTACAAGCTCTTAGGAAAGAAACCCTAAGACGTAACTGTCTCCTAGTGTCGCTTTAAGAGTCTGCAACTGGGAAGAATTTTAAAAAGTCCTTCTCCCTTTAAAAGGAGGGCATAGAGCGCTACCTCCCCGTGCAGTATTTGCCGCTCCAGTCTCACACAGCCAAAAGGACTGACCCCTGTAAAGTTGCGGTACCTAAGGGCAGCGCTGGCTTCTGGGCTTGGGGACAGCTACACGGAGGGCTGGCGCACCGCTGCCCCAAAATCGGTCCTCCGGGAAAGCTCCTGGCGGCCGCGCTTTCCAAACGCTCTCCCCGCTTCCCCTTGCACAGAAACCAGCTACGGATCCCCACGACAAGCACCGGCAGACATATTTATAAAGCCAACCCCGGGGAGAGCGGCAGCTGCCCCACAGCCGGGGCCGGCACCGCCCCAGGACCCTCCCCAAAGCCCCGGCGGGACCCTGCCCCGAAATGCCCCTTCCCCGGGGCAGCGCGGCGCCGGCCGCCCGTCCTCCCGCCCCCGCTCCGCCTGCGTGCGGTGCCTGCAGATGGGCGAGCGGCCGCGGGGGAAGCGCCCTCCTCTCCCCATCTCCGCTCCATTCCCTCCCCGCGCATCCCCGGCCGGCGCAGGGGGGCCACCCGCTCTCGCCGGCCGCGGGAACCGAGCGCCGCTCGGCAGCGCTTCCCAGGGATGCGCCCGCCGAGAGGGAGGGAGGGAGAGCAGCCGTGCCGGAGATGGCTCGGGATAACGGGGAGCGAGGGGGCACGGGCGGCGGACAGTGCGGGCAGCGCCGTGCTCCGGCATCAACCCGAGCTGCCCCCGGGGCGGAGGGGAGGCTGCTGCCCTTGCCGGGAGCGGCGGCTCCGGGAGGCGCAGACGGGGCCGGGGAGTGGCGGCCGGGCAGGGGGCGCCGGCCGGCCGGAGCCCCCCGCCCGCGGCAGGGGAAGCGCTCACGTTGCCAAACCACCTGTTCCGCCGCGGGAGAGGAGGGCGGGGAGGGGGGTGTGAAGGAAGGAAAAGTGCGGGGGGTGGGGGCTTCGCGTGGCTGTCACCCTGGTGTGAGGAACACGGGGAGGCGTGCGGTGTCCCCGGCCGAGGGCGAGCCGGGGCAGGCGGAAGGCAGGCTGGAGCTGAGGGGCGGCGGGGAGGAAACGGGGAAGTACCCGAGCCCTGAGCGCCCCCATCATCAGCCTCATCAAAACCTCAAGGTCTAAAGCACGCACATAGCCCGCCGCCAAGAAACCTTTACACACCGCGGTAGGGGAAAAAGAGGACGCCTGAGGTCCTGGTGGAAAGCAATCATAAGAGAGGACTAAACAACTAGAAAAAGCAAGCGAGCAAGCGATAAAAGATAATGGGGGCTACGGGGGGAGGGGGGAAAGCCTTCCAAGAGAGGAAAGGTTGCAAAGGAGAGCTGGAAAAGTGTCCAGCAGCACCAGCAGGCGCAGCACCCCTTACCGATATGAATGATTGAATCTGCAATCGCCGCTTTCCAGGTTCGAGTCCAACAGACGGACACGACCAGGATGAGGGAGAAAACTTCCATCTCCTCCGGAGGTCCAGGCTTTACAACAACAGATCTCTTCGCCAAACGGTGCTGCCGCGGAGGACAGCGCAGCGCAGGAAGCCCAAGAGTTTGAGGCGCAGCCGGAGGAGGGTGTAAATCCCGATGGCTAGCGCAGAGCCGCGGCTGGTCAGGGAGCGAGCCCGGGACTCCGAGCGCTTCTCTCCTCGGCGAAACCCCGCGTCACTTCGCGGGGCTCCTGGGCAGCAGCAGAATTGCTGGGAGCGCCGGCAGCAAATCCATCCAGCCCGGGCGCCGCCGCGGGCAGCAGACGCCTCTGCTGGTCAGACAATCCCCATCCTTCCGCCGGGTCCAGGGATCCGCTCGGTCCCGCTGCTGCACAGCAACTTCCAACCCACACCACGCACACGCTCACACACAGACACGCAGACACACACACGGGCAGACACGCACACGCGAGCAGACACCCACAAACCCTCTTGGCCAGAGAAGCCCCAGGAGCCCGCAGCAAATAGCTCGCCTTCAGCGAGGTGGGAGGAGCGGGCGACCGAGGGAGCAGGCGATCCCGCTCCCAGCAGCCAGATTCCTGCAGGAAAAGCCCCCCCGGAGGCCAAAAAACAAAGTGAACTTCAAGGTAATGCAGATAGTAATGCAGAGATTTCCCCCCACCCTTCGCTCAGAAAAATCGCTTCCCACAACTGGAGGAAAAAAAAAAAATAAATCTGCCAATGGAGCCCAGCGTGCTGTCTCTGTCGCGCAAGGTGGTGGTTGGACAGGGCAGAAGCGAGAGGAGGAGGAGTACCCGGAGCGAGGCAGAGGAAGGCAGATGATGGTCTGCAGGTTGCTTTTGGATCTTGCTTTGCTGGTGGGATGCAGAGAGAGCTGGCAGCTCCAGCACCAGCCAGCACGTTGCCTAGAAATGGATCACCTAGGAGAAGGAGAGAGAGCGAGAGATAAGTGCTATCAGCCAGAGAGGAAGAAACAGAGAGAGCGAGCGAGTGAGAGCGCTTCTCTCTAATAACCACCTCCTCCCCCTATCTGCAATACAAGGGAGAAACAATATAGAACCCTCGTCTCCCTTGAAATCTTCAGCTGGGACTAAGGAACAGACCTAGGTAAAAGTGTATACAGCCTAAAAATACTTCGGGGGAGGGGAGAGAAAAAATCTTTTTGAAGTGTTATGCTCAGTTTAAAATAATTTTTAAAAAACCCCACCCCATTTATTTAACCTTGTAACTCCACTGTGGGGATCAAGTTCAAAGCTAGACGGGTACTTTTGCTTCTCAGTCTTTGACAACTGAGTCAGGGACATTACTTGAAGGGGAAAAGGAAAAAAAAAATCAGGGACACCTGGCCTCTAGGGGAAAATGAAGACCTAAAAATCTATTAATATTACTTTAATTATCTATGTTCTTGATGGAATTTTGCACAGCTCTTTAAAGCAGTGAATTAGCTTTTTTCTTCCTCTCTCTTTAGGTAATGGAGAAATTTCTATGGGAAACATTTAGAGCACACTTTTCATGCTCAGGGTTCTATGAATTCATTAACCGATTAATCCTCAGACTTCTCGTGCTGTAGTTAAATACATTATCCCCATTACACAGACAGAGAATTGTACAGAGAGGTTAAGTACGTTCCTATAAAACAGTCTAAATCCCCACTTTATGTCTTAATACACTTTTTTCTGACTTTGATTTTTCTAGTCCCACCAGAGACAGGAAGGAGAAATCAAAGAATTGCTCATATCATAGCAGTTTATATCCTAAACTTTCACAAACCATTGGTAAGTCCTGCTAGTCAACAGATCAAAAGGTTGATCATCCCATTTTCTTCAGAAGCAATCTCTTTTGAAGGCATCTTCTTAGTTATAACACTTCTTAGTTCATCATACCCAACTTGTAAATTTCTCCTCTTTCTCCTGACTTGCGTATGTCTTCTTTCAGCTGTGGGACTGGTTGGCAAAAACAGTTGTATGCCTATAAAATTTAAGGATTTAGTTCAAGAGGGAGAAATAAGCTTTTCGAGAAAAGCTAAACTAAACCAATGGCAAGATAATTGACTCTACCAAAAGAAAAATGAAAACAAGCCAAATCAAAGTAGCCAACACCACCAAGAAAAAGTACCAGCAGCAGTTTCGACTTTGCTTAGGTCCGCCTTGGCAGGAGAGAACTTGTCTATAAATGGTAGCACCCAAAATGCTTTAAGCCCAATCCAAAGCACAAGTCAGGGCTCACCTTTTCCCAGGTTAGAATGGACTCGCTCTCTTCTAAGAGCTGAAACAAATCACAACCAGAATTGCTTTAGAGACCAAAGGAAAGGTATGTAAAGAGAACAATAGATGAGCAGTGTGAAGCTAAAGTCTCACAAATTATGCCACTCACATGCTGCATTTGTCCCTATCATCTGTACAAGTCACAGATGTATTATCAATGAGGGCAAACAGTAAAAAAGAGTGGGTTTTTTCCTACAAATGACAATTTATGCATGATATCAGTGAATGTAATGGGCATTAATTTTACAAGTAATAAACTCCAAGTAATCTGAGAAACTTCTAGAGCTGCTTGAGTCATTATTACTTCTTCACAAAAGAAGAGAGTTCACAGGAAATGTTAATTCACTTCTTTGGGGGGCATGTCAGAGCAGTATTCTTTAATAATGTACAATGCACAGTAGGCAGAATAGGAAATGTAATGGAAACCTTTGGAAAATTATAACATTTTAATCCTCAGTTGAGATATTACTAAGAATTTGAGGCCCTATCTAGGAACCAGATATCCTTACTGACTCTTTAAAGCATATAGTACCCTGAACTGGCCACACTAAATGGAATTTTTTGCATAAGTCTGTAGACACATATAAAACAATACAAGAGGCAGTCAAGAATTTGTAGCTCACAAATACCCTCTAACTAATTAAAAAAATAATTTCCAGGGGAGCTCAAAATAACAATTCCAGTTGTGAAGAACACCATATGAAAATTTGAAAAAGGTTTAAGTAAATTTAAAAAATAAATTTAAATGAAATTACTTTAAATAATGAACACATTGTTGACATAATATACATCCATCACAGAGATAAAGTAATTTTCACTTCCATTCTCTTTAATACTCATTAAAAACAAAATCTCATGTCACTCATTCAAACAGAGTGAAAAAAATCTCATGCTATGTGGCTAGCTCAAGGTATCATAAAAATACTGAAAAAGAATAGTTGTCTTTTCTATTCAGATACAAAAAATTTGCCAAAAGCTAAAGCTAGGGGAAAGAAAGAATTTCAAAATCGAGTTACCAATACTGGGACATATCCTAAAAAATAATGGGCACATCCAGGCCCCTAAAAAGCCATAAGCACCGAGCTCAGGGCTTCAGTGACAGCTGCCTCAGGCACTGTGGAAGCTGAAGTCCCACAGGTTTCAGCCATGCCAGTGTTCCTTCACTGCATCTTCCCTCCCAAACACCCTCAGTTCCATCAGCATCACTCCAGCTCCACCGCTGGCTGCCGTGGGAGAAGTGCCACCAGCCACCAGCCCTGGTTTCTACCAACCAGGGGAGGGGTTGTCTTCTTTCCAGTAGCCTGACTCCAGTGTGTTTCCAGCCTGTTTCCACTCATCAGCTGTTACAGTGCTGCGCATTAATGCAGCCCCTGGAGGAGCAGCAAAGAGAGGATGTTCTTGTAAAACAGAGGCAGTGGGGGACACATGGGTCTATCTGAAGTTTGTTGCCTTACACCCACGTACAACACCCCGCTACCTCAAACAAGCCAGCCTGGGACCTGAGCTTCTGTCTACAGAGGACAGAGTGCTAAAACCAAAAGTTTCACCTGCTTTTTGGTCATCTAAATCCTTAACTTTGTTTATATAATGCCCCTTTTCCCATCTCTTTGGCTATACAAGCAGCTCTGACCATGCAGAGGTCAATTTCTCATTTGTTTAGTTCTAACTCCCAGGAGATCCTTCAGGTGTTTTAAGAAATTCACATAGTGATAAGACAGGCACACTTACAATCTTCAGTTTTGGCAGATAAACAGAACAGCTAAGCCTTACAATTACAGTCCTAAATTCCATAGGAAGTACTACTTTTCTCACACATGAACACATCTTTTGCACATCAGAATTTGACCTTTTCTATCCAAGTGTATTGCCTAAACTTAAAAAAATGTTTAATGAGATGAAATCAAGTTACACCTTGGGTTAGTCCACCAGTCCATTTGCTCCAACACCTTTTTCCATGAAGACCCAGAAGTTATTGATTCAGAGAAAAAAGCCAAACCAAGAACTATATACACATCTGACTGTTCTGCACTGTTCAGAGCGGGAAAGGGAATAGGAGAAATTCCTTCCTGACTCTACTAGGTCTTCATCCCCTGTCAGTTAACATTTTCACCTTAGCTTGCATAGTATGAATCTTAGTGGACACTGAGTTAACCTAAAAATAAAATAAATAATACAGAGAAAAAAACCAAAAACAAACCAACCAAGCAGCATCAAACTTGGTGACCTTCTGTGAATTCCAGCAGTGTCAACTGCCCAAGAGGAATAACATGTCTTTTGCATACCTCTTATTGATTCCACTGTCTTTCATAAAATAGTCCAGTATTATTGCAATAAAAGGTGGGATTCAAAAAGAACAGATCATCTGTGGCAGGAGACTGTCATTAATCACAAATACACAATAGTCACATCCAGTTTTAACGGTTATCCAAACTGTTATTGATGCCATCTACACATGGGAGAAAGACCTCCACCTACTATTGCTAAGATTCGTTTCTATTTATGGAATTTTTAACATAATTTGTTGTCATTTTCACTGTACTTGCTTCTTCTTCTTTGAGGTCTTTGTGGGTCATTTTTAAAATGAATATTCCTGATGAGAAAATTAACAGTAATTCTGCCAATCTGCACATTTCTTTGTTGGCTTTTTATCTCTCTTCAGATTATATTGGAGGTTCAGATTTGCCACCAAATAGTAACATTATAGATGAAATGCAGAACCCTGTAACATCTTCAATACTACAACTCTAGAAAGCTAACTAGCAGACTCAGCAACCAGATCAGCACAGGCAGCTCCCTGTAGAGAGCCTTTTCAATGGGCACAGGATCTCCCCATAAGGACATCAGTCCCAGATCATATCAGATAATTTACATGAGACAAAAAAATAAGTTACTAATATTATTTCTCTCTTTGTAATTATTATCATGTAGGCTCTGAGAAGAGCTACCTAAATTAAAACTTGGTATACTTAAGGCTGGACAGATAAGTAGTTCATGACTTTAAAACAACCAACCATGGGCCTCCAACCCGTAATTTATGTAGGGCAACATGTTCCATTTGACAACAGCATTTCAATATAAATAACAGTTTCCCCCCATTTTTAAAACACAAACTGACAAATATCCCTCACCTTGCAGTGCTGTATTTTTTTTTAAATGCTTGCATTCTAAAAGTGCTGATATAAAGCAGCTGAGTGACAGACCTACCAAGAGACCATGTGCCACAAGCAAATGTTCCTGTGCCACCGAGCTGGTGCCCAGACCGTCAGGGAAGGCTGCTCACTCCAAGAGGTTACTTGAGTTGACACATCCACTCAGTCTTTGCTTTACCTGGCAGAGCTTCAAACAAGAAGTCATCTGGGAGGGCTTTAGTTAAGTGGACATCTGTCCATTAGGAAATAGACTTGCTTCAGTGACCGCCAAATAACCTTTAAATTAAAGCTTTCTCCTACTGCCAACTTTTAGGTTGTTCTCTGTATTATGAGAGAGGTCCAGGTTAATAAGACCATTCCAATTCTAAGTAGCGGCCCAGACACTGACTCCATCTGTCCTGTCACACTTGGAGTGAAGCATACACTCTTGGGCCTCTGTCATCCTTCTTGAATAAAGGGGATATTCTTGCCTTTACTTAATGGAATAATTTGAGGACTAAATACATTCATTTTTAAAAATGCAAAGTATTATACATTTTTTCCAATTTCCTTCATTCAGTTTCTGCATACTTTAAATATGTGAATGTGCGTATATCTGCAAGAGTGTGTGTGTATGTATGTGGACATGTAGATAGGTAGATAGATCGAAAGCAATTTAATTTGGCCATTATAGAAATAAACAGAACATTAAATATTTGCTGTGTTTCAACAGACAGTGCATGATGTGGCCTTGAATATATTACCACAGAGGAATGCATCACAAAACCAGAGTTAACTGAGTTAAAACAGAATCAAAAGTTATTCTGCTGGGCTGGAGAATTGAGAAAAAAAAAATAGCATCGATGCTGTACATAGCAAGGATTTCAAAGCTTCCTGCTTTTTCAAAAACTACAATATTTCATTGAGAGCTTGTATTTTATTCTTTAGCCTCACTACACAAAACTCAGAAAGTGGTTATGAAGTAAAGTCAACCCTTAGAGCAACCAATGTTATCAAGTGATTTAGCAAGGACTGCTGCTGAGATAGATTTATTTTGTCTCCATTTAAACTCATGTTATAGATCTCCTCTGTTGCCTGAGCCATCCTATGATGTACCTTGCTTAGAAGCTATTAGGCTGCTGGAGAGAGGAGGACACAGGGCTTAAGAGCCATAAGGTTTATTGGGCATGGTCTGAACAGGAAAAAAAACCACCTCGAGAAAACAAAATGGAAGTGGTGTCAAGTTAATAATTTCATTGGTACCAGAGCAAATGGAATGCTCTCATATAAATGGATATGTAACATCTTTGCAGTCTATCTATGTTAAAGGGAAACCAGAGAATAAATTCTCCCTACTCCTGCTGCTTCTCTCCAGGGAGTATTAAGTCAAATTCTTCTAATGCAAAATCCCTCCTGTCTCTGTAATCGCCCATCTAGCTGTTCTCCTCAGTCTCTCACTCAAACTCCTTGTTATTCAGCATTTTGCACAGTTGTCCTCCAAGTCTTTCCTGGTGCCTCCCAAAGATGCTTTACTGTACCTCTACATGGTAAATACACAGTTTCACTTTTCTTTCTTGCTGGCATTCCAGCCCTTCTAATATTGCTCCTCCTATTATTCCCAACACAGTCATGGCCTTTGTTGCTATCATCCCTTTGCCCCTTCTTTTCCTTCCCTTCAAGAGCTATAGAAGAGTGAAAGACATGCAAGGCATTCTGCCAAAACCACCTCACATTTATGCTGGGTGAAAAGCAAGTCACAAATGGATGGGAAAGCCTGTAAGGGAAGCAAGAGAAGCAGGGAATATGCTGACAGCTGCAGACACAGGTACAGTTTGTACCTGTGGATCCTCTATTGGCAGCAACAGTGGAGTGACTTTCAGCAAGTGCTTGGACAGGTTTGAGAACCTGGGTAGGGCGTGACTAGCAGTGAGAGTGCAGAGACAGCACTCCTAGCAAGTGGTCAAGGAAATGGGTGTGTTTTTTGTTCCATGTCTGTGCACCTTACTTCTAGCTCCTCTCCCAACACCCATTGATGACTTAGGCTCATTCTAGGCACAGGCTAGAAGCCACCACAGTGGAGAAGCCAAGTACATCAGGCCCTGGAGAAGATGTGGACAGAGGAGAAGTCAGGAAGGTTGGGAAACTGTCTTTGAGAACACAACATGTTACTGTGGAGAGAAATCTGTAGGAAAGCTTTGATGACAGACAGCAGAGCAGTGGCAGAGCACAGTGAAGCCACAGTTCAGACCCAGGCAGCTCTTCATTTAGCCTTTTAGTGTCACATGGCTGGAGGACTCCGACTATTCTGGGTACTACGTAGAGTGAAAGAGCCAGCCGAGAGGAAACCATTTTAACTGGTCTCTTTCCACGCCTTCACTGCTGCTGAGAAGAGAGGAGGCAGTTTCAACTGTGACAGTAAAAGAAAGGCCAGTTGGAAGTCATCACTGAACCAGAAATGCCACATGCTGTTTGCTTTGTATAATGCAAGACCAGATTCAGCTCAGTCTTTCCTGCTGCAAGTGGTGGAAGAGATAATCGGAAAAGCACAGTATTGGAGAACAGAATTACTTCTGCTCTGGAAGCCTGTGGATGCAGCAGGGGAAAACCTGGCACACTAGATTCTTTTACCTGTTAGGAAAAGGTAGCAGGAAGCCTGTTAAATCTGGTGGTTTAGCAAGAATAGGACTCAACTATTTGTGAAAGAGAAATAGTGCAGACATTGCTGGTTATTTAACACTGTAGCTGGCTGACACCTGCAAAACTCCACATATTTCTCTCTTGCATCTATATTTAGCAATAATCATTAATGTTGCGTTACTGTTATATTGAGAATACTAGCAAGACTAAGATTTCATTGTGGCAGATACTGCAAAAAAAGTATAGCAAAATAATCCTCACCGCAATACAGTACATTTTGATTGCACAAGAAAAACTAGAGTTGAGAAGAGAAACAAAAAAGGCAAACATATTCCCAAGATCCTAAGTAATAAAATCTGAAGCAGAATTTGTGTTTTCCAAGTTGCAGTACAGGAAAGTCCTCACCAAAACTATCCACTCTCTCCTGATACACTGGAACATTCTCTGGTCTCTTTCAAGAAGAAGCAGCAATGCGACAAAAAATTACTTCTACCTGTAAAATTACACGGTTTTTTACCAGGATCCCAGAAATATTTGATAAGTTCTTGCAACACAAGATCTGAACTATGAGTGCAGTCCTTCCTGTCTGCTGACTTTTAAAAAAAGGAAATTCTCAGTACAAAATAAATCTCATATCTTGCCTAAGATTTTCTCTCCAGTATAATTATTGGTGCTGTTTTTTTTTTTTTCAAAAGCATTAACTGAACCAAATGAAAACCCAGGTACAAAAAGATAGCCATCTTTTGAGACCTGAGTAAGACTACTTTTTATGTGAAGAGTCAAAAAATTCTACAGAAGGCTCCAATTGGTCATCACATATTGGATATTATTATGTCTATTAGTCTCTGAAAGAATTCTCCCTTCACAGATGAGAAAAATATGTTTCCATAACTAAGAGTCTCTAACCATTCTTCATGATGCTTCTTTTCACAATGTTACTTTTGGTACTAATCCCTCACCTTTCCTTCCTTCCCTTCTCCCCAAAAGACATATTAAATCAAGGTAACTGAAATAACCTATTTGAAATTTCATTCTTTGATGCATTAAACATAATTTCCTTCTCTCTGTGTTTTCATCATAACAAACAGCATCATTATAGTTGACATTTACCTTATTCCACAGGATTTCTGTCATAAATTAAGAAAGAACCATTAGATCTGATGACATGGCAAGGGAAAAAGTACCTAAATAACATGATGAATTATTTGTGGTGATTTTTAAGATAATTCAACTTTGTCTGTACAGTACCTAAAATTAAAATAAACAACCTATTTTTCTCAGTTGGACTGGCTTCTGCGAGTGCTTTTCACATAATATTTACCCTGTATAACCATCCCAACAGGGCTGGAAAGGCTATAGAGCTCTGAAGTGCTACTATTTCAATGAAAGCCAGTCAGAAAGATTTAATTTCAAAAAGGTTTTTGAAAACATACAATTCTAATAAAACCCTACAATATATGGGGGGAAAAAATGAAACATAAAGTAAAATTACCTTCCTATTATGACCTACTTTTCATTGATGCTTACTTCATTTGCTTAGAATTACTAACAAGTGAATTTTGAAAAGCAAAAACTGCATATTCTGTTTTGACTAGGTTAAACATTTTGTTCACATTAGTGAAGTCATGCTGATAAATTGAAACAATTCCTATTAGCATGACTGCAAAATGTGTTTTGAATGATTCTAGATAGTGAATGTTCATGCATCATCCCCATTGCACAGACGAAAATGCTACAATATCTATTTACATTACAAGCTTGCCAACTATGACTGTTGTCCATGTTCTCTAATGTATTCTCTCTTTATCTCTTGAACGTTTACTCTTTTACCTCTTTTTCATCAGTTTATACCACAACAATGTAAGCAAATTCACCACTGAGGATAGTAACCAAGCACCCCATTCCACTGTCCTTTACCTTTCAAGTCTGTGGTCTATTTTGAAGTGTCAAGCAGTAACAATAATTTAGGTCTTTTAAGTGTTATTTGTAATTAATACTTCCTTCCTTCCAGAAGTTAAGAGTGCAACCACACTCCTGCCTCAGAAGTTCCTCTATGAAGCCTCATTTTATTCTTCAGAAAAGAAGATATTGCCAGTAATGAATGGCTCTGTAACATTCAATACTTCCATTTGCCATTTGGCTGTGGGAAAAGGGGAGGTGCTCAATAACAGAATGCTTGCCTATATTACACTGTGACAAAATAATTCCAACCTCAAGCAAGGTCTGAAAGAAAAAGCTGAGCATTTTATGCACCTTATAAAAACCACCCACCTTCTAATTACCTTGTTAGACAATCCTCCAAGTAGAGTAACTGTGCAAATGCATATAAATTATTCTTTTAGATAAGTAACCAAATGTTTTATGACCCTCCTTACATGCACAAGACTGAATGGACTTCTACTGACACATGAGCTACTTACTCAAAAAGCTGCAAACCATTTAGCCTGAATATCTGTCCTGATTGCATATTTCTCTTGGGTATCAAAAAGTTATTCAGGTTCAGTAAGCTCCACTTCACCAAAGATCTTCTGTTAATTCTGTGCTTTTCCCCACTTTCATTCTCTTTCATATATATATGGATATGGTGAGACATTTATGCAAATCCATGGAGTTCTGGCCCTTTAATGTAAATTGCTCCTCAAGTAATTGCAGGGAAGTGCAGTGGGATTGTGTAAGGAGTGAAGGACAGGTGATAGTGGCCTGAAAATGAGATTGTGGCCCTTGATCTGTCCAAGCTAATTGATGAGCTGCAGTCCCAGACGCTAAACTGTCACTCTTGCAAAGCAAATTCCACACTGAGAGAGGAAGAACCCAGTGAGGGGGAAACAATAATTGCATTAAATCTCATTTAAAACATTTTTGACAGGTGAATCTTGGCACAAAGCGGAAAGCAGTAAATCATCTCAGGGGTTTAAAACTCTGGATGTATCCAGAAAGTTGTGTTAGCATCACGACTTGGTTACCCAACTCCCTTTCAAATCTGTTAAAGTCTCAACTAAATTGAGGCTAAACACATCTGCTCCACTCTCTGCTTCAGAGAGTTTCAATCAAATCAGAGATTTTCCCGTATACAGAAAGCTGAACACACAAATACGAGTTTAAAGGACTGGAATTTGAGGGCATATGATTTGTCTATCAGTTGTCCATGCCATTTTTTACATCTGTTCTTATAAAAATTAAGCAGAAAAATCAAAAACCCATAGGTACTGCCATGTCTTCTTTTGAATGTCCAAGTTCAGTGGAGAAAAAAGAAAGTACTTAAGCAGATGACAGAGAACAAGCAATTTTACTAAACACTTTGTCAGAGAGATTCTTCTACCCTGAACTTTGGATGAAACTACCAGGCACAATATGCAGCAGAATAATTCTCATTACAAAGAGAAATCAAGCAGTTCCTCCTTTGTAAATGAAAATTTTGCAAGAATATATCAGGTTTGGACTTGAGCTTAAATATAGTCATTAAATGTGTTACCAGTGTCACAAAATGTGAACTTTGACAGGCTAAACTGAGTTAAAACAAATCAAGTAATGAATTAAGCACTTCAGACTAATTAGCTCTGTCTTCTATCAAGCTAAGTATAAAATGAGAACTATTTCTATATAAAAAAATCAGACTTCCAATAGAATGAAGTGAGAACTGAAATTTTGGGTCTACTCAGGGGAGCACAAATAAGGGAATCATCTCTCCTATTTGTTGGAAAGTCACCTTTAAAGAAAGAAAGAAAGAAAAAGAAGTCTCTAAGGACTTACCACAAAAGCATCTAGAGAAAGCAAAACCAGTTTCCTATGCAGCAGTATGATATCTTTCTTATATTTTTTGTTAAGGGGGATGTGGGGGACAGATCACAACGTGCCACTCCTCTGGATGACTTTTGTTATCCAAACTCATGTATAAAATAACACAAGGCTGTGGAAAAGGACCAAAGCAGGAGGAGGGAACTTCCATAAACCCTATGAGGTGTAATACTAAACTAACAGATGGATGGGAATTTGGTATCCCATGTTAGTTTTCTGTGGTGTACAAAGAAATAAAAGGGGTTCACCCAAGACTGGTGCAAATTTGAATAGTTTGTTGAAGGTTTGCCAAACAAATGCAAAACCTCAAGTCAAAACCAAAAGATTCCATGGTACACTGCTGTAAAAGAAAAAAAAAAAATTAAAACCCCAATATCATCACATATAAGCTGTAAGGCAGCACAGTGGCTGGAACCTGAATCTCTGTGCACCAGATGAGCCCCTGAATTATTATGCTACAAATAAGGTCTGGCTGAATGTTGCTCAAAGCTCTCGTGTCATGGTTCTCTGTGTGAGGACCTGGCCAGAACAGAGGCATTTGCCTTGCCCAGATAACCCAGTGGCTGGCAGGAAAGAGGCTCTCATACACACTCAGGACCAACACAGCAAGGGTGAAAATGCAGCACTCAGTACTCTTTGGTGCAGCAATTTAAACAATGCACCTGAGCTTCTCCTGACAGAGCTGTCCCACTTTCTATAAATAATGCTCTAGCTGAGGGAGATTGACTCTGTGCTTAGGCCATTCTCACCTATGATTTAATTTCAGTTTTCTACTTTTGTTGTGAATGGTCCTGTCCCTAAAAGCACCAGCTGTAGTAAGATTTCTTTTTTGCTCTTTTTTTTTTTTTTTTTTTGTGGCTGAGAATGCACTTGGTAAGGTTTAAGATTAGTTACAGAAAGGGATAATATAAAAAAATCAAAATATCTGTGAAATAGATTGCTTGTGTTACATACTAAATCCATGTATATTATAAATATCCTCATGATTTTTTTGAGGTGTTAGACAAGATTGTACAGCAGAGTACAGCAGTGGCACTGAAACTATTCTGTATTTTCAACTTCAGTTTTAAAAGTGCTGACAGACATAAGGTGAAAGACAAAGATGTGCACCATTCTTGTTTTAAAAAAACCCAAAGAAAACAAGACATAAAAAAAGGAAAAAATGAAAGAGTATAGATGAAAGCATCAATGGTATTTTCAGTTGGTCTTTATAAGAGTTTGCAGTAAAAGTCAAGTAGAAGAGCCTATCCCCAACCTGATGCATTCCCAGCAGGTTACAACCATTAAAAGGAAAGCCAGTCTATAACACAGAGACTTCTTCCTGAACTCCAGCCTAATATCAAAGTGACTAACCTTTGTTTCAGCTCCTTTTAGTACATCTAGAGGAGGGACGAGAATGCTTTATGTGTGGGAAATTGCCAGGGAGACAGAGAAACAGGGTCAGTATTTAGCAACAAGTAACACTCCCCACTGCTCTTGGCTGTTTGTACAATTTCCACTCCTTGGTAGAAGCCAGTCTGAAAAATCTTTAGAGAGAAAAATCTGAAAACTATGCCATTGGCAGAGTTAATAATCTGCTATGAAAAAAAAAAAAGAAAAGTTGAAAACTATTAATAAAAACTAAGTGTTAATGATGCATAATAGTTCTTGGGAAATTTTTGGATGCTTGATTTTTAACCAAAATAATATTCTGCATAAGCATCCTCGTGCAACTGAATCTCCACACACATTTCCAAAATATGCAACTTGGCCTCAAATAAGGGAAGGAGGCATGCTTCCAAAACATCTCATCTGGTTAGCAACATTTTTGATAGCAAACAATCAGACAGGAAACCTCCAACTCTCCAGTTTTCTGATAAACACACTGCTTGAGGATTTCTAATGGACATCTCCAGTCCACACTGTCTCAGAGTTTCACATACTGTAGGTGAAAACCGACTTTACAAAATAAATTTCCTTGCAATTTACAACAGTGCCATCTTTTTATCACAACAGCACACAACAGACAGAACAGAGGTGTAAAAGACAAGCTAAGGTACTTGGTTGCGTGTTCCCTGTAAACTTCAAACATATTCACGTATGTACAGATTATTTCCTTTCCAAGTATGTCATGTCTGATAATTTGATTGTGGAGCAGACTTAAAAAGGAGGGGGAAAAGTGCCCACAGTTGATAAGCAAATATCCATATATATTTACTTCAAAGTCGTAATTTATAGGGACTTTGAGTTTAAATTTATATGTCTACTGATACTGCATATTTAGGAGAGGAATTGTGGGTTCCCTAAAGAGAAAAATCTATTCCCAAGGAACAAAAGTATCTCAGTTTAGAGCACTGTACTGAACATTACAACACTTCTGACATTAAGATAACTTTACCTGCATTGCTTTCATATACAGTATAAAATATAAACATAATTTGCTACTGATTTGGAATGTACCTGGGTCAGTTTTGTGTACATTGATGTAGCTTTCAGTTCTTCCTAAAATTGTATTAATACTCACTTTCTTTCTATGTTTGATGCCATTAATATTCATATGACAAAATGTTACACTGACTAGGGAGCCAACCAAAGTCCATTTCTTTATAGGGAAAAATCAGCAAGTTCCTCAAAAGATGCAATAATTTTGAGGCTTTATCAGGACCTCTCAAACAAAGCTGCTAAAAGTCAAATATGTGCTTATATCAGCTTGACCTAAAGAAGTTACCAGAAAAGACAGGAGGGCAAAGCTACAGCATACCACAATGAACTCCTTCCTCTCAACATTTCATTAACTTCTCTTTACTTTCAATAAGGCATGTAAATATTAGTTTTATTGCACATCTTACCAACTCCCCAAAATAGAAAGTTAAGAAAAGAAAAGAAAAAATATTGAAAAATCTCAGATAGAGTGATAACTTTAATTCATCATGAGTCAATAAGAAAATTTTAGATTTTAACTTTTAAAGACTAAACTTTTTTAATTTCAGCACAAGGATACACATAATACATCTCTATATAAAAATATGTATCTGCACTCATATTTCAGCAATCACATCTGCTTTAAAGTCTGCTTTGTTTTCATTGTATGAAATGTATTAAAGTGGTCTACTGTGCAAGAAAAGGCTAAAAATTTTGCTTTAAATTTGCGTTAATTCCTAGAAAAATTAGTCTTAAATTATTCCTTAGAACACCTATTAACTATTTTCATTAACCAAAAATAGAATTATGGTAGATAAAAAAGCCAACTTGATCAAGATCCAGAGCATTGCCTATACTGAAAGGTGATGGGATACCCCCTGAAGTATTTAATTTCTCTGAAAGAATGATCTTCTCTCAGCTCTTTCATATCATGGAATTTAATGAACATGTTGAAATAAATGTATAATATCAATCAAACAACATCTAGAAAAAGTATGACTTCTGCTCCTAGTCTCTCTCTCAGCCCAGAAATATTACTAAAGTTTTCTCCTCTCATTAGACTAAAATTTGCTGAGTTAATCTTATACTTACCTCAGTGCTTATAATTTTGGCTAAAACACAAATATACTCTGGTCACCAGCAAACTACCATCAAGAGCACAGATGAATCACAGGTCTGTAAATCTTTGAATTAATTTTAAAGAGACAGCTGGGAAAAAGAACAAACTATTTGATGAAAACAATTAAAGAGATAATTATGTATCAATTTAATATTCCCTTAAAAATTTAATGATGATAGGTATGCATTGATTATCCCTTATCAAAATTTCAATCTGCTCATTAGGGTCTAACAGATTAATTTTTAGATATCCTTTATGTTCATCTTTTAGACCAACAACACTACTTTGATTACCAAGAATACTGATAAGTAGGCTTGGCACCCTGACAATTATAAGGATTCATATTTTGCTAATGTAATACTCTGCTGATATTTCAATAACTCATCTAGATACATCAGACTGTTTCCACATCATTTGTTCTCTTTCAGACATCTGAATTTCTTTCAGCTGATGTATTCATTTCACTCAAAGCTGTCAATTTGTGCTGTTCTTTAAGCGCATAAAATTTCTTTAGTAATTCAATCATGTGGTTTTGCCTTCCATTTTCTAATACATATCTTGAAAGTTCACTCCTCCTCATCTGCCATTCACGTAGTCTCAGAAAGGTGTATGCCTAAACCTTGTGCTCTTTCCAAATATTATTTCTACACCTTATTAAAGAATCTCAAGTTGCCGCAGTCAGTCAACACTTAAAACAGATTCACCTGCAAAGGAATTTCTTCCCCCACAGAATTTAGAAAATACCTGATTTTTTTGACAGAGCTGAATAACCAAAAGTACTGACATAGAGTCATTTATTGTAGGTCCATGGTGTCCTCTGGGCTGTGAGTGTCTTGCTGGGGAAGCAGAGCAGACTCTTGCTTTTGAAAGGCAGTACTTCGCTAACATATCCCAAACCTGTCCAAGCAGTTTTCCTTCCTGTACATAGGGCCCAAGCTCATCTTAAGTTTTTGTCTGAAATCTTTCTTTGTAGCCTCTCCCAAATGTCCCACAGATGGTTCAGAAAGCTAAGCAGTATTCACAAGAGTTCAGATAGCTTCACCAACTTAGTACTTCTTCATTCCTTTTAGTAAAGTTTCCTTTTCCTAATCCTCAGATGTCCCCTATTGGCTCTTTTTCTGTGTAGCTATGTTAATTTTTAAATTGTCCCCCAGTATTCTTCAAGATTAAAAAAAATGCTTCTTTGCTTTTTTGAGAATTGCAGGACAGTGCTAGCTTTGGCATATTTGAAGATAACCAAGGCTAAAATGTACTCATGGACTAAATGTGCAAAACTGAATTTCAACATCCAAATTCTTATGTTACATAAAAGGCTTTAAAAAGTCTATTTGAAGATGCATTACAGAAATATGTTTTGTCTTTGCCATTCTAAAATTCAATGGAGATTTCTGGGAAGGAACTGTTAAACCTACTGATTCTGAACTCAGTTAACAGAAGTTCCACTCAATGAGCACAAGTGTATATAACATGGTACTTCTATTACTGCAGCAGTGAGTCCACATGGAGGGAATCTGATTTCACTTGCACTGATCATGGAATCATAGAACCATTGAATGGTTTGGGTTGGAAGGGACCTTAAAGATCCCTAGTTCCAGCCCCCCTGCCATGGGCAGGGACACCTTCCACTAGACCAGGCTGCTCAAAACCCATCCAACCTTGCCTTGAGCACTTCCAGGGATGGGACATTTATAACTCCTCTGGGCAACCTGCTACAGCTCCTCACCAGGATCACTGTAACAAACTTTTTTCTGTTCTCCATTCTAAAACTACTCTCTTTCAATTTGAAGCCATTCCCCCTTGCTCTGTCACTACATGGTCTCGTAAAAAGTCTCCCTCCAATTTTCTTGTAGGCTCCCTTCAGGTACTAGAAGGCCACAAATAAGTTACTCTGAAGCCTTTTCCTCTCCGGAACAAACAATCTGAATTCTCCCAGCCTTTCCTCAAATGAGAGATGCTCCATCCCTCTTGTCATCTTGGCAGCTCTCCTCTGGATCCAATCCACCAGTCCATGTCCTTCCTGTGCTGGGACCCCAGAGCTGATGCAGCCCTGCAGGTGGGGTCTCACCAGAGCAGAGTAGAGGGGCAGAATCCCCTCCCTCCCCTGCTGGGTCATGTCCAGCCTCTTATCCCTCAGCACCCCCAAGTTATTTTTTTCTCTGCAATATGAATAATTTTTCTCCTTCCTCTCACTGTCTATGTGTACATAATGTTGAACTTTCAGTGTGGACTGTGACCACTACAAACAGTTCAAGGTGTAGATCACTTTTTAAGGGATGGTCACCCCACCTACGCTTGATGGTTTTGGAAATAACACAACATTCACCTAGTAGTAAAAATTCAAACTAAGAATATGACCAAATACTTTCAAGGTGTCTCCAGCACTCTGCATTTATTTCACATCAGAAACAACAACAACAATGACAGCAAATTCCCCAGCAAAACCACTATTCCTATGAAACAATAAAACTTTCCAGGGAAAAATCAAAGAAACAGGCACATAACCTAACCTGACCAGATTCATAAAAAAGGTAAAAATGAGTACTCCAAAAATTTTCTGCAATTTTTCCACTTTAGAGCAGGGTATATAGGAAGAGCCCATTGAAAGACACCCCCTGCCACGAGGATTAACTGCACAACCAGCTTTAGGCAGTACAGACACAATCAGTTCTGCAACTCACATTAAAGGGGTAGGGCTTGCATTTGTAAGCAGACAGATCTCAGCGCCTTGAATCTCAGATTTCTGGTATATTTATCTTGTGTTACAAAGTAGTATTTCAGCCTACTACTTAAGTGAATCCAAACAGTAAAATCCCTACTCATGTGAGGCATAAACAGTTAGGTCTACTGATGCTGTGTTAAACTATTTGATTAACACCTCAATCAAGAGACTACCTAGTAAGGCTTTGCTGCAAATGCTTTTGCTGTAAAACCTTCTACAAAAGGTGTAGAAAAAAATTCTCTCATTATTCGTGGTTTCACTTCCTCTGGCAGTGAAATTTCAATTTATGGAGAATTTTTGTTTACATGGAAATTAGAAAATTTCAGATCTTGCCAATCTCTTTGTCACAGATCTTTCAGGAACAGCAACAGAATCTGATCTTATGTGTGTTTCTTGTGAAAACAGCTTGGTGGGAACAACACTGGGAATTCCATGGGCAGGGTTTTTCCTCTGACTTCTCCGTAAAATATTTATTCTCGATAAAAACGTTGACACTGTGAACTTCCTGGGATTAGATGCTCGTTTTTATCAGCTTCTTCTATGAAACCTACTGACACAGCCATCAGAGGGACTGCAGACCCACAGGTACATGTGCAAAGCCCTCTCTGGCTCCAGGTCATTCACTCAGTTACACATGTACACACCTATTAGTCTTAAGTGGCTTTGGATCTGCAGCTCAGGGGGATAATCCAAAAAGATTTGAGTTGCTCAGGAAAAGTTAGGGGAAGCGACAGGCCTGCAGGCTTTCTCTGCTACAGACAATACATGAAAAGGAAAGAAGTCAGTCTGACTGTTAAATCTTAGATCTGCTTGCAGGGCTGCAAGACAGATTTTTTGTTACAAACAAGTATACATTAAACAGGGAGAATAAAAAAAAAAACCACAAAACCAAAACAAGTGGAATATAATGAACAGAGAATTCTACAAAAGGTATCTACGAATGGCCCATATTACCTGGAGTGACAATTTAAAAAGACAGACTTCTGATTTCTTTCCCATCTCCCAAGAAGACCTCACTGTATAAACTTCACATTAAAATGCCTGTAGGACTTTATTTACAGTACTCAGAAGATGACACAAGTTCATCCAGCAGTTATATCTTTAAACAATGCAATGATAGGCCAGCAGATTCAATAGCTTTTATTTATTTTCATAGCTTTTGAAGAGGTATTTGAAGATTTTTTTTGCTCCCTGCATTTCAGTAACAGATTCTGCTTAATACCAGTGTAGTGGGAAACAATGAGAAAAAAAAAAAAAACCTGGGTTCTACTCTTTATACAAACTACTGGTATTTTCATAGATATAATTTTGTACTTGTAACAGAGATAAGGATTTTCACTTGATTTGTGCTCCTAAATCACTGGACCATTAAAAAAACACTCCTATAAACTACCTTTTATTTTTGCAGGTACATTCCATGCTTCAAGGTGTGGTCTAGCAGCAGACTGTGAACCCAGCGCTTTACTCCAAAGCTGAAGGAGTCTCTTAGCACAGGGTATGCGCCATCCATCAAGACAGAATTCTAAAATGTCAGGAGAGCACGTGACTTCAATTTCTTGGTGGCTCTCATGATTGATTTTATGTCAGTCTTACAAGATCTGCTACTAATCCTATACAGCAAATCCCTTCTTGACAATATTCTATTTTTCTTCAGCTGTATCAAAAACCTCATGGTCTGGCTGAGCTGCATCAAGAGAGACATTGTCTGACACTTAGGGTAGACCTTGCTAAAAGGATGCCTCAGTGTTCTCAAATCAAGGCCTTTTGTTTTCTTGTGCATGTATCTCAAAAAAAACATTGTGACCCTGAAAAACTTCAAGCAAATACTGCTTTCAGTATTATTACTGCCTATTTGCATTTGAGGCATTCAACTGACACATCAAGGCCAGAGACAAAAACCCCAGCCTCGATAAACGTGTTAGTGTTTATACAAAACAGGATCCCTGCAATTAGAGCAATGCCATTTGTCCTGCAACTAAAAAGCACATCTCTGGGTGGTTCACCTTTTATAGAGCTGTGAAAAGTAAAGAAGGAATCTTCCAGGGAATTCTAGTCATTTTCATGGTAACACCATGCAAAAAGAGCACCAAAAAAATTCAAAAGTTTTTTCACCCAATGAATGACTGCATATCCATTCAGAGAGTAGGATCCTACTTGAAATTCATCATCTTGTAACTTATGAAAGATTTGAATATTTTACTTTTCAGCCACATATATAAACCACTGAATGGAGGGGGGCTGAATAGAATCTTTCTTTTCTCCTCTGGAGAGAAAAGAACGCACATA
Organism: Setophaga petechia; assembly: GCA_024362935.1. NCBI lineage: Eukaryota > Metazoa > Chordata > Aves > Passeriformes > Parulidae > Setophaga > Setophaga petechia. Next base: position 49,846,410 of record JANCRA010000001.1, read on the forward strand.
TTCAGACTGAGGAACATGAAAAGTACATGGACATGCATGTGTAGTATCCTGAAAGAAATCCATACAATGATGAGCTTTCATCTTTCCACTGCTGTCTTTCTCACAGGATGTGCACTGAGTTATCACCAAAAATACTGGGTGGAATGACCCTTGTAGCCCTGAATTCCCAAAGCATGAGGGAGGCTGCACAGTTGCTAAGGTGGATTTCTGAGGAGTCTGTGAAACATGCTCAAGTTAGGCGCTTCTGTGAACAGGAATTTGCCAAGTTGTGTGATTGTCTGCACACCACATTTTTCCTTTGGAAGCTGATTTACAACAATGCATGGGGCTCTGAACAAGCTGATAGAGTTGATGTCCCAGCTCATTACAGGGGCTTGGGCTCCTCAACCTTTGAAGGTCCCTTCTGGCCTAAAGTATTCTATGGTTCTATGAAAGCAGTCATTCGCAGAAAAGGGTAACCCCAAAACGTTGTGATTTCTAACAACTGAACAAAGTCCACAAGACCTGTTGTGTCCCCTTTGAACTCTCATTCCCATACAGTTTTTCCTCCAACACCTGTTGTGTCCCCTTTGAACTCTCATTCTGATACAGTTTTTCTTCCTGTCTCTTCTCCACCCTAAGGATCATCCAGCAATAATTCAGTGGCAAAATTGTAGTCTAGAATATGCATCCTGCTCTCCTTCACACAGATTGTGAATAATTACAGACAATACAGTCCTGCCCTTCTGGATTTTAGGCTACAGGCATAGCATTACACTACAGTTATGTTCCTGGCACAACTGCACTGGCAGTTTTCACATCCAGTAAGTTTTTCTACATAGCACTAGACAACCACAAAAAATCAATTTCTTTTTAAACAAATAGTCTCTTGTGTCTCTGTAAGCACTCTCCAGACCTGCCCAGAAGACTTCAGCTGGGGCACTGTATCCTTGTCCACAGAATCACTGAACATCCATGAGAAAGGCAGACCTGGCAAACACCTTCTTGACATTCTTAAAACCATAAAAATATTAACCAGGTAATAGCTGTAAAGAATTATTCTAATATTCAAGATTGTTGCTAGATTTTAAAATCTTCCAACTCTTTTCTCCTTCCAATATAAAGATGTAGCAGATCTTCATACAAAGAAACGTCACTTGGCATGACATTCCTATCCACACAGCAAACTCTTCTGCACTGCATGTGTGAGTTCCCTCCATGCCGCAAGCACTGTGAGACTCCAGCAAGACAGATTCTCACTGTTATTTTGATCAATTAAATTTTATCTGTAATTTTGGTTTGGAGGAATGAACTGCAGCATTCTGCACACCTTGCCTCCAACAGCTTTTGACAGCCAAGAAGAAAGTCCAGTCAAAACACATCTCTCTCCAACTTTGCTGGAGAGTAGTGACCCTGTCTAAAACTTTCACTGTGATCATAAGATTTAAATTCATAGCAGAAGGGAATAGTCACCCAAGCTGAGTTTCCAGATAGACCTGAATATAACCACTGAGGTCAAACAGGTAGTTTAAGTGATCAAAAATTTGCACTATACTCTGAACAGAAGTTTAATAAACTTCAAATAGCAGTACTTGAATACAATTAACATGTCTATCTTCAGGTAGCCCCAAAATACTGGATCAGCCATTCCTACTGCTGACCATGCTTTACCTCAGTCCTGTGTAGGATGGTCTGAACTGTAACTTGTGTCTTACTCAGCACAAAAACACCTGTAATGAAAAGCCCAAATAAAGTACTCAGAAGGCTGAAATTTTAAGTAAAGTGAAGAGAAAGGATAGGCAATGACTTCCAACAATGCAGCTGATATTCCCATCCAACAATCAAAAGAGAGGAAGGGTTTCTGTCCTCTTATACAACACCCAGACTTGTGCAACAAAAAATGCAGGAAAATTCCTTATGCTTCTGGAATGGGTAATTTTCAGCTACTCTGTAGAAACAGTTTATGAAGAGTCTGGTTGTTTCTGGGATTTGCTAGAAGCCTAAACAGGTCTAAACCTGATGGACTTTAAGATGAGAATTCAATAAAGATTTGCTAGAGTTCAACTTAGAATAGATATGAAAAAAAGCCTAAAAAAGGTGTTTCTGATAATACACTACTGACTTCAGTAAAAAGATTGTACTTAAACTGTTGTTTGCTTTGTCTGTTTGGTGACTAATGAGAATAGTTTAGGTTGGAAAAGACCTCTGGAGATCATTTGCCCCAATCTGGCTCTTGAAACTAGGCTAATGGCTTACTTTTTCCTCTAGATTTTAAATGTTACTTAGGCTTTAGATGAGTGAACAGGAGAAGGCAGTCTCAAAACTATCTTTTCTGAAGAAACACATCCCTTATTTTATCAGCATTAATAGATAAAATATTCTACTGAGTTGGAACTGCAGGCCATAGAGATGTAGCATTTCTGTTTCAAAGAAATACACATTTCTCTTTACCTGCATTGAAGTTAAAAGCAATTCCTATGCTCTACATATGAGAACAGATCCAGGTCAATGTGAGAGTAAGGTGATCCCTAAACATAAGAAGCATGGTCTCTACTTGTAACCTCCCCATGTGGAACGGGGATTTCATTTTTAGTTTGCAGCCCATAATAATAAAGAGAAGAAACCAACATCTACAATTCTTCTTGAAACAGTGGAATATCTTGATTTATCTTCCCTGTGTAGGAAAATGGGGTCTTATGGCTGACATATCTGTCACTGTCTTAAAACAGCTCTACTCAGGTCCACTCAAACTGTGATGATGGCCTAGTTAATTAAATGTTTTGGCTTCAGCTGATAGGGCTGAATGACCCAGAACTAAAAGGGGAGAAAAAAGAAAAGGTAGGCATTTCTATGCAGTTTGAGAAATTTTCTTAGTAAGCCTTTATGTGGCTCATTCTTTTTTTAGGTGATGGAAGGAAACTTATTAATATTTTAAGTGCAAATAATTGTAATACTTTCAGCTTTAGGAGATTTTTCTAGATATCATTTTCCTAGAAAACGATGTTTAACAACTACATTTCCTGTTTTCTGCCCTGTTGATTGGACTAATGGCACTGTTGGTTCTGGCAGATAGAATTCTGCATATCCTTGGGAAATTCTAAGCCCTCTGACTTACACAAGCAAGGACATGAGAATCTTCCTTTTAACTACATGTCCTAGTTTTCATAGAATGACTTGCGTTGAAAGGGACCTTAAAGACCACCTTGTAACAAACACACCCCTGCACCCCTCCCAGCCACTTTTGACTGGAATATTTGTTTTCTTCCTCTTTCTTCATACAGTACTGTGTTTTGGATTTAGCATGAAAATAATAATTGATAACACACTGATGTTTTGGCTATTGCTGAGTACTAAAATAAGGATTTTTTAGTTTCCCGTGCTCTGGCAGTGGACAGGTACACAAAGAAGCTGTGAAGGAGCGTGGCCAGGACAGCTGATCCAAACTGGCCAAAGGATATTCCATACCACAGAACACCATACTCAGTGTGAGTTGGTTGGAACCACTGATCACTGCTGGAGCATGGACTGGTCATGAGTGAGCAGGGAGCAAGAACTGGACTGGGCACTGCTTATTTCTCTTGGGTTTTATTTCTCTATCTCCTTCCCACTAAAATTATCATTAGTATTATTAGCATATTTTATTTTGTTTCAATTAATTAACTGTTCTTATCTCAACCACCGAGTTTGACTTTTTCTTTTTGCCTCTTGATTTTCCTCCCCACCAGGAGGGTGGGAGTGAGGGAGCAGTTGCCCACTCACTTGGTTGCAAGCTGGGGTTAAACTACAACCTTACAGAAAGCTTCTGTTCAAACACCTTATTTCAAAAGCATTTTAGACACAGAACTGACATAATTTAAAAGAGATTATTAGCTGCCCACTCAATAATACACCGTGTTACATGCTGCCTTTCACTGTTTCAAAAACAAAATACTCAAGAAATAGACACCACGCACACAAACTTCCACACAAAAAGGAGAAATGAGGACAAAATACACCACGCAAATTTGTTCCTGCACTAGTAACTCCAGTATTCTACATAGATGGTGAGAAAAGCTCTCTGCAGGACTTCCGTAGAGGGAATTTGTCTCACAAGGGAATTAAACAAAATGAAGTCACAATGCCACAGGGTTTTGCTGGTCATAATGGAGCAAAGATTACTTCACAGACTTACATAATAGAATAAATAGTCTTTTGAGAAAAAGACTGTCTGCTGACATAAAAGACTGACTGACATAATTGCATAATTAAGATTCCACTGGAATGAGAGGAAAATACACATCAGAATCTACTACCAACTAGAGATTTCTTTTTTCCCTTTGAATAGTAAAATAATTACATAAGTGAAGTTCTTGCCTTAAGGATGGTTCTGAGGTGCTTTTCAAATGAGGTTGCAAATGAGTAATGGCCAAAGCAAAATTACTTCAAAAGGTCAAGAATCACCCTGTCTCCCATCAATGTAAATGCTTAAAAGCTTAAACTGAAGAAAGCCTAAGCCAACATTGTGTCTTTGTAATATTCCTCTCTACACAAAGAAAATGGACTTAGTGCTTCTCTAAAATGCAAAGGGGGAGGACAGCAACCCTCATGTCAAACAAGGAAATTTGTTAATGTTGAATTTTGTGGCCAGGTTGTTGTCCAATGTTATCAATGTAAGCCTTTCACAAAGAAAATGATTCCTAATTATTTCTTTCACTCAGTATTTTTTTAGAAGCAGTACTAAGAAAAGGAGGTGCTTAGTTGTTGAGTAGACTGGCCTGCTAGCTGGAAAAACAATAGCTGTGTGTTTATTTCTAAACGTCACAGAGTGCCTAGAAAAACATTACAAAGCTCTGAAAATCAAACTGAAAGGTTATTCATGTTTTCTAGAAAATTCTGTAAATTAAATCCCTGCATTGTTACTGAAGTTGCAGCCTCACTTAGGAAATAATTCTACCCACCAAATCAGAATCTGATTTTCCATCTATACCCTTTTCAAATAACTGAAAGTGCACTAAATCTTTGCTTCTACAGGATTTGCTTCCCTTGGAGGACTTTTTCCAGATCACCTTACATAGAATTAGAATTGCATCAGAGACACTCAAATTACTGTTTTTAAAGGCTACAATGTGTGCAGTCCAGTGAGGTTTGTGGTTTCTAGATTTTCTCATCTATTTATAGAATCAGGTCTTGAAACATAGGAGTAATGTCTACTCATACAATAATATTTTAATTATTTTATTTATTAATATTATAATTTGCATTTCATTGATATTATCATATAATTTCACTCAAAACACTAGCAAATTAGTTTTGTGAAAACACTAGCAAATTAGTTTTGTGCAGGTTATAGGTAATAAAATATATTCCATATTAAGTCACTTCATTTACTGTATTTTTCAATTCTTGCTTTCTTGAGAAATTATTTTATTCTGTACTCTTGCAAGTGGAGAAATCTTATTTTTACTTTTTTTCTCTGTCAGTAACAATAATACTTAAAGTACATTATTAAGCTTCCTCCATAATAATTCAGTATTTATTTTCATTCTTTTCCGCTTTAGGTGTTATTGTATAGAACTTGTAATTCTCCAGTAAAACCATATGGACAGTAAAATATGGTAAGCAAACCACTGGCTAGAATATATATTTCTAATTTAGTCAGTAATCATTAGGATAACTGTTGTCTTCAGCTTTCAAAATACCTGTATTCCCAAATGCCTTTCAAACTGCAAAGCCAGCTCAACTGCAGATTCAGGTTTCATGTGTCAGAAGTTTCTCTGTCATATTTTACATTGTTATAATAAACTTTGTGCTTGTTGAATAGAAATGCCTTGCTGAGCTTTTATACCACAAACAATATGCAGACCCTCTGTTGCCATGAAGTGCAGTTTATCACTTTGTTTGAAGATGAGTGTCTGTATCAGAAATAGCCTTATGGTTCTATATACATGATTTGAGAAAGCATTTGTATCCTGACATCCACGTGCAAGAGGCAAAGTTAACATCATGTGTGGAATGTTCACTTGATCATTTCCTGCCAGCTAGAAACTTTCCCTAACCATATAATTTTTAGCTCATGACAACAGGATCAGATTAGCATGATTTTCTTCTGGAAACAAGATTTTTGGCACATTCCAATTAAATGTATGATCGCTGAAGCATTAACTTGACAGATTATAAACCACTGCTTATTAAAAGTTACATTATCTCACAGATATAATTGCTGGAAAAGTTTAAAATACTTGCTTTTGTTTAGAAATAAGGAAGTAATACTTCATTATTTTCCTTATATCCTAGAATGACTTCTCTCAAAAGAGATGATACAGAGTTAACTATTCTAAGTAAAATTATTAAAAAACTTTAGTTCTGATTAGAGGGATATAAAAGAAAACCTCACTTATGTCAGTTGCACAACACTCACCATCTCAGTAGAGATGGCTAGAAACTTTTGAGGTTCTGTGTGAGCTTTTCATTGCTCACATGCCTTCTATATTCTTTAGAATATAGACACAACCAAGCTATTGTGCACAATCATGTGCAGAACTTAAACTGACATTTTTCAAAGGTAGAAATTTTTGGTTTTACATGTGTAAGTATATTACTTTAATGGTTTTTAAGATAACTAAAAAAGAAAAAAAAAAGAAAATAGAGAAAACATGGTCAAAATAACTGGGAGGGATCAGCCTGAAATGTGCTCTTCTAGGTTTTTTAGAAGGGTGATGACCTTGGACTCACATGCCATTAGGAATCTTGTTCAGCTGCCAATCAGAAAGAACCAGATTTTTATTTCTCCAGCTAAATGTATCATGATAACTCTGCAAGTTACAGTCTGCAACTTTGAAATGGAAATGAAACTTTGAAATGTGTTTCTAAGACAAAGGCTGCAATGAATTATCCCTTTTTAACTTGACTAATTAGCTCCACTTCCCCTGAGACCCTCGTTAGTAGCTTCTTTTAACTTCAATGTCACCCTTTCATGGTGACACCACAGATCCACATACAAGTCCATTATCACAAGTAGACTCTTGTTTCAATGATTAGTACAAAGAAACAGGGGGAATAAACAAGAAACAAAAGTATTAGTTTGACAGGTATAATAAAAGGAGAAGAGTCTCAAAAAATAAAAATTACTTGTGTCAGCAGAGATGAATCCTAAAACTTTTTAAGATTAGGACTTGACACATAAAAATCTTCTTTTTTACTTTCTGATACACGAGAACAACATGCATTTATATGACTCTATGTAGTTATTTTACACTGCACTGACAGCCACAAAAAATATTCTTTAGCACTTAGAACAGTACCACATGCTATTCTCACCTAGCAGCACCTTTTTTCCTATTATTGTTTCCAAATTGTCAAAGCTTTTTTTATATACATCTATTATGTTCACTCATCTCTACAGATCTTTTTTCTACAAAGTATATCTCTAATTTATATTTGGTGTTTTCTCTCTCAAAATGTATTTTGAGAATAAGTCTCTTAAAGTTTCAGAAACTAGTATATGCTTTTGCAAGCACTGGAGCTAATTGTTGCTTTGATTTTTTTTTCTTCAATTTGGGGAAATTAAAAAATATTATGCATCTAAATGGGCTATAAAAAGACCATATTATACAGTCATTTGTTATTTTGAAATGTACAAACAAAATAACTCTGCAAAAAATCTATCCACTTAATCAGCAAGAACTGGTAATTTATTCACTTCTTCCTTTGCTCCCCACCAATAGCTCCTAACCTATTAGATGCGTGCTAGTTCTGTATTGTGAGAAGATTACCCAGCTTCACATGAGATGCTGGGTCTACTGCTTTAATGCCAACTGTCCCAGGAACAGATAAAATTTAGAACTCCTCATTTTCTCTAACTCCATGTATGCCCAAGAGGGACAGAAGTGAAATATTTTCTTCTCATCCATGGAAAGACCTGCCTACCTCCTGCTGAGAGTAGGGACTGCAGTGAGATTTTCTTCTGCTTTCCATTCCCCCTTCAACCTATTTACTCTCAGTCAGGAAGCTGGAAAATTAGAAAAGGTTTTCTACAATTTGACTGGAATCAAATAGTGTCTGGAATAAGCTAAGTGCCTGCTCCCTACACTTCCTCACCTCTGAACAGGAGCAGAGACAGTCTGTCCTTAACCATTGGTGGTATTCTATCCACAGATGCAATTTTCACCTTTTAGAAGCAGCCTCAGAGGCAAAACATTATCCTCACTAAAATTAGTGAAGAGTAAGGGGCCATAATGCATGGGCAGAAAACAAAATATCTGGAAGTGATTCAAGCATCAAAAATAATTTTCCCGCCTTTCCCATTTCTCACATTCTAGCTAAAAATTTAGTCCAATGCTGCTCATAGCTCAATACCTGTTCGAAATTTAAAATCAGACAGACTGACTATTTCAGCTGTACTAGAGTTGAGTCACACCCTAGTAAGTTAATGTGCTGAGCCAGAATTATTGTGCCTGGTGGTTTTCAGACTCGAGCAGGGTGAAGCTATGAATCAGATAAGGGGGTTTTAATTTGGAAGGAATTCACAACTCCTGTACAGCACCAAGGAAAAGCAGAGTGTTTGAGTTTTCAGAAAGAAACTGGGATGCCTTTCTGTAAGTTGGCACGTTTCAAATTAAAAAGAAAAACCAAATAAATAAATAAATAAATAAATGTGTGTTAAACAATTGCAAGAGGGCAAAATGAGCAAGTAGTTTGCAATACAAGAACTAAAGCCTGATTGCATCTTGTGACTCAAAATGCACTTCATTGCTATTGTGTTGCCAATGTCTTCAGCTCATTTTTCTCACCCTGCTCAGGCTTCTAGTAAGTCTGTTCCACTTTTCATCTCTGAGCACTGCCTCCTTGTAGGACCACAGTGGATAAAAGGGGCTAGTGTGCATGTCTCAAATGCAATAGCTAGATGGCCGTGCTGCCAACCAAGGGTTGTTGGCAATAAACAGACAAGAATTGGTAGTAGTATCACACCATGGGAAAGAACAAGGTGTGGCTGGAGCAGGGAGCCATGTGGGAGGAGGGCGCCACTTTTCTGGGCCAAACATCCTTGTTCTAGTTCCTAGAGATAAGCACAATACAGCAAAACACAAGAGCAGGAATGATGCTTACAATAGGGCACAGAGTGTAGGGGAAGATCAAGATCACCCAAAACCCCCAAAGCCCTCTGACCCATTTCCAGAGAAGGTCTGAAAGAACATTCTGCATAGAACTAATCTGCATAAGAAATGAGAAACTTGTCTATAAAAAGGTACTCCCAACCAAGGCTGGACACATGCTCTGGAAACCTTGGACATCCCTTTGGCTGGACCAACACTGGAACCAGGCGTGATGACCTTTCTCTCCTTCCTTCTTTCATTTCATCTTATCCCTTTATCCAAAGCCCGTGGGAGTGTGCGCATTTACTGGGTTAGGGACCAACAAACCAACTTCCATGCCATCTGTGTAATTTACTGATAAAACTCTGTGAATTTTTGTGTAATTTACTGATAAAACTTTGTGAATTTTTGTGGACCCTCTGAATTTTGTCATTCCTTTCAACCAAAAGAATCTACAAATCTTAGGTGCTCCCTTCCCCTTACGAGGTGGACATCACACTCCTTTGCTCTGTGCTGCTTCATGATTCTGCACAGCTCAAGTCTGAAAGATGAGCTCTTCAGGTGGGAGCCTGCTGCTCCTCAAACAAGTACCCTGAAGAAGTCACACTGGCATAAAAGTGTTCTTCAGGATATCAGGTGAGAGGAGGAGTAATGGAGGACTGCAAAAGCAAGATGTGGTAGTTGATACATGCAAGCAGGACACACAACTGTGTTTCAGCAAGAGTAAAAAGCATAGAGTGAAGACAGCAGTATGTGAACATGTGGGAGTAAATATGCTAAAAGCAATAAACAGCGTGGGTTTGTTGAAAATGTGGTAGGTCATGTCAAGAGAATCTAATTGCTAGTTTATGCATGTTTGTGTCTGATTTCACTTTAAAATAGAAGCCATAGGTTCTGGAAACTGGGTTGGATTTGGATTGGACCAAGTACAATAGAGCATAAAATGCTCTAACTATTGTGTACCATGTGTTTCAGTGAGAAAAACACCCTTAAAAGAAAACAGAAAAACAGCAAACCAAATAAAAGTATTATTTTAGCAAAGACTAAAAATACCCTAACAAAATCCATACTTACTGCATCTTTTGCCTTCTCTTACCTGCACAATCAACTAATTACTGAATGTAAAACACAGAAGTACATTTAGCATGGCTCAGTAGAAATGTCAGAAACTCATGCTGTTTACCATTTAGATAATTTTTCATTCTGAATTTTTACAAGCTACCAGGTACAGAAATGGCTTTTGTCACCGGGAAGGTATAATTGCACACAGCTCATTTACATTGAGATGCAGTGATAGGGAATAACAAATCCAACTAAAACTGCAAAAAGAAGCTGTAAGCAATTAGACTCCAAAGGCGGCTCTGAAAGTCTCCCATGACTAGAGAATTTAAATGAAAAGTGGTTATTTCCTTCTATTTTTAGAAGTGATGAAAACCTCAAGAATACTTTTCAGTAGACAGTAACTATCAGTTAGATGCATTTTATTTAGGAGTTTTTACCATAAGGTCAGGAAAGTGCATCTTCAGCAGCAGGTTTGTCTTAGTGATTTTTACTTTTTATATATAAGCATTATGAAAAACTACTCTGTTTTGCTTAGTTCTGTCAAAGAAAGTACACAAGCTTAGATTTGTACAAGAGTGCAGTCTCTTACCTTCTAAAGCTGCTGTAACGATTCACTGATCTATACCCAACTAGATCGAAACAAGAAATACACTTAAATAAAGTAAGTACCACTGGAATACTGCAGTAGTGAGGTGTTAGTGTAGCACTACAGGAACAAAACCATGTATTGGGGAAATTATAAAGAAATCCTGTGTCCAAAGAAACTCTTGTAGCTATCACTTCAAATACTTATTGTACTGATTGTACTTCAAGGGCTCCTGCATCGATGTATCTTCTACATGGTCACCAACAATACATTGGGTTTTGCTTGTGTTTTATGAAGAAGGATGAAAAGTATAGAAAAATCTTTTCCAAGATTGCCACCAAGTAGAGCTTAACAAAGTACACTCTATAGCTAAAAATGTACATTTTAAAGCAAAAATATTCATCTAAGAGTAATCAAGTCTGAGAATTCTATTTATCTTTGAAATTCAGTCCAAATTCATGAGAAAAAAATAAATATGTGTACCACATTAGTGTGATGAAAATCCAGGAGAGTCCTCCTGAAAAATGTCAGACTTTTTCCCCTCACATTCAAAGGCATGCTGTGTACAGAATATTTATGAATATTTAGGTAGCCCTCTCATCTGTTTTAAAAGGAGCACTCTGAGTAGCATGGAAGAACCTAAATGAGAAGTACCAATCCCATTAAAATCTACCCTAATGGTTTATTAATTAACAGAATCAAGAATAGGGCCCCAGCACTGGTGAATTTTATAGGCACTAGAGAGTTCTGCACTGATTTTTGTGAGAAGTGGAATGCTTGACCATGCCAGAGAAAGCATATACCATACTAAAATGTATATTGCGATTCAGCTGGAACATTGCTTCCTCCTATGACAACCAGCCATCAGTTCCTGATTTAACCCTGAGTTGGTAGTTGCACCTAACTAAACAGATAACACCCATGTGTTCTGTCCAAAAAACAAGTTTAACAAAACTTAAATATCAAAGCTGATGGAGCAAACTGAATCCCCAAAAATATGGGACAAAACAGTGGAATAAACAGTCACCATTACCAGATCATTTCAAGTTAGCTGCCTATTTAAATAATACAAATGTTAAAAGCTGCTAGAAGTACTCAAGGCAAAAGTGCTATCCAAGTAACTACGCTTCTTATTTAATCTTAACATAACACATGAAAAGGTATGAAGCTAAGCTCTCAGTGTTTTTGCTGAATTTATTATACAATAAGACTAGTGCAGAATAAAAGGCAATTGGACACTAAAACATGACAAATAAAATGATCCCTCAAAACTTAGATGCTTGTGAGACACAGGCTTCATACTGTGGAAAAATGTTTTCTATTTACCTGTTTCAAATAATTCTTAAAATCAGAGAACAGAGGCTTTTTCTTGTATCCTGCAGGTTAATTTCTTGTACCAAGGAGAGGACTTTGAGATCTCCACCAGAGAGCACATGGCTGGGCTCCCTGCTCTTCAAACTGAGGGGGCAGCGGTCTCAGTTCCTTATTAACTCTGCTATTGATCCAACAGCTTTGCAAGAAAAACAGCTTTTGAAAGAGGGAAATTCAATACCATTTAAGGGTCTGTAAACTCAAAAAAAATTTTGCTTGTAGAACAATGCCTTCTCAGTGCAGTTTCAGGATTACCAGTGTGATTTACACATGGTCTGAAACAGAAGTCTCCAGGTGAAAGTTGGATGAATAACAGTGTGAACGTTCTTGTGTGAATAACAGATGCTTGGGACACAAAAGCATCAACAGGAACAGAAGACAGTCCTTAATGGCAACTAAATGATAACTGAGATAGGGCATATGACTATCCTACTGACCTCCAATCACTCATGAACACTTTCAGTCATTCTATAAAGACATTTAAGTAAACTGGGGAAGACAAAAAATTCCTTTAAAAAATCCCAGCAACTTTTACAAAGATTTTTTTCCCAATTTTCCCAGATTTTGAGACACAAATACCTTTGATGGCCACTGTTATCTCCTTTTCCTTCCTTTAACTCTCTATGATCAACATATCTAAGATTGTACCTTACACCTGTATTCCCATAATCTCTTTTCATTGCATGTAGAATATTACCTAGCAGTTTTTGAAGCAAAGAGTAGCTGCAAAACTGATAACTATTATATCTAAAACTGAATGGCTGTGAACACATAGCATTGAACCTTTCACTCAAAAGAGAAAAGATGGACTTAAAACAGATAATTTGCCACAGGCACACAAGGCAGCTCTTTGACAACATAACCTTCCTAAAGCACTCACTGACATACACTACAAATGACAGTATTACTTTGCTTTTCTCAAAGGAGAATTCGAAAAAAAAATTGCAGCATTTAATAAAAACACATTATCAGTTGCCAATGTGCAGCACGTAATACACTATTCAATCTGTCAACACTCACAGGCATCACACAAAATTCAAGGGAAGATGCACCAAAGTCTGAGCCAGTTCTTAAAGTTCTTTCCACCTTTGTCCCTTTATAATTCTGTCTTGAGAGTGTTTGCTTTATGAGACGTGAGAGCTGGCAAAGAATGCTTTGTGAGCATCGCACAGAGAGATCTTCACCCTCTAAGTGGATAGGTATCTTTGAAGGGCACTTGACAGAAGACACATCAATCTTCATCAACTTTTGCTTCAGAAACTGTTTCTTAAAACACAGCTCCTTCACCTCTGAGCTTTCATCAACTTTCATAAAAGCTGAGCAGCTAGGGGGTAAATTACCCCACAGTGTGTCTTATTTAATCTGACCTTTTAAATGGTTGAGCCTTTTCTAGTTGCATTTGGTAATTTGGTGTCTTTATTTGAGTGACCTTTCTTTTTTTCTGAAACAACTTTTCTAGCAACCACTAAACATTTTATGGAACTACATAAAATACTGTAGAAATAAGTGGAGGAGGAAGGCAGGTGACAGAAATTCAAATCAACATCCAAATTTAACCCTTGACATTTGACTAAATATTCAGCTACCTTGTCTTAGTAAAGAACTCTGTCTAGACAAAATCTGTAACCCTGAACTGAAGTGTAATAAGCAATCATCGATTCATGTAATTGTGCATTTAGAATATGCCAGAAAAAGATGGGAACAAAAGGTAACACATGGTATAATATAAAATAGTGATCCTTTCAAAAGAAATACTAGAAACAGAATGGAACCTTTAAATGAAGAGAATTTATTTCCATTAAGTATTGGAAATTGGAAGAGATTTGTTTTCATCTCTTTACTTGCTATGCTCAGAACAAAAGATATGATATCTAAATGCTAGTGAACTTTTTGTTAACTGGGACTTAAGCTTAAGAAAAAATACCTAGTGTACTACACCAGCAGCATTTCACAATTAAAAATAGTTTTTACCCATGCACCTAAATAGAAAGGTCATATGAAATTAATAAAACCTGTAAACGAACAGGGAAGAGATCCTGCAGACCATTTCAGTGTCCTACAATCCTTCAAGTGTGTCTTACCCCAACAGGTTATTTGTCCATATTGCACAAGGGAACAAAAGCAGCTATCCCCTGGTAAACCCTATCACAAGCAGGGAACAGTATATTTAATTAAAATGCGATGGAAAAGGAAGAGACATGCTTTTTATCAGATTTTGCAAGAAAAGCCAACTTGTCTATACATTCCTTAAGGACAGAACAAGCAGATAAAATCTGTCACCTGGCATATACAGAAAAGGCACAGCATTTCACTCTGGGGGAAAACAATATTTGGTTTGCTACAGAAAAGTTTTGCTTTTAGCTCTTGAGAAACAATATATTGGGCCTTCATTACTGTCCTTACAAACATATTTAAGAGTTTGCCTTGTAGATCTCCAGAAAGTACTGCTTTTCCCCAGCAGCCTTATAGCAATATTGGAAAACTTCATCTTGCTAGCCACACACAGGGCAGATGTCAGGCCTGTACTGCTAAAATACCAATTTAAACAGAGAAGTGGGGCAGGACAAGAGGATGCAATAGATCAACAGGAAATAGATTCAGGTCGCACCAGATAAAGTTTAGATTGAACATTAGGAAAAAATTTTTCACTAAGAGGATGGTTAGGCATTGGAACAGAAGTGGTTGAGTCACCATTCCTGACAAATGGCAACTCATTTAAAAGATGTGTAGATGTGGCTTCATTGTGACCTTGGCAGTGCTGGGTTGATGGCTGGACCTGATGACCTCAAAGGTGTTTTCCAGCCTAAACAATTTTGTGATTCTACAGTATTGTTGTCCAAATGAAATGTTCTGGAGGAAACCTTCCACAAATTTTAAGTTGCTGTGAGAGAGTTTCCTATCACTGCTTGCAAAACCAAAACTTGGTCTCTCTACCAGTTTCCTGGACTTCTACCCTTTGGGGATGTCTCAGAGCATTGGAAACCAAGTGGGACAAACTAAATAACAGAAGGAGTGCCTTCTCTCCTCCTTCACTGATAAACAGAGCTGGTTCTCCTCTCCAAATAAATGGGTCAAATAGAAGCACCTGTATCATTGGAAAGGCACAGATGCATCATCCCAACATTCTATGCCATGGATAAGAAAGAGAGGATTAGGCTCTACAGCTAATTATCCACAAGTACATAGCTGTGAGGGAAAGATTTCTGACTACAATATTCACCCGCCAATAAAAAACTAAAAGAAAAAAACGAGGCAAACCCACAACAAACCAAACCTTTACAAATACATTAATAGCTTGCTTAAAGTTATCTGTGAGTCATAGAATGGCATTTCTGCAGGAATGCAGTCGCAGAAACAGGGAAAAAAAGCATTAAGTTATATCTACACATATTACTTAATGTTAAGTTATATCTAGACGCCACATTTTGCCCATTCCCCTCCATCCCCTTGTGGTTTTTTTCTCATAAGGTCTTCTGCATAAATACTCTGTTCAAAGAAAACCCTTCAGAAAACAGACATTTGTTCTACAGGTACATTTATTCCAAGGCAGAAAACTCCATTTAAACTTTCTCAGAAAACACATGAGAACTCAAGATGAATAAGAAACACCTATTTAAAAAGTCATTAAAAGTGAGGAAGCGCTAACAGATCTATTTGTTTTGCTGGCTAGATGGATACAAACAACATCTAGAAGAATTAAGAATCCCATAAAAAAAGACTTAAAACCTGAAGGAAAACAATTACTTGCATTAGAGTAATTGGTAATTTTGTCAGTTGGTGGCTTGCATTTGGTGGATACAATAAGTGGTAATTTTGGTAACCTGCAATCCATTACCATAAGCATGCAGGAGAAAAACTCAATTCCCAGTCTGGTATAACAAAAAGTACAGCAGAGATTTATAACAACTCCAGATTTATAACAGCCCCAGATTGCTAGCCAAGGTCTGAGACAGAGAATAACCTAAGCATTTCATAATCTATCTTTGAGATAGATGTGGGCCCACTCCAGCATAATGAGTCCAAACATACGGTAGTTGACGTAATGCCTGAGCACTTCACAAGTAGATGGGTGTTAGTAAGAAGTGCTGATTAACTCATCCTCTAAATTATTTTAGTTACTGAGTACAGCCTGCAATTTAGTTCCGTCCATGCACCAAAATTCAGAAGCTAATTGGCTCAATATTTGGTCTTTGTTTTATGCACAGGGAAACCAGCAGCAGGAGGAGGGAAAGACACTTATT
This sequence comes from Setophaga petechia, assembly GCA_024362935.1. Taxonomy (NCBI): domain Eukaryota; kingdom Metazoa; phylum Chordata; class Aves; order Passeriformes; family Parulidae; genus Setophaga; species Setophaga petechia. The sequence goes on from JANCRA010000001.1 coordinate 49,862,720, forward strand.
CAAGATGAAACAATTGGCTCACGCAGAGGTGGAAGCAGAATCAATAGTTAAGCTCATGCTTAGCCCATCAGATCAAAGAGGTATGTGAGCAACTCTTGAGCTATTAGATGCTTGTACAACTACATAAATCTGGGATTTCTCACAATTTTTGGGGGACAATCAAACACTTTTTGTTTTGAAAGGCTGCTGATGGTTTCTGGCATGGTTTCTGGAGTTCATCTTCCTCTGAAATTTTCTCATAAGGGACAGAGAAGCACAAGTCTTTTTCGAAGCTTTCTCAGACACATTTCCCTTTCTTCCCCACACACCATTCCATTATAAAAAGCTTTTACTTATGCTAACACCATTTCTTAGTGATGGCATCCCAGTTTCAAACTCTACAATTTTCCAAAATAGCTGTTCTGCTCCCTCAGATCTCTATTCTGCACTAAGATGCTAGCTACCTCTGCTTCAGGTACCAAGTCTGAAATAATGAGGTAAGAAGGACAGAAATCAGGTGTTGATTTTAGGATCATCCATATGATGAAACACCACACCAGGAGATGGAAGCACATGTAATTCAGCTTGATCAGCCTGTCTTCCCTGCAACTCTCCTTCTTCCCGGCCCTCATTTCGTATTTTACTGGGAATAGAATAATTCAAATGTCTGAAAGAGCCAGAAAGGACCAGGCTGCTCAGGGGAGTAGTACAGTCACTATCCCTGGAGGTATTTAAAAGACACATGGATGTGACACTGAGGGATGTGGCTTAGTTGTTGGCTTGACAGTGCTGGGTTAAGTGTTGGGCTTAAACGCCTTTGCCAACTCCAATGATTGTATGACTCTATCAAAGGAAGATGGGACAGGTACAGCAAAAAGTGGACAACTGTAGAAGTCAGCACAGGGAAAGGATGTGAGCTCTAAGAATCAAAACAAGAGTCTAAGAGCCTGGAATTTCACTGCCAAGGGAACTCCTGACTGCTCCAAGTACAGTACATTATATATACAAGGGAAGTGTCTGCCTGGGCCAGACAGCTGAATCAATATTAAAAGGGATCAAGTAGGAAATGTTTAACTGCACTTTGACTAGCTAATTTAAGGAAGATGAATCTTATCCTTAGGGCCACATTTTGCATCCTTTCTTCCTTCTGAGTAGTACATTGCTTTATTCAAAATGCCTATTTGCAAAGTATATATCTTTGCAAAATGAGCAAGGGTATTACAAGTTGACACTTAAACTATGTAACTCCAGAGCCAGGGAGTAGCTTTTATTGTATGCAGAATAAGCTTTGGTTGTGCTGTTAGGCACTACTGAATATACAAATATTAAGTAGGGAGTAAATCAGCAGTCTAAGCAGGCAAAGAATCCTGCACTAATTATTTGTTGCTGAATTTCCCTAATAACAAAATGTCAAGCAAGGGAAGATGGATTTTTTTCTCCCTCTAATCTTTTTGGTTTCCTTCTTCTACTAAACTTTTATAATTGAAAAATAGTGCTATATTTTTATGCGTAAAAAAGGACATGGGAAAACTGAAAAAAGACCTTGGTTATTTTGACTACAGACTTAAAGACATTCAAAGGGTTTACAGGAACCTGGTAACATGAGTGTATGATCCCATCAGATGACTGCAGTGCTCTATACGCTATAGTTGGGGTTAGAGCACTGAATTTAATGTTGCACAGGATGTTGGATTTAACACTGAACAATGACACTGCACATAAAATTTATAGTGCAATTTACAGGTGGATTTTAAATATAAAAATCAAAATATCATAAAAGAAGAAAAATACACATTTTATTACTTATATGTTATTTAAGAAATTGATTAATAATAGAATCAAGTCAGGCAAGGCACAAACTCCTAAACAGAAATAAGCCCACCATTACCATCTGCTAGTAGTAGTAGTTGTATATCAATTAATATATTCATAGTCTTTAAGGCCGCATCTAACCCAATTTCCAGTGTTTCACCAATAAAAATCTTGCCCATTTTCCTGTAGCATATGAATAACCAAGATTTTACTGCAGTAAACAGAATAACAAAGAATTTATGATCTAATTTTGAGCCTCCCACATCCAAACTCTGAACTACTGTTTTCTATGACACATTGGTTACACTGTCTATTTAAAACAGGCACTGATGATTGAAATCCAAAAAGAAGGTCAGCAGGTGATACACTGGTTGTAGCAAGGTGGAAGATGTAAAACTTTACTATGTTGAAAATAAACCAAAACAAACCAACAGCTCAAAGCAAAAAATACTCATCAATTCCACTTCCAAAAAAAAAAAAATAAATGAAATAAAAGATTAGGCTATTTGTGGACTGTTACTAAGCCTAACTGGAGCCTAACTGTCAGAAAGAACATTTGGTATTAATTTCAAATCTTCAGGAAATACACAATTCACAGTTCCCCTTGGCAGTTTTTTTCCAAAGGTTAATCACTCTCAGTATAAAAATCTGTCTTATTTTTAATTTGAGTTTATGCATCTTCTGCTTCCAGTCATTAGTTCTTCTTATGATGCTTCTGTTAGATTAAAGTAGCCCATTAGTACATTTTCTCAAGACTGTCAATCTTCTTCTATAGCTCATTTTCACATTATCTTCAGGTTGTTTTTCCATTGAATACCAACATCGACTTGTGCATTGCAGCAGATTCAGTCTCCCCATGACTGAAAGCAAGGCAGCAGCAGCTATACTGTTTCTGCAATACTTCTAAACTGCTTCTGCAATCTCTTTCTAAAACCTCTCGTGATATAGATTGCTCCAGCCTTCCTTCCAGGTGCTTCAAGGCTTCTCCCAGCATATGACAGCCCATCTTTGTTACATGCCAATCAGCTTGATGCATAGGAGAATATGGAAAATACTTAATTCATTCTGTCACTGCAGCTAATTCAAACCTGCTTGAAAATTGTCACCTCACCTCCTCTGCTTTCTTTGCATCCTAGAATCCATTGTCTTCAAGAATTCTCCAAACCTTATAACTTCCTAAGCTTCCTAAAACTTTGTCAGTGAAATTTTCTAGACTTCATTCCCTTGGCCACAAATTCCATGAAGTAAGATGGAAAGTTAGAAACAATAATTAAGCTAAGGTTTCACCAGCACTGCTAATGCAGTAGGCAGGTCTCCTTTCCTTATTTTGCTGGTGATCAGCAGCTGGGCAGTCGTATCTAAGCACTGCCACCAATGATACCATGTTAGTATTCAGAGGAATGTGTGTATGATATTAAAGACAAGCCCAAATGTGGTGCATAAAGTTAGACAGTGTTTGACAATACCCAGCAATGACCAAGATGAAGACTATTCAGACACAATTCTACAGATTGAAAAGAGATTTTTTGCTCTTTGAAGAAGTGGTGTGAAAGGATGAATGTGTAATGGGCTTTATGCTCTCTGTTGTCACACCTGACCTGACATGAAAACTTTGTTTGCCCTTAGCCAGGGGAATGTTTAGTCTGATATGACAGTCTGTGCGATGTACTGCCTCTGCTCAACATATTCTTTGATGAAGAATGTGTCTTTGTTTAGTTTATTCCCTTTGATAGCCTGAAGCTTTGGGTCCTTCTCTGTGCCTGCTCATGAACTGCATCATCAGATGCACAAATGAAATGCAGTGCTACAAATATTCCACCATAACAGGGCTGCAGAGATGTACACCACAGCTTCCTGGGATACAGCTTCAGATTTTATCAGCTCTGGTTGTAAGGTTACTGTTCATTCCACAGTTCAGACAGATGCTGTGCTGTTCACTGCAAAATGCTGCAGTTGTACTTGTTCTCCCAGTTTTAAAAGTAATCAAGAAAGAGTCTTTCTGTGATATGTTTCCTCCATCAACTTCTATCTTTAATATCATGTTAAGAATAAGGCCTTGTCTCTTAATCTTATGTCATTATTATGAATATTAATAGTGGAAAGACAGAACTTTTCTTATGAAACTCCATTTATATAATGAGCTTTGAACTGAAATATATTGTATTTTCCACAAGCAGATTTTCAAAAGTAGCAGTACTTCACCTGATAAGAGTTTACACACATAACTTCTTTTCACAAACCAAATTTCGCGATATATAAAAGATCTTCTTCCATGTCCTGCAATTTAAAGATACTATTTTTTTCAAAATGCAGAAATGTACACATGTCTAAGGAAAAAAAAAAGAAAATGTCATTATAATGTGCTATCAACTCATAGCAAATTTGCATCTCAAGGACTGCACACTACGATCCTCTGTCTACACAGGCCCTGGCAAAACTGGATGGATTCTACACAAAGGAGTGGTGTTAGAGTTTGTATATTCTTGCAAATATACAAGAATATTGTATATTTCCTGATATTCTTGCAACCTGAATTCTATGAATAGATAGGTACAGAATTATTATTCTGGATAAAGAGAAGGACGTGCAGCAGCTAACCACTAAAACAAGAATGACGTGGAGGGAGAAGGTCTACAGCGGTCACCACCTCTTCTAGTACAAGAGCTAAATCATTCCAAATTAAAATTACCATGTGAAAAATTCTGAAAAACCTGAAAGCAGTTAGTTCATCTCAAAACTTGTCAGAAAGCTGTACAATTCTAGGTCACAGAAAGCTGCAAGTTAGTATAAGTTCAAGAACAGCCTGGGTACTTTCATGACAGAAATATACTGAGGGTTAAAAAACTGCACAGAAACTCTTCTAGCCCAGTAATTTTCCAAATTATAAATGGTTTGAGGCTGGGAAAGTAATGAAGTATTACTATGCACTTGCCTCAACAGCCTTACGCTCTCCTTCAAGTATTTGCATTTTCCCCCCCAGACATTATCAGAGACTAGACAGCAGGAGAGATAAATGTCCTCCCTGTCCCAGGGCAACCTTTTCATTATGTTACCTTCCATGGTCCTTAAGCTAAACCATTGACTTCCAATGTTTTAATCTGAATTTTGGTCCCAAGTCTTTTGACCTACCTCTTCATTTGCCTGCTTGGAGTTAAACCAACTCCATGCTAAATCTTGTCTCAACTTTGATCTGCAAATGAAATGTACTTTCTTGAACCAAGTTTTACAAATACTTAGTAAATTTTAATTGCATTCCTGAAATTTCTTAGAAGCCACTTATCTGGGAATATGATGGTCTGACAGTTTTCACAGTGTGCTACTGAAAGAGTATGTCTATCCAACTCCCACAGTTGTCAAGGAACACCACTCTGGCACAGCTCACTCCTGTTCTCAGTGGAGTTCATGTCAACGTGACTGCATCTATGACAAAAGATAGGTGAGATTTGCAGGAAAAACTGTCTGGATGCTCACATAATTAATGCACTCCAGAGATGGGGAGCTTGGAGGGATTTCAATTGATTTGGGTGCACGTTGGCCTGCAAAATGGTGTAAAATGCTGCTGCAGACTGGGCCAGTGGGGCAAACTGTTCTCCTGAGGTTGCAGGCAGCTTCCCTGGGGATCCCTCCCTCTGGCAGGGCTGCCTTCAGGCTATGTCCACCCTGAAGACAGGCAACACTCCCTTCTAGATAAGTGAGGAAAAGCACAAATATCTGGTCACATACAGAAATAAAATCCTAACATGGCTCCATAGGTGCTTTGTTACTTTGCAACTGTGCATTCTGCAAGGCCAAAGGCTGTAAACCTGTACATTTCCAGCCAAACCTGCCTTATATTATAGCCTTTTAGATCCAATAGTGTTATATACTGCACTGGCAATATTTAGGCACTGTATTAGCAATAAATCTAATCATAATCATCTACACAATCAGTGTCATGCTTCTTGCTCCTGACCAAGAGTCTTCACTCTGCTACAGTCAGTCTATTACAGAAGCTGGATCAGGCCCTCAAAGGGAAATGTCACTTACATTAATGCCCAAAAAAAATTGCAAGTTTCACTTTCAGTTCTGCCCAGCAGCAAAAGAATACTGTTGCATGGTACCAGTTTTGCTTTGCCTTCAGTATTAATGCATACAGCAAGTTTCACCTTCTAGGAATATCTAGTTATACAAACCAAGCACTTAATAATTGGTCTTGACATGAATCCATTAGTCCTGTCCTTATGTGATTAAAATTGAGAGTGAAAGTGTACAAACAGTTACTGAGATACTATTCAAATCAAAGTCCAAGATGTCTTTAGGTTTGATCTCTTCTTTGAATTCAATCGACACATCTGAGCAGTGTTTTTATTTAGTTTGCATTAACTAAAACATTACATTCTATACCATTTCAAGCACTTTGTTTTGCTTTTAAGTTTTTAAGTCTGCCTGAGTTCTGGGCTTGTTTCCTAGGAAATGAAGGGGGAAAAAAAGCAACAAACAAAAACCTACATATACAAAAAACCACCCCCATCAAACAGGAAAAGACACAGCCCTGTATTAGTAGTTCCAAAGTCCAATTAAAATTCGTTTTTTCTTTGAATCTATTTTATAGGGGGAAGCTAGCCCGTTTTTTTGCTCACAGACCATGCTTTTAAATACCTTTAAAGGAAGACTAATAAAAACACATTCTGTAAATACACAGTGAAGAAAAAAAAGTAATTTTTTCTTTACAGTGCACCATAAATTACAGGTATTTTCTGCAGAAAGTTCTAATTGTCTTCTTGGGTCACCTAATTCCACCACCTTTCAGATACCTCTCGTTGATAAGCCTAAGAAGCCCCTCTAACTATCTACAGTTCCCATGATGGTAAACACATAAAACTAAATAAAACTGAAGCACTGTGAAATGCTGCAAGCAAAGAGACAATATAATCCACTTAGAAATTCCATATACTCCATTGTGGAAAGGTCACATTTATATGCTCAGAGCACAACCACTGAGGTAAAGACCTCAGATACAACTGCTAGCAGGTCAGTGGTAATTGTGGGGTTCATTCTTCCAGCAAATTCCAAGGCAAAGAAGCCCAGATATTTAAAAACAAGCACTTCTTCTCAATGTTTGGAAATTTACCACCTAAAGCCAAACACTCTTTTAAGCAATCTATCTCTTGTTGACAAACGCACCCTGGCAAACAACACCAAATGTACATGGGCATTTTAACATGCAGGAAACCAAGGTTTAACCACTGAACAACTAAAACCTCCAAATATCAACTGTCTAATTATGAACCAATATTTTTCTTTGAAATTGTGATTTTGGATAGGAGTTTATCCTGGTAGAAATGCATTTATATTACTGGCATAGTTGATTTCAGCTCAGAGAAATATGCTCTGGTGTTGTAATCTCTCTAATGAATACTAAGTCTTTAATAGCCTCTGTTTATTGACTTACATTCCTGCTATCATGAAGGAAAGGTACAACAAAGGCACTTCAAATGGAATGAAATATCTGTTTTGGGAGAAAAAGTGAATAACCAGATAGAAAAAGCATGTAAACTGGCATATTTATATTCTATTTTCTACCTCAGAAGACAAAAGTAGTTCAATTTCCCTCCTCCTTTTCCATGAAGATGCTTTATAATCAAGTTTGTACAGAATAAATACTTTTCCATTCAGACAAATACTTCTTACACAACAAAAGGAAGTGCTCCTGATTTGGGGATAGAGCATTAGAAACAAGAATTTATACTAACAGCAGCTGTCTCTCAATGTCACACTGCAGCAAATACAAGTAAAATCAGTGATGACCAATTTTTCTGTAGTCCTTTGCATGGTATTCAAGTGGTCTGTGAAAATGATAGATAAATTAACGCTAAAGAACTAATTCCATTCCATTTTTATAAAATCATGAGTGCTAGACAGCCATGATTTGCTTTCTTTATAGGCAACATCAGCAAGGCAGCCAAACATTCTGTGTGAGAAATTGGTGCTTTAAATGCAAGAAATTTTTATAATTGTACTGGTCTCCTATTTTGGGGTCTGGTAGAAGTAACATTTTAACATAGCATATTACCAAAAATCACATTTGGCGGAGAGCAGCAAGATCCAAGTGAACACTGCAGAAAACCTAGAAAAGTTTTCCAAATCTAACATTCTCTGGTTTGAAATTATTTTTCCCATCGCAGTCATTGGACTACTTTTGCAATATTACATTAATAAAATGAAACTGTTTGCAGGTTCCTGGCAGTTCTTTTGTATCATGGGGCTTTAACAACACACATGGATTCAATTTAGACTAGATTGCTAATGCAGTCATTTGCAAGTCCATGGTTTTGAGATTTGAACAAAAGTACATACTGTGAAAGCAGCTCATGACAGTTATAAAGATTAGATGAAAAAAAATAAAGCTGATTTATATGAGGAATGGAAATCTTTTTTGTTGTAAACTGTTTAATCAATGAGGCAAATTGTCTTTAATACAACTCTTACATAACCATTAAGAAAGAAAAACACAAAAGATAAGAAGAGGGTAAGAGAAGCAGATGAGGCCTTAGGATATCATGAAAAGGTCCATGTTCCAGTCATTTTAATATTATTTAATTTAGGAGATAGAAGAAGAAAAACCTGAGTTTCACCAAGGGAGCAGTCAAGATACAATGGCATTCCAGCTGATCCTTAAACTATCACATCCTGTCTGTTGCCTGAAGATAAAAAAGCAGACCATTGAAAATCCCATTTACCTTTGCAGCATTATTAAATGCTTCAGAGCAGTCAGGTGGAGAAGATCAGTTTAAGGATCCCAGGACATGCCTCTAAAGTCAGAAATTGACTAGCTAGACTAACACTTAGTTTCATTCCTATGGTTTTGAATTACATTGGCCAGACTTCACAAGCTTCCATGAACTTGACTGCTGTGTCTCCAGCTGCTGGGAGGGACACTGGTGTGGCTGTCTCTTTGTCTAACAGCACAGAAATAACTGAGGGCAGCCAGGACAATGCTGCTTCCTCCTCCTCCATTGTGGTCTGTAGAAATGACTATCTTAGAGGGAGAGTCTCAAGTTCATTGATGAGTTGTTGACACGCTACTGTGCTACAAAGAGTAATATTTGAGTGTTTTCCTGAGAGGCATGGCTCACTGTTCAGCACTGAGAGCCAAAAGGAGTGTTCTTATAACCCACACTGCCTGAAGTTACAATGACTTTACATTCTCTTGCATTCAGTAGCTGGAGATTATATTGATGAAAAAGAAAATCCTGGAATACTTGTGAAGAACAAAAACCTGCCAATTCTGAAATTACTTTACTTAAATTAGTAATTAAAATAACATGGTGGGTACCCTGACATACTCATAAATAATTGCCTACTTCATTGGAAAGACCCTCCTATTTCTGTTACAGCAGATAGTGACCAGGCTACCACAGACCTCAGCCTTAGTTCCACAACACATGCATGAGCTTAATTATCTTGTAATTTGTCTAGGCTGCAAGGTTCCTATTGCACAAGAATCACTAGGATAAAATCTCCATTAGATCAAACAGCAGAGTATATTTCTCCCAATGATTTAATTATTTGAACAGCCATTGACACATACATTTTTCTATCTTTTCTTATTGTTTTCTATTCTGTAATGTTTACAAATGTCCTTTGTGAACAGGGTGAAGGGGGATAGAGGAGTTCACTTACTGAAGAAAGAGCATTACAAAGTAGAGTATTAAGTCCCAGTTAGTGAAGTCTTCACTTGGTAATTTCCTATAGTATAGCATGAGATGTTGTATACTATCATAACAAGTTGTGATTGAGGTTGCTCAAGGAGAAGGATGATGTGTCTGCAAGGACAGCTAAGGAACACATAGTGCAGGATTCAAACTCATTTTCAGAGCTAGGCTAAATCCTGCCAAACCATTTACGCATCAAGCTTTTAAAAGCTTGTGCAACTGCTCTGAGAAAAATAAATAACTAATCTGTTCAAGCTATTATTTTTACAGCCTTGATAATTATCTTTTGCTCAATTATAAAAAATAAACATGGTATACATAATTTATTATTTTTCATTAAGGCATCAAACTGACATAAGTTGGTTTCTCATGCTTCAAACACCAAATTAAGATATATTTGTATTATTAATTGGTACATCTTAAATTGCAAATGTTTTTGAAGGTAACGCATGTAACAGCACCTCAATATTTTAAATACACCTCGTTAAAGGACCAAGGTCTTGCTTATTTCCCATGAGGAAATTGTCACTTCATATTGTGCACTTCAATTTATAAAAGGAATAACTCAAGTGAGCCAATGCTTCAATTACAAGGCTTCACATGAGTATCAAAGTACTTTTTCTCTTCTCTCAGTTATCAAGGTTTCAGTCTCAATGGATCTGTGACTCGCTCTACATTGCACTTCCTCTTCTCATATTATAAGTTCTATTTCTTCAAAGTCAAAGTTCCTTGTGAGCAAAGTATTTTTAGGTCACAGAAAAAACTGGGATGAGACACATGTGGTATAACACAGTTTTACTTGACATAATCGGTCCAAGTCAAGCAAGTCAACAGTATCTGTGCAAAAAGAAATCTCTTCACTTGTGTTCCCAGGACTGATAAAACTGGCCTGGACTTTAATGAATCTTTACGATCTTTCCTTGACATCACAGCAAAGAAACAGAAAAATAATTTACTAGCAGACAGTGTATCTGACACTGAACCTTTGTATTCTGCTCTAGGATCTTAACTCTAATTGTCGTGATTATTCTCCTCCTTATCCTTAAGGCTCCCTGCATTGAAGGACTCACCTAAACACTCCTCTCGTTTCTTTTCTAACAGTGGAGGTCTCAGGGAAATTTGGTCTTCCTTTTGGTTGATGCCATGTTTTTGTGTGCCTAGAAAAGGACAATGGAGCTGAAGGAGCTGAGCACATGTCATACCAGGAGTGACTGAGGCAAATTGGGCTTGTTTAGTCTGGAGAAGAGGATGCACAGGGGTGACCTTATCGCTCTCTAAATCTGCCTGAAAGGAGGCTGTAGCCAGGTGGGATCACTTGGGTTGGTCACTTCTCCCAAGTATCAGGAGATAGGACAAGAGGAAAAGGCCTCAAGTTATGTCGGATGAGGTTCAAATTAGGCATTAAGAATAATTTCTTTACCAAAATGGTTCTCAAGCATTGCAGCAGGCTGCTCAAGGAAATGGTGGAGTCACCATCCCTGGAGCTATGAGGAAGATGTGTAGATGTGGCACGTACAGACATGGCTTTGTAGTGGACTTGGCAGTGCTGGGTTAATGGTTGGACTCCCTGATCTTAGAGAGTTTTTCCTTTATGATTCTGTTTTCTCTTTCTCTTTTTTTTTTTTTTCCCTATCTGTTCACATGGGGATTAGAAGATATTTTTCCATTTATCTCTTGAGATTTTGAGCTTTTCCTCTCCTGGAGTTCAGTCTGCATCTTCTATTTTGGAAGCGTAAAAAAAGATTTCTCTATATCCTGGTAATGTTCAGCCCTCAATAATAAAATAGCTTTTTGGAAAACATTTTCAAGCCTACTGTTGGATAACAACAATTATACACACATGAAAAGAAAATCAATTTTTTGACCTGTGCATGAAAGGGTTTGTAATTTTGAAGAAATGGCCACAGAGCTTTTATATCATTGTGAGTGTGTCCAGAAAAATAGCACAATAGGATAGGATACAATAGAAAAATAAGTAAAGATAACACAAATCATGGCAGATCATGTGCTACATAGCTAATCTTCTCTAATTTTCATCTCATTTTACTCTGATCCGTTTATAAATTTTTTTCAGTAAGGATGCAAAGAATTCTTACTTTAAGATATACTACTATATATCTATGTTAAGTATTAGTGAATGAGTTTCTTTAAAATTTGGGGACAACATTTGGAGACAAAAATTCACAGATAAAAAAAAATTAAATATCGCTGTTGTGGCTTGAAACAATCAAAGTTCAGTAGCACTCAACGCAGAAAAACTAATCAGGATCCAAAAAAACCCCATTAACACAACCCTCCTCCAAAAACCTGCTTACTTTTCATACACTGTCTTTTTTTTACCATCTGATAAAGAAGTCACCCTAATATCCTCTGTAGATTATACAAATTTAAAATAGACGATATAAATAATGAATTAAAATGATGACAAAGAGTAACTATGTATTGTGGTTACTTTCATTCATCTGAACACTACTTTAAACCAGCTGTTTCAGATCAAAGCATTACGCTCATTCTTTCCATTTTCATTCATGCATTAGGGACAATAGGATATAATTAGAGAGCTGTGACCATTTTTAAACCTTACAATTCTAAGCTACAATTTTATAACAAAATAGATTTATTTTCTTTAGCAATCCTATCTTTTGCTGCACTGTTAAACACTTTTCATGCTCAATTTCCATTTAGTTCCCTTAATCTGAGTGTCAGAAAGCCTCTACTCATCTTCTATCACACCGTATGAGCTGAAATGGATTTTCTGTAAACAGCTGTGTGTCCTACAGGTGTGTGTGCCACTGAGGTTCTGTGACACTTATGAAGTAAATTGACTCAGATACTGCAAAAAAAATCACCCAAAAGGCCAACCATAAACTTCGAATTTCATCCAAGACCTTTTCATACAAGCGTGCTGAATGAAAACCATTCCTTTTAGGTACCAGCACTCAGTATGTGCCTAAGAGCAAAAGGAATGCTCTTGGTCAGCCAGCCATTTGACCTTTACCAGGTAGACTGGACAGCCTCACTTGCCTCATCCTTCAGAGCATGACTTTCTATGGATTGCCATTCTCCTTTAGAGTTTTGCCTCCTTAATCTTTTGTTTATAAAGTATTTTCAAGTTATAAAATTATAATCTATTTTTTCCAGGGTTTTCCTTAGCTCCAACATGTCACTGCCTCCAGTTGAATCTAAACACAATGTATGGAGAGAGACAGAAGATATTATTATCATTAGACATTCAATTAATATAGGATTGCAATGCTATGCCTAATACTAGCTTCATTCACATCATCCTTTTGACATTACAGTAGTTACAGCTTGTTTATTTGGTGTAAGGACTGACCCTGCTTGGCAATCACAACAAATGCTCAATGGTGTAATGAATGTGGAATATAGTAAAGTCCATTTAGTATCAGGCAACTTTTCCTGAGTAAACAGGCATTTCAGAGAAGTGAATAACTCCACATTTCCTCAGAAGTGCCTTCACTTCTGAAGGAGGCAACTTTACCAGCTGCTGTAGCTGTGGCAGTGAAAGCAGCACACTGCTCTGCATAGCTAAATCATCTCCATATATATTTGCCTAACCTGTGTCACAAAACCTAATATTTTGCCTGAAGATATTTTTTCTTCATAGTCTGAACAGAATGTCTGAAACTGTCTGTGGTTCACTGTTCCACCCACCATTGCTTTCTTTTTCTTTCCCTTAATTTTAAAGGAGGAGAGGTATAAGAGCTGCCTTTTAAGTTCAGCAGCAAATCTCTTCTTTTCCTTCAGTCACCTGGGTCCTGACATGGCTGATTCTCTGGCATTGTAGGCTTTTTGTCTCCTTTGATGCTGTTATGCCCAGAAGCCCTTTGTTGTGACTAATAGCAGGTAATCACCTTCACCACCAAATCACTGACATCTAGAGGCAACCAGGGCAGAAATTGCTGTCAGCCCGTATTTTGCATACAGATACAACCCCTCATTTCTACTCAACCTAAATATAAATGTGAATTCAATTAGGCACAGCCTGAACTATAAAGGATTGGGGGTGGAGGGGGTGGACCCCAAACCGTCATTGCCATTGTGGATGTTCCAGCTAAGCATCCCAATAAGGACTAGACAAAAACATATTCTACTTGACAATTCAACCATAAAGTCATGGAGCTATGGTGTTATTGCAAATATTTTAGTGCAGTAACTCAGGGAAAAAGGCTGCACCTTGATTGCTATACATGAACAACTTAAATCACAGAAGTATTAAGTTTAAATTAATTTAAATCCCTTGCACATCTATTAGACTACTGAATTTCTGCTGAAATACAGAGAGAAAATGTCCCTTATGCCTTATAATCTGTACAAAACAAATTACATTGGAGGGAGTTCAGTATCTAAATCTCTATTTATTAATACTATATTTCTAACTCAATTTAAGAGATCAATTCCCCCCCCACACACCCCTTTCCACAAAACAAGAACCTCAGATACTATTGTATTTGTGCAAGGTTAACAATTTAGGGTAATTCCAATATCTTTAATCATGTTGAACAACACTTTGCCAGTAGCCTGAGTTGGTATTTGCTGAGAAAATTACTACCCAACAGCAGAAAGAGCACCAGAATATGATTTTTAATAAACTCTAAATTTAAAAAAATAAAAGCGAGAGAAAAGAATGTTATATAGTGTAACTATTATTAGGAATATTAATATAGCAAAATGGTAGTAGTGTTTCTATCTGCTAGATAGATAGCAGCAATTCAACATTCACGAGATTGTTGCATTTTCACAGAGCTCTAACAATATGTTTTGAACCATTATTGCTAAGCAATTACAGATGTTTTTTTCCTATGAAACGACTGAGTTTTTAAAAAGCAAAGAAAAATTGTGTCCTGTAAGCCTGGATGTAAATTTACTACCAGAGGTGAAACAGGATTGTCCCTGCAAAAAGGACAGCAGGAGTAGGGTCAATGTAGGAGGCTGAATGATGTTTAAACTCTATCCTTGATTTTTCAGGCTCTGTTAGAAGTATTTATGAAAGCTTGAACTGTCAAACAAGTTTGGTCTACTTTCTCAGTTCTTTGCTTTTATTACTTGCAGAAGAACTAAATGATAGCTCTCAATTGATACTTGCATAACATATCTTAATGAGACTGAAGAATTATTATTAGCTAGGAAGACAGTTATAACTGGAAACAGGTACACCTTAATTGAAAAAAACATCATTCACAATCACACTACATAGCACATTCTTTGATAAGGGCATAATGAAATATCCCATCATTGTCTGAGTGCCTTGCAGTGATTCATAAACTGTGTTGAACAGTATAGACAATTTTCATAGGAACTGAGATTTGTGAACATAAAGCTGTCGTTTTCATCAAAAACAGTCTATGAAAAAAAGGAGTAGTTAGATATGCCAAAACAGAAAAAAATCAAGGTTTCACAATTATTTAGGAAGTTATATTTGTTCCTTCAGACTACTGTTTTTAAAATAGGATAGCCATATGTCAAGTTCTTCATATTTGAAACTATCAGCAAGCCTAAGATTCTAATTATGCTGGAAAACATTCAAATCCTCCACTTTTATGCAGGTAACTAAACAATAAATGAAAAAACTTTTACAAAACAGATGTGCCTTGCCATTCTGAAGAAACTGAGCTTAAAAAGTATGTTTTTCCTTTACCAATGAATAATATTTACAATTCTATGAAAACTGCACTTCTCCAAAATTATTTTAAAAGGTAAAAAGAAAAACATGAAATAATTCTCTCACATTGCATATTCTTACTGCGTTCAGAAAATGAAGGCAAAGGGAAAAAATGAAAATTCCACCATGCAAAATATACGCATTTCTATTTTAGGAGTCGAGGAAAGTGATAATCTTTACTATCATCTTTCCAAAAGAAACTGAGCCATGGAAGCTGTAACAAAAGTACATTATTGAGCACTACAATAAGTTCCATCCTAGTGCTGCCCCCTTTAAGTTTGTATTATGATCCAGACAGTCATTAGTAAGTCATGTCCTCTTTTTCTCCTTCTTGCAAAAGCTGTCCTACCTTTGGAACACACACAGCAATGTAGAGAAAAAGTTAACATGTTAAATGTTAACTTGGCATTCAGTACTCTTGCACCTTCATATATTCAAATATTTGACTTTTGATTTTTTAAATAATAAACATTTTAATCAGGAAAATCCATCAGACTTCTTTTAAGAGCTTAGAAATTATTTCATCAGCTTTAAAGAATCATCTTCTCTCCAGAAATCCTGTAGTTAGCAAACCAAAGAAATATCCCCTGCATGAGGGCCTTTCTCAGAGAAGACTTTACCAGAGTATCCTGGGGTAGGTGAAAACTAAACTAGGTCTTCATGGGTGTTCTTCTCACTATAAAGTTGCAACTAAGTCCTCCAAATGCAAGTACTACGTGCATAGTAACAAAAATTTGAGGTACTGTGGCTACTTCCTTGCTCTGTACATGTTCTGGGGTACACAGAGAAAAAGAAACACATATTCCTGCTTGCAGTATCTCTTTGCAGACCTTGACTGACCAGTCATCCCTCTGGAATAATGCCTCCAGGGCTTGTTTAACACACCCTATGGAATCATTTAGGTGGGAAAAGACTTTTAAGATCAAGCCCAACTGTTAACCCAGCACTTCCAAGTCCATCACTCATCTATCTCTCTACACACCACATCTACACCTATTTAGAATGCTTCCAGGGAGAGTGGTTCCACCCCTTTCTCGGGCAGCCTGTTCCAGCATTTGATAATCAATTCTGTAAAGAAATTTTCACAAAATGTCCAGTTTAAGCCTCCTCTGGTGCAACTTGAATCCATCTCCTCTCTGTCCTATCTCTTGTTACCTGGGAGAAAAAACTGACCCCCACCTGTCCACAACCTGCTTGTCCCTGCTTTCTGTGGCTAAAGCAAGCAGCAGAGAACCGAAGGATAGAAGCAGCAAACTGGAGCTCTGGTGTTCTACCAGGCTGCTTTGGAAGTCTGTAGAGTCCTAATTAACCAGCATGGATCCAGCAAGTCCAGCGCCAGCTTGCTGGCATCACACAATTGCAGTGGTATTCTGCAAATCTTTCCCCATTAATTGCCAGTATGGACAGCATGCTAGGGTGTAGGGGAGTCTAAAACTCTGCATGCAAAAGAAGAAGAAGGAGCACTAATGCTGCACTGAACCCACCAGTATAACTAGAAAATGTTACTTCTTAATTCTGCAAGCTTTATTTGGCTGTTTTCACCCTTTAGCAGTGCTACACTGGCAAGGCCAGGATCCTGCAGAGCTCTGATATGCTCAAGGTTGTTCTGGCTTGTATTCTTCACCAATGGCAATTGTAATACATTACTAAGTTAATTGATGTACTGTCAGAGAGATTCATTTGCCTATCATTCTTTCAAGGATCTCACTTATTTGCTGCTGCTGTAGATGATGAAGCTGCACTCGTTCCAGAGTCAGGCTGAGTACAAAACACAGTTATATGCTAGGCAGTCAGATGAGGGTGATTGAATGAGCACTTGAGAGGCTGAAGGCAAGATGGCACTAGCTCCCAGCTTGGAGGTAAAGGCTGCAAACATGATAAATAAGTCTCACTGGCTACCTATGGTCAGCACGGCCAAAAGTGAATCTTTTAATAAAGCACGTACCCTGCACACTGATTTTCTTTACTGATATGTCCCACTGGAAATCAATGCAACCAGCAATTTCAGCCCAGCTGCAAGAGAGGCAGTCAGTGCTGGGCACCATATGTGCACATATCCAATAACAGGATTTAGATGTTTTGTGCACATCTTGTCTTGTGCTTTGCCGTGGGATAGACTATAACTGCATGATACAAGAGTATAAGTCCACACATATTTTAAATTCCTGGGATGCTGTGAAGTGTAGTAATTGCAAAGCACGTGCCTGTAAAGCTTAATAGGTTTCAGGCAAGAATAAATGAGCTGTTTAGCAAGTGTTTCATCAGAATTCTCATAAAGTTAATTTCTACAGGTAATTTAATATTATCCCAAAACTTTACTAAAAGCTTTTGGCTCAACCACTTCTTGTGAATTTCCTCATACATATGCTAAAGACAGCCAGTTAATAAAAGCAAAGCTAAGCACTTAATATATTAAAGCACCATGGAAAAGGAAGTCCAGGCAGACTAGATGATCACTAGCAGTAAAAATACAGCCTCATGGTAATCATCATTTAAGATGAACACTCAAACAAAATTTCACAAGCAAAGATGTCTCTGCAGTTCAACTATGTTTTTCTGGAGCCAAGACAAAATCATGCATCCCAAACTCTTCTTGAAATAAATTGAACATTTCCTATATAAATATAATCACAATACAAATGAGGGAAATGAGGACAAATGCACGGGTAATTTTGCACTGCACTTATGCCATGGATCAACAGCAGAGAGAAGAGCATTTGTCAAATTCAAGTCTCACATTTCATTCCTTCTTAAAAAAAAAAAAACAAAAAAAAAAAACTGTAAGATAGAAATGTAATGCCATTCTGAAATTTTCTAATTGCGGCAAAATACGAATTTTGATAAATTTCTCTGCTGTGGAGAAAAGCATCCTTACAGGGTCATTTGCAACAATTTATAAGATACACTGAAACAGAACTTCTGAAATGCGAAAACCGGTGAGAGGTTGGGAGAAGAGTCAAGTTAGCACCACAGAAAGATCAAGAACAAGTGACAAAAAGAAGAGATATGACATTTTCTTACTATGTTCAATTACAGGTGACCACTAGAGAGTGCCCAGAACTGCAGAAGCATTTGACACAAACTATTGGTTTACAAAGAGACCTTTAAGAAATTTTGATTTTTTTCTTCACCTAAAGGCAATGCCTGAAAATGTTACTTAGCTAGCCACAGCATATACTTTCTGACAGCAATGTAGCTATAGAAGTCTGTCTTCATTATAGCAGGTAAAAATGCAAACAGCCCTCAAAAATATACAGAAGTCTGAAGAACACAACCAGAGGTTAATCTGTAGATATTTTTTAATGCATCAGAATCAATTCCAAGTGTGAGTTTACAAGGAAAATGGCTTATGCTAACATGCTTCTTCTACATACAATGAAAGGGGCTCCTTTTTATTGTAAATAATAGCATATATAAAGAGTTCATACAAATAATTCAGATGTGTCGTTTTGCAGTACACAAAAATGAGTGACACAGCCTAATTCATGCCCTGATACACAGCAGTCTGACATGAATAACTGTGGATAATGCCAGGAACCCACATTTACTTGCAAGTTCCACTAAAAACAAACAAAGAAAAGTGTAGAATTTTTTTTTGTTTTTTTAAGGGAATTATGGAGAGCACTATCCTACACAAAGTTCCTTATCTTGCATTCCCAAGGTTCCTGTATATGGTGAAGGCAATGCCAGCATTGCCTAAAAATCCTCTCCAAATACTCTAGCCAGAAGAAGGACAGTGACACCTGACTTGAAGCAGCTATTTTTTTCTCCATGGACATCTGTGACTTCCCGAAGATCTTGGGGAAATAGTTGTGCATCTCTATAGCTTTGCTACTGAAGAGAAAAAAAAAAACCTTTCATCTCCTGTTGTGATGATAAAGTAGAGCTGATTTCCATCGAGGAATCATTCTGTTTAAACATTTCTGAATTTTAGAACTGGAGGAGTCAATCAAAACAAAAGCCTTGTGCAGAAGTACACACGTATTAGACACCACACTTCAGATTTAGCACTTATAGTTTTAACAGGGCACCAGGATTAAAATAAGGATATCTGCACTTCATGATACTACGTTCTTCCCACACAAACAGCATTCACTAATTAGCATTCTGATAAATGTCACACCCTTCTCATTGAGACTCCAGATTCACCCCAGTGTATTGGTGTGGCTCTAAACAATAGATAACCTGCCTGCAGAAGACCTTTGTTATAGTCCTGCACTAGGGACAGCACCTGGGTTACCCTCAAGGGAGGAAAAGACAGGTGATATGATCTGATAGGTCAGAACAGGGTTGGATGCAGCAGATCTGGCTTTAATTTTCCTGACATGGTGTTGAGGGTTATTAAGTGATTTACAAAACAAACAACACCTGCTGTGTAGTTGCTCTGGTTTATTTAAACTGTTACCTAAAGAGCCTTACATTGGGACAGATAGGTTAGATACAGAATGTCTGAGCTTTCAGCAGTTTGACCTCTCAAGTGGAGTCAAACCCCAAGGTTTCCCACACTAAGTATGGGGAACATCAAAAATCCCTACAGAATGGGGCAAGGACTTCAAAGCATCCATGTAAAATACTATGCTAACAATATCTGTGTACTGCTTCCCTTCCTCCACCAAACCCTGAGTTGGTCTAACACTGTGCCTAAACTTGACCTTGTGCCAGCCCCAAATCCTCCCAGGAGTCAAGGCACACAACTGCTCACAAGAACCTGGATCAGTTTTTTCCTCTCAAACAGGTGCTGGTTCTACTACTGTGATTTCCTTATGTTAAAGATGAGTTTCTAGTCAGGAAATTGGAAAACAAGCTCGGTTTCTGTTCTACAGCCAGAAAGAGCATGATGCTGTTACATACTTCATAATAACTGTTAAGACATTATTTCCAAATCTGTAACCTGACTATCCCTCAATATCTTTTCTGACTGCCAAGAGAGGGCACTTAACCAACAATTTGCCCATAGGTTTTTTTTTCAATACATGGCCCTGCCTTTCTGCATACCAAGTATCTGTGAGTATAGTAGAGACCTAGAAAACAAACAGCTTTGGCAGCAAGTAGCAATGTAAGTAAATTTAGAAAAGGACAGCAAGGTCCCAAAATAGCTGTCAAATTATAAAAGCAAGTAACAGGTTCTTCCTTCCATCATCTACAGCTTCCCTTGTCCTGAAAAAGCACATGAGCCTCTAACAGTATCTAGGGACTGAGGGCATGCAACCACCCTGCAGTTACAAGCCAGTATGAAAATGAAACTAAAACAAAGAAAACAGCTTCAAAGGTTGCAAGCAGCTTTGGGATGGATCCCTAGCCCAGCAAGGAGCCAGCAGGGTATATCTGGATGAAAGTGGGGGAAACAGTTTTGGAAGGAGAAGTGAAATCACTCAGATCCTATCAAATAAGGAGGGAAAAACTTAAATAAGCTACTTAGGTGCTTTGTTATTGTGCATTCTGCAAGGTCAAAGACTCAATTTGCACATTTCTAACCAAGCCTTCTTGTATTTGACTCTTTAGACATGGACTGTTGATCAAATCTGAAACTAAGTGATCCTAATCACATCTAGACTTGTCTGACAAATTCAGACAGCAAGAAGGTCTCACTGAAGCTCATGGTTCAGCAGGAAGCACCTCCTCAAGAGGAGG
This sequence comes from Setophaga petechia, assembly GCA_024362935.1. Classification (NCBI taxonomy): domain Eukaryota; kingdom Metazoa; phylum Chordata; class Aves; order Passeriformes; family Parulidae; genus Setophaga; species Setophaga petechia. The sequence continues at coordinate 49,883,519 of JANCRA010000001.1, forward strand.
CACCACAACCTAATTATAGTGTAATCAGTTGAAATAAATGACAGCGCTGTTATTTAGATATTGCATTGCAGTATTTAAATACTGAATTAGCAATAAAACTTATCATAATCATCCATGTCATCATTGTCATACTTCTCATACCTGGCTGAGAACTTCCTTCTCCTGATAGCTCTGCTACAAATATCAGAGCTAGAAGGAAGATAAGGACATGTTCTTCAGTGAGAATTAACATAACTCCAAAACCAAACTAATAGTTCAAATTTGATTAAGAATACAACTTTAAAAACTCTACAGCAATCTACCAGGAAAAGAATTCTCCTTTGAACTGTTAATTTGCAGTCCTTTTCAGAAAAATGACAATGTGAAAATGATAAGTTTCTACTCTCTTCACAAGCAGACAGTCTCACATGATCTGACTTCAGGTCAAATAAAAGATGATATATTTTACTCCTCCTTGTCCTAGAGGATTGGGATAGATTGAATCATCTTTATGCCATTTCTGTACCTGCCTGACAGAACTGTCACCAAGTACTAATCAATTACACCTTGCAACTGTGTCATGAAGAAGGTTTAAATTAGCTCTACTTCCAGTGATCAAATGAATGCTACAAAGATGTAATCATAATTGTACCCATAGCCGTTTATAGAGCTGGTGGTTTGTTTGGAAGATGAATAACTTCTACATTAACTGTGCTTATTTAATAAATAACTATCAACGGTCTATTTCTAACTCTGTATATAGTTAATTACCTCAGTCAATAGACAGATATATCTGGAGTAGTTTTTTATCAAGGAATCCAATGGCAATCACCAAGGCTGCTTGCAGAATAAAATTCCCTCCCTTACCACCATCATAAATATCCAATTGCCAAATGAAACAACAGCCTTAAAATGCAGTTCTGTACCCATTGATTCTAAAAGGTACTGCCAAGTCCAAATTCCAGGAATTAAAGGTGTCAGAGTAAAACAAAGGAGCAGCCAGTGATATATAAGCAGTCATAGCTCATGGTTTGGCATTCATTCTGCAATCATAAGATTTCTGAAAAAATTGTGCATCAGATGAGTGCAACAGACATGCAGTTGTCAAAGTTAAATTTGGTAAAATTCCATGCACCTTCCTCAAAAGGGCTTTTATTTCAAGAAAAATCAACAGTTGATTTATCTCATTATACAACACGCTGGAACCAATTGAAAGGTGTTTTCAACACAGGAGACAACCAGAGTGAGGTTTTTTCCTCTCCTGGGACAGGTCAACCAAACATTATTTTACAAGTGCATTCTTAGGCTTTACCTTCCTTTACAAGGTCATCTTTTACAACTAGTGATAATTGGAATTTTGCAAGTGCTCCATCTATGGAAGCATTCAGAACTCTACAGGTTTTAATGTTGGCACAGCTCTTGCTATCAAGTTTCTTGCTAAAGAAAAAGACAGACTTTCATATGCTCCCTTCCTCCAAGCTACATTTAACTGTGATCACTGACCTGATTTAAGGATGCAGAGGCTAGACAACAATTTCATACAGAACTGTGCCTTCAGCCAGTGAAATGAGCATGCTGGACACCGCAGGTGTGATCAGCTAAGTACCCACATTATCCATCCATGTCCTGACCCTCGGGTGCACTCACACTGTGCAGGCACATAACCTTCCAAACCCTCTCTTGGATGCACAGGCATCTGAAATGAGCAGATCAGGGGCACATGCTTTCTTGCAGCAGGTCCCACGTGTTCATGTTAAAGTGCCAAGAGTACTTCAGATCTACAGAAGAGGAAGACATGGGATTCAGAGGCAGCTCTGGCTGCCAAAAGGACAGGTTGCACTGCAGCAGCATCCAAGAAATCCTGAAGACCATTTGTGATACTGAACGTGAAAGAGGAAACTGCGGCCTGGAAGAACTCTGAACGGAAGCACTACCACAAATTACAATAGCGCGATGAAAACACTTATTTACAAAACTGAGACTGTACCTCACATTTTCCTTTCCTTATAGTATATAACCTTATCCAACTCACCCTCAAGATCTTCAGACCTGACCATGCCCACACATTATTCATCCATGTAGTTTCACTTGAGCTATCCTAAGCCAACAAAGTAACATTCAGCCACATTGCACAGAGCCCAGGAGGAGATAAAAGACTTACCTGGGAAGTGTCTTGCTCTTTTTAATCTCCCTCTGGGACCTGATCTAACCAAGTGGTATTTACTGAAATATATCCACTGACCCAGAGTAATTACTTGCCCTGTAATAGTAGCCTAGCCTTGAAGTGCTGCCTTCCTTTATGTTTAGAAAATGTAGAAGGTGTGTGATGCTTGACCACATCAATACCTGCACATAACATCCAAAGAAATTGCTTCAGAGAAACTAGCACAGGAAACTAGTACATTGACATTTCCAGTTTAAGTCAGAGCATCAAGACACTAGAGAAGCTGAGGGAGAATATTGGAATACTGAAGCACAGAGCTGTTACAGAAGTTTAAGGAAAAAAATACCAGAATAACATTAGAAAGGTGATAATCAACTCTTAGAAATACTATTATAGGGATATAATTGTTATATTACTCAAAAATACCCTATTTTCTTTCTCTGATTTGTAGTACCTGAACCAGCCCCAACCATCAGCTTCATTAGCACTGTCCCAATCTGGTACTAGACTAAATCCAGTCTACAAACAGTTAGAAGGAAATTATTTAACCTTTAAATGGGTAAATCGAGGGTCCCAAGTCATCCACAGCACAGTAAGCAAGCTGGAGCTGTGTTGCTCTCACAGTGTGTCTTAAGCCTGTTTAAGAATAATATTGATCATAAAGCAAAGTTGCAGCCTCTTCATCCTAGGGTAGCCCCCAAAGACTGTTTTGACCTCAAAACCATCAGGGGTTAAAAGAATGCTTGAAGGTGCTTAAATACTGAAACCTAATTTGCCCTCTAAATTCTTCCTCCTCTGGCAAAGATAGGGCAAACTTTTCCTCTATGTATTTTTTTCTTTATTTGTTTTGGGGAATTGTTTTTTTGTTTTCTTTTATCTTTTCTTCAATTACTGGGATAAAACTGACACTGTGCAACACAAAATTGTCCAGAGCAGTGTTTCATACCTGTCTAGGAGCCCAAAATTCACCCAGTTTCAAACAGTGAAGGGGCAAAGACAGCGCACCAAAATTAAGTAGCATGTGTAACCTGGCAGTCAAAACGGACTTGAAAAAGCTTTTCACATCTGCCAATATATCATGGCTCATTGCAGGTGAGCATAAAGAAAAGCTTTTAGATATTACAGCAACACCTGCAGCAAACGTTATCCTCCAAGCATGACTCACTCACAGCTCCATTCATAGTGTGGCTCGCACCTACTGCTCAGTGCAGGGCTCTGAGGAGAGCTCTCCCAGCTGCACTCGGCTGAGCAGAGACGCATCACTGCACAGCCTGCAGTCAGCAGAGGGCAGTGGAAATTATTTTCTTCTCCAAAACTTCGTGTAATGCTTCTATTATCCTCCCCATTTAAACTTCCCTGATACTAATCTCCCACAGCGTTATAATGAACTGAGTAAAAAAGCTCTTTTTTTTTTTTTAATTTTGTCTTATGCCCTCAGGCTTCTGGAAGGTATTAGTCTCTCACACCATCTTGATTTTAAATTTTGCTTCCTAATTAATAGATATTTTGGAAAATAGACCCAATCAGGTATTTCTTTCACCATGTACGAGGCAATCTGATTTTAAAAGATACAGAAATCTAGATATAAAACAATTCATGGCTCCTCAGCAATGCATTGCAAGTAATTTCCTCAATTTGATATTGTCACAGTATGTCTACATGCAGCAGCAGAGAGAGAAGTAGTTTAGATGGGCCAAGGGCCATCATCATCACAGGCACTGCTTGACTTAGATTTTCTTGAGCTAGAGTCCCATCCCAGCTGGATCAGCAACTACTAATTGAAATAGATCAGTTCATCATACCAGGAATAATGAGAGAGCATTATTTCATGTTATTAGCAATATGCACTTAGTAACTTCAATTCAAAAAAAAGGGGGACAAATTAAAGAATAGAGTATTTGTCTTGCTAATCCACAACACCCATCTCTACTGCATGACAGGACATAACCTGGAAGCCATTTTTCTTTGAGCTTCCTCATCATATTAATTATTAATAATATATTAATATTATGTAATGTATATTAATAAATAAATAAATATACAATACATATTAAAATATATATTATATATAATTATATAATGTATATTAATAAATAGAAGTTAATAATAGTTAATAATAAAATTTACCAGCTTTTTTAATTTGCTTTTTTAAAATGGAAAGGTAGTTAAAGGGTGAGAAAACAACTCGTTCTGCAGCATCCAAATACCACATTAACCCCATTGCTAATAAATATCCTTTTCTTACTGAAATACTGTTTGAAAATTTTGAGAAGAACAGGATATTGCTCCAGCAAAAGTACATTATAACACATTTCATTCATTCTAAAGTAATTTAAATCATGCCCAACCAGAATGGTCAAAGCCCCCACAAACAAGTCTGCGCCTCTGGAAAAAGCTGCACCAGCTAAAGATTTCTTAGAGTTACTGTACAGTAAGGAGACTATCTTAAATGCATGCAGCTACTTCTGATAAGCCTTTAGCTGCTTTTATCAGAGGACCATTAGCCTTCATTTTATTCATAAGATGTAGAGAGGCCAAGGAAGAAAGATAGAGAAGGAAGACAGATGTACCTTATCGGGAAATAAAGCTACTGCCTGCAGCTTCTCGTGTTACTATTGGGTCCTCAGTTGCTTTGCAAACCTTTATCCTGTCCTAGCTCCCAAATGACTGCAGATTTACTGAGAAGTATCTGAGCAGATACTTGGTACCAAATTCTTGTGTTGGGACCAGCATTCTAATGTTCTTCTGCAAACTTTTCATAAATAAAATGAACAAAACTAAGAAGGCAACATTGTGTCTGAAAGCAGATAGCATGTCCTGTTAAAGAGTATTTTATACTAATTACGAATAAAACAGTCATAATTAAAACTGAAAAGCTATACCAATGATTCCAGATGACAGAGATGAGTCCAGTACATTTCAGCCAGGATCACATGCTCCTAGTTACCCCACAATCCATACTGTTGCCCTTAAAATGTTATATTGCCACCTGCTTGCTATAAATCTTAAATGCAACTGCAACTTTTACAATATTTTCTTTTTACTCTAATTTTTTTCCTAATGTTGAGATATAAAAATCAAATTGCGTCCAATACTTTGTCTCATTGCTCTAAATTTCAAGTATTACTGATAGTAGTACACAGAGATAATTCTATGTAAGTTTTCTCAACTTGATGCAGGGGGGCATCAAAAACAAATGAAGTTTCATCTATAACTATCATACACTCCTGAAACCCCAATTTGTCTCAGAGTTATAAAGGAACATCAAAAGCTTTCCTCCTACTTTCCTGAGGTTTTGTGGGTTGTTGGTTTTGAGTATGTTGATGCATTGTAAAAAATATATAAATATATAAAATTGACATTATGTCAAAACAACACAAACGGCATCTTCCAAAGAAATTCTTTAAAGGTATCATCAGTTGCTATAGTTGCTAGACATGTACAGACAGACTGTGAAGTCTAATCTTCACAGCAGTGGAGATAATACCTCAGTGGAGCCCATGGTTCTATCCTCAGCAGCACTGCAAAAAGCCTAAATTAACTCAGCCTAACCTTTTGAAGTTAAGCAGGTAGAAACAAGCAGTTCAAAACTACCCCAATCCTGCCAAATATCAATGTTTCCAGTAGTCACTTCAACATCATGATTTGTTTTCTAGGCATACACACAAATGCCTATGACCTGATAACTCAGCATCTAGTTATGAGATCCTTGAAAGGCTTGTCATCAGGAATAGAAAAAAGTTTTGACCTCCCAAGAGGAGAGTTAAGAGTAATGAAATTCATCCAATAACATGAAGGCTGCTTACAGTCAAAAGGCACAGAAAATAAAGGACCCCAGATATTCCCTCTCATTCTCCATCCCCTTCCCACTGCTGCTTATGTTCCCTTTGAGTAGTTATCAGCAGTCTGAACAGCATTTACTTTACCCAAATCTGACTTGATTATTTTATAGCAAGTCTCTATGAAAGTCCTGTAGCTTCTGGAGCAGCTCCTACCAAATAACTTAACTAGCTGAGGGCTTCAAAGATATGCAACACATCCCCAGAGTTTGCCCTATTCTGAATATGGGTGTAGGCACTAATCTGCACAGGAGATTGAAATTTACCACTCTAGAGTTTAGGTCACAGCCTTAGAAAGGCCCTCAGTCAATTCTTATTTGTCAAAACTTGCTATTTTCCCTGCCTAGAAATGATAGAGATTTTGCCTTACCAATGCTCTGTATCATATCTTCAATACCAGGGCTGTTGTGGCCACAGAGCAAAATTTCAAATTTAAGGGGAGGTGTGGGTGGGATTGGGGTGTGTATGTTGATCCCAAAATCAAGATATTAATGAATTCCAGCTGCTGGCAAGGCTGCTTAGAGCCACCTGCGCAACAGTTCATGAAGCCTGTGAAACTTAAAGAGTAGAAATTTTCTCTATTGCCTTATAAGTTCTATAGGTTGCTCAGGTTGTTTAAAACTGTAGAAAAGTGTACCTGAAAGTTTTTCACTATGTTGAACAAACCTGTGCCCAAAATAGTTACTGATAATTAGCTTCCTGCTTTCCAAACTCATGGTGTTTTCAAAACTGCACATAATATTTCTCATCTTGAAAAAGAAGACACTTTTTCATATAACTTCTGTTCACAACCTTCAAGTTTTAAAGTTTGTTTTGCTAGGTGCCATCTCACATTGCAGATGTCAGATTTTCTCAGTTTGCAAACATCTGCAGGGTCTTCACATTTCTGTATAGGCAAGAATCACTTATCAGATCTTCATACTTCAGGCAAAGCTGAGAGGACAAAAACCCTACAGGTTTACCCTTCCCAAATGGTACCCTTCCTCAGTTTCCATGCCAGCAGCATTTGTCATTGCATTTCTTGGGGCATTCTTTGGGGACTCTGCTATATAGAAACCTACTTTGCTTTCCCTTCAAGTAAAGGATAATCTCCTAATGCACAGCCTCGGCAAAATCATTCAATTTATCCCAGAAACAGTAGCAAAGTCTAAGAGTTTAAATGTGGCAACACGTAAGCGCATCTCTATGAACTCTTGAGTGTTTCACTGCACAGCTACACAGCTCTCACTGGGAATATTCTTGCCTTTCAGGCTATGAACTGCCTGCTGTGGCCCAGCTGTACAAATCTGAAAGGCTTTGTATTGCCGATTATGACAACCCCAGGATATGATGTGTAGATAGAAATATGAGAATTCACCAGGGCTCAAGTTTAGAGGTTTGAAGGTTTTTTGTACTGCTCAAACCTCCCTACTTCAATCGGGAGAATATAGTGTATAAACCAAACCTGACCCGATCCTTTATCATCTACTGGAAAGTGCCTTTAAAGGAATATGTTATAAAATATGACTAATCAGACTATCTCTCATACCCTTGCCATAAAATGCTAAAATATTGAGACAGTTGTAAAGTAAATTATTTTGTGAGAACTACTTGGCACTGACACTTTCCTTTGTTCTTGACATGTCTTATCATTACACTTACCAAGCTAAGCCAACAGCTGTAGCTGTAGCTTTGGCAGGAAACACAACCTGGATTTAGATGCCAAGCATATGAATACTTCACATTTTACTCCATCTCTCTACCACCTTCAGGAACAGACTAAGGGTTCGCACGTGATCTTTTCTGATCAGTTACTTGGCAATGTCTTTGAGAAAAACTGATCATTGACTGCACTGACAGTAAAAAGAGCTACAGAAAGACTCAGAAAATTTCATTAGGTTTGATACCAGTTGTTTAGACTGCCCAACAGATTATGTCCTACCACATAGCGAAGTTTAACAGTGTCTTGAAGATTTTATTACCAAATGAGAACAGCTTAATGGTAAATCTCTTTTAGATCCTATGCCTACTACAAAAACAGAAGTTTCTCTTCAGGAGAATCAGTTGGAAAGAGAAAACTCCAGCCACAATGTTCAGTCTTTTATCCAGTGGGAACTGATTCCCTTTTTAGATTATATCCCTATCAGCAATACTCAGACTTGATGCTGTATGTAGTAGAATCCACTTAATCTTATTTGTTTCTAGCCCAAAAGCCTATGAGAAAGTCTGAATTGAAAATGTGAAAGAAAGAGTAAGCAGAATTGGCTTTTTCCTCTGATTTTTTGAATTAGCCTGCCTGACTGAGTCTGTGCACTCTAGAGGAATGTGCAGACTGGGAGAGAAGCAGTCTTTGCAGAAAGGGTTGGTAGTAGCTGAAGTTAACTGCCTTTTTTTTTTTTTTTTACCATGACAGAGAAGCAATTTGGTGGGAGGTATTTTTAACAGCTGGCATTTTAAAGTAGTTACTATCATGTAAGAACTCATTCAGTTGTTAGAAGTAGCAAATGTACTGCAGAGATGGGATCTGTGCACACTGTCATGGGAGAGGGATGATGCATTCATAAACCCTCAGAGAACTGTCTGGCTGCCCTGCAGCCACAGCCACTCCACTGCAGCCATTGAGAGCCAGAGGTGTTTTGGATCCCCAAATAATATTTCATACGTACACTGCAGTGAATTAGACAGAGAGCATTCCTCTTGTTCAAAAAACTCATGTGATCCATCCCTGCTTAAGGAGTCCATGCATACATGCAGTCCTTTAAAGCAAAGATTTGCATCAGCACTGACACAAGTTCTTATTGCACACAGCATTATCATGGCAGTTTTAAATGGAGGAATGTAAAGGCTCTGAAGAAATGGATTTGTACTGAAGCATCTTAATCAGAACCTTTGGAGGGGAGGTTATAAATAAAGCTGGTATTTCATTTCAGCAAGCAATCCATCACCCCTATCATCCCATTGAGTTATAACAGTGTGGAGTGAGTTGTTATTTATGCACACAAACGCTTTGTGCTGAAGCACCTCAGCAACAAAGGAAGAGACAAAGCCACAAGCAGCCTCTAATAAAATAGCAAATGCTAAGAAGAGGTAAGTAAAGCAGTCTACCATGACATGAAGTTTGTAGCATTGTGTGATGCCCTGCTGAGTAGAAAAAAAAAATCTGACTGACACAAACTGCTGCATAAAAGGAAGGTAGAAATTTTTTTTAACTACTATTCATTTTTATGAACTATTCCAAAATAATTTTCAGGATAATCTAGCCATTGCAGTATTCCTAGAGGACCTACTAACTGTTCCTAAGCAAATGTTAAAAGTTAAAGAATTTTACATCTCACAAGTCATTTTGTTCTTGATACAAGAACTGTTTTATCTTAAAGACCACAGATACAACACTTCCTAACATAACACAGGTTAACACTGCCAATCACCACCCAAAAGCAACTTAACAGAGAAAACCACAGATCCAGAAATCAGCAAGATGGAGCCTGAGATAGTTATTTACAACTTGATATAAGTCATTGGAAGACTGTGTCAATTTTACAGTCTTTGCTTGGGTAAATTCTCATTAGTTTCTAAAAGGGTTCCACCTTCTCAGTCAGAAAAGATCAGGCACTTAGACCAGGGAGAACTTAGGGAGGGGCTGAGAGGATACCACAGAAAGTCTAAAATATATTCAAGCACCTATGTGACCATTTCTACAGTAATAATAAGACCAGAAAAAATGTATAAGCAAGGTTTGTACTGTATGTGGAAGGCCAACATACCGACAGCAGTGCTTGAACAAAGTCTAGTCTCTCATAGATTAAAAACAACTCCCAAGTTCACACTATTGACTAGAAGATTATCTTGGAAAACAGTTACTTGACCTCTTTCTTGTCATTAGCCTTTGTGATGTGTAAGTTTCTTCCCATCATCCACAAAGCACAGTGACACAAGCTGCAGCTCCCAGAAAAGATAGAGAATTAAAATAATACCAAGAAATAAATGTAAAATGCAAGAAACCCAAACAGATCAGATCACTGTGATCAGAACAGAATCTATAAAGCAAGAGATGAACTACAATAATAAATCATCTATCACAGACTAGGGAAGTATGTATATTTATAGGAGGAAAATAAACTTTGTTACACGGGACAAAGAATCTGTGATGTCTTACATAAGCCTGAAGATGAACTTAACCTGGAGGGTTTCCCAGAAGACCTGTGTGGAGCACCTTGGGAAAATGCTGACTGTCAGAGCTTTAGAGAAATCAAGACAGAATTGCATGCAAGACTAAACCAACACATGGCAGACATCAGCAAAAGCCCAGCCAGCTCCCAGCTAGGAAAACATGCCTTATCCACAGGTTATAGAATAAACACAGATGCAGCAAAATGAGTCACCAGAGGAAAACAAAAATTTAAATTGGAGGCAAATGAAGTTTTTTCACATGCATGACAAGAAATCCATTGAGCAAAACTAATTTTATGTCTGTGCTGGAGTAGTTGTCTTGCATGTTAAAAAAATAAGACGACAATGCTAAAAGGGGAAGGGCTCACATAGTCATGGTTTTATCTTCTTCACAAGGAATACCAGAATTGACCATTGAGCCAGACCCTTATTCCTGTTGGTTCTCTGCAAACTCTGAGGGAAAAGCCAGGTTCACTTCCAGTGAGTGCAGTTCAAATATTAATCAGACATTCTGAAATGTGTGTTAAAGATAAATATTTTCATAAAGGCACAATTATGAGGGTTTTTCCAGAAGAATGCAGTGTGTGCTGCAGATGTTTCACGCACAGCATATCCTAACCCTGTACTCTATGAAGTGAAGGGAAAAATGTTTCCAATAATCTGTGAACATTTCCACTATATAGTAAACAGGATTTATAAACCCCTTGAAAATGTAGAAAATAACCTACAGCTTCTAAAAGTTTTTATACTATTATGATTTTACACCAATTTTTCTCTCCATAATAGCTTTCCTAGCAAAAATAAGTGCCCTATTCATAGTAAAAGAGCCAAGTGATTCCTACAAGCCAGCTGTGCAAAATAACTGTTGTCAAGGGGCAAAAGATCTATATCAAACTTAGGAGTCATAAAGCAGGTTTTCCTGTACTATATATGGTTTTACCAAGTTGTTGAATGTTCACCTTACCACCTATGTATGCTGATTCTTGATCATCCAAAAAGAGAAGGAACTGAATCAATAATTTCAGTGATATGCTGTTCTCACATAAATGAGGACACATCAACAGCTTTGCAGAAATATACATGGATATGTGTTTATTGACATTTGTGGGCATTCTTCCTTTATGTTTCCTAAGTTCAATTACTGCAGACATTAGAAATCCAAATAGAAGGAAAATACTTCTTTTGTATAGGAAGCAAAGGAAGAACCTAACTCAAATGCATTACTTATTTTAGGAGATGTTAAATCACATCCAGTGAACAAGGAGAACCAGAATTCAGATATACATGGATATCGGGACCTTACAGAAAAATCTGTCTTTATATATGGTAGTGCATGAAGGTAATGCAAGATTATAATCTTGATTTTGGGCATCAGCCCATGAGAATTAAAATGCATTCTGTTACAAGGCATCTCCAAGTTTTGGAGTAATTATCATTTGTTTGCATTTTAAATGGGTTTAAAAAATCCAAACAGACCTGCCTGGAGATATACTTGCAACAGAAAGAAATAATTGAGAAAAACAGTAAGTGCTAGTTGCTAAGCAATCCACTTCTCCTGGCCCAGATGGAGTGCCAACCTTCATGGGATTCTTACTCTTTCTCTTTAAATACTGTAGAATAACATCATTTGAAAGCACTCTCCAAAGGGCATCCTCTGAGCCTGCAGAGTGGAGTGCTTGGTTCGGCCTGGCTGAAGCCACGAGTGCTGCCTGAGGAAAGCCTGGCTGACAGGCACTTCCCGAGCCTCTGCATCCAGCAGTTGTCCCAATAGGAGCTCATTGCATTTATAGGGACAGACAACTGCATTTGTAGCTGCTCTGGGGTTTTTGTCTCTTTGGCAGGTGGGGAGGGGAAAAAAATCAAAATAGGAACTCTGCTGGTTTGTGCCTATGCCCTGCCAGCTGGAATAGGCTGTCTTGCCACTTTATGTCCACTCAGAATGAAAGCATAAAGAAAAAAAATTAAAACCAACCCCTAAACACACCTGTGCACACATCCCAGAGCAGATTACACAAACAGGAAAAAAAAGGAGAAAATCAGGAGTGGCAAAGCAAGGATCCAACACCGTTCACCCTTGCTCTGCTCAGGCAAGACCATACAGGGGATTGTACCATCACCAGGTTCTGGCAGCTCCCTCAACTTGCTCCCAAGTTGGGGTTGCCTCCTTATTTCCTATTACAGATCAACCAGAGCAGAATAAACCATGCATAGTTACTTGCACAAACACATAGGAAACTCTTTTCCAATCACTCTTGCTAGCTGAATTTTCAGAAATGTTGGTCACTATTACCAAGTTCCCAAGTCGATGTACTAATAAACAGGTTAAGCCAAACACTAAAATATTTATTTACTGACAACTTTCAACTGTACTGAATATCACTTACACAAAAATAACTAAGATTTAACTATCACAGTGTGTTATTGCTGTAAGATGATGTGCAACAGCTGGGAATCTGCATTTTCTGGGTATTAAATATTCCTGAAAAATGTTAAAGAACAAACATATTTTTCTCACAGGGCCTGATTTGGGAAGATGAGAAGCTCAAAGTCCCAATTCCTTTGCAGGGAGCCATGAGAATTCATCTCAGAGGAGCACATGGGAAGGGTGAACTTCAAATTAGATTGTTTTATTATTATTATTATTAAATCTGGATCTTATAATAAGCACAGCTGTTTACTTATGTGCTAACTATATTTAAAAAGACATTAGAGGTTAAAATTTGATTTTCTAATTTCAGTAGTATGTGTAAATCATCTTGCTACTGCCAAAAATGTCATAGTATGCTTAAAAAGTCCATAACTATCTTCATCTCTGTTTTCATATTTCACATATATGCTAGAATGGATAAACATGCTGACACATTCAGAAGCAGCAATTGGTTCTTTGGAACATCTGCTCAAAAAATGGATATTATAGAGCTAGGTGCATATCACAGCCAAGGAAACACATTTGAAAGGACTGAGTGTTACTTCGCTTTCTTTTGTGTTTATCAGATATTTTCTCAGGTGAGACTGCGCAATACCAAGACCAAACCAGGAGAGGTTTCACCTTCCTTCCAGTTTCCTTCCATTGCTCAGCTCATCTAGAAAAAGAATTGTCACCACTTGAAGCCCCTGCAGTGGGATGGAGAGCAGTTCTTTACTGTATCACGGTAAAGGCAACTGAATAAGGCTCTTTTCCAAAAGAAGGATATGCTGCACTACAAAACAACAACAACAAAACTTGTTTAACTTCCTTTTAGCTTTATTGCACTTTGCTAATTCTGCATGTTGTGCCTGAATGTGTAAAACTCTTCTGCTTAAATAAGGTAATTCCATGAACGGGCATTGGTTGTCTTTTTATCATTAGAAGCAATTCAAGCAATTGGAGGGATAAGAATTTATTTTGTCTTTTCTGTTGTAATTGCTAGTCTACATCAAGTTATTGATTAAAAAAATGTTCCTTCATTTATAATTCTATTGCACTCTGAAGAGCATGTATAGAGAGTAGCAATACGGGCTGCTTTTTTATGAGTTGCAAGCGTATCTTGGTCAGATTTTTCACCATTTCATAGACGTCTGATTTTTTCTAATATCCGAATATGTGCTTACATTATTATGCATGGTATGTGCATTTTTGTGTAGATGTATAGTAGGTAAAGCCCTATGTTTCTGTTATAAAAGAGTAAAAAATAACAAACATAAATGGCATTATGTAGCACTGATGTGGACAGACTTTGAACATCAATTAATCAGCCACACAAATATGAGTTTTGAAGGGATTAATTATCTTATCTGAGCTTCCTTTTTGCTGTAATATTTGTCCATTTTCAGAACTTGCAAAAGCTTTATTTTAGTCAAAAGCAAGATCACAGAAAAGTAAAGCAGTGTGGAAACAGAGTAAGAGAGAGCAATCCAATGTTGAAACGAGCATGATCAGAAAAGGGAGATAAAGCAACCCTTCTTCCGTGTGTGTGAGCACACCTAGGCTGTGACAATGTGCTCAAAAATGTGCTCTGCAGGGACAGGGACAGCTTCACAGTGGAGCTGTGCAGTCCCACAAAACAGTGGCCAGTGTGCAGCTGATGGGGAAGTGGAGCACGCAGGGAAATCCCAAAGGGAAGGGCTTTAAGGCAAGAAGAAGGAGAGGAGGCTAAAAAGGGTCTTAAGTGAGGACATGATTTCAGAGAGTATCAGTAATCCTTAATGCTATCAGAGTCCTGGTGAAATTGAAGGACATAACTACTTTATTGCCAAGGGGAAGGGGGGCTGAATTCACCCTGCTTGGCAATCTGCAGCATCCTTCGTGACCTCATTGGGGGTGTTATGGGGTTCCTAATGCTTCTCTATATGATCCCACATTCATACTCAGAGAAAGAGGCTCAAAAATAGCCAAGTCAAGCAGAAAGATGCAAAGGAAACAGAAAAGGGGAAAGAGACTGGGAGTAAGATGGTGTTTGAGAACATTAATATTGAGTTTCAAAGCTTAAAAATTTACAGAATGCAGAACTCTGAAGGAAAATAGTGCACTAACACATGGCACTCTGAAAAATTTAAACATGGGTATTGGAATTGGGAGATGGGAATTAATTCCCTTGCTGCTGAAAGCTGAGTGCCATTCCAAAGTGGCAGAAAACGAGGCACTTGCAAATGCAACATCAAACATTTTTTAAAACTGATATTATACCATACTCCTACTCAAAAACATGGTGAGTGTCTTAGTGTGACATCAAAGGAAAAAATATGGAGAGTAATGTTATTATAAAGGTTGGTTGGAGGCTATCTATCTTATATAAAAGTCCTGCAGTGTAACTGAACATAAAAAATCCTGGGCAGCAGAAAGTATTTCCCAATAACTTCTATTTGTCTGTGGAAATCACCGAGAGAAGGCCAAATGAAAATATTTTCATCTGAGTTCCTCAAAGTCGACATCTACTAGGTGGAAAACATAGGCAGACAAAGTAGATTCCCTAACAGATAAAAAACACAGTATATGAAACATATGCAGTAAGCAACCAAGTCTAACATTTAGTGCCCTTCCGTGTAGAGACAAACACACATTCAGGTGGAAAGCCCTCCCAGTTTCAGACTGACAATCTGGTCAAGTGTACCTGTGTGTTTACTTAAAGATTTTTATCTGTCTGAAAGTTTCAGTCACTGCCTTATCCTAGTGGAGGAGAAAGAGGGTCAGACTAAACCATGGATTCGTCTTAAAAATTTTTCACCCTCTTATACTCCTTCAAAGATACTTCAAGTCTGCTTTTATTAACTTTAGGATCCTTAAAAAGTTGAAGCTCTGTAAGACACATCTTTCTTCCAAACCAGTCAATATTGTCTTTGTTTGCCTGACACCCTAAATATTTTTTTGCTACCCTCTTCTTAATTTTGCATCAGGAGCCATTCAGGCAGGAATTTCTTATTTTGTAAATATTTCTACAAACCTAGTACAGTTTAGTCCTAGCACAGAATAAGGATTTTAGATATGGCTGTAATTAATAATAAGAGTGGCCAGAAAAATGAAGCAAGTCTCCAATAATGTCATGTCCCTTGGAGAAGACATTACCAAAGCATTAATTAGATTGTCTGAATAACTTGGACTTTGTCAATAGAAAGAATACAGAACCAGGCAGTACTTCACATACTTGAGAGGAGGCCATAAAAGAGATGAAGCATCTCATTGCTGGAAAATAGCTATAATTTAAGACTTATTTAAGCCAGACAGAAATATGAACACTCATTTCCCTGCAAATACAAGAAGATACTAATGATTTAGAGATTTTACTCACAGTTTTTTTAACAAATTTCCAGTGTGAGGGGAGGAGTGGGTAAGAGCGTAATTGCAATTGCACTTTATCTAAAAAGAGTAAACTATTTTTTTTCCCCTGCTTTATAACTAATCAGATGTTGGACATTAAAAAAGAATTTTTTAAAGTTCTGAAACCTGGTATCGCTTAAAAAGGGGTAAAAAGTAGAAAAAAAGGAAAAAAAGGAAAAAAAGTATTACAGCTATAAGAACGGGAAAGATGTTGTGGTAAAAGAAGGTGACTAGCAGAGGAAAAAATGACTGCTCACTAGGGTTTTATACCATTCTATCCCTCAGATTTTAAAGGAAAAAAATAAATGGGAAAGAAAAAACCCTAACTCACTAAAGATTGAAGGAGCAATAGCTTTCCAAGGGTTTAAACTGTTTGAAAAGCTGTCTGTGGTGAACACTGTTGGAAGGTACAAGGTGCACCGGAGGGGCTTGCAGGAAAGCCAAAACCAAAGTACTTTTCAAGATCAATCAGAAACTGCTGTTTCAGGAGCTGTACGAGAGTTAATGCCAAATAAAATGCAAGCTACTCCACAGAGATTTTAATGAACCTGCTTGGAGGCAACAGAATGAAGGTGCCGTTGGCAGGGAGCAACATTTCAAAATAACCTGGAGCAAGTTACTTAAAGTCCAAACATTTATAATAAAACTGAACAAAGCACAAACAGAAATAGGGAGGAGGTTAATGAAGTCCTGTAAGCAGCATCAATCACTTCCTAAAGCACACAGAGAAAACAAACGGTGTTCAAAGGTGGTTTTTTAAGCACCGTGTGAGATACATTAAAACCCTTTGAAAAGGAGGGAAGTTCCTTTGAACAACTTTAGGCATTTACATTCAGTAAACAAGACAGCTAAAGAAAAATTCTAGTCAAGCCCTCCTCTCCCTCCAAGCTAAGTTCTTTGGTATTTGTCTCTCCTTTTCTTCTCCATCCACCCCACAGTCCTTTTTATCTGTGTTTCACTTTCAACACACCGCTTGGGATCAGTGCACAGCAGCAGCCGCGGCGCTCCTGTGCTGTGCCAGAGGTAGCGCTGAGTTTATTCACCCATCTGCCTAAGCAGCAATTCCAAGGCATTCCTTATTTCATTCTTTTTCTTCTTCTGTGTTAGGAGATTTTCTCTCTGCTGCTGAAATCTGAAACATGTTTCACTCAGCTATGTGGTAATTAGAAATTACGCTCTAATAATCAGGGCATTTTTTAAGCGTCTCAGTGTTGGCAAAGGAGTTCTTTTTGTAGCCAATACTAAAGCACAAGGGTGCTTCTGTTATCACCTATAGGATATTTTGCTCTTTTTCTTCCCCCAGGTCTAGTATGCATCCTGGTCCTAAGAGTAAGAGACCACCACCACCACCTGATAGAGAGCTGACCTGCTGTGGCTGAGTGCTGCTTGTTTGACCTGGGAAGATTGGACCAGGTTATTGCTCTGGTAGTATTAATTAATGGTGATGAGTTCCAGTTGTATCAGGCATAATGAATGCTGGACTCTGGCACAGGCCTCACATCTTTGTAGTATTGTTCCCCAATAGTATCAGATGCAGCTGAATTACTGAAAAAATTCTTAGGGCTAAGAAGAAAAAACAGACCACAAGCTCTAACTTGTTAAGCTACTGTAAACTTTCTGGTGAAAACTAAGTTGCTTAAAAGGAGACATTTTAGAAACTGATTTTTACTTTGGGACGAGTTTTTCTTTTGCATTTTTGGTTTTTTGTGGGCATCTTGAGTGTGTGACATTAATACATAAGGTATGGTACTTCAACAGGTATGGCACTCTGCTGGAGCAATGTGCCATAAAAGAGGTTGGTAGTTGGATTTTTTTATCCCATTGGTAAATAAAATGATTACTTCAGTTTCAGATGCCAAAAGTACCTGAAAATCTTTACTGTTTACTACACACCTAAATAGCAACACTATTGATGACCACTATGGATGTCCTGGTGTCCAGCTCTTATTGCACTCCTGTACCTGAACCTGGGCTAGCTGGAGGCAACACTCTTCCTGAACAGGAGGAAGTTACAATAATTGATCTCTGCAGCTACTCAAGCCTGGCTGAACAAGATAGGGATGAGTGCAGTTGTAGCAGGCGCTGAGCAGCTCACAAAACTTTTTGTGTCCAGAAAAAGGGAACCTGTTTTTTTAGCTGTATGCATTAGGAACCCTTAACTAACAACAAGGAAATGCTCCTAATAGTAAATATCTCTATCTTGATACCCAGAAGATCCCAGAGGTGGTGCTGTTGGTGGGGGGGTTCATTTTTTTCTTTTCTCCTACTTTCTCAAGCTTTTAGAAGTGTTTCAATGAATTATGGTTTGAAAAGTTTCTGGGCCCCCAGCAAAGAGGTGAGAAACAGCTGTTTCTGGCAAGCAGGTAGAGGTACCAAAGCTATGAGTATCCACAGGGGCTGTTGTGCAAGCTCTACAAAGAGGCATTAAGCACAGCTGAAAATCATCTTCTGTGTGTTTAAATTCATATAAAGAAATGTCTTTTTTGTAGGCAGGACAAGGAGGAGAAAAAATTAGCATAATTCAGAAATGTGTGTCATGAAAGGCCAGGTGACTGCCAGCAGAGCACCATTTCCATTTTCCTCTGACTTTGTTTCAGAGGGTGTATGCAAACATGAGTCCTGTGGCCCACTGAAAGGCACAAACAGTGATGCTGAAGATGCCCATGGTATAAATAAAATCTTTCAACAGAAGCAGTAGGCTGGGTAGTATCAGATTTAGGATCTCAACAGTCACTCACCACAGACCTCAGGGATTTCAGGACTAGGCTGCAAAGGCCTACTGAGAGAAACATTCATTATTTATGACCTTGGATAAGGATAAATGTAAACAAAACACTGACAAACAAACAGCTCAGCAGAAATTATACCACGTGGTTTTACTACATTAGGAGCTTTGATTAATAAAGTGTGGGGGGAGGTTTAGCAACAGTGTACCAATTTAAAATAATAAAGCCTAATGAAAAATTAACAGTAACATTAAATGTTTCAGTAATGTTCCCTGTAATGGCTGTTGACATGGGAAATAAATCATCAAAAGGATTTCTGAAGAACAAATTTAGCAAAGAAATATGTAATAAGACTGGCTTAGATAGCCAGACTCAGTACATAGATTTTAAATGCAATTCTACATTCTCACACATTAAATATTTAAATTCTCATAAGGAACAAAGAGTGTGGGACTCTCTCTTTCTTCAGGCATATTACATTTCAAAGCAAGGATGTCCTTAGAATCCAGCTAAAGCCTGGATCTGAGGCTGCATTCTATTGTTTGGCCTCAAACTAATTGTAGCAGAAAATTAATTATGTCCAACATTTCAAACTTAAGTTTTTAAAAAGTAGCTTGATCCTGAAGGGCAGGAGTAGCTCAGCATGTTACATATAGAGCACTAAGTGGCCTGATTTTTCAGAACTGCTTGACTTGTCTAACACATTAGTTTCTGATAGAACCAGATGGTGTTTTGGTCTCAGTATTTCAAGGCACCTTGACACAGATCCTTAGATGCATTTCTGTGTAACTCAAACTATTTTTTAACATCTCTGAGGGTCTTGCCCCTGTGTTAGAAATGGTACCCTTTGGAAAATGCAGGCTAAGCATTAAACCTGTGTGAATATCTGTGTAATTTAAGGATTAGAGAAAAGGGAAAAGCTATTTTTAGTATTAATCCAAACCAGCAAAATATCATGCAAAGTTCTGGCCTTGTTTTTTTGGGTGCTTTTTTACCTTTTTAAAGTGTGGGACTTGTAAAAGGAATACAAAGTTAAAAATTCGCTCAGTTGTTCTAGATGAAGATTTCAAATTTTTTTTCAGGGATATCAGGTTGTGTATCACAAATCATTTTTAATAAATAACTGGACTGGTGAAGGAAAAGTGAAGTGAGAAATCCCATGATATAATAGCTTATATTATGGGGTTTATTACCCTTACTACACTGAACCCCCAAATTTGAATTATTAAATGCAAAACAGCTTGAAATTAGGACTTGTCGACCAGCCACAGTATAGTGCAAATTTTCTGGAATGTTTTGCTTTCAAAAGGTGGGCAAATGTTATTTGGGAAAGCCTCAGTTCTCTCACCAAGGCTCATCACTGCAAGGTGGTTATGCTGGGCATTCTCTAAAAGTGAAGCAGAAATGTCCTGACCTTGGCTGATGTTGAAACTCTGACACTTTCTGCATTTGTCACAAACTTAAATGATCTTTCTGCCTTTTGTAAACTTTTAGGTGTTTATGAAGATATCTATAAACTATTAAATAAAAAAATAATGTCAGCTACAGCACCAGATCTGTAATTGAACCCCATCATCTTTTACCTAACCAATGCCAATATCATATTCTAGACCTCTTTGGTTTAATATTTCCTTATAGCTTGGCCTGTTGTTATCTAAATTAAACTGAAGCTTTCAGTAAAGTAACACTAAGGCATTACCAGAGAAATCTATGACATCCACCACCCACCTCAAGTACCCTATTCACCTTCATTTCCTTTTGTGTGCCACAATAGTCCAAATGCCTTCAACATAATGACTGCCCTTCCTTCACCCTGCTGTGAAATGAGCTGTATGACCTTTACAAACCTCCTAGAGACAGCATTTGGAAGGAGAAAAGGTAAATAGAATTTAAAAGTTTGTCTGTATTTTAATTCTTGTATCGGTCTTTTAAATACATCACCTTCAAAAAAAAAAGAGCATTATTTAAGTGTCAAGGATAGCAATATCCCCAAACCAGCTGCACCATTCACAGTATTTCAGATTGTGTGAGCCACTCCTTTGATTTTGTGCAAAACAGCTATTATTAAGTTTTATTTAGTGGTGTTGTTGTGGACACTAAAAAGCAAGGAGGAAATGGGAGGCTGCAGCAGACTGAAGAAACCGCAGCAATGTGTGCAGAACAGTGTAATCCATCAGCTGTAACCAAACCTCCAGTGCCACGTCCCAGGCAAGACTCGGTGTGCAATAAATGTCTCACAGGTGTGCTTGTCAGTAAGATCCTTTAGTTGCCCTGAATGGCCAAAACAAGGAGAGCTCCCTGCCTTGCTGGCTGCCCTGCTAAATCACATCTAAATGCAGAAAGGCTGCTTGGGTCTCCCAAACCACCTCAAGCTGATTTCAAGACTGACAGACTGGCAGTATTTAATTTTTTTCCCCTTTAGTCTTGCTGGACCCTTTTGGTTCTCTGAGCATGTAATTTTTCCAAAAAGCTCTGCTAGAATAATTTCATTTAACCTCATGTTTAAGTCTCAGATTACTCAGAAAGTACATTTATATTTAAAACAAACCCCACATCTTCAACTTGTTATCTATTCAATATCAAAGGAGAGAATCCATTACTTTGTTTTCATGAAGTCAATTTCTCTAGCCATCTGTGTACTCATGTGGGTCATCTTCTACCAGATCTGAATTTTTATTGCAGATATATAGGCAATGCAAAAGCATTTTACAGTGTTTATTTATTTAAACTTACTGTAAAAGCATCAAGACATAAATAGCATTCTTCTGAAACAAAGATTAATATTTATACAGAATGACCTGCAGAGCATGGAGGTTTAAAACTAACACCCAGTTTGTTTTGAACGAAAATTATGGAAGCACTTGGAGCATAACTGTAGAGGAAGTGAAGCAGTTGACCTTTTATTATGCTATTCAATGTGATCTTGACTGTGAAATAATAATGATGATGATGGCAACAATGACAACACTTGCTGATTTTGGCTACTCATAATAAGGAAAAATGTGCCCTGAAACCTGACTAAAAAGCAAAAATGAGCTTTTAATTTTCACAGGATCCTCCTAGTATATCATCAATGAAATTGCAACTCATTTTCCCCTTTAAATTCATCTTCCTACAAAAAACAACAAAAAAAACCCCACCATCAAAACCCCAACAAAAAACTCCACAAGAGACAAGAGGTAAAGAGAAGACCTAAGCATACTATGAAGTACTTTCCTACTGATGCCACATTCAAACTGAAATACTGTGAATGGCCCTTGGAATGAATAAATACAACATGAATTATATACAGTTTAAACAGTGATGCATTTGCATTGATCTGGCTCTCCTTGCATGAAGATTGATTTAAAAAACACACCTCAAAGAGGGGGTTCCTTATTAAACTAGAGACAGGTCAGAATCAAACCCTTGATACTATGCACCACAGCCACACAACTGATTACATGTTTTAGATTCCACAGTATTTTTTCAACAGAGCTCAGAGAGGCAGTGAATCCTGGCCTTTGCAAAGTTCTAAAAATGCAGGCAGTAAGGGGGAGCATTGAATGTGCAGAGAGATGAACAATATGAGCTGACAGGGCTTTTCAGGTTTACCTTGTTATCTTATGGGTTTATCAATAGGGGATGGAGGGAAATCCAATGACTTTCTCAGCCTGAGGATGTAGTTGAATAACAGACATCTCAAAAAGTTACAAGTCTTTAAGGTGTTACATGATGGGATTTCACTTTTGCAATCCACTGAGCTAATTAATATACCAGTTTCCAATTCTAACTTTGTTCTTTTCTGACTAAAGTCCCTCCTCCTTCTTTTGCTCAGGAAAGAAAGGTGTGGGGTAAAACTCAGTTTACTCAAGTCCAGTGAGAAATTACTCTTCTCCCACAGAATGAGTTCACAGCAATGATGTCAAAAGGCTTCGTTTTTGTTACTTTTAAAAAATCTTAAGAGTTTTTAAACTTTTTGTACTATTTTTGTATGTGAGGTGTATGCCTTCAATACAGCTCTAGAAAGGGTACTGAACTGCCTGGTACACATTAACATCAATTAGATGATACTTAAGATGTAAAGGTGTTTTTCGTCTTGAAAAAAAAAACCAGATTACTTATATATATTAAGGCTTTCCTTAACATGCTCCTTAATACTGGTAGTATTGAGAAGTGAAACTGGGAAGTGAAATGAGGAAAGGGCATGCAGGGAATGAGCTCTTTTCAGTGTAGTCCTCTAGTGCCAATGCGTTTTCTGCTCCCAGAGACTGTCCATAGGTTATTTGAGTAAAGAGGATCATGACTGTAACCTAGCCCATTCAAAAACTTGACAAATGAGTCAAATTAAACTACTTAACAACAGGAAAGAACGCATGCAAGATAAATATAATTAAAACAGTCAAGCTCAGGAGTGACCGCAGTCCCTGGAGATACTTTAAAGACATATGAATGTGGCACTTCAGGACATGGTTTAATGGTGGACTTTGTAGAACTGGGTTAATGGTTGGACTCAATGATCTCAAAAAAATTTTCCAACCTAAATGATTTCGTGATTCTATATTCAGGATATTTTACATCCTGTGAGGGAAATGAATGTCATTTTTATATCATTTAAAAGCCACGTAGGAAATATTTGGCATAACAGACATGGGAGGTTATCTACCAGCAGGGGCAATATATACCTCAATATTTGTATATTTTTAAATTTTTGTCCGTTCAGCCTTTGAAAGGCTGAATATCCTATCACTTACAATACTCATTAATTACCTATTTCCCCAATACTTATTAGCATTTTGTTTTTCTTTGGTGATGGATTCATATGTTTACATATTCATTTTTGTGCTTTATTATCTTGCCTGGAAGACAAACAGAATAGCATTAGTTACAGAAATAATACTGTGATTTAATGTATGAAAACAGATGGTTATTTAAAATTACTTAGTTCTGATGTTTAATATTAAGCAACACGCTTAATAAACACAAATGTGATGTTAATTAGGCATAATTTATTCATGTATCCCTCTGAAACATTGACGACAATTTATTTGAGAAAGCTAAGCTCATCTGCCTCTTAGTTTATTTACATGCTATAAAACCAAAAAGGCTTTTAAACTGTGTCTGTTAGTGTAGATCTATTTTTACCCTTATTCAGAAGAAAAGGATGACACTTCTGTGTTAGCTTGAATTCTTTTTCTGCTGGCAAATGAATTTCATAAACTGACAAAAGAATTGTTAACTTCAAAATAAAAAAAAAACCTTCTACCAAGCCAAATAGTTTTACACAAACTTTGCTTTTACTATGAGGCAGCCAAGGGCAAAACCAATTCCTTTGAGGAGAAAAGGCTCCTGCCATTTCCAGGCCAGCAATGCTCTCTGTTGCTAAAGCTGTGCTACTAGTGGAACAAAGTCTTTACTGTATGACTCAAACAGAGCCCCAGAGAACACAGAAAAGTCAGGGATTCCAGCTATGACTCAGGCTTAAAGTGTCACTGTTGCCTCACAGAGAGATAAACTGACAATAGTCATGAAGTATAAAAACAAAGATGAAATCCTTTGTGGGTCACAAAGCACATACAAGGCAAAGAGCAGTAGGATTCTGGCCATTTTACCACAAAATTTCCGAGTTGGTAACTTGCTTTTGGCAAATCTAAAGCATAAGGAAAACAGTTTAAAAGAATCTCAAACCAAACCACTTCAAAGTTTCTAAAAAGCTACAATTGACAAAGTCTAGGAATATATGAAAGGGAAAAGGAGAGGGAAGAAATCTTTTGATGTTGCAGTCTGTCATTAGAAAAAAGGTATAATGCAAGGATATCATCTGCTAGGTAAAGCATTGCCAAGCCACCAACATCCAAAAAGAGAAAGCATTACCACAATTGCTCTAGTAGCATTTGGGTACAAACATTACATGAAATACACATGGAGAGAAAAGGGATAACAAGGCCTCCAAAATACGCATTTTTCATAGCAACAATCAAGTTAGAAAAAGATTCCAGCCAAGGGCACACAGCACGCCAAGGTGGAGACAAAGCCACAGTCATTACAAGCCTGTGCAGCCACGAGATGGCACCCACAGGGACAGTGACACATCCTGAGCACTCCTGGGGGTGCCCACCCTCTCACTCATCACAGCTGCCGCTGAACCACACACAGAGCCTGCTCAATCCTGGCAGCTGCACCCCCTGACATGTTAATGAAGGAAGACAGGAGTACAATCTTTAAATGCTTCTCAAAGGCAGAACACTGAGCACAGGGGGGGAAAACTAAACAACCGCAAGATGATGGTGAGATGCAGAAGGAGAAACCAACATGCAGATTATCTTTAACCAACAATACCTGTTTAAATCTTGCCTATTCTATAGTAGCACCATATCTGTGAACACAAAAATAAATATAGGCCTGAGCCCTTGGCTTTATTATCTCTTGTCACAGCACTGATAAAATTAGGCCTTTGGGAGTCTCAGCTCAGTGATAAAAGTATTTCTTAAGAAATTCATAATTACTAAAGTTAGGGCAAAGAATGGAATATCACAATGCAAATCCTAATTCCAAGAGATAATTAATTATTTCAGCCATAGACAAGATAACACACCATGGAAGGTTTTAGTTTGAGGATAGAATGATCTGATCTACCAGGACATGCACTGCCTTTACAGAGCATGTGGAAATGGAACCTACCTTTTTCTATTTGCTAGCATGGCTTTAACTATTAATATACACTACCTCTGCAGCAAGAAACTGTTCTCTTATACTTCCTTATTTGTTTCCAAAGGAAACAAGGCCACAAAGGATGATGAAAACAGCAAGAACTAAGCAGATAAAGAAATTCAGGTTTCATTGCTAAGCTTGACCAATGATAAGTTTGGAGAAATTCGGATACCACGACTAATTTTCACCAACTCACATGAACTCTTCCCTTGCTGACTGTGTCATAATTTATGTAACGCTAATTTCCTCTCAATAAACATCAATAAACCTGGCTAAGAAGACTGACACCTAAATATTTCAATTACAGCTGCCTTTGCATCCCCTCTTGTATTTTCATTCCTCTTGCACGCTGTTGCAAGACAGCTGGGAGAGTCTAATCCCTATTTCCTGAAATAATTTCTTACAGGCTGCTTATAAATGGCCTGAAACATAAAAAAGGTGGCTTAAATAATACTTAACTTCAACACTGTTGTTTTCTTTTGAGCACAACTTGGACAGAGGCAAAATCTCCTCAGACACTTTCTTTGTATTTAGCTACATCAGTTGTTCCAATTACAAGTGTAGCAATACTTTTCAAGAGCAGTTGCTGTGTAATGGACCTAGCATCCATCAATCTCCATCAGGAATGGAAAGTAAATTAAAACAGACAAAAAAACCCCACAGAACCAAACAAAACAAAACAAAAAAAAAACAAAACAAAACAAAAAAAAACAAACCAAAAAAAAAAAAAAAAACAAAGACCCAAAAAGCAGAAAAAAAAAGAAACCTAAGAAAACAAACAGGAGGTTTGGGTGAAGTGCTCAGTGTTTCTCATTTCTCAACAGATTTATGAAAAGAAAATCCATTATCCTCCCAAAATCTGCAAGGTTCACACCAAATGAGCAAGTTCAAACTCAAGGATAACAGAGTGCCTGGAATTTCCCAGCACAATTGCATTACTCTTCTGAAACAAAGGCTGAAGCTAACTATCTGAAAATACTGTCTTTATTAGGTTATAATGGAATAAATATCAGAACTCTTGAATTTTGTCAGACCTGTAGAGTTACTAATAAAAAAATGGTACACTTTATTAGTAGTTACACTAATAAAAAAATGGTATCTTCCTAAAGATTCATAAATTAGAAACTTCTTTTGGTCCTTGCCTAAAAAAGAAGTGGTATCAGATTCAAAACTCTGTTCTGTTTTCAACTTGAATGAGTAAATCACAGACCTGAGGGAACAAGGGTTCAATACGAGACACAAGAAACCTCTGAGTTAGGGCTCCATTCATTTAAGAAGATTGAAAGCAAGCCAAAAAAGTTGCCAGCACTATTAAAATCAATTTACAACTGGCTTTCATGCAAACATAACTTTCCTAAACAAAAAAGAATACTTGTATACCAAACAGGACTGACAGTGATTTTTAAGAGAATTTTTATGACTGTCCCAAAAGACATTGTCACCTGATACCTATAAAGAAATAGACTTTTCTTTTTGATTTAGCAACCACTCACGTGACTGAGATTATAACTGGATTTCTGTTCACATCGCACTCAGGAAAAATAACATTAAAAACAACTTGTCCAAATTAGCAGAGCAGTACTGTAATGGGTAAAAGTAAAGAACTGGAGACCTTCCAAAAATCTTTTCCAGTGAAGCAGTCTGTCCTTCAAATATGTCTCTGATTTAGGGGGTAACACCTTCCTTAGTGTTTTATTAAGCTATTCTTTCAAACAAGAAACTGTTTCCTGGGAAGTACCTATCGATGTGAAAATCAAAGACGTGCTGAGTTCAAAGGCATCCAATGGGATTACCTAGCTCATCTTCTTTCTTTGACGCAAGATGAAGTGCACACCGAGGACACTCCAAGCAGATGTTTGTGTGACCCGTTCTTAAAAACTCCTGGCTTACCTCCTTACATGAATCCTCTGTCTGCAGATTATGTCCCATCCCATGTGCAGAAATGACACAAATTCCCAATAACAGTATTGATGTGCTAGGATATTTTCTGTTTCCCTAACACATTCTTGCATTAATAAAGCAAACCCAGCACTTTCAACTTTGTAAATCGAAGTTCACAGCTATTATTTGAAACTTGTTACTCTCTTCTAAACACCACCTCCTTTTTAAAGGGGGGTGTGGAGGACAGGTCCTGATATTTCTTCCAAGCACAGCATATCTGCTATTATGCTCCATGCAAAAGAGAACAGAAGCAGCCCCGGCATAGGCAACGACAGAATCTGTTTGCCTTCCTCCTTCGGGAGCAATCCAACATGTGGAAACATGAGGGCTCTGTCATTTGCAGAAAGTGAGGCCATTTAAATTAGACAGGATCCATCTGCTTCAAGATGAGCAGAAGATTGTTTGCATGATAATAACCCGTTTGGATGTTGCAGAAGATCTCTGCCACGTTAGCAAATGGAGAAGAGCACAAATACTACACTCACTTAGCTCTAAGTCATAGCTGTCAATATTATAGAGGATTTTGCACACAGCTAACTTTCACTTAAAGAAAAGCTTACAAATTGAGTTACTTGAGGAAATTTGGGAATGAAAACAATGTATGGAGCTTTTTCTGTTGAAAACTCTGCCTGACAGTGGCAAGTCACCTATAATGTTTTATCCACTTTTCACAAAAACCAAACTATTAACAAACCTCAACTGACATGACTAACATGTAATTTCAGATATGATGTGAAGGATCTTATCCCAGCAAAAGGAGAGTGGATCAGCTGTGGGTGCAGAAGACATCTTTTATTTATCATATAGAAATAAGAACAAATACCTCTTCTCCAGGTTTATCTAGCTTACTGCTAACTTCTCCTCTGTTACAATAATCTCCTATCTTCATTAATTTATGCCCACAATTACTGCATGACTACTGAAATGGTGTAGAACACTCATAATTAAAACTAATCTTGGTGCTTGACCAGGTAACACCTAGAAAAAAAAAACTGAATGAGCCACTGAAGACTCAAATAAGACGCCATGAAACAAGTCATTGACTCCAAAAGATTTTATCTGTAGCTAATTTATTTGAAAGTCCTGAGACTTTTCTCATGAGTAATGCTATTTAAAATAATTAGCACATGCAAAGGATAGATTCTAACTATTTCCCACCAAAGTATTAATGCAAATGCAGTGACTATCAATTCTTGATTTAGTCCTTAAAATTATGTCACTTTAAAGTTATGTTCTCCCCTTTCCTCTTCTCGGAAGTATTTTGCACAGTAG
Organism: Setophaga petechia; assembly: GCA_024362935.1. NCBI lineage: Eukaryota > Metazoa > Chordata > Aves > Passeriformes > Parulidae > Setophaga > Setophaga petechia. The sequence continues at coordinate 49,912,073 of JANCRA010000001.1, forward strand.
TGCAGATTGCTTCTAAACTTCAGACTTATGATGTAATAGTGAAGCAATACGCTATGACACAGTAAATATTAGGTTACATTTCTGCTGGTTGGGTTTCTCCTTTTTTTTCCTCAGTTTTCAGCAATTTTTAGCTACTGAAGCATGGTTCATAGAGCACAGATTATATTCCTCAATACAGTTTTCATTATTCCTCTGCTGGATTATGGATGAAGAGCACACATGCCTATGCCCCACTAGATTACTGGCCCTGTAAATCTAGTATCTAGGGCTGTAAATTTAAAATACCTTTGATATAACATAGCATGCTGCCTCGGGGAGAGGCAGGGTAGCAAAAGCTCAGTCTATGTAATACTAAACCACAGCCTCCCTGTTCTCTCATTTTGTTCCACCAGTGGTCTGCCTAGATCAGAGTGGCTCTCACAGTACATCACCAGGGACCAGCTCTACAGTTTGCTGTGATTTCCTTTGTCCTAGGAGAAGGCACAAACGTATTTTAATTAAAACAGTTAGGGAATAGAATCAAAGTCATAGGATCATCAAGGCTGGAAAAAAACCACAAGACTATCTAGTTCAACAATCCACACAGCATTACCACTGCAACCCCTAAACCACATCACCCAGTGCCAGGTCGAGACACACCTCAAACACCTCCAGGGATGGTGACTCCACCACCTCCCCAGGCAACCTATTCCAATGCCTGACTACCCTAACAGTGGAAAGGTTTTCTAATATCTAATCTGAATCTCCCCAGTCTCAGTTTAAAGATAATTCCTCTGCTCCTGTCAGTTCAGGCCCAGCAAAGACCCATCCCTACCTCACTGCAGCTTCCTTTCAGGGAGTTCTAGAGAATGAGGAAGCCCCCTACCCCAATCCTCCTCAAGACAAAATAAACTCAGCTCCCTCAGCCACATAAGTCATGTTTTTTAGAATCTTCACAGGCCACAGATAGCTTCAAGATTTCTTCTTCAGCATGTATTCATAATTCAGTTCACTTCCCATTACTAACCTGTGGATGAAAATTTCCTTTCATAGAGAGTAACAGTGGAAGCTTTCCTGCCTGTGGATACCTGAGCAAATACACTTGGAATATCAAACACCTGCTAATTGGAGGCAGATGTCCAAAATCAACATGTGTGCCTACTTATGTGGGCAAATTACAAATTCCTCTCCAGCTGGACAAGAGAACTGGTTCAAGGATTTTGTTTCCAGCTGAGACCATGGCCATATTTGTTTGGAATTCCTTTGTATGTAAGGATGCTCTGGACAGCCCAATTGGCCAATGTACATGATTTAGACCAGTTATTTTCTAATAGCTCTGCCATTAGACCAGCCAAGTCTATGACAGGTTTTCTTCACAGCATTGTGAGATATCTCTATAAAACCATTCATTTTCACTGTCAAACTGTATTTCTTGTCTCTTAGTGTTCTTCCCAGAAAGACACCTAGACTTAACATGTAGCATCAAGATTGCACTGACAAAGGCACCACTCAGTGTGTGGAGATTTTGAGAAATAGCAATAACAATGTTGCCTTTTAATAAACCATGAGATACCTACCAACAGTTCAGAATCTTGCCTTAAAATGACTTACTACTGTCCACTAAATGTGTAAAAAATTACAAAATAATAACTGAAAAAGGTGTCATTTAAAAATAAAATTTTAGGACTAATACAGGTACAGGGTGTGTCTTAAGAAAAAATTAATCAAAAACCAAAACAGAAAATATCAAAAAATTATTCTGTGTTAAAACTACAATAATATGGCACATCCTTATCTTGTGTTTCTTTCTCTACTCCTGGTCATAAATTCCTGTGTGCTAATACCAAACTTAGAAAAAACATCTCTGTATTACATTTCTTTTCTTTGCAAATGTATTCGTGGAGTATAATTTTCTTATAAGTGGTCTTGTTATGAATGTTCTTACTATGCCTTTTTTTCCCCCAAGACAGAAATATACCCAAAGGAATACTGGTGTTTTCTTAAAGTGTTTTGCAGCTTTTTTATACCATGTGACAAACTTTCTGTGTATCATAATGAAAAAAATAAAAGAGGATTTTACAGAGGGGGAAAAAATAAAACAAAAATAAAACCACCAAAAAACAGACCTGCCAGACAACATACTTTGGATATGTTCTTCATAATACACCTGATTTAAAAAATAAAATTGTTTCAATGATTTTAATATCAGTGCCAAGAATTTCCAGGAGCAAACACTTCCTATCTCTAAAAAGAAATGACAGCAGAAGCAACTCCAGTTCTTTTGCCTGCAATTCCAATATCAAACCCCTAAGAAATGGTCTTCAGAAACATAGAAATCTTTGATCTTACTCACCTCCTGTCTCTCAATACATCTTATTACCTATTCACTGGTAATTGAGCAAGGAAACCAGAAAAACCCAAAACAAAACAAACAAAAATGCCAACCCAAACCAAGAACAGCAACAAAAAGAAAAACCCCACAGGAACAACAAAACCAAACTCCACAATCCTAAACACCAAATTTACTCAAGAAGATCAAGAAAATTTGAGATGACGCCTTGATGGTTGGAAACAAAGAGCAAATGACACAGAGCAATGTGCAAAGATACAAACCCTAGGTGTATATAAATTGATGGATGAATTACAATGTTAAAATTAGAAGAGAGCGAAGAAAGATGGATAATCTGCCTTTTTCATAATACATCAACATTTGCTCATGCTCAGAGATCTTTTTAAAATCCCTTTTTATCAAAAATTCCAGACTTCATTTTGACTTAGTAACAAAGCTTCTGAATAGGAGGAATAGAGCAAAATTAGGCTCAACAGCCTTAAACAGAGCATTGCAATTGGATGTTACTATAATAAAACTGCAACACTGCTCTGAAGAGGAAACAGAAGCTCATGGCTGTTACTCAGTAATTTTCTGAAAGATATGTTCAATAAAAATATATCCAGTTTCTGCACTACTAAATCTCACAAGGCCACAAAAGCTTTATATATTTTATTGAATTATGCCTGAAGTGTAGATTTGTAAATGAGAAACTATCTGTTCCTAAAACCTAGCAAGAAGATATTTTATTCTCCAAAACTGATTGTATCACTGTCTACTCCCCTCCCCAACACTTTTTCTTCCTAGACTATAAAGAGCAAGCTAAAATAGCAGAATATGTTCAAGACGCTTTTAACTGTTTAAAATACTGATCTGCATACCACAAAAATGGAGATGATTTTTTTAAAAGTGAGCAGTGCAATGAAATATTGTTACACCATGATAGAACAATCATTTTTATGCTCTCGTTATGATTTCAAGTAGGTAAGTTTATTGCATACAGCACTTACTCTCCTAGTGAAGCATGAACACAAAGACTGTTGCTGAGATACAACTAAATTTTTTAAAACCAACTAGGAAATGCTTTTTGCTTGTTTTGTTTCCAACCCTAATATATCTTTTTGATATATCTACGGATTTTGTCTATCCAAGTTGGCACTACATGCACAATAGAAAGTAGTCAAGGTTCCTCTCCATTTTGAATAAAAATATTCAAATTATTTGTTTAATTTTTAGTAACTCATTGGCTGGAAGTCCCTACATCTTAGCTGCTAACATAGTAAGACTTTGACATTCAAGAATATCAGAGGAGGGAAAAAAAATAATCACCTATGAAATTTTCATGCCTCTTTCCAACAAGTCCAGAGCTTCTAAAATGAGGAGTTCGTTTTTTCATAAGACCAGAAACCAGTGCTGCAGCCAGACTGCTGCCTGTCCTCTGTAACATCACCCAGCAGAGAAGGCCATATAATATAGAAAAGCAAACCAGAAGACTGGTGCCTCCCTGTGGAAAAATTACTGTATTTTCACAAATGTCAGACTGATCCAGCCATCAAAGGCAATGCTGCTGACTGGTGTCTGAGTCAGAGACAAACAAACAAATCTAAAGATAACTTTAATGGAGCAAATATAAAAGGATCAAAGACAGAGGAAAAGTAGGTGCATGCAACTGTAGCATATATTCACAGTTAGCTGGAAAACACAAAAATTCAAAGAGAGGGAGGGAGGAAACATGATTTCCTACTTCTAAAATTCAGACATAGGAATGGCACCTAAAAAAAGACTTGGAGACATAAATCTGGTTCACCTCTCCATCACCACAGTAAAGCCAGCAACAAGCCCGCTGCACACTCTGTCGAGGCACAGGCTGTCTGCAGGGCAAATGCTCTGACCTTAAATGCATACTGAAACCTCATTTGCTAACATCTAAACAAAAGCTTTATATATTTTATTGAATTATGGCAACTCTCAGGCAGTCCTGCTGAGAGAAGCCACTTTCCACAGTTTTCCACAGTCACATCCCACTATCAAGGGGTTACAAAGTCACTCTGTACTTTCCAAGCCAAAAGGTAGACAGTGTGCATGGACTGATGCTGAGTAGATTATAAAGATGGGCAGCTGGTGACCAGGTAGGTTTAAAATGTTTGTGGACAGGGACAGAAAAGGATATAAACAGAATCAAAGCACTGTTTAGGTGCCAGCCACCAAAGCAGGAGCTCTTTAAGGACTGAATTCCTCTCCTGATTCAGGAGGTTCACAAGAGCAGAGAATCGACTCCTGATTTACTTCATTCCTGCACAGCCCCTGCTGATGAGGGCTCAGCTTTTGCTCCAGTTAATGTCACCTGAAGAATAATCTTTTAAGGCCCAAAGCCAGATTCAGTAAGAATATACTTATCCTCCAGTCTTTACCTATCTTCAGACTAATAGCAATACAGAACAAAACTTAATTTTGTTGTATTAGCTCTATTATTATTTATAACAGAAAGCCTTAATCTCTTAACCTAATGCCAATTGCATTGTGGTTAGTTCTGCGGCTTAGATTTTCCTTACCTTACCAGTAGCTATTTACCTCTTTAAATAACACACACAGTTACATTACAATAAAACCAATTTGCAAGTATTGTTATTGCAGTAGGCAATGGGAAATTGCTTCTCACAAATATAGTGCAGTTTTTACAGTAAGAACTGTTTTTAACATATCCTAGGACAATATCAGTTTGTCATAATCAGTAAATTGCATCCCTGCCGCTGAATTTATATAATGACTTCAGCAGAGGTAACTACAACTATTAACTTCAGTAACTCTCCACAGTTTAATGAACAGGAAATATCTTGTGTTATCTCTGAAAATAAGCTGTTAAAGTTAGCAGCTTTCCAAAGCAATCTACATTGCAATAACTGCAGCTTGCCTTACTCTGAAGATCTGATAAAGGTACTGCTTCCTCAGAAGCACCAACAGGAGAAATCCACCTACTCTGAGAATTTCCTGTTGTTTTGAAAGCATACAGGAAAAAAGGATACCTTTTTCCACCCTGAATGTGTTCCTGCTCCTTTTTTTCATTAGAAAGAGCACTTCAGCAGGGCAGCTTATCCCTTTGTGATCTCAGGGACGCTAATAAATCACAAGTAATATGTTGAGTATTGGCCAGCTCTCTAATACTCCCATCAGCTGGACACCAGAAAATTCAGAGAATTGAAATGAACATTTAATGAGAACGGGAAAAGGTCTTGAGAATTCTTTTCATCTGGTTTCCATAAAAACATTATAAGTAAGGGCTACTAGGAATATTAAATATTGCAGTGAAGTCCAGCTCCCTTAAGACTGGACAGAAATTAGCACCCCTTCTAGGTGTTTTAAAAGTAAGTTCTAAAAGTTGCAAGGGCCAACAGCAAGGTTTATAGGAAGCCAAAAAGACCAAGTGAAAAAGGAAGTCAGAGCCTGGCATACTGAAGATTACTTTTCTTTTAACATGTTTTCAGAAACTTGGTGCATAGAATGATATTTAAGAGAGTCTTCAAAACAGCATTTATTTCAAATTAAACAATTAAGGTGCTAGCAAGTAAATGATGGGCAAGCCAGTGAAAACAGAATTGCCTATTACCAGAGAAGTAAGACCTAAGGAGAACACTAGTCCCCATTTTAACTTCTCTTTTTCTACACCTGCTACATACTATCCAGTGGTTGTTAATTGCTCTGAGGTACCATAAAATTTCAAATATTAGAAAATATATTTACACACAATTTTCATTACATATCTGGATATATTTCTATATCAACATACAGGTACTACTATGTCCACACAACTACACTTTAAAGAACTTTCAAGGTTCAAAGTTTTAAGGTTTCTTTAGAACACTGAGGTCTGGAGACACAGTTAATGAGCTTCTTTGCTTTTAACTAAGTATCAAGTTGAAATTGTCAAGAAAAAAGAAAAATCAAAGTGTCTTTTATGAAACTGGAACCAGCTCTGGGGAAAACAAGCACATTAGGATAAAGATTCTAACTGCTTCTTTGATTAACGTTTTCTTAGATAATTTTAGTCAATATTTCCATATATCCCAAAAAATTCTAAAAACAGGGTAGTTCATACTATACAATACTTTTATTAAAATTAATACCAAATTCAAGTAATGGGATGAAAAAAAGATTATCATCGGTTCATGCGACTTCACAAGCTATCAATATTTGTTGATATTATTGAACCAGGTGAACATGAGCTGTCAGTGTGTCCTGATATTATTGAACCAGGTGAACATGAGCTGTCAGTGTGTCCAGGTGGCCAAGAGGGCCAGTGGCATCCTGGCTCTCATCAGAAAAAGTGTAGCCAGGAGAAGTAGGAAGTGATTATCCCTCTGGCACTTGTGAGGTTGTACCTTTAGTCCTTGAGACAGTTTTAGGCCCCTCATGACAAAAAAAAACATTCAGGCACTGGAGGAGGACCAGACAAAGACCACAAAGCTGGTGAAGTATGTGAAGCACAAGTTTTCTGAGGAGCAGCTGAGGGACCTGGAGTTATTTAGCCTGGAGAAAAGGAGGCTGAGGGGACACCTCATCACACTCTACAACTGCCTGAAAGGAAACTGCAGCAAGGTGGGGGTCGGTCACTCTTTCCAGGCAACCACTGATAGGACAAGAGGAAATGGCCTCAAGCTGCAGCAGTGGAGATTCAGGTTGGACACGAGGAAGAATTTCATTACTGAAAAGGTGTTTCAGCAATGGAATGGACTGCCCAGGGAAGTGGTGGAGTATTCAAGAAACAGCTGAAGAGAGAACCTGATGCTACAGTTTACTTGAAAGTGATACGGTTTATTTGACATGTTGATGCTCAGTCAAAGGTTGGACTGGATGGTCTTGGAGGTCTTTTACGAGCTTAATCATTTTATGATTCTATATGGTAATAATTGCATAGACAATATTAGTTTTGGTTCCTCAGTTTAGTCCTCCATTTCACATTGATTGTCAGTAATCTTCAATATTGCCTTGGTTGATCATATGAAGACACAACAATGACAAGTACAGTAATTCAGAAATCTTACCTGTATACAACAAAAGATTAATTAAAGTCGCTGTGAGAACTATAACCTTGTTTAAACAAGCACAGTATGATAATGTTAAGTATATCCTTTAGGTGTCTGATGCAGAATACTTAACACTGAATCTCCTTCTGTTACTTTGGCTAAAGCATTTCCATCGTTCTTTTTCAATTAGATTTTGTAAATTTTGTGATATAAAGGAACAATATGAAGTTTCGATAATAGTTTTGCATTTTTTATTATACCCACAAGAAGTCAATGTGTCTTTCTAATTGCACATAATTAAGCTGTCACTGTGAATTCTGTATCACTGATAGTGAACAAAACCTTTTCATACTTTAAGAAATTAAGAAAATTATGCCCTAACATAACCAGAGGTAATAATTAAAAAAATTAAAGTCTGAAATTATATTCGAATGTGAACTGGGATAACACTTGGTCTGATCAGATCCACCTAGAACAACATTAGCCCTAATGTTGCTGGAAACTTCCCACAGTAAGAACTGTGTTTCAGTATACTAAATTCATCATATGTAAGAACATAGAGAGTTTACAGAAAATCTGTGTTTCCCTCTAAATAAATTTTCCATACATAGATTGTATCCTTTGTGGCATAAATTAGTCTAGAAACAACAGCAGACAAATTTAAGCTGCTCAGACTGAAATTTCCTATGTTGCATGTCTACCTCGGGCTGATTTCTTTTTCCTTTAAGTTTCATTTAAAATAGTTCAGCCTACTTTTAGGGGACAAAAATACAGTGCTTTACACTATGCTGGAAAGCTTCTGTGCTTTGAAGTGCAGGCTTGAAATCAGGATGTGAAATGTCTGGGTGTCAAGAATATGTCTTTTGCAATCCCTATGAAAAATCCAAGGGGAAAAAAATATTTTTAAAAGGTGGCAGTTCAATAATACTCTTCCATTCCTCCACTCAGCTGATTGAGCCGCTTAATGTGGAACGCAGGGCAGAATGACATGCACATGTGGGAGCCAAAAAATAGCCCAGTTTTGATCTCCATGTGGCACAAATATGAGAGCATGGGAAGGGGGAGAATTGGTTTTCACACAAGTGCTTTGTCTAAGTTTCTGTCCTGTTCAGCAATGTCAAAATCAGCAACCAGAAATTTGCGTTGATTGGCAACAATCGACAGTTCAAGTAAAATTCCCAAACTTCCCTGAGATGTGTTGCCCATGAAACTGTCTCCTAAAGAGGCAGCCCTGCTCTGCTTCTGAGCAGTAATACTGACATTAACACTGCTGTGCCTACCCAATGAAATGGGTCAGAAAATGATCTCTGCTCAAAGCTAAACCAGCCAGATTTATTTATTTGTTTATTTATTTGTGCAGACCTAACCTCCAAAGAACAACAACTCCTTCTAGGCAGATGAGTATTTCATGCCATTTTAAGTGTAGATGGAATTATGGGATTAGAAATGACTTCTAAGGAAACAAAAAAGTCATATTTTAAATGTTTAACCAAGCATTAATTAGGTGTGAAACTCTGAGCTAGTCTATTAATAATGAAGTTGCCAACTAAAAATTTAAAGAATCAGAGATCAAATAAAGATAAAACAGACTAATCTTTTTTCTGCATCTTTATATAGTGAAGTATTTTATGTAATTTAGTCTTTTCATACTTAGAAGAAAAATGACCTCCTACCATTTCAGAAAAGCAGTTGAACTGGATCAAAACTGTCCACTTAGATACTACCAATTAAAGATATATTACAGAACTGCACCTGCATGTCAGAATAAGATTTAAAACTCATATGGATGTAAGTGTTCTTTTCAAGATGAAGATCCAGTTTTCCATAATTTACAAGCAACTTATTCATTAATATAAGCACAAGAAGAATTTCTGTATAAATCAAGACTTCATAGGGTTGCAGTCCCAATGCAAAGGTAGAAGTGAATCCAGATAAAACAATATGATTCAAGCTACAAGTGCACTTTCCATTTGAGCTTTCTATTGCTCATATTATGGAAAGGAATATTGACATCTTCATATCAAAATATTTAATGGCAAAGCATGTGCATAAGAACATGGTTTATGGATTGCTTTCTATGAGCATGAGCTATCCAGAATTATTGAAATAACTCCCTGCTACTTTTCTTCTCACAGTAAAGATTGCAAGTGATATTTTGCTTTGTGATTCACTTTCCTCTCCAGACAATAATTCCCCTCCATCTTTAGTTTCCCTTTCCAGACGTTTTTATAAATAAAGAAGGCAAATGCAAAGCTAAAAGAATTATAAACATAATCCATTATGTATTATATTCAAATGCATTCCATTAAAAATTATTCCAAGTAAGAAATGTGTAAGTGAAAAATATTTTTAACTATTTCAGAAACTACCAATAATTTTCTGGACATTTTTAAATTGACTACAGGTATTTCACACTAGTCATTTATTGTTTACATTTGCTTTGCAAATATGCTCTCACAGTGTAGTTGAATGTCTTGGTTTAATTTATTTTGTAACAACATAGCTGGTTCTAATAAATATTTTTAAAACATGTAGAAGGAGACACGGCAGGTCTGTGTTTTCCTAATTTTGTATTCTCCTTCTTTAAAAATCTTACATACTGACAGCAATCAGTCTCTATTTATCTGCTTTAAGTGATTAAATGTTCTTGGTGTGGCCTTAATGTAACAGAGAGTAATAGAGTGCTTTTGATTTCATAGAGATGCTTTATATTTCTACTACCAAAACCAAGACTGAAGTCATGTGCAGGCTCTTGTCAAACCTGACTGCCGTTTACATTAAGACTTCTTCACAGAACTGCTGCTTCCTGAAATACCATTAGTGCAAAAGCAAATTAGATCCCTTAAGTCAATGACCTGGTAGTTGATCGAGTTAAACCTGGGGGGCAGAGGGAGGTGGGGTGGGTGGGTGTAAAATTGGCTCCTTGGAACTTTCCCATGGTTGTACCTTTGGATGTGTGACTAGCTATAGATTGCAAGAAATAAAACTTGTTATGCAGTCCTTAGAGGGCTATTTTTGTAGCTTCTTTGTCTGAATAAAACTGAAAATTAAAGTTCAAAGCAGCCTCTCTTTTAAGACACTGAGATGATCTAACCTGTACAGGTTCAAGTAGAATTGGTTAATAATACTTTTACAAGCATCCAGTTGTCTAAAATACAATTAGAAGCTTGAGCATGTTTTTCAAAGTCAGCACTTGTCTCAAGATCATTAAGATCACATGGAATGGCAATCACAGGTTCTAGCACCAGCATCAGCAAAAACACTGACTTCCACTCAGGATGATGACACTCTGTGAACAGTGCTCAAACTCTTGAAGGAGAGCAGCCAGCATAGAGATGTCCCAAATGATTATGAATTGTCCCTCCAGAGGGTTTAGTGGTGATGAGTTAGAAGGTTGTTTTTCACGTGTTGTGACCAAGAGCTTGAGCAAAACAAGAAGAGGCTCATAGGAAAATGTTACCAACCAAAGAGCCTGTATCCAGGTTGCTTATCTATCTGCAGTTCTCAAAATACCACTAAAGTGAAGTGTTGCTATCCACCTCTTCCAGATAAGAAAACTGGAGAGTTTTGTCACAGAATAGTAAGAAAGCAAGGCCAGTGTTATGTTTCCTTCACTTTTCTATTCAAGACACAGGGTCCTTGCACTCCTTTCAGCTGGTGTCATATTCCCTCTTTACAGCAGTAAACCATGGACCACCATTATAATTTTTTTTCCTGCTCAAAAACTGCCTCATTGAAAAACGGCATACTAATACTTCAAGAAGAATAAAACCTCTTAGCTCTTCCTGTGTCCTTGGCTTACATGAGAGCCTCAGCAGCCTGTCAGGTGTTCTATATGCTCACAGGAGTAATTATGGTACTGTTAAATAGAATTTTAAAGAGAGTTCATCAAGGGTGTTTAGAAATTAACTAATCCACAAGATTGGCTTGTGAATCTGTTTACCATCCAAACATGAATAAAAACATTAAATAGATACAGCAACTGTTAAATACTATTGTAAACACTGAAAGAAACAAGTAAGGACATGAAAAGGGCTCAATATTCATAGGGAAAAATATCTTGCTTTACACCCTTTCAGGTGAAAAGTGATGCCTGAAAGTTACTGGACTAAGACATCATTTTTCCTGCCTCACATCCTCAGACCATTAAAATAACTAAGACCCTGCTTTCCCTGAGATGTTTCTTTAGAAACATCTAATACTACTCTCTCAAAAATCCATCTCTCATTTCTGCTTTTCCAGGTTCCACTTTTATTGTTAGTGTTCCTTCTACTACTTTAAGTCGCCTCAGTATACAGGTGCAGAAAGATGACAATAATATTTGAATATGTTTTCTCCCCAGTTCATCTCTGATTTAGCTCTTTTTTTTAGGATAATGGCAATTGTTACTCTAGGAACATCAATATTAGTGTTAACCAAAGCAGATTCCTCAAAAACAAAGTTTAAATAGTAGCACATTCCTATATGATCGTGGCTATGTGTGCATCAGTCATCCTACAACCACCCTGAAGCTTTCCCCAAGACACCCCTGAATTTCCAGCAGTATCTGCTAGTTAAGCACTGCCTCTGATCTGCCCTTTTCCCTCACACCATTGGTGATGGTTCCTGCAAGAAAAGGCCATTATCAGGTAATCAAGCACCAAGAAAAACAACAACAACAACGAAAAAAATATCACTGAATTGTCTGTATGTGGCAATGTTGTTTCTTGCCCTGGGGAGGGTGGGCTGCAGGGGCAGCTTTCCTGAGAAGGGGATCAGGGGCAGAAATGCAAGCAACTCTCCTGCCTAGTGATAGCCTTTAAAAGATGCGTAGAATCAAATTTGGTGCGTTAGGGACAGCTAAGAAGCAAAGAAGCTTAACCACAACCAACTCCACAGATTTCCAAATTTCCACAGACACCTACTCAAACTGCACAAGCTGTAAAACACTGTGTATCTCACTATCAAAATGCCTCAGCTCAGGTCTTTCAGTAAACATGAATCACCTTAAAAATCCTTCTACTCTCTTACACTTTCTTTCAGATGGATCATTTTTCCTTTTTTCTTTAATTTTAAATAGCTAATTACCTTGTCACAGCCTAGAGTTTTATTGCTGACCCTTCTCCACCCAAGCAGACCTCTCTGGGCTGGGTCTCACTATTCACAGAAAGCAACAGTGGTGAAATTCCTGTACTTGGAGAAATGCTGCTGTTCACACAGAAGATGCAAACTGCCCTTTTCCCTTAAAGACAAAATAAGAGTTTAAGCAGTTTCCTGTCCCAGTAGTCATAGCCTGGGGAGACATGACTGACTCTCACTTCAGGCTGAGGATGGCATTTGAGTGGAGACCAGGTGACCACTGAGCCCCAGCTTCACCTGCTGCCAGACCCATGGTGTTCCCTAATCTTCTGGGCTTTGCTGTTGATCCTCACTCAGCTAGGGTTTCTTCTTGGGAGATGTAGGACTGCACAAGTCACTACAACAGTCATCCAAGTCCTGCTGAACCAACCAACAAGCCTACCAAACAAAAAACCTAAACCCAAGCCCTACAGCCATAAAGACACTACTATGGCGGTGATAGTATTTGGTGCTTGTAAAGAAATGAAAGAACTACCCTTTCCTTGAGTATGTATGAAGTTCCTCTTCAGACAAAGAAGATGGAAAGAGCTCTGCTTTCTCAGAGGATTTCTTCCTGAAGAAGTCTGCTTCAGACTTCCTGTTGGAAATCTGCTTCAGCACAAAGGAAATAGATTTTTTTCCTCTGGTACTACTCATTAATTTCAAGCTGGACTAAAAGATGCAAGTCAGAAATTTGCCAGCAACACTGATAAAAGCATCATGAGAAAATCCATAAGTCATAATTATAAAACAGAGCAAGACCATAAGCTTCATAGTGGGTCTAAAGGCTCATTAAAAAGTGCAGGGCTTGGGGGGGAAGAAAAAGGTGGAAGTGGTGATGATAATAAATCTTTTATAATCTTGGCTGTGGGAAAGAAGAGTTCATATGATGTGTTTTGTGATTAAGAGCTTGATTACTAGAGGAAGATAGAAAAACTGAAATTCATGCAAGAGGAGTTTAAAGTTAAGTGGCTTTTTGAGGAAAATTTCTGAATTAACTTTGGAGTAGTAAATGAAATATAGGACTCTCCAGTGGTGTGCAAAAGATCATGATATTTTAATCTCCCTTTTATTTATTCATAGTTTTCCCCTTTTCTGTTATTATTAAATAAATTATGGAAAATGTCTTACATAAAAATCCCTACAACCCAACAGAGGCATAGAGAATAAAGATAAACTGAATTTCTCATAGTCATGTACAAAGGCATTAGGCATGGCAGCTGTGTGAGCAGAGAAAGCAGATATCCCAATTTCCCTCTTAAATGGCCTGTATCCTCTAGTAGTGACTACTGTGTCAAGATCCATGAGGCAGAAAGTGGCAAGGGGAGAAAATAACTATTTTCTGGATAGTGACCCTTTTTAAGCACCAACAAGACTACCCAATCCTCTCAAAGCTGAAGCTCTTCTAGGCATGCAGAGAAGCAGTCTTCCATGTGCTTGTGGAAAAATTGAGATAAAAAAAGTGTGGCAGCATTAAACGAGTAAGGCTGAAGCTGTTTGAAAATGTTTAGGGTTGAAATTTGGGATTTATTAATGTTTTTATCTCAAGTTTTAATGGGCTTGAAATAAGTGGTGTGTCTCAAAAGGTACTGACTCTTGCTTCCAAGTACTGGTAGAGAGGTCATCCAAACTTTTAGAGATCAGTGTTTCTATCAAGCTTCTTCAATTCCAAAGTTTGTTACTTGAGCCCTAGATAATATTCTCATAAAGCAATTATAAAAGTAAGAGTTTCAATCCTACTTTCAAACAGCATATAGCTTAATACTACTGACAAATGCACACTCAGTCACTGGGAGAGGCATTTTAGTCACTGTATTCCTGCTTTCGAAATAGGCCCTGCACCACCATATGTGCTGCTACAGGGACTAATTTTTAAATTCCACTTACTCAGCTGTCATATCCACATCATACTCTGGATATATATTCCATCATATTATGGAATCATCAACTCATGACCTGGAGTCACTCCCCCAGCACCCACACTGCTTCTCAGACATCGAAGCAGCACAGCTGCTAAAAACTATGCTAAACATAGTTTAGCTTGTGCTAAACTGTGTGCAATTGGAAGAGACATGTCTTAGATATAATTTTAAAAATCAGCTTAAGAATAAAGTATCAGAAAAACGGAAATAATTTAATTACTGGGTAAAAATAAATTTCTGTCAAAATTAGGGAAAAGAAAGAAGCATGGTAATAAACAAGGTCATGTTTCTGCAGTTATACTGTGATGCCATAAAGTTATTTTCCCTGACTCCTCTGAGGATTTTTCTCACTCTTAGCTACATAGTAATTCCTGGTTCTGGACAGGGAAGGACAATAGAGGAAACTGAAAGTGCACACATAAGTAAAAAACTTAATTTCTCTTATATAAGTGTGAGGATGCTGGAAGTGGGAAGGGCACTATCAGGGCATTTTTTCTTTTTGCAAAGCAAATTTTGGGAGGTTTGGTAGACTATCCTGAGACATGCCCTTGGACCTCTCTAGGATGGTATAGGGGCTTTGAACCAATGAACAACAAAAAACCTTCCCTTAATGAAATTAAATCAGAAAACCAAAACCACACACCATGCACAAAAAATTTACGTAGCTTTAGCTATACCTTATGACAACAAAAACCCTTTAAAATATTGACATTCAAAACCAACTAGACACACTAAACAAACAAAACTAGCTTGTCTCTCCCAGAAGAAAGGCTCATTACAGAGGCACCAGAACTCTAAAGTCGGTTAAGATAATAGAGTCAGTCATTAACATCTTGTATGCAAAAATTTTAGAGAAATTTTTCAAACCAATATTCTTATTTGTTAGTAATGTTCTTCAAGAGAAATCACTATTCCTGGTGTCCCTGTTGAGTACAGTCAATCTCTTCACTTAACAGTTTATTAATAATCTCCAAGTTTCTGCCAAGATAAGTAAATTTCTCTTGCATTTTAGGTTTAAATTTATTTGTTTTTTTCTCAAGGGTTCTTTCATAGGCAAGATTTGGAAAGAATACAGCTGTCAGTTATGTTTTAGACTAAGGTTTTGGCAGGGACATGTATTTTCTGAATATTGAAGTCAAATCTGTCTAAGAACTGATAGGGCAAGGTCAAACCACAGTAATCTTTGGAAAGTAAGTAATGAATCTTTTCACATATTTTGTCAGGAATCACTTTTCTAGTAGAAAGGCCATGGAGATACAGTACACAGAGAGGCGTGCATAAAGATAAATATTTATATACACAAGTACCCAAATATGTGTGTTCATATAATGCATTAAGAACTGGGGAAAAAAACGTGACCTTCACTTCTAACATCATAGTCTGTGCCAATCTTGATGACTGAACAGGTTCTAATCTATTATATCCTCATTTCTGTAAGAAGTAGGGAAAAGGTGTTAGGGGTGCAGCCCTCAAGAAAACACTTATTTTTTTAAAAACCTCAGGCAACAGTGCATTTCCTTCTAAAAAGACAAGTACCTGTTGAAAATTTTAGAATAAATAGATCAAGAGGTTGGCAGTTTAAAGCATTTTATGAAGTAATTGATGAACATAAAGGATTGTGGTTTAAATGCAGATAGGAATTAAATCTTCAAACCCCACAGATCCTAAAGATCTGTACTCTAGTTGAACACATGGCATAGTGATAAATCAATGGATGAGGAGTCCTGTCCCTCCAGTCCCCTGTTCCTTGGGGAATTAAATTCAAATATTATTGATAATTCTGCGCTCTTCCCAGAAGAGCCATGGAAAACAAAGCTGCTTACTAACAAGAGCAGCAAAGAGAAAGGCACGGCAGATGAGCTCCTACCCATCCATTCCTGCCTGGGGCTGCATTTCCATGCAATTTATTAGTCTCCTTGCAAATTGTCATGTTGGACTGCTCTCTTCCTGAGGACAAATATGATGAATAGGGTCCCAGATTTCTGCTATCAGATGTAAAGTTTGAATTTCATTTCTTCCTAACTCTCAAAAGCAAAAGGATCATTTTCCCCAGCACAGGTTGGTTAATTTAAATATCCAGATGGAGAAAATACTAGCAACTTTTCTGTTTTCTTTTATAACAAACATATAACAGATCCCAGCTGGGGAATGGAGAAAAACAGGAAAATATCCTGGCAGTTAGTCAAGTCTAGAAAGAGATAGAATAGTATTGAGCCAACTTTAGATGAACTATCACTCTTTTCAAGTCACAGGAAGGTGTCTTTATCACAAGAAATAGGCATTTACAAGGGAAAAATGCAAATAAAGTAACAAGGATGTTTTCACACGAGGAGTGAGCTTGTTGCTTCCCTTTTCACCACACCTGTATGTACAGTAAACATGAACCAGTTTTCATCTTTAAGATGAAACTGAGAACTCGTGGAAAATATGCCTTCTACAATTCTCAATAAGCATTTTCAAACATAGTCGGAGTTAAGTCAATAAGGACATTGAAATCAACAATCTGATTTTGTATTTAGATTTCTGAGGATACTTGAGGACTTTGGGAGCTGAAATGTTCTGCACGTTCTTAACACTTGCATCTATCATCAGTGTCTGAAGATAGTTACTGTCAAGGACCACACATCTGCATCATCCTTCCTTTGTCCCTGTGGTTCTCAACATAGCCAACCCTAGAATCAATGGTCTTGAAAGAGCTCTCCCTACTGGCATGTGCATTCAGTTTCCTTCAGCCCTCTCAACATTGATAGAGGTACTGCTTTTTAAAAAGGTAGATTAAAAAAAACCCACCAAGTTTTGTTTAATGTTTATCTTAGAGGGATACGAAACCTGGGTTTGTCCTTCAGTGGCAGAATGAGTAATGAGAATGGTAGAATGCATTCCTCTAAAAAGAAGCACACTGGTGTAAAAGGAAGTATTTAAGAGCAATAGAACCTGAGAGGGGAGACCAAACCAGAGTTTGCTACTAATGTCATTATGCTTGCACTTCCTGGAGTTATTCTATCTACAGGAAAAATGCAGGTCAAGATGGAAAAATAGAAATTTGTGTTTGGAGGTTATTTTAAAATCTACTGAACACCAATGATGAATGCAGTAACAGCACATGGAGAATATATTGTATAAACTAGACTTTTTGAGATCCATGCCAAAATATTTTCTTAAAAGAAAAAAGGGAGTTAGATACTATTTCAGAAAATTTAAAAAAAAGTAGACATCAAAAGGAGTACCCTAATTATTGTGATTTTAAAAATTATGTGGTTCTTGATAGTACTGAATATCGCAAAAGAACATTTGAGAGCATTTGCACTCAAGAAAACAAGACAGGGATATTATTTCAAGCTTATTTACATTACAAAATAGAGCAGCACTTTCCTTCCACTAAAGAGGGAAATAGAGAGCCTTAATGTTCTGCTGTTAGTTTATCCAAGTGTACTCCACTTATCCATGCACCAGCCACTCACTCCTGTGTTCGAGCCATTAAGAGTAAGCATCTGCTACATTTCTCAGCCTGAAAGCTGGCCTAATAGCTCAAATTAACTCAAGTCATGTGTATTTCTCTCTAGATTCACACATGCAAACCAGGACTACTTCTGGATATCACACCACAAATAACTTCCATGAACTATGAAAAGATGTTGTAATAAGCATTTTTAACAATGTAAACAGAAATAATTTCCTGCTTAGAATTAGTTTCATCCATCCAAAAATCTTACTAAAGATTGTTCAAAACTCCAAACTCTACAATTTTTGCATTTCTTATTCAGCCAACTGTTTTTCCTTAGTTATTCGGGCTATAAAATCAAACACATTGCTATTGCATTATTTCCTAGGAAATAGATGATTTGCCCTCCAATTTCAGCCTTTATGCGCATTTTAGAGACATGCAAAGGAAGGTGATACAGACTTTGCTTTTGAAAGGGAATAAGGGCCTAAATGTGACCTGAGGCCACAGGTAGGATACATTCTTTTTCCTCTGCAGCCAGAAGTGCTAAACAAAGTGGGGGGAGAAAGAAATTGAAATTGTCCTCCGTACTTCGCTTTTCCATTGAGGCCCAAGCTTGCACATTTCACTTATTGGGAGGATGAAGAGGAAAAAAAACCACACAGCACAATAGAAATAGCAGGAAAAAGAATAACATACAGCTTTTTAAGAATTCCATTCCCTCCACCATCTACTGAAAAAACAGTAGTCCTGTTGCCAAGCTCCCTGGCTCTACTCTAATTCTAACTTGTATTCCTCTGGTGTTAATCATTTATTATCTGACCTAAAACACTAGAACTAACCAATACGGAACTCCCACGGAGAAAGCAAGATTTTAAGAAAAAACAAAGAGACAAAAAGTTCAGCACAGGAAAAAAAAAAAAAAGAAAAAAAAAGGGGATAATTGAGGATGAGGCTTTTTCAGAGAGTGCAGCCATCAAGTATTGGCTACAACAAGAAATAGTGTGGTGCAGGTCAACAGCATGCTATAAAAATTTATCATAGATCAAAGAATCATCAATAATGCAGCTATATTGCTATTTTCCATATGTAATTCCTTTTACAGCTTTTTATCAATGCCAAAAGGAACACACAAACTTTTGTGCCCTCTTAACTTCTTCCCCTACAGAGGGGTGACACCGATAGGTAAAATGTTGGTTTTGGCACAATTAACATCACACTGTTGGATTCTTCCCTCAGGCTGACCCCCAAAGTCTGCTCAATGTTTGTGCTGCACACTGTTCCAACAGCACTTCCACCTCATGTGGGACATCACTGCTATAGGGTGTCCCAGAATTAGGGGGTGGCTTCTTTCTAACGTGGTGGTCACTGCTGCTACAGATTTAATACAGGCTGGTGCTCCTGCTGCCAGCAACATCTAGGTGCATGCAGGGCGAGGTGAGATCTAGGCACAACTAGGTGAGATCTGGGTGCAACTCTCTGGTGAGGTCCTCATTGCTGTACTGCCACTCCATGGGCTCTTCTTTTTTGTTCATGTATAAATTGAATGGATTTGCATAACCCAGGAGCACAAGAGAGGCACTGATGCCAAAGTTTCACTCTCATTTTAAAAGCCATTCCTATCCTAGACCTCAAGCCATTTCTTCTATCTCCTCATTCCTTCCTGCTTCTGCCAGAGATTTGGATAATTCTCCCAACCCAAATCATGTATATTCTATCTACTTTTACTACTGAACAATAAACAACCCTGAAGAGATTCTCTTTAAATTTTCTTGAACTTTTTTTTTATACTTCCAAGGTAAGTGATGGGCAAATGTATAAAGCACATCTAGAGATTTACAATACAGATAACTGAATAACTGTTCTAATACCAGAAGTAATAAAATGGCTCAGGAAAGATGACACTGACTTTATCAAGCCTTCTAAGAGGGGAAAAAAGTTAGGGTGGTGGGGTAGGAAACAAAATCAGAGTTGAAGTCACAGGTCTTGATCTAATGCTTGCCAGATCAAAGCAAAATATAGGCAAAAATAGGTACTTGAAAGAGTTTGATACAAGTTCATGGATGCAATCTTCACTGTAGCCATTATCAGCACTTTTTGACCTGCCTTTTTATATGAAAGCAGCAACACCGTGTTTAAACAGAGTTTCATTCTACTGATTATTTACAAATATCTGCCTTATTTACAGTTTCAGAACAGTATCAATTCACTTTACATGAAGACATTGTGAACTATGAATATATGAATATCATATATATAATAAATGAATATTATTTATTCATAGTTTTGCAGCTATAGTTTGTGTGCTGTGCTGTCAGATGCCTTCCAGATTTTGGATATATGCTGTCTACCATGCCAACTGCTAGGTCTGTGACACTTCAAAAGAGATAAAACTTCTCACAACTAGGCTTCAGCCTCTAGCCCAGTGATCAAATCTTTACTGCAGATTTGGAATGCCTAGATATCTAAATCCAGGAATTTTTTTCTTTTTTTTTTTTTCCTTTTATGTTCAAAGATTCTGGTCCTTTTAAGTCTCATGGGAAAATATATGGGACTTTCTAAAAATCCCCTATATTTCATGCCAAAACCTGACCATATAATTGAATATAGCTGATCTTATGGGAAGGTCTGAATAGCAGAGAGAAGTGCTTGCAGACATATTACACAATATCTATTAGTAAAGCACTTCACTTGGAATAATTTTGGTTTTTGTGGTTTAAAACTTCACAATAAAATTATCAGGGGAAATTCTTATGTTTTAATTAATTACAAAGCAAACAATTTGATCAACACTGGCAAAAATCTGTCATTCACCTCTTTAGAAAGTCAGATTTACGCTAGGCTAACTGTACCCTGCTTTGGCTTTTCTTTTTTGGTTTTCATGCCAGTAAATTCACTGGTACTGCTGTGACTTCAGCAGAAGCAGACTCTATGTTCCGGATGGAGAGTTGCTTACTCAACAGGAAAAAAGTCAAGTCCCCACACTGGACACTTGTAATTTCAGTTGACTTCTAATTTTTGCGCTAGAATATTATTATAGAATATTCCCCCACCCTCACCCACCTACAGAGCACTGTTGCTACCACATGCATAATTGTTATTCAGAGAACACAGGACCAAAGTGTTGGTATTTAATGGGCACAGATCTTTCTATTTAATGCCCGTCAGATCTTAGCTGGTGCTAAGCCTGGAAATTTTTAGCAAGACCTTAAAATCCAACAACACTATTGCATTCCAACACTTACTTATTTCCTGGAAAGCAGTAAATTACTGCTTACTTTTGAATGTTTCTGTCAACATTTTTGTTTTGTGAAGCTAGGATTTCTGCTGCAACAGTATCACTGCGCTTAGCGGCTTCTGTAGAGTCACAAATAACTTGGTCTTTTTTTGCTCTTAAGCACAGATTTTAGGAAGAGACCATTTGGACATGCTGGAGCAAGTGATTCCTGGTAGACTAAAAGAAGTCAGCAAAGCCATCCTGCCTGTCTCTGCTCTGGTAGGCTTCTGAAAAAAGACAAAAGCTACTAAGGAGATACCAGCCCACTTCCTGTTACCATTTTTTGGTGCTGCATAAGGGGAAGACAAATAAGGGGAAAATTGCACCAATTATGCAAAAAGAATTCTCCTGGGTTTTGTCTATTTGTTGTGAATCAAACCTGTATCACAAAACTAAAGCACAGTAATTTTCTTTGCCACACCTGCTAGGAATTACATGACTGGCACCTTTCTCCCAAGCACCACTGGACACCTCTTTAGCACCCCAGAGCAATCCCTGTTGGCAGAGACCTGAGGTCAACAACTTTACACCACTCTAGATGGCAAGGCCCTGCAGCACCTCTTTTGCTGGGGGCAAAGCTTGCTTTGGAAGCTGGGCTGACCTGGGCAGTGACAGCACAGCAAACAGCTCACTAAGCCACAGGGATTTCAGCATCAGGTATTTACACATGCACCTGTCAAAACCACAAGTGAATGTTCTGGAGTAACAGCCATAAAAGAACCTTATTTGGATGATCCTTCTTTTGGATGAGACAGTGTCCTTCTGTCTCTAAGATCAGGAGATAATTGTTTAACAGGCATGCCATGTTTGAATGGTGCCCAGGAGGACAGCAATACAGTATTTCAGAGTAATAAATGGTATACACCCCTCCCACCCACCCCGGCCAAAGCTGTTTAAGAACATGCAGATAAAAGTGATTAATTTCAGAAAGCTGCATATTATAAATGCTAAATTGTGCTGCCAATATAGTTTCAGCTCACCGTGAGACTAATAAGGTAAAATTTATGTTACTCAATAATATATTTATTAAAATAAGTTCCATGTGAATATCTAGGTGGCTTCTTTATTACACTGCAACATGAGCTGACCAGGGTATTATATACTGACATAAATACTCCAAAAGTACTTATATTTCATGTTGCACTGTACAATAGCCTATCAATAATAATATTGGAATTCAGCTAGAAAATAAAAAGCTTTCAAAAAGAAAAAAATCATTTAGCAGGCTTCTACTAACTATTTCTGAGATACCTTTTGTAGACTGGAAAAAAGGTTACTTTCTGCACATACCTTCAGGCAAAACACAGGTATATAACCTATCCCTCACCCCCTTGTTAAACCATTTGGATACAGGGAGGTTTCAAATTCACAAGTGCCATCCAGCTGTTTGACTCACCCAAGGAAAAGCAGTATGTTGCCTTTTATATTGTGATTTCTGCCAAGTCCTACTTTGCCAGTCAAGAAAGTAAAAGAGAAAGTGCAATTCCAAACAAGATTGTGGCATGAAATTGGTCACTTGGGATGTCATGTGAGTAGAAAATTGTGTGGTTAAGGTATGTGAACTTCTCCTTGAACTGAGGAAAGCTGATTTCAAGACAGGTGTTAAAATGAATATTTAAAAAATCTACTTTCTCTATTAAAATACTTAGTCCTTCCATTCTTACCTTTAGTGTTAGAGAACTGTTTTTAGCTACTCATGATTCAAAATGGATTTCTACTTTGTGATGGAACAGTAAAGATCATGATCCTAACAATCCAATCTCCAATACATCTCTAAGGAATCATTGCAATTTGCTTTGGAAATTCCACATCCCATGATAGTTAATTTGTTCATATTTATCACAGTTTCAATCTGTATTCTAATTAATTTCTCTTGCTAAGAGTACACATCTGCAAACTTGAAACACTTTTTTTTTTGAGCATAGAAATGTTTTGCTGTATGAAGCTCTCTGCTATGCCAAGTTACAGAATTCCTGGCCATAAAATGTGTGTGTGTTATCAGCTGAGTGCAGTGTTTTGTATAGGCTATTTTTGTATGATTTTACTTATATAATTTTCTTTTGAGTATATTGTCTTCTCACTCTTTGGGCTTCTATTTAAGATTATTCTGGAAAAGGTGCTGACCATTTAGCACAAAGTCTAGACTTACTTTACACCCTTCCCTACTTTATTAATCTCTCATGGTTCATGGATACAAACTTTGATGGTATTCCTGAATCAGTGGACAGTTCACTCCTCTGAAGGACATGAGATTTATCCATGTATATCTACTTCCTGGACTTGGGGGACAGGGAAAAAACCAAAACAACCCATTCAAAGGACAACTCTAACAACTACAAACAGTATCAAGTCAGCTATGAAGTAGCACAGACTTCAATGGTCCACATTATTTTTTTCTGCATGAATGGACAGAGTAACAAAAGATTTGTTATCCCCTCCAAGTTTTAAGAGTGAGCAGGCACATGTGCAAACATGCATATCCACAACACTATGGTAAGAAGGCAAACTTTAAATCATAACCTCAGCTGAAAGAATAAGTGCAAGCTAATAAAAACACCAGATATATATTTATATATATATATTTATATATATATATATATATATATATATAAATGGGGGTGGAAGAAGGGGCAAAAGAGAAGTGGAACATGAAGGGGATTGACCTGGGATTTTACAAAACGTAGAATAGGTCAGTTCAGATTTATTGTAGGTCTACTCCGGGTGTCAGGATGAGATCAGTTCAGGTATTTGTTCTGTAAGCATAATTTGTTCATTGCACAGACAGCAGGAAGTGAAAGGGAAGCAATCAATCATCTTCCTACAGTATGTCACATCATCTTGGTCTGAATTTAAGCCACACAACTGGATAAATTCTTACTTAAATCAGAATTCATATACAGGGAGTAAATTAAACATGACAAACTAAACCTAACAGAAAAATGCAAACAATTACGCGTGGGAAGGCAAAAAAGCTAACTTTTTGTATCGGTGACTATAGCTGTGGGGCTGTGACTTAACAAGTTCTAAATCTAGATGGAAAACAGAGAGAGCCCCATTATTAATTCCTGAGTTGCTGATCTCTTGCATTGCTGCTGTCCTCTGGTTCCTACCATTAAAGTCCTTACACAGGTTAAAGTGTTTGGTCTTCACATCTTTAACATTGCCTGACATTTGTGTGAAGACCACAGGCTGACAACCAACCGTGGGGATCATTCAGCCTCCCCAACATCTACTGAGAAAAGAAGTAAACCAAAAACCACAAATCAAAACAAACAAAAGTAACTCACCACAAAATACCAAACCAAAACAGGCAAAAAACTACCAAGGACCACAAATTCCTTTCCAATAGAGTGGGGGGGGAAAAATTTTCTTCAGCAGGAAGGAAAAATCCAGTCCAGAAAATGGGAAAAAGCCCAGATCTGATGTCCCTTGTTGCTCTATTAGCTGCTGATAGAGGAAGAAGTTACCAGTCAGCAAACAAATAGGAAGACAGAACTGGAGTAACTCATCCTGTGTTTACTTCTGTTCTCCAAACCCAAGCATTTGTGGCTATTTTTGTTAAACTGGGGGTAGGGGGTGGTGTTGGGGAAAACCAATTTACACTCTTAAAACTGCAGCTTCCTTACAGGTCCCCTTGCAACAGCCTCAATGTGAATTATTGGTGTTTTAGAGCCAGTTGCTGAGAGTGACCCATTGAAAGCTCTTAGCACAGTCTTAGTCTTCAGTAGAAGGGAAAAGAAAAGCATGGGACAATTGCTCAAAGAAAAAATTCTTATCTCTTACAAAATTTGTTTAATATATGTATTTATTTTAGATGCTACTTCATATCCAACAAAAAGGTTTTATTTTCTCCTTTTAAGGCATTTCTTGCTCAAATTCTCTTTTAACTGCTGTGCTAACACATTGAGACAAACTAGCAAGTCAGTCTTCTCCTGAACTCTTCATGATTATTACAGGCTATCAGAGTGGAAAAGTTCTGTCATTTCAGAATTTGGATTGATTGACAAATCATCACAGGTTTCTGCAAAATGTCTTTTTAAATTAAGTAAGTTAGAAGTAAAATGTTTCATCTTAAGTAAAATTAACACACTTCAGAGAGCACCATTTGACTCTTCTTGCAAATATTCAAAACCAAGCATATACTTTTATGAGAATGATTGATTAATGAGGGTTTAATTTAAGATGAATCTCATTTTATACAAATCATCTAGAACTATTTTCCAGACAGATATTCTACAAATATATGATGCTAGTCAATTAATGAAATTATATTTCTGTTAGGCTGACAGAATGTCTTTATATTTCTCAAGTTCTACTAGAACAGAGGCTTACATTCCCAATAATTCTTTGCAATAAGAAGTTATTTTATTTGACTACATTCAATACTTCATGGACTCTAGAGTATTTCCTTAGTAATTAAGTTATACTAATAAATTTTAAATACCTTAAATCATACATTTTTGTCCAGCATTACAATGTCACACTTTAAAAATTCACAAGCTTGCATGCAAAAAATTCATGAGGGTTTGGGGGATCTTAGCTTAGCTAATACCTTATTAGTGAAATTGTCTGGGCTTATGTCTTTAATTCCCTCCCATTTAATTTAGCAGCCAACTTAGACTAAGCAAAAGCTTTGATTTTATGATGCATACTTATAATCCAAATGTTTTAAGAAATCAGTCTTGTGACTTGGTCCAGAAGAAAGTAGAATGCTTTCTCCAGAAGACTAGAGACAAATATTTGGGTGGTTTTCTTTAATTTGTGTATAAGCACATACATGTGCATCTCCATGCACAGTTGCATTGTCACACTGAGTGAGGACCAGATCACAAAGCTGAAATTATTCTTCCTTTGATACACCTGTAATTGATCTGTCTGTAAGCACTAAACAATGTACACATGGACAAAAAAGCCTGGTCAGATAAGCTGATACAAGTTACCCCAAGTCAATAGAACTGTGCCAATAGAAAAGAGGTAAATATTTAGATTTTGTAGAAGGCACTTCTAAAGATACCTCAAAATGGGTGAATTACATATGAGTGTGTGTTTGAGATAAGAGGGAGTGCTCAGTGTAAAATAATTATTCATTTTTGGTAGAACCTCTCTTATTGACCTCAAAGACCTTTAAAGTGAGATAGCCAGCTCAACACAGAGAACCTAAACAATTAAAAAATCTACTAAAAAAAAGTGCTAGAGAAATTTTATTCCACATGCATATATAGACAGACACGTAACAGAGAAAAAGTACACAAGGAATAAAGAGAAGCTTAATTGATTCATGAATTTTCTTCTTTACTGCTCATGAGGAAGCAGTCTACAAAGACTATAATGAAAAAAAATCAAGGTTCTTAAAACACATATGAAAAGAATTTAATCTCATCAGATAATGAACTTGTTTTCAAATGACAAAAATGATAATGGGCCCATTAGTAATGCTATTTCCAGGATTAATAATGAAGATGGTGATTG
Source organism: Setophaga petechia (assembly GCA_024362935.1). Taxonomy (NCBI): domain Eukaryota; kingdom Metazoa; phylum Chordata; class Aves; order Passeriformes; family Parulidae; genus Setophaga; species Setophaga petechia. The sequence goes on from JANCRA010000001.1 coordinate 49,938,609, forward strand.
TGAATGCAGCGTATAAGAAATATTTCCATTCTAGATGGAAGAAAATAGTATAAACAATAGGTAAATGAAAGTTAATAAGAAAAAAAAAAAGAAAATATATATGCTCATTACAAAGAAAGAAATAGAATATTTACTCATAAAATAAAAATTTTCAAACAGAATGTGGCATTATTAGAACTGAATATGGAAACAACAGAAATCAAATCAGATAAAGATATGGCCCTATCTTTTCTTATCTAAATTTGAATATTTTAATGATTCTGCAAATCATTCATATGCTTTTAGCTAAGTCATGACCTTGTGGTTTTCACCTTACAGTATGCCAACAACATTATTCCCTATACTCTAAGTTTTGCAGTGTTTTTTATTGCTGAGCCTCAGGAATTACACAAAGTTTTTCTGGGTGAAGAGATGTATGGAATATTATTTTTTATTCAATAGTGATAAATACTATCTTGAATAGACAGTTGATGTTTCCTGGTGAGTTCAAAACTGCACTCACACAATAAATGACTATTTTACACATTAATTCTCATTAGTAACTGTTCACCACATGTGGAATTTAGATCTCATTCTCCAGGCATTTGATGGAAAAATTAAATTGAATAAAAGTACTGAAGAATTATTTTATTAAAGGTGCTAGGCATTAAATAGACCTAACAGCATTTGATGCCTTATAATTCAAACAAGTTCCTCGCCCAGAATTCACCACTAAAGCATCTTGCAAGTCAAATTTCAATCACCTTCTCTACTTGCTGTGTTGCTAACTGAACAAACAGTAAAAAACCTTATTTATTTGAATATTTGATAAATCAAAATATTTTCAATATTTGATAAATAAAAGTATTTTCAGAGTTACATTCCAGCCAGCAACATGCATCTGCTGTGCTAAAACACATATTTTAAATTCTCCAGTCTACTAATAAAAACTTCATGTGGCAATCTGCCACAGGAGTTAAAGAAAGGGAAGCAATCATTAACTCTTGGGGGATTATTTTTGCTTGTTTGTGAAGCCTGAAAAAACAATAATGCTGATTTTATGCTCAGTGTTCAAAAATGGCATTGTTTTTTCAGAGGTAGCACAAGAGGGCAACCACATTCACAGAAGAAAACATTTCCTGAGTGGGACTTTCACCTCTCCTTGCAGAAGGGACAAAGGAGCTATCCAAGTGCATTCTGCACTGGGAACAGTGGGAGGGAAATGCTGTCTAGGAGCAATAAATTGCAAAGCATATTGGGACTATAAGTATGCAAGGCCAGAGGAGCACAGACTACAGTATTAGATAAATTCAGTCAGCATTTTTTTTAGAAGTGACCTTAGGAAGGAGAGATACAGGTGCTGCTGTCAAAGTCGCTAGCAGTAGTGAGGGTACACTGCAACAGACCCAGAAAAGATTTTCAGTCTGGTTTTGGTTTTTACCATTTAAAAAAATTAGAAAATGCCTTATCTTTTGTTCTCATCCTACTTTAAACAGAGCAGACAGCTTGTCCCTGCTGTAGTTGGCCATGGAAGCCAGAAGCTATCTACTCATATACAGCCAAAATCTGTTCTTCAGTTTGGACCCAGCTCTCCACAGCTTCATGCTGGAAAACTGAAGTGCATCCTGTGAAGTGTACTTCCTTGCAAGGAATACTTCAGATGATTAGGCCCTTATTCATCAGGCAGGACTCTTTTATTCAAATACTCTCCATTTTGTACTAAGCTCCTGTCTTTTGTCCTCCTAACTGGTAAAATATACAATGGACCAGTTGCAGCCCTTCCTCCCGAAGCACTGCAGATTTTTCATTAACAGATTTCACTGTAGTCAAAGTCTACCTGGCCAGTTCATGTCATTTGCTAAGATGGACAAGAGCTCAAGGCTTATAATATGAAATTTTAGAAATTTATAATATGAAATTTTTTTATATGGGCTTGTTTGAACAGTAGGAAAGAGCAGATGAATGTTATTGTGTGCACATCCATTTCAGTGAAGGGAGATATAACCCAATTTAAGCACCTGAGAAAAAAGCATAATATTTTCTAATTAAAAAGGACTATCTGTATAAAATATGCATATACTGCTCTAAAATGGAGATTATCTGATGCATGATGACTGCAAGAATTTATAACTTGTTTGATTCAGACTGAATCTGGCAGCTGGATCTTACTCTGCCTGAACACATTCACAGGAGACAACTGGTGGGCTTCCTGCTCTTTCATGAAAAACAAACACTACTTTATAAATAAGTGACAGTGAGTAAAGCTAGCTGATGTTCTCTATCCATAAACACCTTCAGCAATGCATTATTCATTGAAATATGCACTGAATTTATTGGAATAACCTCTGTTACAGTTCATTTAAATTGACTTTCTGTTTCTTACACAAATCACATGTTACAATAAAGCACTTGTAATGAACACTGTGAGATACCTTATGTGCTGCATTCTGCACAGAAAAGTAATTGACAGAGGAAATCCATCTCAGTACATACTCGAGTGCTATAGTCCAAATAACTGTAATGAAACTGTCTCAAATCAACAACAGGATGTTAAAGCAGAACAATTAAAATTCAATATGAGGCTGCAAGTGTCAGAGTCATTGTGGAAAACCACCGTTTATTAGCCTTTTTATTTTTTTATTTACTGAATAGGTATAAGAATCAAGATAGCTTTATCCACAGAAGCATCAAATAAAGTGGCCTTGTGACAAGCAAAGAGTGATTTTAACTTTTATTGCACCTTGGTACCATTCATAGGACACAGCTTCTGAAATATGGTGGGTGTCAGATTTTGTTTCCTGTCATTATTTGTTAGTTGGAAGGGTACCATTACTGCACTGCCTTGAAATCTGCATCATTTTCTTCTTGTGCATCTCCACCAGCAATAAAGTGCCAGTAGGCCCCTGGGTAACCCTCAAGGACACACTTGCGCCATCCTTTTAGCCATTAAGGCTTTTTCCAGAACAGAGAGCAGAAATTGAAAAGCCATTGCATCTCCAGTGGCAAAAGAGAAATAAAAGCTTCCAAGACTTATAGAAGAGATAAGATCCAAGACTTATAGAAAAAAAAAAAGGTATTGGCTACACTAGTTACAGTAGTTGCCTTAAACTTCCAGGTTCAAAAGTGCAAGTGGGTAATAGATGAAAAGAATTTGTTCCTTTAAGGGGCCAGAAAGTGTTCTGGTCCCAAAAGATAGAAATTCTTAGATTCTTCAATTTCTCATTTCCAAACCATGGGGAAAAGCTGTGTTTTAAATTAATCCAGTCTCTTCCATATAGCCTGCAACGTGTAGTTGCCTTCTCTTCCCCTACACCTCACATTCACTTAGCACTTACCCCTTTTACATGAAACTTGAATATTTCAACTCATGTGATATCACTTTTTGGTGAAGGGCCCATAATCTCATGAGTGGGTGTCAAAAAGTAATGAAATGCCTAATTCAATTTAGTCACCCTGCTTTTGAAGCAGGTCAACATCCTTTCTAAAACAGCCACAAGTTTTTGAAGGATTTGAGTATGATTTAGATGCACAATATGGAGACATTATTTAAATGGCATTTAGCCATTTTCAATTATGTGCACATTTGAGATGACGTTATTGTGCATTAGTCACATAAAAATTCATTATTACAGAAGTATCTAAAACCACACATCCTAGTGTTCCTCTATTCCCATCCTTCCTTCTCACAAAAACAATGATTGAGTTTATTTCTTTGTATTTCCATGTCTGCTATTTTGTGAACATTCAGTTGTTAATTTGAACATATTCTTTCACTTCCTAGTAAATAATTGATATTTCTAGAAATAATTTAGCACATTTATAATTATTTCAAATTACTCCTAGTTAAGCAAGCTGTACTGTTAATTTGAACTATTCCATACTAGTTGGCAAAACACACAGTAATAAATATTCATTTTCAAATATTTACATTTAAAACATTGTGTGATTGAACGTGATTATCAAGTATCAACTGAGATTTATTTTCTTTTCCTCTTCACTCAGGTAATTTTTTTTATGAAGTTTTTTTTTAATAAAGTTCAATTATTGCTTGGTTTCTTCAGCATGTCTTTTCTATGTAGTGGTACAAATAAATGCAAAGCTATGCCAAATAAAAATCACCAGACATGATGACTTCACATGTCACATCAATAACTGTCCTCTTTATCTCTTAGAAATTCACACATTTGTGTAACGAATTCTGTCTTGTTAGTAATGAAACAAACATTAAGAAAGAAAATCACCCCAAAAACATATATATGCGAAAAAAAAACTTAGTATGATCCAAAATTTAAGGTTATTAAAAGATCATACTATTTCTTACTAAAGAAAACCACCAGCAATGTTTTTGCAATGTTTTAAACACTCAAAACTAACCTACTGCAAGAACAAGGAATGCTGTAAAGATTACTTAAAAACAGAGAATACACTGAATTAGGCAAGATGCACGAAATTAGAATGATCCAGCACTTCTATTATCCTCACAAAATGAGGAATGCTTCAGATGCTTAATAAAGAGATTCAGAGCACTCATCTTCAGCAGATTGCTTTATTCTGGAGAGTCCTTTTAGCCAAGAACAGCAGAGGTAAGAAGCCAGCATTCCCTGAAATATCAGCATTAAGTGTATGATTGCACATGAACTAATTTAAGATGTGTCCACATACAGTGCCTCAGATATAAACAGTGAAGCTGATATTTTCATGTTAGGATGTTCACATTGGTGACACACCCATTAACAAATATTCTCAATGCTTTACACACAAAGCGTACCATAGGAAATCAACTTTCTTGTATTGTTTCCAGAAATGCAAATTACTGGAGATGGTCTTTTCCGGAACAACACAGTGAGATGCATTCAAGGGTTTGTTAATAATGCACTTCATGTTGGAAACTTTTATTACATCTCAGCCACTGAGAAAGTGCATAGTGTGATATCACACCTTTATTCTGCTGCTCTGTAAGAATCAGATCCTCAAACAGCTTCGGAGACTGTAGCTTATGAGCTACACAGCAACTGGGGTGTGAAAGAGTTAAAAGCATCACTGTAACCATTGTCACATCTACTGAGGCATAACCAATGTATCAATTACTTCAAATGACAATGCCCCTGTTAAAGGGAAATTTGTAACCTTCTGCTTTCTTTGAAATAAAAGACTTAAAGATATTTACTACTTTCCTGTCACACATGGGCTATGCTAATAAATGTCAGCCCACTCACTGGATGTACTTTTAGTCAATTACTCTAATTTTTCCCAAGACCTTAAAAATGAAGTATCACAAAGCCAAGTAGAATAGCCTATGATGCCACCCTGTTCTGAAATTTCCTCTTAACCACTGTCAGGTTCTGCAAATTGTTGTCCCAATTAGAAATTTGGCAAAGTTTTTCTTTTGGCAAATAATTTTCTGATAACCAATTTACAAGAGCTAAAAGAACACAGATAAAATGGATTAGTTGACTTACTGCTCCTTACAGTCCTTCGCAAGATTAATCCACTTCAGGAATTTTAGAATTCAAAATAATAAATGTGTGTATACAGTCAGGAATGCATTTCAGTTGGAAAAAGAAAAAAAAAAAGTCCCCTGTGAACTTAACACAGGATTATTTTGACCACCTAAAGTCTCTGCAAAACTAATTTTCCTCCTACTTATTTTGTTTCAGTTCTAATGCGCTATTTTGCTTCACTGTCCTTAGGCGAGCTTTCCTACCAAGTTTTTCAAGTGTCCTTTCGCATTTGAAATTCTTCTAAAATTCCACCATTACAAGTGTATTTTTTTTAATTTGATGAAACAATTAATTCTAATCCATTTTGACAAAGAGTAGTTGTTTGCCTGTGATGCATCCACTCCCTTAAAGTTTTTCTATTCTGTTAGTACACACTTCCTTGGGCATATTAATCTCATTTTTCTATTCCAGAAGTAAGAAAAAAAATTACAATAAAATTAACAATCCTTCTTTTAGCTAGGTGTCATTGTATTCTTCGAACGAACTGTACCTTGACTACATTTGAAATAATTTACAGAGAAATTAAATTATTAGTGGAAAGAAAACGTTCTTCATATACTCATTCAGAATGGTGTTAGAATATAGATGATGCTGAAAAAATAATCTGGGGGATGTATTTTAGTTTTGAACTCTGTATTTTGGAGAAGATGGAAGGTAAATATCAGGGAAATCATCCAGAAGGATATTAATGGGTGGAAATGTCCTTTTCTGTCTTGAGATGCCTGGAGTTGGAACGTAGTACCAAATGGAGATTACATTTCATAAGTGTAAAAAAATACCTTTCAGATGTTATTGCCATTGTTAGCTTAAATTTTATACCAATCTGAAACGTCTGAGGATGTATTGCATTAAATAACATTTCATAGAAAGGATGATAATTAAAAGTGAATGTAGGGCTGAAGATTTTTAAGTGAAATATAATGAAGCAGAAGAAGCTTAGATGTTACACAAAAAAACCTCATATTCTTCGCACAAAATTAATAGAAGTCCACAGATAATTTTCAGCTCCAAGAATTGGATTTCTCCTAATATTGTACCATATTCCATGTAGCCATCTGAAAAAGTGCAAACTCTCTACATTATTTTTTTTTCTGACTTATAAAATATTCTAAGGGACTTGGCCTCACCTGGTAATGGTCTTTTAGAGGGGTTTTTAATTTGCTTCTTCCCCCCCCCCCCCTTCATTTCTGTATTGTCTTTTTCAGGTTTATCTTCAGAGATTTTAACATTCAAAGGAAAAACAGAACAGCAAATAGAGAAGTAATATAAATTCTGCCTGAGTTTGGTCAGAGTGAGAAGGAGAGCGAGGGCAGGCAGGAGGTAAGTGACAGAGGAGGAATAAAAACCACTTAGAAGAGAAGGTGGTCAAAAGGTGGCTCACAGAAACAGGGGCTCATGTTGTATTTCATGTGGTGAACGACTGGGGGAGAGCTGGTTCAGCAAACAGAGTCTTTAAAGGTGGTGAAGGATGAGTTAAGCCAGCTTTGTTGAGCAGCTCTGCCCAGGAGCAGGGAACGCAGTGTCCCACTGTATTTATAATTTGTGGGTGGACTGAGCAATGCAACTCATTCACCAAGTGATTGTAACCTGAGGGGAAAAGGAGCAAGAATCCTTAGGGAGAGCACACCAGAAGGGAGGAGACAATTATTAGCAGATAATCAGTTCACAACAAGACTACAGAACTGGTGTCAGAGTCCAACATTTTTATATTTTGTTCAGACTTGCAGAGCAACATGCAATAATGCAAACTCTTAAGTTTGGGAAGACACAGTGGAAAAATTTGCAACATCTGCCATTATCTGTTCAAAAAACCAGAAAAACTAACTGAACACATAACCAAAGGCCAATCTTTGTGTTCCTACAGGGCAAGAAAATGAAAACAGCAAAATAAGAGAACCATACTCCAATATTATTCCTTAAAAAGATAATGTTTCCTTTTAAGGCAAGTTGAACCATGATGATGAACAGAAAGTCATCTCAAATAGTGAGATACGAGTGCATCTACAGTCAACATGAAAAGAACAGGAGCACATTCTCTCCTTTTGTTTTCCTTTTGAGTCTTGTCTTATAATACACCAACAAATAAACTAAAAGCAGGATGGAGTAAACAGATTGCCCCCTTTTGTATCAATGGTTGATCTCCACCAAGGATAAACCACCACTAAGGGAAGAAAATGCAATGAAAATAAGGATGAATAACAGTAAGATGATTGGACTGATTAATATTGATTCTCCTTCAAACATAAACCACGTATGTGTTTCTCTCCCTGACATAGGAATTGGAGCTTATATTTCTGATAAATATTGAGGGGGATACAAAGTGAGGTTGAAGAGAGGAAAAAAACAACGTAAAACAAAGTTTATGGACTAAAGTCTGAATCCAAAGGTGTGGATTTAAATTGTCAGATTTCACTCATTTACACCTTCATCAATATGATTCTACCACTTATTATAATTACTCCAGATTCTCTCTTGGAAGACTTATGGAACCTCTGGTACCTTCAAATGTTATTTTTTTGCAATCTGGATGATGTACTATTCTTTCTATTATATTTTTATATATGCCAAAACCTAGATCACCCTTTTGTACAATTCTGAGTTTGGCTCAGTGATCTCAAACATATCTCAGAATAAATCTGAAGATTGGTTCTCTACCTTAAGCCAGCTGGCCTGCTGTTGATAACATCAGGAAAGTATCTCAGAATTTCTGTCTCTCTTATAATGGGAACCTGTTGCTTGGTTGCATCCATTAGAAAAATCACCACCTATCACAACCTATTTCATTGCTTTTCTGCACTTCTGAGTGCCTCCAGGGACTAAAAATTGACTTATCAAATGTCATCATTCCTCTTCATTGGAAAATTGTTTGCCTTTACCTTACAAGAATCCTTCAAATTTTCAGGTTTTTAAACTGATGTTTTCACACTTCCAAGGTAGACAATTCTCTTTGTGTTAGACAGTCTCACATACTTGGCTGCTCAATCAACGATTTTCCCCTTCTACCTCCCAACTGATAAGTCACCCTGAAGTAACAGTTCAATAATGAGTGAAGGAACTCCGCTACTGAGCTTTCTGTAAATCTAAACATTAACAAACTTACTTGGTACCAATATCCATGTGGGATTATGCTATCCATTATGTAAACATCTTTGAAACAATAAATTATGCTAAGTGAGTGCCAGAAAGATAGTAGATCAACAACTCACACTATGATATAGACTAAAAATATGAGAGTAGAGACATTTCATTAAAAAATCAGTTGTGGGTTACTTCTCCAATCAAGTTTCTTGCCTCTGCATTTAAGTTTCTGTCTACAAGAAGAAAATGACTGTCCATGGAACATCTGGATGATGGAACATCTGCATTCTCCCTTTGGTCATTTGCTCAAATACACACTGAGAACACCAGTAAGGGTTATATGGCCAGTGAAGCAGAAACATGCTGGTAAAGCTTCCCAGCTCTGGTTGCCCTTTAACAGACTTCTGAGCCATTTTCACCAGGGTGAGCACCTCCCAATTACTGTGATCAGCAAAAGGAGCCCAAGCGCCTGGCAAAGCAACAGTCACCAACAGCCACTGCTGAATGTAGGCTCCTTCTTGCACAACAAGGCAGAACCCAAATCCACATTAGTATTATTAGACCATCCACAGAGTTTTTGTGGCAAGAGCTTCTCCTGTGGTTACCAGAATTGTATTGGTGAACATGGCAATTTGAGGAAAAGCAGTAAGAGAAAATCCTCCTCTCCTTGAGGCAATGCAAAATTGTCCTTTTCCCACAGAACTGTTTGTATTCTGTTTATAGACAGAAGTTTTTTTTGTTAGAGGAAAAGCATAAGTTCAATTTCATGTTAGGAGAACATGAAAAGTGCATGAACTAACATTACAAAATCTGAGATTGCTAAAATCAGTCATTCTCAAACAGCATTCATACCATAGTAATAATGCATACACAGTAGATATGTGTGTCAGTTCTTTCAATGAAATCAAGGTTCACCAAAAACTTCCTCCTTTGGACTCTGCTCGCAACACACGCACAAAACCACATCCCTCAAAAACAGACCTTCAGGAGAACAAGTTGGGAATAAACTTGATGCAGCATTGCTTAAGAAGTAGAACTTCCTTAGATATATTTGCATGAATTTTAATTTACATAAACCAAGAAATTGGCCAAGCTCACATTGGATCATCCTCCTTCCTAAATTAGCTCTGCTTGAGTATCTGGGGAGTAATGGGCTTATCAGTGTGAATTCATGTGTGATAACAATATCACAAACTACTGTTTCTGCTTTTTCCATGTCCTATCACCAGAGTGTAAGAAACAGCCACCGAAGTGGCCCTAATGATGTTCTCATTAAGTATTTTCTGAAATAGCACCAGGTAGATGTGTGAAGTATTCATCTCCTGCAATCAGTAGCAAATACTTTTGCCAAAATATAATAAAAAAATAAAGGTACTTCAACTATTTATCTTTTTGTTCAAAAGACAAGTTAGACATGAATAATTTTACTGTTTGTAGACCCTCTGAAAAGAAAAGCTGTTCATAGAACATTTGTTGGTAATTTACAATTATTATTGATTTAACTAATTTACAGGCCTTTTTAATGCAATGAAGATTATTTTCCCCTCTCTTTCCCCTGAGACTCACATTGGTGGCAAAATACAAAAACTACGACAACCTAAATAACATCATTTTTGTTTGCACAGTAGTGAAAAAACACTGCTGGACCCCCACTGCTGCTGAGATTTCCTGTTGTTGTTTGGCAGGATAAAATTGGTAAAAATACTTAAATATTTGGGGTCACAGATTTGTACCCCAACCTCAGCATTCTAATCCTCAAAGTATTTTGTGGGTAACTGGAGCCATGTCACATGTAATTAGAGTTCCACCCTTGGCTTTTGCACGCAGCACACTTCTCTAAGTGAACAATAACTTCTGGCATTGGAAATTGATGTACATTTAACAGCTCATTAAAAACAATGCAACATCCTCTACTCATGTAAAAATCCATAGGAAGGTGCACTTCAATTATCACCTTGCTTAGGGGCTAACACTGCGCCTGTAGAATCCCTCCTGGCTGTCCCTGTAACATGGCTCTGACCGAAGAAGCCTGTTAAAGATGATCAGCTTAAAGATGACACAGTTCATTGTGTGAAGTGCAGTCTTTGTTCAAGTCAGGGACAGCCTCTTCCAGGGGCTGTCTCTGAGTCCTCCTCCTAGCCAGAGACAAAATCAGTTAAGCCCTGGAGGCTTGGAAGCTCATCAGAAAGCAGTTTGCTCTCCAGATCCCTCTGCGGTGACATGCACTGTTGGAGTACTTCCGATTTCCCAGATGGCAAGATTTATGTTCAGATTGCACGTTGGAATTTGGGTCTTTGGGATAGAGTTTTTTCTAAGTAAAAAAACAAACAACAAAACAAAAAGTAATAACGACCTTTACAGTTGTTCCTTCAACAATCATGTACTCATTTTAACTGTCCTACTGAAGACAGCGTTACCTCTCTTACATTTACACTCCTTCCTGATATTAAACTTTCTTAGAAATTAAACCCATTCATTTAAGTAAAAAAAACAAACAAAAAAACAACCCCACAACTGAGGTTTGAGCGCATAATGGAGTAGCTTTTTCCATGCTGATCTGAGCACATTTCAGGAAACACATTATTTACATCTATACCATTAATACCAGGAGTTTCCTTGCATATTTTAAACTTCCTATGCCTCCATTAACAGCCTTCATCACAGGAGAATCAATGTTTAGTACTTCACACCCATATAACTTTTTTTTTAGATGGGACTCAATTTTTAGACAAGTCTAAAAGTACCATTGACCTCTTGAAGACTTGCAGTCAGTGATATATACCAGTTAAAAAATCCCACCCCACAAATGCAAATAATAGCTATAAGGGGTGCACAAATTGGGTGCCAAGAGGTGCTAAGCTTGTTTTGGAATTGAATTACTCTAAGTCAGACAACTGTCCTTCCTGGACATGAGATATGGGGATCAATTTAAACTGCTTGGCATGGCACTGCATTTATTTTCCTGATAGGTTTGACCTAAATAACTAAGTTAGTTTAAATTATTATTATATGTGTGGCTGCCCTACTCTCTCGTTGTAACCTTGACAAATTAGTAGTTTTTCAGACCATCATCTCTGAACTGAATGTTTTACAGTTCAGGCTTCTTTGTAATCCATACTAGGTTTTGTGTGTCTTCTAACTGGCACAACCCTCTCCCATATATCACAATGTCATGGTACAAATATGGCAAAGACATCAGAATACGCCTTTCCAATTTCACTATTTGCTTTCCTCCATTTTGACTGAACTACTCTCTTTCTCACCTGCAGTTAGAAGCTAAAGTTTCATCAAAATCAAATCATTTTCAACAAGTCTAAACAAGGGGAAAGACTCATGCTGTGTTTCCAGTGAAATAAGACAACTGGTCATGTATAAACAATGAAGTGTCCAGCATTCAGCTGTGTTTCTGCAAATTAGCCCTACCCTCTGCATGCATTGAGCTTGCTGGGAAATCTGTATGCAAGATCAGCTGACTTAGGAATAGGGGTGCTCGTTCTGGCAACAAATACCTGAAAATGAAAAAGTTCCAAATTAAAAGTTGAATTTATCCTCCTAGAATGGCTTAAGAACAACTGTCTGTGAGAAAAACTTAATCCCTAGAATGGTGTTGGAAAATAAATTAACTAAAAAGCAAATTTTTCTTTCATCCCAAAACAAGTCAGTCAGGATTTAGAAGCTGGTTTCTCTTGACTTTTTTCTTGGTTTGCAAAATTATTGTGTGTACAGAAAATAAAGGTAAGATATTCTTGCCTCTCTAAGGCAAGAGATAGCCAGATACAGAAACAATAGACCTTATCTAAGTGTGTATCAGAATCAAGCAGTTGTACAAAAAACCAAACTCCTAAATACAATCACTACCAGAAGCAACCCTGCAAAAGAAAAATAAATAATGTTTCAAAAATAGAGATTCTTCTTACCAGAGCACTTTGGCCATGGCATGCTTAATAATGGGTAAAGGCCATGCCACTTATAATTAGGACCATTGTTGAAGCCCTGTAGAAATCAAAAGCCTCCATAGGATCGAATAACTTTTTCCTCCCAAGAAAAGTTAGCACCTAGCTAACTGAAAGGGCATGAGTCTTACAACTATTTTTGGAATTTAAAGTGCCACCAAAAAATTCCAAGCCCTCTATCAGGGAAATGCCTTTTTTCCGGGGTTGTCTTACTGACAAAAAGACACCTTTGATCTCGGATAATTTTTTCTGAAAACACGTAGCTTTTCCTTTTTAAATTTCCAACAGCAAAGAAAAATAGGGCAAAACTGGGTCAGAAATCAAAAACATTAAATAACTGGTGAAGACTTTCTTAAATGCAAGAAATGCAAGCCTGAGTGTTAAAATTTGCTTTCATGGTTTTGGTCACTCAAACCAGAAACAAGTTCTCATTAACCTGAGCAGAACTAGATTGCACTTTTTACTCATGAGAAAAATAATTTTACAAGGATCAAGTCAACACTGTTGCTTACAACATCAATATGGACACTTCAAAGTTTCAGACACGATATAGACCAGGAAAATTGAAACAACTTGCTATGAGCTGGCTCAAATATCAATTTAGGGAAAAAAAGAAATCTCCAAATACTTGAGAGGTTAGCCCAAATTGAGCTTGTAGCATTGCTCACACTGCTCAGTATCCAAACTGTGATCTGCTGTGATGCATCACTTAGGATGCATTTACAACTTCAAAGACTTTTCTTTTTCCTGCATAATGTAGTTTTTTTTTTCCCTGAGGCAGATGGATATGATATTACAGTGCCTTATCCCCATGCTTGGAGCAGGAATAAATAACTCCATCCCAGATGACCCCTGCATGGAATAGGTAACCACATAGAACACACACCACCCTAACTCAAACAGGCAGCCTGGAACAGGTAACAGGGTCCTGTGCTGTCATGTCACACAGAAAAGGTTACTTTTAACAGTAATACATATAATTTTCAGCAATCTATTACTCCTTGGCCTGTCAGGCAGGCTGACATGCTGTCACCATAATCACATATATAGTGGCTAAGAGCAGAAAGTATTTTAATGGTATTTATCAGTACCTAGAAAAACGAAAGGAAAAGCATAATAATGCTCCTGACACAGACAGAAAGCATTTGTCAACAACACTGATAGACTAACAAAGGGTCAAATAAACCTTATCTTCTCAAAGCTTCCATCCTCTTTCCCCCCTCAAAACCTTGCCTGATATTTTGATGCCTAGTACTTAGCCCTCGTTCCCATCCACTCTTTTTCTCAATTTTCTTCTCTAAAGCTGGAAATTCAGCAGATGTCCTTGCAAATTAAGAAGGAAGCTTATATATTTCTCCTTCCTGATTGGGCTCTCTGCCGGCTATCAGGAAGAAATAACCTTCAAAAGGTGACTGTCAGCCAGATTATTGGCAAGCGACATCCTTGTAATTCCAAACAGCAAAGTGTAAGAGACAAGGGCAAGTACAACTCTGTCTCTTTTAACTCCCAATATAGCAACCTGCTTTTATTTTTACACAGTGACCATTACTTCCATTAGGGACACACTTTGAAAAGTTCTCCACCATCAAAGATTAAAACTGACAGGACAGGATCAAGAATTGCTCCAGCCTGATATTTGGAAATCACAAGCCAAACTCTCTCATTAGAAATTGATCATATTTTACAACAACACTGATAACAGGAGAGATGGTGGCCACCCATAGAGCTACAAAAGCAGCCCCTCCAGAGTGGAGCAAGCAGGAGAACCATCCTCTGCTCTCCCTGGAAAGGATGTGGTGGCACAGGCAAATCTTCCATGAGAACATGTAGCTGCAGCCAGGGCCAGAGCCTGTCACTGGTGTCAGAGGTCAGCAGACAGAGCAGTTGTCCTGGAGTGACCAGGGGGACGATCTGCCCAGCCTGGTGGCAGAGCTGAGGAAGGATGCAAAGGCTGAGGACCCTCAGGGACTCTGAGGAGATACAATATCCCTCCCCCAGTCCATTATCCCTGAGACAAATGCACCATCAGCCAGGGATGCCCTCTCAGCACTAGGCAGGAGGGGACCAAGGGGAAGGCAAACAGGTTTCTGCTGGGGACGGGGTTTGGCAAATACCTCCCAGCTTACCTCTCCTACCCAAGTGCACACAACAGGGCACTTAGGGACCAGGCAAATGACAATAGGCATGAAGATCCATCATGAAGGCTGGAGGAATTGCCAAGGATGAGCCAGTTCTAGCTCCTAGATCATGACCACCTCATTAAGACAATGAGAAGAGCAGTTGCTATTGGTGGCTCCCTTCCGAGAGGGACAGAGGCCCAACAGAACCACCAGACAGCCCATAGCAAAATGGGCTCCAGATGCCTCAGCCAGCCATCCCAAGATCTTGAGGGTGCTCCTGATTGTCCTTATTGGGAGGAGCACAAGTTGTGTTTTCCTCTATTCTGCCAGTTGATGTGAATTCTGGGAGTAGAAAGAGGGAAAATCATACAGATCAATACCTGGCTCCAAGCCTGGTGTCCTTAAACTAAAGTTCACCATTTTCCCCCCATCCCATGTTGTAACTTGCTTCACTTAGCTTATCCAGCCTGTTTTCTGAATGAGCCTAAAAACCTAGCCAAAACCTGGGAAGGAGGCTGATGAGAGAAAATGAGGAGTACCACAGTAACATTTTTATGCTAGAGCTTGTATTTAGTCAAAAATAAGCACAACCACATAGTAATTTTGACTAAAAGTGTTGTTTTAGTCAAAACTGCTTGCATTGTTTTAGATGCAAACAACTTGTTTACTTACTCAAACTAAGCTTCCTTTTCTCTCCCTAGCTTAGCAAAACATGGTCATGTTGTTAAACAAAAACTTCATTCTTAGCCTTGAGTATAAGAAGTTTGACTGAACTACGGTGCCTCAAAAACTTTTGTACTGTAAAAATGGTACTGTTGCTGGATGTTACACAGGATTTTTCATCTCAGTTGCTTAAAAAAAAAAACCCTTGTAATTTAATTAATTACAGTAGGACCTTCACCCTGTTAGTCCTCAATATAATGCAATAATACAATGCTAAATTCTTAAATCTGTCATCACACTGAATAAAGGTCTCTAGACTACCCAGAAAAAACAACCATCTTTCCTAAAAATGCAGGAACAGCATACTAGAAGAGCACTGCACACAGTCTTAAGACTACAGAATCCACATCAATGATACTAATTTATCAAGGAAACCACACTTTTTTTTTAGAAGAGAAATGTGGGGCCCCACAGAAATGGGAAGATCCCCAGGTATCTTCAGAGATTACAGAAGTGAATGCCAGGTAGTTGCTCTGAAGGATGAGACCATTTTTTGCTATTAGCACCAAAAGCAGCACAGTTCCATAGCTCAAGTAAATCCAAGCACAGATGTATCTGGCAGTCCTTCAGGATGCATTTACAGTTGAGCAACACAGCCCCTGAAAGAATGGCTGTAATTGGAACCCTCAGCAACTTGTCCAGGGATTGCTGAGGTCCACTGCTTGTTTGATACGCCATAAACTGCCCAGAGACTCTCAGGCCACACCATCCCACACCACTGATAACAGGGGAGTTGACTCAGTGTGTGACAGGAAGGGGTGTTGATGAAGCATTTCTGTGGCAGCAGCATTACACCATAGGGCACTGTTTCCAAACTGAAAAAATCACTCGTGGAGCCATTTCCCTACACACATCACATCCCTTCCCCAGACGATTAGGCATTAATAGACTCACCCACGTTGTCTTGCATACTGATTACTTTGACTCTACATTATGAAAATACGAGAGACACGTGTTTTAAAGACTTACTGAGCTTAACGTAGGATTTTGGTTTTTTGTTAAAAAAATAGTGTGCTTTCCTAAGTTAAAACCCTGCTTCCTGGTTTGCTACATACATACAATTACATGCACGATTTTCTTTACCTACCTAAGAGAGAAACAAATGGCTTCTCTTCCTGCCCTTTCAGGGTGCCAGTTTCAAGTACTGCAGATCTTGAATAATCATCAGCACAATTTTTTACAGTGACAGAAGGAAATAGTCGTTATTTGTATAAATATTTAAAGGGCCTTAAACAATTTCTATGAATGTTTTTCTGCTTTGAAAACACCTTAAATAATTCACTTTCTTAGTTGACTCTAATGACAACAGAAAACAAAATACAGACTTGGCACCCTTCATGATATTCCTTCCAAACAGGAAGATGCTGTGGCTCCTGTTTTCCTACGTGCCAGATTTTAGTTATACATATGTAAAGTCATACCATGATGTATTTGCCACCAGCAGGTTTTGCACTGGGGAGCACATCTCAGTTTCTGTGATACTGCACAAAGTGAGTTTGATCTTCTATGGGCTAAAGGCTTGGTGTCTGTGAAGTTCTGACCCATGTACAAGTGGAGTTTGGGAGCTGCACAGAGTCTGCAAGAATCTCTCATTATGTCAGAAGACAGGAGGCTAAAACCACCTGGATAACTGAGATTGCCATATGGCAGGTCCAAATAATAGGATGTGACCCAGTGGCCACGTGCCCGTGCTGCTGTGGAACAAGCTGCAGCTCTTTGAGAAGGCAGAATTTGACATGACCTGATAGCACAGCACCAAGGGCAGAGCCTGCATTCCATATGGGTCAGGGCATATGTTCCCCATGTGCTCCTGTGGGTTCACTACCTATTTGTTCAGTAACACCTCCACAGCAGCTATTTAAGATAGACTGGAGTGACACATATCTAAAAGAGACCCTTAAAGGAAGGGGGGGAGGGGGGCAATTTTTACACCTGGGATGGTTTTCTGTCTCATTTAAAAAACAGTCTCCCAGTTTTATGGGGGCAACCTCTTGGAAAGGCTTTAGAACCACAGCAATGCATAGTTGAAGTATGAGTGAAGGAAATAAAAGGTTTTTCCTGAAGCAGCCTGACTAAAACACTGCAAGTTTGATTTCTTAGAAATATAAAAGTATTACATACTGGGGCAATTAAGGGCCAGTTTAATTGTGTCCCTATAGACAATTTAGCTCCAAATTACAGATAAAGAAAATTAGATTCAGCTCACATTGCTAAGGAAAAAGCCAATTCTTGGTCTCCTATTGGTCAGCCTCCACTGTCCAAGCTCTTGGCTGATTTTGTAAGCTAGCTAGTGTAGAAGGCAACCTATGTCCAGCCTCAGCAGGGTTTCCTGAGATGTAGAAAGGTTACATGACAAGGATCCTCAGTAGAGTAACTTCTAGAAAACATGCTACAGAAACAGTCCCTCAAGGGATTTCATATGCAAAGCACAAAACAGTTTACACAGGCAGAGAATTTTCTCTGAAAACCACCAAGATACGTAACTCCTCCTCAAGTGAAAGACATTTACTGGTTAATTGAACCTATCCTTCCCCAAGCCAGCACAGGAAGGCCATTTAAGTACAAACCATCCAAAGCTGATGGGAGTAGAATCAGAAGTTCTCCAATTTCTGATTTCCTACTGACCACTGGACTAGCTGAACCATGACATCAGCCCTCCTGTGGCTCACAGAACGTGATGTTTGGAATTAATCCCTTAAAAGCCCACAGAAATACATCAGCTGCTGCCAGCAAACACCAGCATGTAAAAAGGTGGAGAGTTGAACAGACCAGAGCATGTCACTGCTCCCAGGGCAACACAGACAAGCCAAGCTCTCTCTGCACCTTCCTAAGGACTACCACAGCCAACAGCTTCCTGTCAACATTTACTTTACCAGCTCTACCAATACCAATTTATACAATCACACCTAAATGGGGGAATGCAGGATTCAGGGTGGAAAAGGATACTTGTTAAGGTGTTTTTATTCTTTCAAGCATCAGTGTCCTGAAGGCACTATTTTTTTTACCCACTTCAGAGCTATACACTGCAAATATCTGTATTTTCTCAAGCCTTTAGTGCCTGTCATACACATGAGTCACAGAATTTTTTTTCAAGTACCCTTCACAGCAGAGGTTGCTGACAGGAGAGATGATTCCCCAATTATTAATCAGATAACTACACCAAGACCTCATACAGCAGATTTAGGGATTTCACTAGAACTCAGTTTCCAGAGTTTTGATATAGCAACCCATTGCTTACCACTGACAAGCCTGGTTGTGTCCCTTTCCCTCTTTCAAACTATTTTAAAGAGCCCTGCTAGTACCTGTAGTAAAATCTTTTTTCCCCTCTGGGAAAAGTGCATCCCATCAGGTGTCAGCAGATTTTTGCAAGGGAGGATGTCACAGAAGAGACCTAAGAAAACGTCATACCAACACACATGTCTCTTCACTGATTTTTTTTTTTTTTCTGTTCTTCCAATCAAAATAGAAATAACAGTCACTGGAATATATCCCCAGGAATTTCCAAAGGGGAAAAAAAAACCCGTCAGGAAGTTGCTGGGTCTGAGATTGCCTTTACTGAGTATATACAAATGCTTATTAACATCAGCCTTGAATTTCCACATTCCAGTACAATTAGAAGGTTAATTATATTTAAAAGGGTAGGACAAGAACGTTAAATTTATAAATTAATTTCTAATTAACTTATAATCACTTTTGAAATAAAGTATAACAGTCACTTACTGAAAGCTGTCCACTGTTAATTTATATGTCCTAGTATACCGTGTCCAGCATCTGATTATTGCTCTGAAGGAGCTCAGGTCTTGATTTTTACTTTTATTCTCTCACCTCCTTACCTTGTATAGATACACAGGTAGAGCTGTTAGGGCCAGTCAGAGCTTGGGTACAAACAAACAGTCCAAGTGGAGAGTGGGGCAGAAAAAGAGGTGGGATTCCATGAAACAGTGGGACAATTCCACAAAACTGTCACTGAAACAAGATACCAGGCTCTTGAGGTGACTATTATGTAACAGCTATGAAATAGAGGAAGGATACTAGCAATTTAAGGAGGTGAAGTTACTATATAAAAATACCTGTATCACTGGCAGAAAGTAGAAGGGCAAGTAATCTCTGAGCAGCCAAATCAGCCGCAATGTCATGTCAGGAGTCACCTGGTCACTGAGGCAGCACTGCCTGCCAGAACTACTAGATGAAATTCTTTATCAAGGCATAACCTGGGACGGTTTTAGGGTTTTCCAGATTGTTGCAAAGAGATACAACAGCCTTTAGTTCTGATTTTTTTTTTTTCCCTTGGAGTCTGCCTTTTAGTTCAGGAACCTGAGAGCAGTATCAGAGCTGCCAAAGTCCCATTGAACTTAATTTGGATGTGTGAAAACCTTTATAAAAGGACCCCAGTTACTCTGCATGATGTGCTGCCTTTTCCATTCTAGCAGCTTCTCCACCGGCTAGGAGTTAAAGACCTTCCTTTCACAGCAAAAGAAGATTTTCATTTTGCTTTCATTAATCCTGTTACAGAGCATAAGCCTTTTGAGAAATGATGTGGGTCAATATCTAGCAGTGCCACCTCCCAGTCCATACAAATTGCTTTATCACAGCAATATATTGCAGTGCTGTGGTTCCAAGACTCAGGCTCTTAATTTAACAGTTAGATTGCTCCCACTACACATTACAGTTTTCTTAAGCCTTTACACATCAGACAAACAGTGACACTGTTCACATGGGTGAATTAATGCTGCATTTCGTGGACGACTTCTTCTTTAGCTTTATGTAGTGGTGCGTTACCATAGAAACTAATAAAATTGCTTACTTCATATGTACTTCATCTGATGCTTCTCTAGTTCATACTTTTTTAAGTCTTGGTGCAGCTAAGACACTGAGGTGCCTTAGCTCCTCTTATTGTTAATGCAGTGGAATGCATAGAAAATCCCACAGGGAGGTTCCTCTGTTGGAGGCAACGCTTTCCTGTTTGCTCATAAGAGCTACTTTTCACTCCCTTTCCTCCTACTTCAACACCCCATCACAGTATTTTTTCTTCCCATCATCTTATCTAGCTTGGTCTGCTTAAAAATCTTAACTTAGGATCAAATAGACACAGGAAGAATTGTACTTCTGCAGCAAGAAAGCAAAAAGGCTTCAAGAAGAGAAAACTTACAGTAGGTTCACCTATAAAATTTTACACCAGATTTTATATGTGTGTATGCCCATGGGTTAGAACAAACCACAAATCTGGAGGTTTCTCACACTTGGGTCTTAAAGATCAAGAGTCTTGGACCTTAAGCTATTATAGTCTGAAAAACAAAGGGCCAAAACCAAATGCAGTAACACAAAAGAAATAACTACCCAAGGATTACACATCAAGTTATCACACACATCTATCAGAATTAGGAACACAGGTCACACAGCCTTAATTTGTAATCAAAGCTCTCTCCACTAAGCCATATTAATTAACAGAAAAAAATATCACATTCACTTTAGTAGGCACCATTCAAATTTCAAAATGAAAATCAATTAATTAGAAGGAGAAATATAACACATGAGTAACAATAGACTGGCATAACTTATAGGCCCATAAGCACTAAAAAGTAAGGGATTAAACAAAACCTGATATTATTTAACAGGTGCACAAACACTGGACACCACAGCACAACCATCTCGACTTAAATACTTCAGAACAGTAAACCATAGGAATGCATGGACTTACCAGAGCACTTCTTCAGCTGGTTGCTCATAGCATCTCTTGTGCAGGCAAGTCTTGAATATGTGCATTTGAAGTAAAGAGCCTAAAGTAATGTAGTCTTAAACCAAACTAAACAAATAACATAATATCTATGTAAATAAGATAATATTGCTACCAGACCTTGACATTGTCCTACCTCAAAACACACAGCCACTGCCTTCTCCTGGCTGCTACCTACCCTAAACACCTGCTACTGATGAGGGCAATAGTTGCCTTTCCCCCACCCTTACCTTTTAAGGCCTGGTAATTATCTCATCACCTGGGAATGAAATCAAGCACAGGTGGAACTCAGTTCCTAATGTTCCCATTGTCTCAAAGGGGTCAGGACAGTTTAGGAGTACAGAGAGAAATTTGTAATAAAGGAAATATGAAACTAGGAAAAAAGTGAAAGGTGGAATGTATTAAAATAACTGATGTAATTTGGAGCACTATCTGCATCTGGCCAGTGCTGCAAGCAGGGCTGGAATGCAGCAGCTTAGGGGTAGCTGCTGATTCCTCTGACACTGCTGTGCACAGCATCAGGGTGCTTGCAACTGTGCTGCATGGAGATGTAATCATGTTTGCTATTACTTTGACTTGCACTTAGTCACTACATGCAATATTTATCTGAATGACATTTAGTATGTTTAGACAAAGTATTCATGTTTGTCATCAAGTGAAATAGAGCAATTCTGATTATTATGTGTTTCCAACACTTGAAATATCAGAGATCAATTTCCTTTAAATTCATATCAGTATTTTTTCAATCTGAAACTATTTTTAAGGCTTAGCTCATTCTCTGATACGCAGTTTTTCTAAAGCAACAACATTCATATTATTTTCTGAGATATCACTGCATAAAATATTATGAATTATAAAGCATACAAGCTAATTGAGGAATTACTCTGCCATCTGATGAATATTGTTTCATTCTCGGTAATCAGTAGCTTTTGTGGCATTTTTGTGACAGGGAATAAATTCCTGTACTGTTGTTTCTTAAAAGAAGAAAATCCTTTACAAGGAAGCAGGAAAACATATATAATGTAACTATGAAAACATTTCAGGCACTTTAAAGCCCATCACAACACAAAGACTAAACTGGTCATTATTTTGGACAAACTGAAGTTTCATAGAAGTGATGTTATGTGGGAAATCTTCCTTAAATCCCAAGCATTTTGCATAACCTGTGCTAATTTCAAAGAAACTTCCACTTCCCAGCACTTGCATCTAATTTGATGTTTCTTTAGCTTCATTTAGTAGAAGGCTGATAATACAGAAGTTTAAATTCACTGAAAAATATCAGATTAAAAACTTTTCTACTATTCAGCTTTATTTTTCCTTGGAAGATTATATATAAAGTCAAATAACCTATTAAGCTTCACATTCCTGCCAGGGACCCAAACGCTACCAAGAATTCCCATAAACAGCACTGAAATGGAGCAGCTATTCAAGAGCGGATAGCAACAGGAAGAAACAGCTTAGAGTGGGACATATATTTTAAACAGTATTACTGAGAGAGTAGTAGGCATCTAAGTACTGTGAAATGAGCTGCAGCCATCTCTAGCTGAAGAATTGGAAACCGAGCTGAGGCTTTAAAAGCAGGCACTGAAAATGGTGCACTGGTAGTGATGCAAAAAAAAAAAAAGCCCCAAACAAACCCAAACCAATAAGCAGACCAATAAACCTCCTGGTCTGAGAATGCAGCCTGTTAGAATTATGTACATGCAGGGAAAAGCTGAAATGGAACTCAATTATGACATAATGAGCAATAACTTTGGTCTTCATGCTTCTTTTATTTATATACTGCTGTTAGTGATGACAAATACTTTCTAGCCGTACAAATGTGAAAGTTTGCTTATTTCTTCTATATTTGACTTAAAGTAATATGAATGATTTTGGCCCTTGAAGGTGAAGACACATAATTTAGATATGTTATGGGGAAAATGAAGCAAATTGGAGGAGTGCTTTATAACATCCTTAGTTGAAACATGAGATGGACAACACAAAAATACACACATACTGTAAAAGTAAAAGATACAGTGGGACAAGACACGGAATAGAGGAAAAGCAAAAGTAAAGCCTAATTTTATTCATTGAAATTACTATATTCACGCTAAGGACAAATGAAAAGTGGAGTAGGGAACTGAGAAATGTTGTGCAAGCGAAATTATTTGGACACTCAGGAAATAGTGTAATAAGGAATTTGCAAAATATCAAGGTACAATGTTTTTGGTTTTTTTCCTGCAAGACAGTAGAATTTTTGTATATAACCTTTAAATTTTATAAAATGTTCTGCACAGGTGTTTGTACTTTATTATTAGCACAGTATCAAATATCTTCAACCTAGAATTCTCATTAAATGATTAAAGAACCTCAAGGAAAAATGATATGTCTCTTGACTGTAACAGATTGCTAATAGTATTAATTTGCCATAAAATAATTAGTGTTTATTACAGTGCAATATGTATTTCCCAGCAAAAGTATGAAGAAATGTCAAAGAAATATAAACTATTTCAAAGAAAAAACCAACACAGGCTTATCTTAGAACACGGGATTTTTATTAACAAATAAAATTTCAGCAGTATGAAAAGAAAAAATCCTGTAAGAGCCCTTTATGTTCGTTTCAAATATGGAAATATATGAATGTGAACGTCTACAATAAGGTTTAAAGTTAAAAGTCTATACAAATATTCAAAAATAATATTTCTTTCCATAAAACACTGAAGGAAAAATAATGTCAACTAAAGCCAGGAACAAACAAATGACCAATAAGTAATACAAATAGAATCCCACAGAACTGTTTTACATACTGCCATAACTCATCAGAGGAGTCTGCAAGAATTATCTACCCAACAATCTGATTAAAAAACCCAACAGAATGCTGCTTGATATTCTTCAGTCACAACAGTGCTCTCACCTAAAGGCTGTTTTCAGTCAGTGCAAAATGACTGAATTTGAAACACTCAGATTCTTATTGCACAGGAGTTACAAAACCTCAAAACAATTTAAAAAAGAGCAGAAAATAAAAAAAAAAAATCAAAGGATGTGTCGTACTAAAGTCAAAGGTTAGGGTTATGCCTTGGCAATTCTCAAATATTACAAAGTATTTGCCTGTTAAATAAGAATGAGCTTAACCAATCTATGGCTTTATAGAGTAAAACCATTAAATTCACTAATGAACTTGTTTAATCAGAATTTAGATACATTTTACAGCTTTCTTTTCAGACCATACCTTGAGGCAAATACCTTCACTATTGTAAATTCTGCTCCAAGTTGATTTTTAAGTGATTTATCTCTTAGCAAAAATATTCTCATTTATTTCCTTTTAAATCTATGTTACCATCTAAATCAGCAAAGTGATCCTGGACTGACTGGAGTGTATTCAGTGAAAAAGCTTTACCTTATCTCCCACACAACTTTAATGTTCAACACTCTTTAACAGTGCATTACATATACCTTACCTTCAAGTTAATACTTTCCCCCGTTTCTCATCTGTGTTATTCTTTTAAAATCTCTAATTCAAGTAATCTCTATAGTACTGCCAACTATATTTTAAAAATTAATTTCAATAGTATATAGCAAATAGCCTTGCTATGTACTGTCATTAAAATTAAATGGGTGTTCAGCAGCACAGAATAGAAAATTCAGTGTCTTATTAGTTATTAAATTTTTATAGTGGTCAGTAGTTTTAAAAAATATCATCCTTGACAGCAGGATACTCACAGACAAGTTCACAATGAGGAAATGATCAGATGAAATTTCCAATTTTGATACATGTAACAGAACATTTTTGTTAATAGAAAAATGCCAAAAGCCCTTTAATTGCCCTCGGCAGTACTAAAGAATATATTTGCAAAAATAGTCAGAGTTATAATATTTTTTTTTAATTGAAATTTTAATTTTTGCCTAACCAGTTTAAAATTCACATAGGCCAAGCTGTTTGTGGGGATGTTTGAATAAAGGTTTTTTTACAAGATTCCTTTTCCTTTATTGGAAAGGAAAACCAAAACTGTGACCCTGTTAACCAAGTGCAAGATGTAGGGTCGGGGTCAGGACTCTCTTCAATGTTTTCTCCTCGCTGCCCAACATAAGGGCATTACCCCAGCTGCATGAAATAAAATTACAGAAAAATGCTTCAATGATTAGACTGTACAAAGTGCAAGACTTTAGACATAGAATCTTTTCATGTATTCTTTTTGTCTGAATTGTTTCTATGTTACAATGCAAATTGCACTGTTCCACTTACACTTATCCTTCAGATAAAGATAATACCCTGGTAATAAAAGGATGTAAATTCACTCAGATGCTGTTTGATCAAATTATGGAAGTACCCTTAACCATACTTTGGAATGTTACGCAACCATTTTATCTCATTTCTTGTTATTCCAATAGATTTACTTCATAAATATATTGCCTCAGTGTTATTTCACAGCAAATGGCTCTGCACCACCAGCCCTGGAACAGAAAAAGAGCTATTAATCTGTCAGCCTTCACCCTTCCATTAGACTTTTCTGAGCAACAAAACATCTGTTCTCCTCCTACACAGATTTTTTATATCCTGTTGATCCTCTTGCTTAAAACACATCAGATGAATCACTGATTAAGGACTTTGATTGCTTATATTCTCCTTGTGATGTTGATCATCTCTCCACACATTCTGTAGAGCACGTACTAAAACATTTTATTTTTTTCACACTCTTAACCATGGAAAACAAATAGATTTTCTTTAAAAAGAAATTAATGGTTTGGCAAACAAAGCCTAATGGTATAGCTGGACAAGCAATTTTAGTATGAATGCCCTTTCTTGTCTTTTCTGCTTATGTGGAGTGTTTGAAAAGCAGTTATATTTAGATATAAGTAAAAATACTTTTAATACATCATACCTTTCAAACAATAAACAGGAATAACACTGTTTATATCAGAAAAAAATATTTATTTGTATGTTAGCTTTTAAAAGAAGAGGGATTTGACTGTTTTATGGGATTGCTTACATGCTCAAATTTAAGTAGAGTATTACGAACCCTGTTGAAATCAAGTTTAGGTTAGAAAAAAAATAAAATTCCCTGTGTAATAAATATGAAATCATTCTATAAAGTGCATTGACATAAAATTGAAAATTCAAAATAAATTAAAATTCTACTACTACTGTTGATACCCATATGCATTTTAAAATGACACTATTAGGGCCTTTTCAATGTGAGAAAAAGCAGGGTCAAAGCTGGCAATGTATTTGTCTATGTAGGTGCATAAGTAAGTCTGACAGTTTTTGGGTACATGTAAATCAGCTGTGACCTCAACTCACCTAACACAGCCTACCCAGATGGGAAAGGGACATTTTCTGTGAATGCACTGCTTTCTACTACCCCAGGAGCACAGCAGTTCTAGGGGAAAATGTTAAAATATTTTAATGATGAGATATTTTAAATTCTAAAAAAAAAATCCAGTGGAGCCTTCTCATAGCAGGAAAAACACTGTAGTGCATCCTGTCTTACAGAGTCATCACAACTCCATACCTAAGGGAAATGTTCCTGAAATCCAGAGAGACAGAAAGGGTCAGGATACAGAATATAAGGAGACAGCATTTGCCCACTAGAAAAATCTTCTCAGTGGAGTATTTTCTGTTCTACAACCTCTACATTGATGTAGAAACAGATCTGATATTTGCCACCTCCATGAGATTCTCACAAATCCTTCATAGTTAAGATCACTCAGAATAGGCTTTCCATCCCCAGGAAACACACAGAGACCTCCAGCTATTTTCTTGTTGTGCTGCTTTCAGAGCAGCAGAATTACTTCTGCAGGAATCCTCAACAGCCCTCCCTGTGTGTTTCAAGTACTGGATTGATGGCAAACCCCCCCCAGAACCAGAGGTAATGATTTCCAGGTAATGAAGGCAACAATCCAACAAATCCAAAAATATTTCACAGCTGTACAGAATGCAAGTGACAGCTGTGGCTAGTGAGATTCACAGATTTATGGGAAACACATGCTGATAAAAGGTTTTTCTTTTCCTTTTTTATTTTCTTGTCTTTAGATACAGGGAGATAAATTTTAAGTGTATTTTAAAATAAAAATTAACCACAAAATCTTTCCAAAGTACTTCCATAACAAAGTTTTTTTTCTACTGACTTTCCAAAAAGTGAAGATCCTTGAAGAAGAAAATAATGAATTCCAGATAGTTCTCCTAGACTGAAAATACATTGCAAATCTCAAGCTCCTCAGGGAGGATATCCAATGCCTTTTATACTGTGAGGAGTTAGGATCATATCTGTTACAGTGGATAAACTCTCACATCCTGGGCAGATCACCAGTGAGCAAGCAAGTTCCAAACAGAGTTTACAAGGTTAAAACCAGCACATGGCATTTTTACCTCAATTAAAAAAAAACCCCAACAACTCAGCAAGGTGTGTTCTGAAGCTGCTGAAACTTCCATGTAATTTTAGAAGTGCCTTATGTGGGATATTTTAAAGTAAAGCCCACTTAAAGACAGTCATGGTCTGCATGATTTGTGGCCGTTCTCCTGTGGAATCTCTGTCAACTTCTTGCTGACTGAAGAACACTAAGATACGTTCTGGAAAGCATGCTGTGTGTTACTCCCAGATGGGAGAAGACCTCCATGGATACCTTCAATGTACTTTCTCACACTGCAGTGCCTGCTTTCTCTAGAGCAAGTTACAAAGAGCAAATTCTCCCTCCAAAAAAATTAATTGGAGTGAGAGTGGTAGAGGCCATGGAACATATTTCATTACTGCACTCAGATATAGAAGTTCCCACAATCCTGAAAAACTTATCAACTTTACAAACATGTGTGAGAAGACTCCCCTGTATTTTTTTCTCCAGGTATTTATTTCAAGATTTTGCATTTTGTTAGATGTTACTCTAGTTCATTTGTGAACTGTGCAGATGTACAAAGGGGTTTGCAGGGTTTTTTTGCTTTTGGATGTGAAGGGGAAAAAGAAGCGCATTCACCATAGATCATGATCTGATGTTTTTGTCAGATTAAGTATTTTCTTGTCTTTTTTGACTGGAGAGATGTCCAGATTTAGAGAACTCTTGTGCATAAACTGAGACTAGCTGGATTAAATCCCAATCATCAGGTGATTTAACTCAGTAGAACCTAATCGAAGTCACTGTCATACCAATCAAACCAGTGGAGATAGGGCACAACCCTTAGGGCATGTAAAGTACACCACTGATTTGTAATCATCTTATTAGTCTGAAAAGTGTACTGTGTATTTAACAGTATAAAGTGAATCAGAACAGACAGAAATCATTACTTCCAAACTGACTTTTTGGAAAGGGAAAACCATCATTTTTTATTGGTAATAAACCTGTAATGACTGGAATGAACTTGTAGGACAAATATGAACATTTTGGTAAGCTTTCAAATGCTTATCTAAACATCATTTGAGCATCTTAGTCTGGATAAACGCCCTTTCACAGTTTCCAGGAAAAACGCCACTTAAGGAAAGCCCTCCTAATATTTATGTGGAGGTGTGTGGAATAAAAACCAGTAAGAGTCTGGATTGAAGTAAAGGCATCTATTCTGGCTGTTTCATTTTCATAGAGAGGGCTGGCATGCCTGGAAAAGTGGCAGAAATTTCTGTTGCTGGATACTTTCATATGCTACTAAATAGCCTAAATAGAGGAGAGCTTGGTAGCAAGGTTTCTTTTTCCAGTAAGCACAAGCACACAGGTTGAGCTTCATCTACATTCACAAGTTATAAAAAAACCTCTTTCCACTGCTCTGAAGGCCAAACATAAAAAACAATATTGGACAAATGTTTTCCTTCCATCTCAAGAATTTATCACCAGGGCTGCCCCT